>CP128323.1:13389672-14589672 GCA_030345155.1 Vitis x doaniana | reverse complement strand
AAAAACTCAAAAAGCCATTGCTGCATAAATAATGTCATCTACACAAACTGATGTTTGGTTTCAGTCATTTTATTAGAAACTAAGGATTGTGGTGCATTTTCCATTTGGAAAGAATTTCTAAAAGAATGGTGGTAGCACTGGTATTAGTTTGCTTATGGCCAAGTAGCCATTAGTGTATTAAAGTGGTGGAAGCAAGGTGCAGTTGTAGTGAATTGGTGGTCTTGCGATGGCTGCAGTGGATTTATTGGTTATGGTTGACATGGTGCAAATGTTGCAGTGATGGCGGTTCTGATGTGATGCAATTGTTGGTGGCGGCAGTGCACAATATGGTGGCGATTGCAGTAGTGATGGTGTCTTTATAGGGTATAATTGTCCCCCCGATGTTATTTTATTTTCTTTCAGTTTTTCATACCTTTATTTAAGGAATGAGGACTTTGATCATCCATATTCAAGTTAAAATGATATGGAAACATAAAATGTCTATTAGATTTCATTTACAGTTTGGGTTGGGGTTGAGCTCTGTTTTGCGCCTTGTGCGTGGTTCCTATTCCTGTTTCTCTGTGGCTTTGGCACACGTTGTATACTTACTCCATGGTGGTCTTGCTCCCCTCTTTAGCTAGACAGCTTATGTATACTATTTATCATTGACATATCAAAAAACTGTTTCTGTAATTGCATTTCAGTCAACTTAGCTATTCACAATTCTGCAGGTCAAACTGAATTGAGTTTTTGTTAATTCTTCTTCATCTTTGTCTTTTTGGTTTTTTTTTTTTACCATCTTTTACTGGGTGTCATGGACTTAGGTGTTTTCAAAGTACATCTGTGACACTTAGACAACTTAAGACACTTTAAGTTGTTAAGTCAACCTTCCCCAAACTTAGTTCGCTATGCTAAGCAATGTGTTGAGAATTGCATTATTTTAGGAGATTTGATTCGGTCAATTTCATTATTTTAGGGAGCTAAATCTAGGATTATGATTTCCAATTCCAAATTATTTCTTATTCTAGATTAGGCTGACAATTGTATATTTTCCTTTTTGAATGTCTTGTATGGGCAATAAATATTAAATTGTACAGAAAAAATAAAGATTCAATCCATATTTGTTTACATAATGTTACATCACATGGGAGATAGAGTGAACAAATGAAGCAACACTTGAAGAGTTTGAAACAATGAGGCTTTATTACTCAAGAATACTTTACAATGCCTTGGAAGCTCTCAAGTGCTTGGTGCCTTAGCCAAATGGGACCATCATCCATTCATAGGTACCATTGGAACTCTCTAGAACCTTGATTATCATGCTAGAAATTTCTATGTACAAGTCTATTACAAGAGTTTCCAAGGACTCTCTAGAATACTCCGCACAACTCCAATGACTGCTACCCATTTATGGAGATGTGTAGATGCCTTTAAGTCTCTTTAGAAACTTCTTACACTTATATAAGCTTAATTAGGACAATTTGGGCATGGTGCTCTGTTTGGATAGCCTTGTGAATGTGAATCAGGTGATGTTGAGGCTTGAATGAGCAGTTAAAACTGATGATCACTTTCTATTCAGCCTGCTCTCTCCTCAATCTGGGTTTTTATACATACTATATTATTCAGATAATTTAGTGAAAAAAGAGAAGTATTAAAGCATTCAATTTTCTTTAAAATGTGAGGTTTACATGCAGGTTATTGAGTGATGTTAAACTAAAAAGATTTGTTCAATCTATCTCTTAATTTGTCACTAGGCCTCAAGCTTGATTCCTTTTCTTTCAATGTTTTAAAATGTAGTTCATTTATAAATGCTTGTAAGGTAATGACAGTTCCTCAAAGTACCAACTAATGTTTCTTAGCCTCTTTATATCTCAATTATTAGTATGAAAGTAAAAAAGGATAAAAAGAAGGGGAGAACCTGAACGAAGTTGGAACTATAATATCCTATCAATATTAGCTGATGAAACAACATAAAAGTGATGAGTGAAGTAAGAAAAAGAGATGTTATTTTATTCGCATAAAATTTATGATTCAAACCTGTATATTGAAAGGTTTATATGCATGATGTTATATTATGAGAACACTATTGATGATGGGGCTTGGTTCTAAATTACTTTGTGAATGATCCCATTTACAGGTTTGTGTTAAGAATCTCTCTACCAAGCAAGCGGAAAATGAAGTAGAAGTTCGAGGACCTCCAGTTTCTAAGGCATTTGATGGTCAAAGAAATCCTACGAAGGTCTTGCTTGTCTTGCAGTTTTGTTTGCAGGGACTTCTGTGTTTAAGAGTAGTTTATTTTTGTTAGTGGCATTGTACAACATCAGTATTAGAAAATGGGAGAATTTAGATTTTAAGCATGTGTTATTTTTGCAATGTGACTATCTTCTTCATGACAACAAAATCCATGCCTCATACTTATAAAAAAAAAAAAAAAATCCATGCCTCACTTGTCATCATGGTATTTGGTTGCTTTGTACTTAAAACATCACTTATTTGTTGCTACCTGACATTGAATTTGAATTGCTATTTAATCTTTTTCTTGTTACTTCATGTCAGGCTGCTAGGGTTTTTTTTTTTTTTTCTGCTTTTCTTCATAACAAATCGATGCCTAATTTGTCATCATGGATACTGATATTTCATTGTTTTTTTATACAAGTATAATCTTAGATTTTTACTTAACCATATCTTATATGTTGTTACCTGATATTACATATGATCTTTGTCTTGTTACTTCATGTCAGGCTGCTGAGGGTTTTTGTCGTAGATACTGTGTACCTCTGGACTCCTTATATAAAAAAGTTGATGGTAAGTCAATATAGATGCAGACATAAATACAGTATTTTTAATTTTGGGTTCACTAATTTTCCTCTCTACGGGTTTGCTTTGTTTCTTTATATTTGTGTTCTGTTGACTGTTTTATTTCTGCACTCTCTATATATATTATGAACCTTATAAAGTTTATTCTGGGTTAGTTTATTACTTTTCATGTTTGATGACATTTCACTCTTCTGTATCATCTAGTACTTTTTTTTTTACTGTGTTAAACATTCACAGCATTCGTTTTAACTTGGATAGTGAGCTGATTGCTGAGTGTCTTACAGTGTTATGTTATTTTCACTTGATTGCATTGGCAAAATATTCCAAAGGGTCTTCAATAATTGATAAGTTTTATTTTTATTTTTTTAATTCTATTCTTAATTTGATTATTCTTGTGAACTCATTGCATGCATAAATGATTTTTTCCCCTCCTTTACTTTGGCTTTAAAATTTATGTATTTAATGCTTGTTTGGATACACTTTCTATTTTCTGTTTTTAAAAATAGAAAATGGTAGTAACTTGTATATAAAATTTAGTAACTCTTATATAACAAATATAGACTTATCCTATGTTCCTAAAAATAATTTTTAAAATTTGAGATAGTAAAAGTTCTTTAATACCTCAATTTATTTTCAAATATTTTTTAAAAAGTCATTATCCTTTTAAGGTAAGTTTTAAACAATTCTTATATTACATATAGGAGTTACTATTACTTTCTGTTTTTAAAAATAGAAAAAATGAAGTATGTCCAAACGACACCTTATATATTTATTAATGTTTTTGTGTTTGCAGGGGCTGGAATTATTTTGATTTTAGTTGGCAGTGGGTTATGTTGAAAACTACTAACCATCCATCTATCTGTAATTAGTTTGAAAACCATGGGGATGGCAGATGGGGTATATTAAATGGTGTACTAGCATATACTTCCTACCAGGACGGTCATTTTATGTCTCACAATTGGGTTGTGGGTGAATCTTTTGTTGGGAGTCATTCATTACTTTGATGTTATTTTAAATGTATTATAAATATGTAGACACAAAAACTTGCACTTATTTCATAGATACATTCATTTGTTTTGTCACTTAGCCTTGGTTCATATGGTGGATATATGTATATAATTATATAATTTGTTAAGAGGGTCGGTTTGGTGTGAAATTCTTAAATTCGGGTTACGGCCATGTTGCCCCTATTCCTACATGTCAAATGTCTAATTCGATGGCTAAGTGGAATCGATGTGGCACTCTGATAGTAAAACTTCCAGTTTGTTAAGAAGCATTTGGAACTCAGGATGTCCTCCAAGGAGAATCCTAAGGTATCACAAGAGCCTGCCCCAGTCTTCCATTTAAACTTCAGTCCTTCATTTAACATACAATGATGGCTTGAGAGGTGCATTACTCACTTGTTGCTCGTTGGTTTCCATTTAGTCAGAAATATATATACATATATACATGTATATAATTTATTTATTTATTTATTTTGTAGTTAAGACTCTTCTTGTTGTATGCTTAATTGTCCCAAAGTCCTTTCTACAAGCTCATTATCATGCTCGTCACTCCATTATTACTTCTTCCTCTTGATGATAAAATTTAGGTTATCTGGTTAATCCTGAAAGGGCTTGTCCACAAAAATGCATTAAGGATCATTATGGAGAATAATTCTCAAGCATCATGGGGTTTTCATTGGTTTTCAACCTTGGCACTCTCTTTCAACACAAGCACGATAGTATTAACCTGGAACATTCTTTTATGCACTTGCCCCAAGCCTATCTTACGGCATAGGGAAGTTAGTTTCTTGACAGCAGCTCATACCAGTCTAATGTGTCTTGTTACCTAGACTTGGTTGACACAGTCAAAATCTACTGAATGATGCTTATATTGCATAGCAAAGGCCAATTTTGTGTTCTCAATATTCCTTTACTTGATAAAACCATATACTCAAAGCATATATACTCCTAGCCAGTAGGCATCACTTAAATTGTGGCTGAGTTGCCTTATGACCAGGGAAGGATGGGTAGTGCCTCCATTCTGAAAGTGATTAATATTATTTTAACTTCCAATTCTTTAGTCCCTTATATGAACAAAGCTTCACTTTGTTTAATAGGCAATTTTAAGTGTTTCTCCAGCTGAATAAAGCTTCATTTTTTTCCTTTATGCGTGTAATTTAAGTGAGCTTGTGGGAGATTCTGCTGCTATAATATCTTGGGTGTCTAATAGGGAGAGAGACTCATGTAAGTTTAACCAATGGATCTGCAAAATCATAGATGTGCTAGTGAGGTGGGATGTTCCTTCTCTTGAATTTCTCGTTCAGCAAATCAAGTTGCTTATGCTCACCCTTGCCACTTGAGCCAGGCCTTAAGAACAAGAAAACTTCACTATTTTGTCTTTGATTATATTTTTTGTGTTCAAAATTGATCTTTTGCCTTCTCAAGTCTGGGATAAGCACCTCCCATAAGCATTGCTGTATTAATTCCGTGAACAAGTGGCAATAAAGAAGTGTTTCCAATTGCAGGGAAAACAGAGTATGTTTATGTTCGTGTAATGGAGTCTGCTCGACTTGCTTTGGAGGTTCTATTGCTGGACTTTCTATTTTTCTATTATTATTGTGGAACTTTGTTTACTTGTAAAGAAATTTTTTGATGTTCTATCTTTATTTATTTATTTTTGTAGTAACGCCAAAACAGATTCATTTATCCTATAAGTAGTTGGGACAATGCATCATTTGAGTTGAGTTTTGCTAAAAGATGCAAATCCTCTACACTGTGACTAACATTTTCAATAGTTATTAATTTTGCTTTTACTTCCCTTGGAATATATATTTGCATATTTTGATATATAGAAAATATTGGCTCATAAATGTTTCCAAAATTAGGTTTTTTACTCATGAGTATATGGCGTAAAAGTAAGTGGGGTCAAGCCCATACAAGATTTGAGTATTGTCCTATCTCATCAATACTATTAATTTGTGTAGAGGATAATAACTAATTATTAGGTATTGAGCAAGTCACATGGTCATCTAATGGACTATCACCGTTTATGTATGTCTTATTGCTGATAACTAAAATCTATTATTGTTTTATTGTGTAAGATTGTGATGCATAAGCTTTGCACTTGCATTACAAATAAAACTTGGAATGGTGGTTCCAAATGTTGCATACATGCAATTTAAATAGAATTCCTTGTCATATGGTATTGTTTATCCTAAATTAGTATAACAATATTTACATTCAATAGATCTATGTGGACAAATCTTGAAAACTATATTTCTTTGCTAATATGGCTAGGTTTTATCTGAAGATTTGCCTCGCATCATTGCTAAAATATCATTCCCAAAGTCAATGCGCTGGAATTCCCAGGTGTGCATTAATTTAACTTATAATTTTAATTTTATATGAATGGATGTTTTGTATTTGTTATTTTCTTTTCTTTTCTTTTTTTCCTGTAACTGTCTTATTGGTTTAGTGATAATATTTGTTTCTTTCTCTCTCTCTCTCTCTCTCTCTTTCTCTCTCTCTTTAATAAGTAAGCAAGGAAATATTATAAATAAAAAAAGCTATAGACCAAGGCATGCAGGATGTATACAATGGGTACCAAAAGGCATTCCAAGAACGAGAGAGAACTCTAATTAAAGGCATTGAGTATTATTCCATGTTCATCCCAATATACTAGATTTCTAAGGAAAGAAAACTTTAGCATTTGAACCATCTGCTCTACATTGTCAAACACTCTTCAATTCCTTTCATTCCAAATTGTTCAAAAAATGCATAGGGAGCAGCTCTTCAAACCTTCTTGTATTTTCTTCCACAAAGGAGCTATGCCAACTTTAAGGAGTCCTCTTGATTGTAAAAGGTAGGACCCACACAATGTCAAATAGAGAGAATAGAAGCTACCATAGTGCCCATACTTTGTCAAGTGTTGTAGAATATGATCTATTGATTCTTCTTCGCTTTTGCAAAGGAGACATTAATTCGTCAATGACCATCCTTTTGAAGCTGATCCAAAGTCAACACCTTATCCTAACTAGCTTTCCATACAAAAAAAAAAAAAAAAAAAAAAAAAAAAAAAAAAAAAAAAAAACTTGCTTTTGATGAGACCTATGAATTCCAAATGATGCCCACTGTGAAAGAAAGAGCATTCCTTGACTCCAATATAGAATATAAAGATTTGATAGAGAAGACCCTATTCCTAGAATCGATCCATACCACTCTATCTTTCTCTTCCCTCTTCATGGACCTTTCTTGAAGCCTTAAGAAAAAAAAAAACCTTTATAATATCTAGCTCCTAATCATTCAAGTGTCTAGTGAAACAAGGATTCCAATGGCCTTCCTCCCCAAATCTTCCAACACATTCGCCACCCAAACCTCTTTTGATGATGCTAAGGCATACCAGGAGGGGAAAGACATACAAAAGGGTGCGTGCGTCCTTGTATCACCTATCATTCAAAAAACTTCACCTTCCTGCCGTTTTCACCTCAGAGGCTACTCAATTGCCAACCAGGTCCCATTTTTGTTTTTTTGTTTCTTGTTTCTTGTTTTTTGTTTTGTTTTGTCTTTTTTGTGTGTTTTTATTTTTTATTTTTATGTTTTTCCATACCCCAACTCCCATATCCTTCCCTTGATTTTCAATACACCAACCCCCCTTATCCTCTCCATATGTTCCCTAAATGACCCTTTTTCCAAAAGGCTTCTTTTTCTAAAGCACAATCTCTAACTTCATTTTCCTACGAGAGCATGATTAAGGGAAGAAGGACCTTTGATGTAGCATGTTTCATGGTGTTTTCATTATATGTTGGTAGGAAAATAATAGAAAAGATGAAGCAAAGTGGTCAACATGTTTTATGGCGTTTGAAATCCCTAAAGTGATCTGTTGAGAGAGAGAGAAAGAAGAAAGACCTTGATTCTCATTAATGTAATTAATCTACTTACAATTGAGAAATATATATATATACAAGGCTAAGAGTCCTACAAGGCTAAGAGTCCTAACTACCATACATGTGTCCTACCATATATGTGTCCTATATTAACAAGGAAAGGTTATACACTATAAATACATTATATTCAACACTCCCCCTCAAGCTGGAGCATATACGTCATATGCACCAAGCTTGTTACAAATATATTTAATCCTAGGACCTCTGACGCGCCCTCACGCGCCGGCGCGTGAGATGCAGCCGCCGGCCGGAAAATTGCGCGTGGGCGGCGCGTGGGGGCTCTTTTGGTGCTGGTGCCTTCACAAAAGTTGGAGATCTCCTCCAGGCGCTCCTTTTGGTATGGTCGGTGTCGGAAAAATACGTCGCCGGAAAGTTCGCCGGAAAAGTTCGCCGCCGGTGAGTGGTTTCTGTTGATGATCCGAATGACCGGAAAAGTATTGGGAGATGGGGAAGGTGACCGGAATGAAACACGGTCACCGGAAGGTTTCCCGGAGTTGATGACACGGGAAATAGGAAAGAATTAGGTTTTCTTCCTTGGCTCTGATACCATGTTGAGAGAGAGAGAAAGAAGAAAGACCTTGATTCTCATTAATGTAATTAATCTACTTACAATTGAGCAATATATATATATACAAGGCTAAGAGTCCTAACTACCATACATGTGTCCTACCATATATGTGTCCTATATTAACAAGGAAAGGTTATACACTATAAATACATTATATTCAACATGATCAATGTACATTTGAAGAAGATTTAGCAGAATTCTTGTTGGTTAATAATTTATTGTCAGAAGATGCATTTATTGAAGTGAGACAATTTACTTGGACATGAGAAATGTGGTTCAGAAATTAAAAGACTAACTCATATGAATAGAGTGTTGGTTGGTAAATGGTTGTGGAGGTTTACTTCTAAGAATAATTGTCTTTAAAGACAGGTTAGTCTAGGAAAACTTAGGAAGTTAAAGAGTCTGTGTGGTGCTTAAGGGAGGTAGGGGAATTTCCACTCTTTTTATGTTTGCTTTCCGTAAATGCTAAAGAGTGGACTTGTACCAGGTGGAAAAAAATGACAATTACTGAAGTCTTGTTTCTTGAGATGGTTTCATGTCTAGGAATTGGAGACAAGGAGTAGGTTCTTAAAGCACATTCATGCTTTGCCTATAGAGTGGCTTGGAGAGGACAAGCTTATGTGTGTGTAGGGGAGGAGAGGTGCTGGGTGGGGGTGATGCAGGAAGCAAAGAATAAAAGCTGCTCTATTAAGTCATACTACTCTTCCTCTTTTTATGGCCTCTCTATTCAGTTTCTTTCAAATGAGATGTGGAGTTTGTTGGTTTCCTCGAAGAACTGTGTTGGGTTGTGTGCAGAGCTGTTTGGAAGAAGAGTTTTTCAGTTGACCAGCTCATGAGAAGGGTGTGGCCCTTGGTTTATAGGTGTTTCTTGTGCAAAATCCAGATGGAGAAGATTCTCACTGTTGACCAGCTCATGAGAGGGTGTGCCCCTTAGCCAATAGCTATTACTTGTGCAAAGTCGGGAGGAGTCTGCTAATCATAACTAAATTCTCTGTTGCAAAGCTTGTATCTTTGGAATCTTGTGCCTTTTCTTTTCTTTTCTTTCTTATTTTATTTTATTTTATTTTATTTTTTAAATTTGGTATTTATCAGGTTTTCCTGTGTTTGTCAAGGGAGTCACTGCTAGGTTAGCTGGATAGTGGTGTGGGTAAACAGTTCAAAAAGGTTTGGAGCCAAACACCCGTCTGTTCTAGTGTATATGGAGACAGAAAGAGCTCCTTGATTAGAAGCTGAAAGAGTTGTTCCGTAGAACTCTTTTTTATTAGCCCAAAATTTCAATCAGTGTTACTAATCTCTTTGCTTTCAATTTTATTGATGGCTGAAAGGGTTGTTCCATAGAACTCTGTTTTTGTGCTCTCTTTCTCTCTCTCTCTCTCACTCATTCACTCACACACACACACACACACACACTTTCACTCCTACTCAGTTGGCATGCTCTATACTCCCTCTTACGTAAAGTGTCTTTTATGTATTATGTTTTATTATCCTATCGTTTGTTGGTATAAATGAATTACAACAAGTCTAACTTGAATTCAAGGAATTCGAGTGTAACATTGGTCTTATAGTCAAATGTGAGACAAATGGGTAGCAATTTTTTTAATTCCTATACTGACTAGTTTTAACTTGACCAAGTATTTCTCCTGTAACAGTACTCTGAATTTCTTGTTAGAAAAATTATGGAAGATCTGGTGCATGTATACTTTTAGCAAACTGAATGATTGTTTCCTTTATATAATTATGTAGGTTATGTTTAGCAGACCTATCCGTTGGATTTTAGCCCTCCATGGAGATGTAGTTGTGCCATTTATGTTTGCTGGAGTTTTAAGGTAATTATAATACTCCATCTTCATATTGTCTTTTTTTTTTTTTTTTATAGATTTTAATTCTTTCAGATCTACTTGTGTGTAATTGGCAATGCTTGGTTTACTTTGTGCCAATTTTACTACTACTTAACATGGAGTTTGGATCTTGAGGTACATGGAATGGTTTTTGTGGAGACAAGCTAATTCAAACCTAGCTAGTTATACACCAAGAAGGGAGGTAAATTAGGTGTTGGTTTCTTTTTAAAAAATTTATTAAGGACAATTATTTTGCAAAGAAAATGATCAACTAGGTACAAATGTAAAGAGAATTGAGAGAGAAGAAATGCAAACTCTGTTTATAGTGATTCAGCAATCCACTTGCGCTCACTTTCCTTAAGCTCCTAACTGAGTGGGGGTTCCACTAAATTTCACGACTTCAACCTTAAGCTTTCAATGAATACACTTGGATTTCAAGGTTTCAATGGACCTTCACAAATACCTCAAGTGATTTGCCTCACTTGAAAAACACTTCTCATAAGAAAAAAAGATAGGTAAGATGAACACTCTCAACCTTAGTAATGTAATGTAAGCTCATACTATAGAAGAAACTAGGATTGACTTGAAGGCGCACTTGAAGAATTTGCAAGTTAAGAAGTGAATGCACTAGCCATTGTGCATTAAATGCATTTGTAGGTGACCGTTCGTGTTTTGGACCTCAACTAGTTGAGCAAACGGCTAGACTGGTCCTTGATGCTCTTGCCTTAATTGATTGAAACATGCCATAGGAAGTCTAAGGTGCAAAATGCACCTTGATTGGTTGAGCCTAAATGACTTAATCAGTTACTCCTTGTCTCGACCGGTTGCGTTGAAATTGAAGAAAAAATCCGGATCAAGGTTAGTAACCTTCGAGAAAGCATCCTTAACACCATATAAATCCTTTAAAGCATAGCTTGATAAAAAGGATGTAATCAATTGGTTTTATGAAGATGTGATCACTTTAAGTTCAAGAAATGATGATATTTAAATGTTTAACTGCATGAAAATTTTTAATGATTCAAGTGCACCAACAACAACAACCTTACATTTGTTTCTAGGTCATCTTAAGTTTTCACTAAGCTCAAGTCTCCATGAGCAAGAATCTTCTATTTGGGTTGCTTGAACTTTCTTTAAATTTTCAAGGAAACCTGAAACAATTAAATTGATTTAATCATTAGTAATTTTAACCTTGTTTTGTTATCATCAAAATGTGATTAGGAGAACTCATAGGCTAATAGTTATCTTCAGGGATGTTATGGGGGAGAGAATACTCATGAACCATAGTTGGCCACCACTCCAAGATCTAAAGAAGGTAATAAAGAAGTGGAAAAAATGCCCTTGGTTTACACTAGAAGGAAAAGAGACAATCATCCTCCAGTTATAGTCTCAAATTCTCCTTCATGTGGCCAATCTTTAACTTCGTAGAAAGGTCTGGAAAACATTTCTTCTCCTTCTTTCGCTTTTTCGTCTTCTACTTCTCGTCCAAACTCTAAACACCCTTTTTCCTTGTTGGACATCGATTTAGACATTCCCATTGCCATTAGGAAAGGTGTCAGAACCTGTACCTAACATCCATTAGCCAACTTCCTTTCCTATCATTAGTTAGGATTAACTTATAAGGCCTTTGCCACAAACATATCCCTAAAATCTATCCCAAACACTAATAAAGAAGCTCTATTAGATCCTAGGTGGAAGTAAGTTGTCTTTAAAGAAATGAGGTGCCTTGCATAAAAATAACACTTGGGAAGTGGTAGAATTTCGTAGTGGCAAGAAACCCATTGGATGTAAATGGGTCTTTACAATTAATTAATGAGCAAATGGATCTATAGAGAGATATAAGGCTAGGCTACAAACTTTTAGTATTGATTGCCAAGAAACTTTTACCTTGGTTGCAAAGATGAACTCCATAAGAGTCCTCTCTATTGTTGCAAATCATGATTGGAATCTACATTAATTTGATGTAAAGAATGTTTTTTTACATGGGAATCTTGAAGAAGAGGTGTACATGAAATTGCCACCAAGTCTTGAGCAGCTAAACGGTTCTAAAAAAGTTTGTAAATTGAAAAATCCTTGTATAGTCTTAAGGAATCACGTAGAGCTTGGTTCAAGAGGTTTATCAAGTCTCTAAAACTTTGTAGGTTTTGTCAAAGCCAAGGAGACCACATACTGTTTTACAAATAATCCTCACTAATGAAACTTACTGTTTTGATTGTTTATGTGAATGACATAATTGTCACAAGTGATAATCAAGAAGAAATATAGGTTGAAATCACTTCTTGCTAAGGAGTTTGAAATCAAAGATCTTGACAATCTTTGGTACTTCCTTGGGATGGAGGTGGCAAGGTCTAAAGAGGGCATTTGGTTACTCAAAAGGAAGTATACACTTGATCTCTTGAATCGGCATGGGAGGTTGCAAATCAGCTGAGGCTCTTATGGATCCGAGCCATAGGTTGGAAGTCGAGCTAGAAGGTGTTTTAGTTGACGAAGAAAGATATCAACGACTGGTTGGAAGAATTATATAACTCTCCCACAGTAGACTTAATATTGCTTATGTTTTTAGCATTGTAAGTCAATTCATGCACTTACTCTAGAATGTCACATGGAAGTAGTACTATGGATATTGAGATACTTGAAGGCTACCCTAGGAAAAGGTCTAATCTTCAAGAAGAACGGTGAGCTACATGTAAAAGCCTATAAGGATGTGGATTAAGCTTGGTTAATCAAGGATCAAAGATAACCACAGATTACTACACATTTATTAGGGGCAATCTAGTCATTTGGAGAAGCAAGAAGCAAAATGTTATGGGTAGATCAAGTGTGGAGGTAGAATATAGAGCTATGACACTAGACATTTGTGAAGTTTTATGGATCTAAGGTCTACTTAGAGAACATGGATTAGAACTCAATGAACCAATGAAGATTCACTGTGACAACAAGGCTGCCATTAGCATTGGCCACTATCCAGTTCAACATGATAGAACAAAACATGTTGAAGTGGATCAATACTTCATTGAAGAGAAAATTGAAGCTTGGGAAATCACAACACCCTTTGTACCTGTAGGGCAACAACTTGCAGATGTTCTTACAAAGGGGTTGTCAAGTACCATGTTTGATTTCATGGTGAGCAAGTTGGGAATGCATAACATGTATGTAACAACATGAGGGTAAGTGTTAGAAAACGTGGATTTTTAGGAACAAGAAATCAGGGAATTTATTCCCTTCTATTTAGGAACAGGAAATCAGGAAATTTAGTCCCTTCAGATTATGATATATCAGTTGTACAGTTGTAGAATATTGTAGCAAGTGTTTTTCCTAACTTAGTACGAAATTATAAGAGTTAGTTAGAAGGTAATCTATAAATTATACTCATTTTTTCTTTTTAATTAATTAGAAATTTTGATTTCCAACTTTCGATTCAGACTTGGGTTGTTTGAACTTGGAGCTGAGCTCAACTTAAATTAAGTTCGGGTTGAAAAAACATAACCCAAACCCACTGAATTTTGAAAATGATTGCCTAAGCTTGCCCAAAGGGTTGGATTTGGGCTCAATGCCCTTGTTGTACCTCTAGTTATAGTACATAAGACAACCTAGAGCTAGAGAATTCTAAGCTCCCATGTGTTGTGTTTATCAATTAGAATAAAAGAAATTATGGTGCAATTGTCTTCCTATCATTTGCTTGTTTGGTTATGCATTTTAGTTTTCAAACTATTTCCTAAGATGCATTTGCATCTTGATGCTTATGCTTTAGTTGTTTTCTTTTTTGTATACCTAGTTTTCACTTACAATTAATTTTATAATGCAGTGGAAACCTATCTTATGGTCTTCGTAATACTCCTTCAGCTACCGTTAAGGTATGTTCAAGAAGTTGCATTATTTATTTTGTCAATTTCCATTAGCAGTCTTCCTCTTTTTACTTGGAAGTATTGTAGCACTTTCATTATTTGAATATGTATGAAAGCTAAGGAAATAACATGCACAACAATCTTCCTTGCCTGAGGGTAGATCTAGATGATTTCATTTTAGTATGGCTTGTGATAATATCTGTTTGAAAACGAGGAAATTTGAGGGAGGAAAAAATATTTATATATTTTTCTCTTATTTTCAAATTGATTCTTGTATCTATATTTATACATGAATGACTAAGGCCATCTACCTTAGAAAAGAAATCTAATCATTAGGAGAGAAAATCTTTCATAAAATCTGGAAATAAAGTTAGAATAAGAAATACAACTATATCACAATTGTGATACAAGTATAACATAGCCGTGACACAGTTGCAGCTGTAACACAACTATGCACACGACTGTACATCTTGGATTTCCACACTGCCCCTCAAGCTGGGTTGTAAATGTTTGTCATTTCCAACTTGGATCTCAAGTCTTCAAAGTGGGTTATAGAAAGCGCCTTGGTAAGGATGTTTGTTGCTTGGAGAGCTGTTGGAGTGTAAACCAATGAAATTGTCCCTTCTTCTATCTCCTTGATAAAATTGCGATCTATTTCCACATCTTTGTTCAATCATATGATGAATCGGGTCCTTAGCGATACTTATGACTTTTTGATTGTCAGAGAACATCTTTATAGAATCTTCTACTGGAATTTTCAGTTCGTTTAGGAGTCTCTTTAACCACATTCCTTCATAGATTACATAGGTCATAGCTCTAAATTTTGTTTTTGCACTGCTTCGAGCTACAACGGACTGTTTCTTGCTTCACCAAGTAATCGGATTACCCCATACATAGGTGTACTAGCTCGAGGTTGATCTTCAGTCAGTTATGGAGTTAGCCTGATTTGCATTTGAAAAAATTTCAATGTTTCTCTTCTATGTTCTTTTGAAATAAAGTTTCTTTCTTAGAGTCTTTTTGAGATATTTTAGAATATGATACACAATTTTGATATGTTCCTCAGTTGGATTGTTCATGAATTGGCTAACCATACTGACTGAAAAGACAATGTCTGGTCTTTTGTGAGAGAAAAATGGGTTTCCCCACAAGTCTCTGATATCTCCCTTTATCCATTGGAGCAATTCCTTTGACAACTCCTAGTTTAGTAGTATGATCCATAAGTGTTTTTGCAGGTTTACAATCTAACATTCCAGTCTCCTTTAGCAAATTTAGAACATACTTATGTTGGGGGACTGAAATACCCATTTTTTGATCTAGCAATTTTCATCCCAAGAAAATATTTGAAATTCCCTAGGTCTTTAATTTTGAACTCATGGGTAAGAAAACACTCGAGTTTGCCTAATTCTTTCTCATGATCTCCAATTGGGATTATGTCATCCACATAAACGATGATAATGACAGTTCTTCCCTCAACTGTGTCTTTTACAAATAAAGTGTGATCAAACTAACATTGGGAATCAAACCTCTTTACAACCTCGGTAAAACAATCAAATCAAGCTTGAGGAGATTGCTTGAGACCATTTATGGATTTTTCTAGTCTTACTGGGTCTTCTCCTCTCCTTGGGTTCTCAAAGCCCTACTTGTTAGTCGCTAAGGATGCTACTACAAGATGGCAGCGTGTTGGATCTCTCGAGGAAGGTTTTGAAGGAACCCTCTAAGATGGAGATGGTTGCTAGGGTCGAGGAGTTGGAACTTCCAAGGGGTGTGGAATTCGGGGCCTTGGAGGGGAGAATATTAATAGCCTTTCCAATGGTTTTGTTGAGTTCAGTAATTGTTTAGGGATGCCAACAATGGGCTTTGAGAAGGAAATTTGTACTCTTTTCAGGAAAATGGAGTTAAGAAAAGGACAGGGCATGAGGATGTCAGGGGGTAAGAAAAGGTCTTCCTCCCGTTTTGGGAGGAAAATCCAAAAGCTAGAGTTTTTAGTTAACTATAATAGCTCTCTGTTTACTGCTAGGGGAAAGAGGAGTAGTGCTAGGGCTTGAGGGAAGAAGGTGCTTTGCTTCTGGTTGTAGGGTTTTACTGTTGGTTCAGTTTTTTCTATTAGTTAGGGCAGCTTGTTGTTAGGGTGGTGGGTTTTTCGCCTCTTTTTATATCTTTGGCTTGCTTTTGGGTTTAATTTGTATACTTTGTGTGTACTTTTTTATGCCTTTTAGCAAGCACTTTAATATACCTCTGCTTGCCTATAAAAAAAACATAGGGATTTTTCTAGTATGCAGACTTTGTTAATGTTTGTCTTAGTCTCAAGACTTGAAGGATTTTCCATGTACACTTATTCTAAATCACCATTGAGGAAGACATTCTTAATGTCTAGTTGATGAAGAGGCCAGCCTCGGTTAACAACTAATGACAACAAAACACGAATTCTGTTTAATTTGGTAACTGGAGCTAGGGTTTATTGGTGTTCAATTTCGTGGGACTGCGTAAATCCCTTTGCAATTAGTCGAGCTTTGTACCTGTCAACACTCCCATTTGCTTTGTACTTGATTGTGAAGATCCACTTACTCCTGATTGGATTCTTTCCTTCTAGAAGTTCAATAAGCTCCCATGTCCCATTCTTTTCAAGAGCTCGAATCTCTTCCTCAATGATTGTATTCCATTTGGGTATTTGTAAGGCTTCTTGGATATTGTTGGTAATCCGAATATCCATAAGATTGGTAACAAAACCTTGATAACATGGTGACAAACTCTTATAGGAGATAAAGTTATAAATCAAATGATTTGTGCGAGATCTTACTCCTTTTCTTTTGGCAATTGGCAAATTGAGTTCATTATCTTCTGAGTTCTGACTCATTAGGATTAGAATCAATGTTACATGAGTGTGTCTCTTTTAGGACCAAATTTAGTTCAATTTCATGTACTAGCTCGAGATGTGTTCGTTGCTCTATATCTTCTTGAGACGACTTCTTTTTCCTTGAGTAGAAAATGAACTCTTTGTTATTGACAACCTGGGATTTGTTTGGGCGAAGAGGAGTACTCGACTCTGTGTGTACGGATTCAGTAATTTGGAGCGAGAGACTTGGAGCAGGAGAGATAGGATCAGAGTTGTGAACTATAACAAACTCAAGTGTTTGAGGTTCGGCCATGGTTTTTGTTCCCCAAAACTAGTATTCTTGAATTTTGTTCTCCTCTTGAATATGAGTTTTGGAGTAATAAGGCTGATTTTCATAGAATGTCACATCCATGAAGGTGTGGAACTTTCTGTGACAGGAAAGTAACACTTATAGCCTTTTTGGTTTGTAGAGCATCCTAGGAAAATTCACTTAGTTGCCTTGGGATCAAGCTTACTTCGATGTTGTTGGGGAATGTGAACAAATGCTGAGAAATCAAACACTTTTGGTGGAATGGAGGAGATGAGCTGAGTCCTTGGGTATGATTTGAGAAATACTTCACACAGTGTTTGGAAACTCGAGACAAGGGAAGACATTATATCGATGAGATAGGCTGTAGTAAGTACAACTTCTCCCTAAAAGTTCTTTAGGACATGGGAGGAGAACATAATGGCCCTTGCAACTTTTAACAAGTGTCTATTCTTTCGCTTGACCATCCCATTTTGTTGAGGAGTATCAATGTAGGAACTTTGATGAACCATGCCTTCTCTTAATAAGAATTCCCTTAGGATAAAATTGAAATAATCTCTAGTATTGTCAGTTTTCAACCCTTGTATTTTGGCATGGAACTAGGTCTTGATCATGTTATAAAATTTTTTGAAAATTTGACCCACTTATGATTTGTCTTTCATTAGGAATATCTAAGAAATTCTAGTATGATCATTTGCAAAGGACACAAACCATCTAGTCCATGTTATGTTCTTTATCTTAAATGACTCCCGAACATCGCTATGTATCATGGAAAAAGGATGAGATGATTTGTATGGTTGAATTGGATGGGAATTATGAACATGCTTGGATCATTGGCAAATTTCACACTGAAAAACATCCAAACTTTTAGTGAATAATGATGGGAAGAGTTTTTTGAGATACAAGAAACTAGTATGTCCTAAATGATAGTACTATAACATAACATTACTGTCTTTATTAAAACTAAAAATAGAAAGACTGTTTTTCATCAACTGTCGGTTGAGGTTGTCTTTTAATATAATCAGTCGCTTTGAAGATATTGAGCCCTGAACACACCTCAGCATTGCCAATCATCTTCATCGAATTCAAATTATGAAAAATTCAATAGTTGGGAAAAATTTAGTAACACAATTCTTTACTTGAACGAATTTATTGATGGACAACAAATTTCATTCCAAGTTCAAAACCAAAATAATAAAATCAAAAGTAAGGTTCTTAAAGATGACAACAGAACTTGTGCCAACCTCCTTTGAGAAAGAACCAGCATACGAACCGTAAAATTCCCAAAACAAGGTGTATAATTTTGAAAAATTGTAGCATCTTTAGTCATGTGATCAAAAGCTCCTAAGTTAACAATCCAAGGACTTAAATTTTCTTTTTTTGCTTTCAGGGCAGCAAGAAACTTACCTTTTTGTGCTAAGGATCGAGACTTGATGATAGAATTGGGGGAATTTACCTCCTATTAGGACTCGTTGAGCATTTTTTGCAGTAATTCCAATTGCACTTTGCTGAACGGATAGGAATTAGGTGGTGCTAGGCTATCCTCAATGGTGACATGGTGTCCTCAGCTTTTTCTATCATTTTGAGGATGAGATGGCTTCCAATATGCAAAAAAAAAGAAAGACAAAAGATATTATTATATATTTTATAACATATATAATGGAGGGAAGCACCCTTATTTTGTTGAAATACATCCGTGTGACGGAAGGCAACCCACCTGGTACCTACCACTACTCGAAAACCACTTTATCCAACAGTGTGGAGAAGTTAAAACGAACATTGTCAGGATTACGCAACTTAGCCCCTTCTTGAGTGAAAATGGCAAAGAGAAGAGGAAGTCAAAAAAACTCTACCCATATTGATCAAACTATACCAAAGCGAAGTCTCATGCAAAAAAGAAATGAAATAAAAGAAGGCAAGACGAGCAAGAATTTGGGATAGCACGTTTCAGAAAAGAATTCAGCCCTTAAGAACAGAAAGCACAGGTTGATGAACTCATTAGACAAGCTGAGAACACAAACAACTACCTAAGATTCGGGCTAGAGCTGTGCACAAGTAGGAACTTTAGCCGCTGGTAACAAACAAGAAAATCCTTTAAAAACAAATGATTGTTGACAATCGTCAAGCGTTGACAATCCTAATGAACGGATAAAGATAGCTTAAAGCTAAGGAATTGTAGTAGGGTTTCTCACAAAGAGAGAGAGGAATAGTGAAAGGCAGTTAAGTTAAAACTCGATATCAATCCTATGCGCGGAATCCATTGTAAAGTGAGTATGCTTAATCTTAAACTACGCACTAAGAGCATCTGATTCTCCCGCACCCTCATACATGGGATGCACTATCATATTTTTTTGTATATGGTAAGGAACTTTGTTTGCGAGCCAAAAGGAACTCTTGTTGTAAGAGGTCGTTGAATAAATCTTTGATCATGTCATTGGAGAAAGAATCTTTCTTTTCTTTTCGCTCCTTTATGGTCATTTTCTTGGTCTCTTTTGACTTCTTTCCTCCAATGACCATAAGAGACTTCTTGGTTTCAACAACTGCTGCTGTCAAAGACTCGAGCTTGTTTGTGCCTCTAGGACGCCGCTGTTTGCTAAGGCGTGGTTCCACATCGTGAGCTTTAGTGCACAAGTCGTCGAATCCCTAAAAGGTTTAGGGCAGGAGTATCGACGACAGGTTGTGCCTGAAGTTGTTCATGCACATCTTGAGGAGCTCTTGCTGAGTAAACTTCTGGGTACAGGCAAAAGTAAGGGCTTGCCACCTTGCAATGAACTCCGTTACAGCTGATCTACGACCACCCTTGCTTTTATTTCCATATAATCCAACCCAACCACTTGGAGCCGAAACCCATTTTATCCATCACCGCTATAACACAGTTCTAGTTAACATGGTCATACGCCTTTCCTATATCCAACTTGCATAGTAAGCCTCTCAAGGTGCTTTAAGTCTAAAATCTATGACCTCATTAGCTATCAAAACTGCATCTAAGATTTGTCTCCTCCCCCCACAAAAGCATGCTGAAAATCCGAGACCAAAGAGACATGCTTAGATTATAATTTCATTCAATCTAACATTGGATTAAACAAAGTATAAGAGGAAATATTATATTATCAATCATAAAGATAATAAGATGGGGGACTATCAATCTAGTCTTGATGGAAGTGAGCACAATTTTAACTTCAATGATGACTATGATGATGATGCCTAAAGCTTCTCTAGAATGTTCAATCTCTTATTTTATTTTTTATTTTGATTTTTAGATGTCTAAAAAATTAGAATATGCATGTGGACAAGATGAATGCCTCTAAACAATATGATGTTTCTTTTGATATGGGGTAAAATATTTAACACTTTAAACAATTCTTACTATTTTGTTCATTTTATAAGACATCATGGGTGATGAAAAATTAATAGTGTTGATCGTTGAAGATAAGACTTATATTGGTTGGGTATCGAATAGGTAAATATATGTATATTTTTTATTGTCTTACTATAGTTAGGCTATCGCCTTATTTTTCGCCTTAAGCTAAAAGGAGTCTTATCACCTTAACATCACCCTTTGCTTTTAACAACACTAGTCTAATTGTTGCCAATAGTGAGTTAGAAGACTGATATATTGAGTGATAGACAAATCATCTTAGCATAAATCATGAAGGATTCCTTCTATTTCAAATGCGTCTGTTGTGTCTTCTGTATCAAAATAAGTTTCCCTTGCTGCTTCCTAGATTTCTTGCGTTGTTTTAGAGTATAAAATTTCCTTTACGTCATTGTTCATCGAGTTAATTAACCAAGACGTAACCATATTATTCTCAGTCTTCCATCCTTTGAATTTCGAGTCTTCTTTCATAGGTTGAGGTATTGCACTGGTGAGGTAGTCATCCTTCCCTTTATATCTTATGAACTTCATGATTGGGTGAGACTATTGAAGATATTTTCGTCCATTCAATTTGTGTCCAGTAATGAGAAGAGCATCACCATTTGATCCTCTATTGTTGCTTGGAATAGGAGCTTCTTGAGTGGAGGTGACTTTTGAGGTTGGGGAGTCCTTGGTGGTCATTTTGTATTTGGTCACAGACGGATTGAATGGTTTAGAATCAACTTTGATACCGTGAAGAAATTTGAGGGAGAAAAAAATACTTCTTTATTTTTCTCTTATTTTCAAACTGATTATTGTATCGATATTTATACATGAATGATTGAGACCATCTGCTTTAGAAAAAAAAAAAAAATCTAATCCTTGATTTTAGGAGAGAAAGTCTTTTATAAAATTAGAATAAGAAATACTATTATATCAGCTGAAATACAACTATATTACAACCTGATACAACTATAACACAATTATTACACAACTATAGCTGTAACACAACTATACAACCCGGATTTCCACAAAAAAGAATTCACTAGTCGATCAAGCAATACATAGTTGGTTCTTTTGACAAGTTTTTTCTTGGAGGTTCTCTTTATTTTCTTTGTTTTTTATTTTATTATATTATTTTTTTTCCTTTGGGATGTATCTAGAAGTAAAATGAAAATTTCTTTGAACTTGTTTGTCTTTCTTCTCTCTCTCTTCGTTCTCTGTCTGTCTTTCTCTTTTGGCATCACTTTTGAATCTCTATCCCTCTCTCCTCTTTGTCTTTCTGTCTCTGTCTCTGTCTTTGTCTTTCTCTCTCTATTTCTTAGCGCATTTTTGAAGGCTCCATTGTTCTTTGAGAGAATGAAGGGAAATGCTCAACAATGGTTTCACTAGGCATTTGTGAACAATTTTTCTTTCCTTTTCCTCATTTTCTGAGAACCAAAGAAAATGATATTGGCAAGTATTCTTTTCCATGTTAATCTTGGGATTGATATAAAACCCAAAAGCTTTTAAAATAAGCTTGAGATTGGAACCTTTTTCCCTTACGTTTTTATTAGAAATAACTTTTTTTTGACAAAGAATCACAATTGAACCAAAAGCACCTACCAAAAGGACACAAAAAAATATGTATGGTGTATACAGGAGGTAACAGTTCATTAATGTGAATTAAAAACACACGGAGTTATTCTTGTGAAAGATTAGAGAGTTGGACCAAGAGAAGAGCATTAAACTACAATATAGAAACTCCAGCCCAGAAAACAAGAAGCTAGAGTCTATATCTCAAGGTGTTAGAAAATTTTCTATAAAGAGAGAGCTTGATGAGTTAGCTGACCGCATTATCCTTTTTTCTGGTAGGCTTTCAGGTGCTGCAAGCAACAGCCACAACTTCTGATTGATTGACCCATTCTAGAGAAAGTGCTGCCTTTCGGGTATACTTTAAGGACTAGGTACCTTGCTTAGCTAATTGGTCCGATGTCTGGTTAACCACATGAGAAATTGATGTGTAACAACATCCTAGAGCTCTAGTTACATTGATAAATCGCATAACAGTACATAAAGCTTCAACAGATCTTGCTTCTCCGTTGGCACCCATAGATGACAGTTGCCAAATCTTTTTCCACCAGGGGATTAGAAAGACTCTGAAAACTAAAGGCCAAGATCTCTGCCTATATGATCATCCCATCTAACAGGTTTGGGGAAGTCTCTTAACACTCTGCCACAATGGTTCCTCAGCATACTACCAAACGTTACTTGTCTTAGTTATCTTTTTTTGTTGATAAGTAAAACGAAAGTATATTAACCAAAAAGAGGAAACACCAAAAAACCAGTGCCCTCGAAGTATATAGAAAGTATGCACACCGCCTTCCCTTACTAGGAGCCTATCCAGTCTAAAAAACTTACAAGAGAAAAATGGCTCTCTACTAAGGAAACCCTGACCCAAGACCAAAGATTACATACAAAAGAATATTTCAACCTTTGAAGCGAGAGTTCCTCATTCCCAAAAGCTAGTCTATTTCTCTCCTTCCAGACTGACCAAAATATATATAAAGGAGCCATTTGCCAAGCCCTCTTGTGCCTTTTCCCCACAAACACTCCATTCCATCCAAGAAGGGTGGCCTTCACTGTACACGAAAGAGTCTAAGATACACCAAAAAGGGAGAAAAGAAGGTTCCACAGGACCCGCGTCTTAACACAATGAAGTAAGAGATGATCCACCGTTTCTGCTTCGGATAGACAAAGAAAGCACCTGTTTGCCAAAGAGAACCCCCTCCTTTGAAGTTGCTCCAAAGTTAAGACTTTACCCCAGGAAGCCTCCCAGGCAAAGAAAGCTACCTTTGGAGGCACTCTTACCCTCCAAATTCTTTCACTAGGGAACGTAGAAGAACCCCCCCGCTCCAACATAGAATAAAGAGACTTAACTGAGAAAACACCATCATTTGAAGCTGCTCAGATCACTCTATCTTCCTCCTCCCTTTGAACCCTGAAGGCATGGATCTTCTGCAACAAACCCTCCACCAAATCAATCTCCCAATCATTAAATGCCCTTGCAAAAAGAGGAGTCCAACCATCCCCATCTCCAACGAAGTTCCAAACCTCCGAAACCCAAGCATTCTTAGACATGGAAATGGAGAAAAGAGAGGACAAGGACTCACAAAGTGGCCCATCTTTGCACCACTTGTCTTTCCAGAATCTCACTCTTTGCCCATTACCCACACGGTAAGCTAACCTACCATCTAACAGCCATCACTTCTTCCTGATTGCTTTCCAAAGCCCAACACCGTTTCTCCCAATTACATCCCGAGTACGCCATTCCCCCCTCCTCTTTGCCATACTTGAGGCTAATTACATGCCTCCACAACGCCTTTCTCTCATCAGCATACCTCCAATTCCACTTGCATAAAAGAGCACTATTCATCAAAGCTAAATGTCTCAGTTATCTTAAAACCATCTGTCAACGTTTTGGCATCGGTTTCCACAAGGAATTTGTTTTGCTCCACCCTCCCTTAACTGATTCTGTAAAATTCAATAAGAAAATCAAAGTAAGGATTGCTAAGCTATATTCAAGGTATGCCTATTGGTATACCCGTTGACAGCTCAGAGTTTTGTCAAAACAGCATTTTGGGATGCTTTAATGCCATGTGCCCCAGCACTCTCAGGCCACTTTCCCAAGACAATAGGCTACGGAGAAAGGCTTGCTGAGGGACTTATACCCTGGTGAAGAATCCAAACATAAGTTCACCTAATTTAGCCTGGAAAAAAAAAAAAATCAACTTAAATGAACCTACTAGAGGGGAGGGAGAAGTGAATGACATCCCTGAAAGACTCCGGAGTCCTCTACTCCCCTCAAAAATCATGGCATTCCTCTCAGGCCATGCCACCCCAAAGTGCCAATGGCCACCTGTCCAAAAACCTCACCTCTAGTATGTCAAAACTCTTAAAAGCAGTGATTATCATGTCAATCATACTCCTGAGAATTTATTCTTCCTCTTAGAAAAGACGAAAAAGATATTCACAATCTGGTGATGAGAGACTTTTATGTTCTCTCCTAACCTTAAAATCTTCTACTGAACCTAGGTCTTCTGCTTTGTTCAATACCCTACTACAGACAATTGCCACTAAAGGGGAAGAGGAGAGGAGGCATAAAGGATCCCCCTGCTTGAGATCTGAATCCATTCCCTTGTCCCTTTCACTGATAAGAACTACAAAACTTGAACATGTCAAACAACCCCTTTATCATCTATGGCACCCAGAGCTAAAGCATTTCAAACAAGTGTATGATCCAAGAAGTACCAATCTAATGGTTATAAGCTTTTTCAATGTCTAGACTTAGAACCCTGCTTTTCTCCTCAAGGCAAGATTCTCATCAAGATCTTGTGGCTATCGAGACTGGATCTAAATTTTTCTTTGCCTTATCCATGGACCCTTGCAAAGGAGAAATGGTTTGATGAAGGGCCTGTTCAATGCATTTAGAGAGCGCTTTCACTTTATACACTCTAGTACTGAAGTTTTCAACCTAAAGTCCTTGATTTCACTAGTCTGGCTTGCTTTGGAATGAGAACATTATGGTAGGATTGGTACTAGTACTGATCATCTTATGCTGGTAGAATAAAACTTCTTAAAAACTCCGGGAATTTTATAATGGTCTTGATAGAAAGCCATAGTGAAACCACTGGATCTTAGAGTCCTCTCCATATCCCTAAAAAATAGCCTCTTTTACTTTTTCCACTTGGAAAGGCATATTCCCCAATATTGTCTTCTCTTGAAATGTGGACCAATCCAAGCTTTCTAATCTAAAGAACCAGTAATTGTTTTACTAAGACAAAAGAATCCTCGTATCTCACCTGAAATAGGGTGCTGGTTTTCCAACACTTTTTTCAGACTGGATGATTTTTTTTCCTTCCTGTCTTTAGCCTTTATATGGAAGAGATTTATTTCATTGATTGCTTAGGGAGGGATCAGGCTGTTCTTGGGCCTCTGGTTTTATTTTTGGTTCCTTTTTCCTTGTATGCTTTGTGTGGCTTGTATTCTCCCATATATATGGGTTGCGTGAGTCTTGCACCCCACTTTTTATATGGCTATGTAACCTTAAGGGTTAATCCATTTGGATTATACTATTTAGTGTGTCCAGAACATTGATATTTTTAAGAATAGAGGCTCTCCTCTCATAGACATCTCCAGAGTTTAGGTTTGAAAATTTATTTTCCAAATAAATGTATGACCTTCCTCTCTAGTGGTTGATACTGGGCCTGCACAATATTTTCTGAGTGATGGAGCCATATTTTCTCAAAGTGCATGGGACCTCACTTGACTGATTTGGATTCTGAAACCATAGGACTCGTCAATAACAGGGCCAGATGAACCTTTTGGACAATATTAGGAAATCTAACTTCTCACTCATTAAAGAATAAGAACCCATCCATATTCTTCCTTACTGGACTCTTACAAAGTGGACCAGGAGAAGGCTACGGTTTAGAAGGGGGTTGACCAACCCACATTTTCTTATAACATTATTAAAGTCCCTTGCACTCCTATCGATTCTGGTTCCACTAAAATCCTCACTAGAATCTTGAGCAACATGAACCCTCACCCCTTTCTGCACAATAAACTAGAAAGGGAATTTGCAACCTAATAAAAACATTAGTAGAATAGCAATGACCCAAGATTTATTCCCCTCCTCTCAGTGGCTTGACTCCATTAATTTTTTGTTTGAGTAAGACTCTTAAAGGCATTTTTCAGATTCTAATGCTCATCTATCTATATTTACTTTCTCTCTTTCTGTGTACACTGTTTTCCACACAACTGATGCTTCCTTGACCCTAATTTTGTTATGAGATTCTACCATTTCATCATTAACTGTAACCCTAATTTCATACCCACTAACTTAAAATTGAAATCCCATATTCCTTTCACGTTTAAAAATTCCTGCAAGCTTTTTCTTTTAATTTCAGCCCATAAGATACCTCCATAAACCTTTTAATTTCAGCCCATATCCCTAACCTTTAGTCTATCCATAACCCTGAATTCTGCATTTTCTTCCATAAACCTTAAAAACCAATGCCTGGCCATTCATTATTTGATTTGGTTAGCAGTTTAGGAGCTGTGCTACATCAAAATGGTTTATATTCTTTCCTGCTTCAGCTTTCTTGTGAAATTTTTCTTTTTGTTGTTATTACCTATATCTTATCTCAACACTGCACTTAGTGTTGCTTGGAGCTCTCTCTTTCTCTCTCTCTGATCTTTTAATAGTTTACAATATTTCTATATATATTGATTCTACAGTTTTAGTCTCATAATTCTATATCCTTGTAATAATTTTTGGAAAGTGTGTTTCTTTTCCCTTCTTTTTTGGGTTCAAATGCTTGGAGATCTATGTTTTTTTAATAGTCACAATAATTTTAACAGGTGGAAAGTGCAGAATCTTATGCCACTGTAATAAGGAATGCCGGAATTTCCTTAGATATTGAGGTATCTCAAAATCAATTGTCATGCCATCCTTCTTAATTTGAAGTTCTTTAACTTTGGAAACAATGATTTTTTGAATGGTCTTATCTCTCTTTTCTTCAGTATTGGGTTTTAGATGGTATAAGTAACATGTTTCTGAACTTTTCACCTATAGGAACGCAAGCAAACAATTTTGGAGCAGTGTAATGCATTAGCAAAAGGTGTGAATGGGCATATTCTTCTGCAAGGCAGCTTACTGGATGAGGTAACCTGTTGATTGTTGTCCTTGGGTGACTTTCATTATTGATAAGCTCATTTTAAAGATATCTCTGCTCATGTAAAAAGTTTAGGTTGTAAATCTTGTTGAGGCACCTGTTCCAGTTATGGGGAAGTTTAAGGAGTCCTTCTTAGAGCTTCCGAAAGATCTTTTAACTATGGTAAGCTATTTAGCTTTCAAAAGCTTGACTATTCTTTTCAGTAGATTGTTGAATTGAATTATTGTATGAATGTGATTCGGTAACAAACTGAAAATTGGAGGGGAAATTTGAACTTAAGATGTTGGTATTCAACTGGCTTTTAACAGACTTCTTTGTTTTTGTGTGTGTGTGGGGCTGGGGGATCATACATTCTTTGCCAATTTATAATCCTTATCCTTTGATCTTTTTCTATCTCCACCATTGTTTAGGAAAGCCATGTCCTAGGCTTCCTACAGAGAAATGAACGAAATAGGAGACATCTAGTAAAATTTGTGCAATTGCCTTCTAGGGCAGCAGTATGACCACTTGACAACAATGTTGGCATCCTAACTATTAGAATGTGACCCATAGACACTCAAAAGGACTTTGCTTGTGGCCTATTGTTTAATATGCAGATGCCAAAACATTTTTAGGTCGATATTGTGCTCATAGCATGACATCTCATTAATCATATGCTCTCTACCATTATCAATAATTTGAATTGTTTTATCCTTAAATATTTATCTCTCACCTTTTCAAGTCACTGCTCATGTGTTTGCTTTTGTTGCTTTTGTTCATAATTTGGATCCCGGTTGGGATAAAATTTAACCTCATGCTCTTAAGTGTGTTTTCCTTTGTTATATGCTAAAAGAAATTATTATTATCATCTTGAGTCCTCCCAATACTTTACATGTGCCAATGTTACTTTTTTTTATTCTATTTCCTCTTCTATTTGATCAGAATTTCTCAATAGGCTTCATGTCTACTCTTAGAGGGGATCTCTTGTCTTCTCCAACTCTTCTCATTCCACTAGCTCCACGTCCTAAGCCACCTTTAGGTTGATTGTTGATTAAGAAATCGACTACTTGTTTCTTATGGCCCAAATTCAATTTCTTAAATAAAATGGTGTTCCAAGCTGTTATGAAAATTATAATATCACTTGTTTCGGGGTATTATTGTAATGCTCTCTTTTTTAGACTCAAGAATATGAATAGGTGGAAAGTTTTAAGAAAGTCAACAAGGCAAGAATTAAGCCTCTTCCATCCTTTCTCTCTTCTTTTTCCCCCCTTCAAAACCCTAGAATCACAAATTTATAATTTCAAGTTAATTGATTGAAACACTGGCCAAGGTGGGATGCAATTCTCTTTAGGCTTTTGTAGGGATGTTATATCTCCTTGAATTGTTCTAGCATTAGTTTTATATAGTGGTTTTTCTTTTTTCTTTTCTTTTTTCTCGTGGGATGTGTGTGTTTTTGTCTCAAGGATTTATTATTTTTGTATTTTTAATTTCTTTGTCAAAAGCTATTGCATAAATGAGAACATGTTAAATGGACTGGCCATGCAAGACAAAGGAAGAATAATTGTACTAGTAGGAATGGTGTGATTCATGTTTAAAGTGCTTAGAGAACAAGGTGATGTGGTTGTTGTAACCTCTTCTCTTTAGCATTCTTAACATATTTTAACTTGAAACATAAGGGGAAAAAAAAAACTCTTTGGGTTCAAGGATCTTCTCTCTCCCTCTATCTCTCACGCACACACACACACACCAGCGCACACTCATAAGCACACAAAGACACATTCTAATTGTTGATAAATTCCTAAAGCATTTCCATCTCAATTATATAACTATTCTATGAATTTTAATGGATTTCGAATACTGTATTCATCAAAAACCATTGATGCTAGGTTTAAGCTATAATTTGTGTCTGACCAGTCTGAGAATTATGATAGAGATGTAAATTTGTCTACATGTTGAAACCCACTGCGCCATCATTTCGTAATGGTTGTCGACAAATCATGCAGGTTATGCAAAAGCATCAGAAGTATTTTGCCATCACAGATGACAGCGGAAGACTGTTGCCATACTTCATTACTGTGAGTCATGCTTTTCAGTTAATGATGCTTTCCAACATGACTATGGTCAATGTAGCATGAACAAGGGTGCAACATGACACTGATAGCTTTCGCTACAAATCCTAGAAGACCTGGACACAAGGACATGAAAAGAGTGTGCATATGTGTGTGTAAGCATATAATATATATATAATAAGGGATATATATAAAATGAATAAGGGGTGATACAAAAAGGTATACAACAAGGACACACCAAAGTATACTATACAAGGTTTCCATGCCTAATACGAACCTAACCAATTAACAAAATCCAATATAGATATACATGTCTCTCTTGCACGCTACCTAACACTATCCAAAAAACTTATTTTTTTTTTTTTTTATCAGCAAATAGAGAAATTATATTAATGGCACCAAGTAAAGGCAAACCAAAGTACACAACTTGAATATAGAGGATGCCAAAAAGCAAAAAAAAAAAAAAAAAAAACAAAGATAGGGCAACAGAAATTGTTTGTCCCTTCATGGGGACCCTAACCAATTTATAAAATCTATCATATCTAAGGATCCTTGTTAATATGTAACCTAACCCATATCAAAAGGTTGCAAAGAAAAGGAAGTTTTAACATTTGATTAGACATTTCTTTGCTTTCAAAAGATCTAGGATTTCTGTCCTTCTACAGCGTCCAAAATACACACAACAGGGTAACCGTCAAGACCTTTTTTCATTTTTGCTCACAAAAGCATTGTACCATCCTAAGAGGGTTTGTCTTACCGAACTTGACATCACCTAAACAAATCCAAATAAGGAAAACGCCAAATTCCATAATACCCCAACTTTAGCACAATGCAAAAGGATGTGATCTATTGACTCTTCGTCTTGCTTATATAAAAAAACATTGATTCATCATAAACCACCCTCTCCTTTGTAGCTGATCCAAAGTCAAAACCTTTCCCAAGGAAGCTTCTCAAGCAAAAAAGCTTACTTCAGCCAGATTCATAGAATTCCAAATACCTTTTTGGGAAAACTTTCACTCTTTCCTTGCCCAACAAAGGGTAGAGTGATTTGACTGAAATTTTCCTTTCTTTACATCTACCCATTCCATTCTATCTTCCTCATCATGTCTAGCATTCTTGCCTTCAAGCCTCAAAATGAAAGCCTTAACATGTTTTATCTCAATCATTCAAGTTCCTTGAAAAATGAGGATTCCAATGCCCCCCCTTGCCTTGATGGTCCCATACAACCCGCCGCCTAAGTATCCTTTTTCAAAGTTATGGAATGCAATGACAAGAAAGACTTTCTTAGAGTAGAATCACCATGCTATTTATCATTCCAGAACTTCACCCTTCTACCATTGCGCTAAGTTTGGAAGAGGTTCTTGTATTAAAATTCTCCCAACTCTCCTAATGGCCTTCCATAACCCTGCACTGAAACCATCCCTACTTTCTCAAGAGCACCAACCCCCCTCCTTATATTTCTTAGCAATGACATGCCTTTAAAAGGACTCATTCTCTAGGGCATGCCCCTAAATCCACTTACCTTGCAACGCCTTCTTGAGAATTGATAGCTTTCTAATACCAAGGTGTCTATTACATTTCTTTCTGCAAGTGATTTCCTATCTCACAAAGTGTAGTTTTTTTCTCTAAAGATCTCCCTCCCCATAAAATGCCCCTTTGAATCTTCTCAATCCTACAACTCACTTTCTTAGGAATAACAAACAAAGATGTGTGATAAATGGGCAAGCTAAATAAAGTTCTCTTTATAAGAGTAAGCCTCCCACCCTTGGAAAGATATTGCCTTTTCCACATAGCCAACCTCTTATGAATATTCTCTTCCATTAAATGCTAACTAGCCCTTAATTTAAAGCATGCTCCTAGAGGAAGACCCAAATACACGGTCGGGAGTTCACCTTTCCTACGCTCCAACTTAGCTACCAATTCCTCCACATTAGGAACATTGCCTATCGAAATTAACTCTTTTTTCTCCAAATTGATCCTTGGACCTTGGATGGCTTCAAACCGTATGAAGGTCCAACTTAGATAAAGAATTTGTTCTTAGCTAGCTTCACAAAAAATAGGGGTGTCATAAGCAAGTAAAAGATAGGACAACTCGACAACATCACCACTTCTTCCACATCCTTAAACCCTGAAATGGATCTTCCTTCCCTAGCTTTCTTTAACAAAGGACCGAGAAACATCACAACTCCTTCTACATGCCTTAAACCCCGAAATAGATCTTCCTTCCCTAGCTTTCTTTAACAAAGAACTGAGCGCCTCCATAGCTAACACAAACAAATATGGTGAGGGGGATCCCTTTGCCTTAATCACCGAGAGCTTTGGAAGAAGCCAATAGAGGGTTCATTTATTAGTATCGGAAATCTAGTTATAAAGATGCACTATTTAATCCAACTAATTCATTTCCAACTAAACCCCATTTTGTTGAGAAATCTAGCAAATAAGCTCAAAAAACATGGTCACAAGCCATTTCTATGTCAAACTTGCATATCAAACTATTCAAACCATTTTTTAGATTTGAGTCAATTACGTCATTGGTAATTTAAACTGCATCCATGATTTGTCTTCCCTCCACAAAAACATTATGAGAATTAGAAACAATTGACTTGACCACCTTTTTTAGTCTATTTCCCAAAACCTTTGCAAGTAACTTATATAAACCACTTGCAAGCTTATAGGCCTGAAATCCTTCCACTCCTCTACCTTTTCCCTTCTTAGGAATCAAGACCAAGAAGGTGATATTTAAGCTTCTTTCAAAAGATTCAAACTCATAGAACTCCTTAAAAAAGCCCATCTCCACAAGCTTCGCAAAATCCCAACAGTGTTGCCAAAATGCCATTGTGAAACCTTCAAACCTAGAGCTTTATCCTCATTCATTGAATTTAAAGTTGACACAATCTCCTCATTTGTGAAAGGAACCTCCAACGTCTCAACATCACCTCTACTTAAAGACTCCAAGATCCCTTAGATACTTGGTCTCCAATCACTTGTACCAAATAAAGGCTACGAAAGGATTGAGTTACACCTTTCTTTATTTGGCCCTCTTCCAAATAGCCAACCACCATTTGCTTTAATCTTGGACAAAAAATTCCTCATTCCATGGGCATTTACCATTTTATGAAAGAATTTGGTGTTTCTGTCCCCTTCCTTTAACCAAATTTCCATACATGTCTACCTTCACGAGGCATCTTCCAATAAAGCCCATTGATGGTGCTCCTCCCCAACTACCCTACTAACTTCTACTTCTTTTTCATTAAGCATAGTCATTTCCTTTTCATCCGAAAAGCCCACTTTTTAAGGTCATCTCCTTTCTAAATAAGACATTGTTGAACACCTTGTGATTCCACACCTTCAAATTTGCCTTCAAAACCTTCAACTTAGAGGCCATAATAAAGTTGTAAGACCCACAAAACTCGTATCCCACTCACCGCCTCCTTAGTAAGTCTTTGATCCCATCCACTTTTAACCACATGTTTTCGAATTTGAAGGAGTTTTGTCCCTTCCTATACTACCTCTATAAAGTAAAATAGGAGAATGATCCAACACTGGCTTTAGCAAAACATTTTGCAAAAGACCTTTGTAATGGTTTCCCACTCTTCTGATGCTAAGGGTCAATCTAATCTTAAAGGAATTCATTGTCTCCATCCCTTCCCCCCCAGCGTGCGCCTCTAAAGGGAATAACCCTCATTCAATAAAATATCACACAAGTTCAAGTCCTCATTAATCTCTGGAAAATGTCTCATGGCAGTTGCCAGTTAATTGTTGTTTCTTCTTTCCCTTGGAAATTTGACCATGTTAAAATCCTTCCCAATGCACCAATAGTCATCCCATAAACCTCTAATATCCCCTAATTCAGCCTAAAAGTCTTCCCTTTCTTTGCTCTGGGAAGGACCATAAATCCTAGTGAAATACCCAAACAAAAGCATCCTTATAACGTTTGAGCTGACATGAAATTGAACATCCTCACTTCCAGTTCAACCAATTCTAGCACTTTATTATCTTAGAATACCAGGATTCCGCAAGCAACTCTTTGAGCCTCTATTACACCCCAATCTACACATCTTCCTCCCCTTAGACTCCTCACCAACCCAATTGACATGTCATTAATTTTTCTTCCTTGTAATCACACCATGTTTATAACCTTTCCTTTTTTGGTTTCATTGATCTTCCTTACATTTGAAGATAAAATTATCTTTTTCATTATTCCCTTGTAACTAGTCCCTAGCCACCCTTATCATCCTCATCTTCATTCCTTTCCACTCCCTTATAGTTCACTATACATTCTAATTTTTGTAATTGGCTCTCGGTTTTTAAAATTTTGACCTTTTCTTCACCATACCCACAACCTTTTTCCTTTTCCTTCTTTTCAGTTTTCTTAATAAAGCTAATATTTCCTCCTCGAACCCCTTAATGGACATCCTTGGATATTGGATAAACTTGATTGTTTTGGCGTAAGACCACTCCTTAGAGGAATAACACTCTCTTAGGCCCCCTTTCACTATCAAAGACTTCTCCCTAAACTCCTATTGGTATCTCTTTTGAAATTATAAGGAATTCCACAAAGCTACCATCCTATCAAATCATCCTTAGAGGGCCCCCCACATCCTTTCGATGCTCGCTATCAAACCTTTTGAATGAGACCCTCTTGCAAAAAAGCCCCTTTGCCCATCTTAAAATAGTTGTCTCACCCTCTGAGCAAGAAGAAGAAGTGCAAGGCCCAAACCCCAAAGAAGAATCAAGACAAATAAGCTCACTCAAGCCATGACCACTCTTGGATGATCGTGGCATCAATGTTGATGAAGGGGACGATGATGAAAGCTAGGAGACCAACAAAACTTTGTGAGGAGTGTCGCCATCCCTTAGGACTTACTAGTGCTTTTCGCCCTTCACATTTATCTTAGAGGTGTTGCCCTTTCTATTCTTGCTACATAAGTTGTCCCACAACATGGGTTGTTTACTCCTTTTACAAAAACTTACCCTCTTTGAACCAACAACGATGGTTGGATCTAAAATCTATGAGCCTAGACAACCCACAATAGCCTGACCTACAACATCCTCCTTATTCTCATGACTCATATGGCCATATCAACTACCTTAAGCCCACTTTGGCTATTAGCCTTACAAACCCTCGACTTGGATCCTAAGCCCACCTCTACATGGGTTTGCCCTTTTGCACTTGGGCTTTTTATATCAAATTAATGGGCTATATCTAGCTCAGCTAAATCCACATTCTCTTCCCTGCTGCATTGGGCTCCATCCTCAACAGCACCAACATCCTCCATGGGCCCACTTGAAGACTCCTCCATTCCATCCCTACCACCCCTCCCCAAAGAGGCCTTATGGTTGGTAGGCTCACCTTTCTCCAACAGAACAGCTTTCACATGACTTTCTGCACATAAACAAGCCTCTTAGGCTAAGACCATGACACATTCTCCTTCTTAATGTTCATTGCCCTTCGAGAATCATTGACCACTTTATCCCTTTAAGGGGAACTAGAGCACTACCCACTAGAACTGAGGACTCAACCCTTGAAGGAACCACAATATCACTAGGGTTAGGAATAATCTTAAGGCTCCTTAACCTGCTAGCTAAGATACTCTAGCCACCTAGAAATCCCCTGCCTTTTGGGAACACCAAGGAGAAACGTTCTCCTCCATAGAACAGACGAAGCATGACAAAAAATGACCTGCAATATTGCTGTGAAGCTCCAGCTTATACCCCCTTCCCCTTTCTTTCCACACCTTCATAAAAGGCTTCCCATCCCCCACAAGACAACATTCCTCCACCCCTTCAAACAAAGCCACCAGGCTCTTCTCTCTGAAATGGATTCGGCTTGATGAAACCCCGATCCCTCTCCAAAACCTTGCCTTCAACCATACCTTTCTCCACCTCAATTGAAATTTCAAATGATTTAGGGTCCACTTTGAACCAATCTTTTCTCCCATAAGCAATTGAAATTTCAAATGATTTAGGCTCCATTTTGAACCAATCTTTGCCTCACATAAGCTCAGCCTTCTATTCTTACATACATACATACATACATACAATGTAGAACTATTATTTTAAAAATTTTACATATTCAAGAAGTATATATAACATACATACATAGATGACTTTCAATATTTACAATGTGGAAACTATTTGTAGAAACTGAGAATATTTCTAATATTCATTCAAAATTGTTGTCGTTTACATAATCAAGTCCCTATTTAACATATACACAGAAAGCAAAAAAATGGAAAAAAAATACAAATATGGAAAAAAATAAAAATCACACAAATTACCCACAATTGGGGCCTCAATATTCTACAAATCACCATTCAAATTATACCGGATTTCCACACTCCCCCTCAAGTTGGATCATAGATATTAATCATGTCTAACTTGCAAATAAAATCTTCAAAGCTTGATTTCTATAACCCCTTGGTGAAAATATCCGCCAATTGTTCCCTTGTAGGGATATAAGTCATGCAAATAATCCCTTTCTCAATTTTCTCCTTTATAAAGTGTTTGTTCATTTCTATATGTTTGGTCTTGTCGTGTTGAACAGGATTATGAGAAATACTAATGGTAGCTTTGTTGTCACAATAGAGTTTAATGGGGAGCTCTATTGTAATGTGTAGTTCTTTCAACAGTTTTTGCAACCATTGTCCTTCACACATACCGTGTGCAACTGCTCTGAATTCAGCCTCGACACTACTTCTGGCTACTACACTCTACTTCTTACTTCTCCATGTTACTAAATTCCCCTAGACATAGGTACAGTATCCTGTGGTAGACCTTCTATCATCTGCTGATCCCGCCCAATCTGCATCTGTATAGATCTCTACCTTCTTACTATCACTCTTCTTAAAGGATAGTCCTCTCCCTAGAGAACCCTTTAGGTATCTGAGGATCTTATACGCTACTTCTAGATGACTTTCCTTTGGTGAATGCATGTACTGGCTAACCACGCTTACGGCGAAAGCAATGTCTGGTCTAGTGTGAGAAAGATAGATCAGTCTACCTACTAGTCGTTGATATCTCTCTCTATCCATGGGTTTTCCGTCGCTTTCCATCCTTTTTCTGGCTTTGATAGGGGTATCGCTTGGCTTGCATCCCAGCATGTCGGTCTCAGTCAACAAGTCAAGTACATACTTTCTTTGGGAAATACTAATTCCCTTCCTTGATCTGGCGACCTCCATTCCTAGGAAATACCGCATTTGACCCAGATCTTTTACCTCAAATTTTGTGGCTAAGACCTTCTTCAATCTTTCCACTTCTCCTGTGTCATCTCCAGTGAGAATGATGCCATCGACATACACGATTAGGATGGTCATCCTTCCATCGTTGGACTGTTTAAAGAACATAGTATGATCCAACTGTCCTTGTTGGTATCCTTGGTTCTTAATCACCTTTGCAAATCTATCAAACCATGCTCTCGATGATTGCTTGAGACCATAGAGAGATTTCTTCAATTTGCATACCTTGGTTTCTTCTTCTTCCTTAGAGAACCCTGGTGGTAGCATCATAAACACTTCTTCTTCCAACACACCATTCAGAAAGGCATTCTTGATATCAAACTGATGGAGTGGCCAGTCGAGGTTTGCTGCCAAGGATAAAAGAACTTGTATGGTGTTCAACTTTGCTACTGGTGCAAATGTCTTGGTATAGTCAATGTCATAGGTCTGAGTGAACCCCTTTGCAACCAGGTGGGCTTTGTATCATTCTACCGTTCCATCCGCCTTATATTTCACTGTGAATACCCATTTATAGCCCATTGGTTTCTTCCCTCTTGGCAAATTCATCACTTCCCAAGTCTCATTTTTTTCAATGCCCTTATTTCTTTCATCATTGCCTCTTTCCATTCTGGAATCTCCAAGGCTTCTTGAATGTTTTCAGGAATCTGGATTCTATCAAGGTTAGTTGTAAAAGCACGACACTTTGCAAAAAGAGCATTATAAGACACAAATTTCGAGATAGGATGGAGAGTACATGAACGAGGTTGTTTACTAAGAGCAATGGGTAAGTCATCTGTTACTTGATCAAGATTGGAACCAGACTCCCGAGGGGTTGGAACTATCACCGGTTTTGACTCTTTTAGTGCTTCAAAGATGAGTGTCTCGTTGAACTTCGATTTTGGCCTCCTTGAGTTGACGAGTGTTTCCCTATTTGTCTGTAATTCCGTATCTCCCCCTGAGTTTAAGTGTCCTTTTGTATTAGGCGAAGGGGTAGATATAAGGCACGGAGTGGATTCGAACACAGCAACATCGAGATAGTCAAAGGTTAAGGGTGGTCTAGTTTCACTCACGGACTCCCCCTCAAGCGAATAGTAGGGAGTATGTTCAAAAAATATGACATCTAGGCTAACATATAACTTTTGCGATATTGGGTCATAGCATTTGTAGCCCTTTTGTGTGGAAGAGTAGCCAAGAAAGACACATTTAAGCGCTCTGGGATCAAATTTGTTCCGCTTAGGTCCGTGAGTGTGGACAAACACAGTGGACCCAAAGACACGAAGTGGAAGATGTGCATCAAGTCTAGAATGAGGAAAAAACTCTTGGAATTTCCAGAGGGGTGTAACAAAAGATAGGACCCAACTAGGCATTCGGTTAATAAGGTATGTGGCTGTCAAAATGGAGTCACCCAAAAATTGTGAGGGCATGTGAGAGGTAAATAGCAAAGCACAAGCAACTTTAAGAATATGGCTATTTTTCCGTTTTGCAACCCCGTTTTGCTGAGGGATGTCAACACAAGAACTTTGATGTATAATACCATTTTCTTGTAGATAAGTGCTCAAGGAGTGATTAAAATACTCAGTACCATTATCAGTACGAAGAATTTGAATTTTGGTGTGAAACTGAGTTTGTATCATAGAGTGAAAGCTCATGAAGACTAATCGAACCTCAGTTTTATCAGTCAACAAATATACCCAACATAGGCGAATGTGATCATCAATAAAAGTAATAAACCATTTTTTATGTGTCCTATTAGGGGTACGTGAGGGTCCCCATTGATTACTATGAATTAGAATAAATGGTATAGATGGTTTATACTTAGATTTAGGAAAGACACCCGATGATGTTTGGCAAGTTCACACACTTCACACTGAAAATCCCATGAAGCTTTATTTGAATATAGTGAAGGAAATAAATTTTTTAAGTACTGAAAACTAGGATGACCCATCCTTTTGTGCCATAACAAAAGTTCACCGTCCTTAGGACGAGATGCCGAATTACAAACATTAGGAGGACACTATCCACGCACATCAGTGTCGTCGAAGCAATATAGACCCTCACGTTTCTTAGCATTGCCAATCGTCTTCCCCGATGATAGGTCCTGAAAAACATAATGAGATGGTAGGAATTTAGTTGAGCAATTAGACTTTTTGGTTAACTGGCTAATAGACAGCAAGTTGCAAGATAAATTAGGTACATGTAAGACCAGGTTGAGAGTAATAGACTCAAAAATACGAATACTCCCTTTTCCAGCAACTGGGGATAACGTACCATCCACAATTTTTACTTTTAAATTACCGACACAGGGCGATTATGTAGAAAATAAATGATGAGCATCAGTCATATGATCAGATGCACCAGAGTCAATAATCCAGGGAGTAATATGAGACATGGTGCTAAGCGTTGTCAGAAAGGAGCCTTTTTGGGCCAAAGAACCAGAGGACAAAGTAGTAGAAGACTGACCAGAGGCTTTGAAATTAGGCAAAAGCTCATATAATTTCGCAAGTTGGTCAAAATTAAATCCCACACTAGAAGTTGACTGACGAATTTCTGTGGGAGTTTTGTCTGCCTGGGTTTCAGTGGAGGCTTGATGACTATGGGCTTTATTGGGTTGTCTGGGCTTCCAATCAGTGGGCTTGCCATGTAAAGTCCAACAAGTGTCTTTAGTGTGACCCAATTTCTTACAATGCTCACAATAAGTACTCTTGGACTTTCTTGGGCTTGGCCCACTAGATCCAGCATAAGGCCCACGGCTTAAAAGGGCTGAAGCCTCAGGCCCAAATGGGAGATCTAGCATCACTCTCCTTTTGCTTTCCTCTCGCTAGACCTCAGAGAAGACCTCTCGGATGGAGGACAACAACCAGCGACTGAGAACCCTGCTCCTAACGTCGTCAAGCTCACGGTTCAGCCCTACTAGGAACTCGAAAACCCTCTCGTTCTCCATCTTCTTCTTGAAGTGCACACTGTCACCCGTGCATTCCCATTCCTCTTCGTAGTTGAGATCAAGATCTTGTTGCAAACCCAGCATCTAGATGTAGTATTCCGTGACTTCCCCATCTCCTTGCTTCATCTACCAGAGTCGCGTCTTGAGTTCAAAGACTAGGGAAGCATTCTTGGCATCGGAATATGTTTACTGTATCGCATCCCACACATCCTTTGCTGTCGGGAGGAACATATAGGTTTTGCCAATAGCTGGCTTCATAGAGGTAATCAAGCATGAGGTGATGAAGGAGTTTTCAGACCACCATTTCTGGGTTGCTGCTACATCGGTCGGAGGTGGTCGCTGAGTCTCGCCGATAAGAAGGCCTAACTTTCCCTTTCCATCAATAACAAGCTTGATTGCTTGTACCCACTCTCTGTAATTCTTACCATTCAATTTTTCAATGGTAAGATGGAGTGGGGAATGTCGAATGCACCGACGGGGCCCATTGAAGAGTGTATCTTTGACACTCTTTCATGGTTTTCCGATTGACTGGACTCATGGTTGTCTCTTCTTTGGGCAGCCATGGATTGATTAGGGTTTTAGAGCAAACACCACTCTAATACCATGTAGAAACTGAGAATATTTATAATATTCATTCAAAATTGTTGTTGTTTACATAATCGGGTCCCTATTTAACATATACATAGGGAGCAAAAAAATGGAAAAAATACAAATATGGAAAAAAATAAAAATCACACAAATTAGCCACAATTCCACACTATTATTTAAAAACTTTACATATTCAAGAAGTACATGCATACATACACGACTTTCACTATTTTTTTTTTATTAGTAAAAGAATTTTTTAAAGATGGCTTTCACTATTTACAATGTTAAAACTATTATTTTAAAAATTTTACCTATTCAAGAAGTCAGTGACATGTGTCTAGGTGTGTGAGAGGTTTATCATGTCTGATACTGACAGGGCTTCCTCTTAGAAGTGCCCAAGCTACATAGGTTATAGTTTTCAGGACAACAATTTTTTATTGTTTATAAATTATCAGGTAACATCAACATTTCCTTTCAGGTGGCGAATGGAGCAATCAATGAGATGGTAGTGCGGAAAGGAAATGAAGCTGTACTCAGGTTGGCACAAATCTTTCTTATATACTTGTTATGTGCTGTGAGCCTGTGAATAGAAAAGGATATCTTCTGAAGGACTTCTTGGAGTACTTATTTATATGTTATTTTGATTCTCTTAAATGGAAGAGGTCTTTGAATCTCTTGGAACTCTTAAAGGAAATCTTCTTAGAATTGGTGTATATAAAAATGAAAAAAAAAAAAAAAAAAAAGAGGTTTTGATGTATAAATTTGGAAATAAAGTTATTATGCCTGCTTTTGAAAGGCTTTTTACTTAATTTCTTGTTATTGTAGTAATATGAGCTAATTACTTGTCATTGAATTCACCTCTAATGCAATGTATTTCAAGTAAATTATTTATCCATACAGAGCTCGCTATGAAGATGCGAAGTTTTTCTATGAGATGGACACTCGTAAAAAGTTCTCAGAATTTCGAAGTCAACTGGAAGGGATTCTTTTTCATGTGAGTAGTTTCATCTTATATGTTGGCACAGATTTTGTTCTGGGCAAACTTTTAAGGGGATTTATTTGGTGATTTTGTTGCTCTCTTTTCTGATTTCTGTTCTGGTACTTGGAGAAACAGAGATGGTTTAGTAGCTAGAAATTTGACTTAAAATCCTGCCTTTGAAATATGATCTTCGAGTGCCCTTGGAAAAAGATGGCACAATTTGAGGTTCTGGAGTTGTATACAATTCAGGATACCGTTCCTTCTCTAGTAATGCTTGTATTTTGATAATGAGCAAAAAACAGGAGAAGCTAGGAACGATGCTGGATAAGATGATACGTGTTCAAAACATGGTTGCTGAGCTAAGTTTGGCCCTGGAAGTCAATGAAGATAAGCTTCAAATTATCCAGGATGCTGCATCACTGGCGATGTCTGATCTTGCTACAGCTGTTGTTACAGAATTTACTTCTCTCTCAGGAATAATGGCACGCCATTATGCTCTTAGAGATGGCTATTCAGAGCAGGTTGTTTAAGAATTACAACTAATTACCTTTGTTTGTTTTCTTTTCACACAAATACATGCACACCCACACAGACACACAAACACACTCTCAAACAAAGGTTATTTGATGTTGTGTCTTTTTGAGTGAAGCCCCAGAAAGATTAGCAGTTACAACTACACTAGTTGACTTTTATTTATAAATGCAATGTTTCATTTTCAGTTTGTAATGAATCTTAATTAAGATATCCCTAAAAATGTTGAGGCATTATTTGGTTTGAAAAGGTACCCTAGTGTTTTATATTTTAAGCAGTCCTTCTGCCCAGAAATTATGCAATTACAACTGATTTTGGCTGCTCAGAATCATTTGCTATATAGTTATGTTTAAACCTTAACCGTAGGTTCTTTTCTTTTTGCTTTACCTGTTAACAGATTGCAGAGGCCTTGTTTGAGATTACACTTCCAAGAAATTCTGGGGATATAGTTCCAAAAACTGATGTGGGAATTGTCTTGGCAGTTGCTGACAGGTGAAGTGGAAGTCACAAGTTTATTTGCTTACTCATTTCGGGTTATTGTTTGCCAAAAATAATCACTTTATGAAAAACTTATTCACTAATTCTAAGGCTGCATACGATTATAGTTGTTGTTTTTGTGTAACAATGGGAAACAAGATTTGCAATGTTTCGAGGCTAGCCTTTTTAACGTTTTCCAAGAAATGGTAGGTTCATGAAAGAAGAATTGGAGCAGGGTGAGGCGCCTTCTCAACCCTCTATGTTACAGCAGGAAGAAAATAATTGTTGCAACAAGGAAAGGCTTAGAGCAGAATCCCACAATAAGAAAAGCTAATTCAAATATTGCCTGGCTGCCAGTATATGTTAAATTTACTTGAGACTGTCTAGACAGCCCAATTAAGAAGCTCATCTGAATAAGTGACACTGAATTTTATCTACAATGGTAAGAAGATTCAAATGTCTCCTAAAATAACTGTTGAATTCTTCATACTCAATTCCCCAAGCTAAGGTGTGAGGAATGAGATCCAAAAGTATCTTGTATCCAATGCCAAATGTCTAATACACAAACCTGGAAAAACTGCTCCAAGTGAAGGATTTGGATGATGTAGTTGTTGGTGATAAAATATCTCCCAAGTTCAAAATTATCAGTAGTCAATTTCTATATTAGATGGATCTATGAACACGCATGCTCATTGGCTTCTTCACACCGGTAAGAAGCTAACCCTTGTAGTCCTTTTGTGTGTCATGCATGGATCTTGTTAGGAGGTCTTAGAGATCAAACTTTCTTTTTTCTTTTGATTGGTAAGATAAAAAAAGTATATATGTAAAGAGGAGATGCCAAAACAACGCCCCAAAGTATACAAGAAGTATACAATGGAGGCCTAAAAGCTCACCCAAGTGGGAAAGGGAGAAAAACAAAAAATGTCACCTACCCTCACTTAGAGTTTAACCTATCAATAAAGCTAACAAGAGAAAAAGGGTTCATATCTACAGACACCCTAGACCAAGACCACCAATTACATATAAAAGAAGTTTTCATCATTTGGACTGATAACTCCGCATTATCAAACACTAACAAGTCCGATCCTTCCACACTGTCCAAAAGATACATAAAAGAGCCACCTTCCAAGACTTTTTGTGGGCTTTACCCACAAAGGATTCATGCCACCCAAGGAGAGTCTCCTTAACTGAGTAGGAGATAACCCATGTCGCCCAAAAGAGAAAAAAAAAGCAGTTGTCAGAGAATCCACATCTTTGCACAGTGAAGAAGAATATGATTGACAATTTCTTATTCAGAGTAGCAAAGAAAATATTTGTTTGCCAAAGAAAACTCCCTTCTTTCGACTTGATCCAAAGTTAAGGCTTTCCCCTAAGTCACCTCCCACGAGAAGAAAGCCACCTTAGGTGGTGCACATGATCTCCAAATAATGCTACTTGGGAACAAAAGAGGGTCGTCTGGCTCCAAAACCGAATAGAGAGATTTAACCAAAAAGTTCCCATTCCTCGAGGCTGTCCATATCACCCTATCTTCCACATCCTTATGCACCCTTTTTGCTTGGAGATTCGTCAAAAAGCGCTCTAGACTTTCCATTTCCTAATCATTAAAGGACCTAGAGAACCAAGGATTCCATTCACCCCTTTCACCTTCGGGGTTCCAAACATCCGCCACCCAAGCTTCCTTAGATAAGGATAGGGCAAATAAGGAAGGGAAGGAAACACATAGTGGCTCATCACCACATCACTTGTCCCTCCAGAATCTCACTTTTTGACCATTTCCCACCAAGAAAGACAATTTGTTGCTTAAAAAATCTCATTTATTTCTTATGGATTTCCACGGACCCACACCATACCTATCTCTAACCTCATGGGATCGCCACTCCCCTTCATCTTCTTTGTACTTTTGACTAATGACTTGTTGAATATAATGTATTTATAGTGTATAACCTTTCCTTGTTAATATAGGACACATGTATGGTAGTTAAGACTCCTAGCCTTGTATATATATATATTTCTCAATTGTAAGTAGAACATGACATTAATGAGAATTAAGGTCTTTCTTCTTTCTCTCTCTCTCAACATGGTATCAGAGCCGGGGTAGGTGAAGCCGAAGGGATAGGAAGTGAGTCAGCAGGTGCCTCAACAAAAGGGAGAGGAGCAACGACATGAGGGCGACGATGATAAACCTGAAGTGGTCGAGGAGGCATAGCATCAGGTGGGGAGACAATGGGAATAGGCAAGACTTCAGAAACAGGAAGAGACTCAGAAGTGGTGGAAAAGAATGGTGAGTCCTCAAAGGAGGTGACATCAGCGGAGATAAAGTATCGATGAGTCTCAAGGGAATAACAACGATAACCCTTCTGAAGTCTGGAGTATCCCAAGAAGAGACACTTCATGGCTTTGGCGGAAAGCTTGTCCTGTCCAGGAGTGAGAATATGAACAAAGCAAGTACAACCAAAAGCACGAGGAGGAAGGAAATAAAGTGGTTGGTCAGGGAAGATAAGGGAGTGAGGAATATGATCATGTAAGACAGAGGAGGGCATACGATTAATCAAATAACAAGCAGTAAGAACAACGTCCCCCCAAAAACGAAAAGGAACATTACTATAGAGGAGGAGAGTACAAGCTGTCTCAACAAGATGTCGATTCTTGCGTTCAGCCACCCTATTTTGTTGAGGAGTATGAGCACAAGAAGACTGATGAAGAATCCCATGATGAGACATAAACGAAGTAAATGAGGCTGAAAAATATTCCCTAACATTGTCACTGCGTAACACACGAATAGAAATATTGAACTGGGTTTGGATTTCAGCATAAAATTTCTGGAAAATAGAGAATAACTCAGCTCGATTTTTCATTAAAAATAACCAAGTACATCGAAAATAGTCATCAATGAAAGTGACAAAATACTGAAATCCTAAAGTAGACGCAGTCCGACAAGGACCCCAAACATCAGTGTGGACAAGCTCAAAAGGAGACTTTGCCCGATTATTCAAACGCTTTGGGAACGAGACACGAGTATGTTTCCCAAGTTGACATGACTCACACGGAAGCGACGATAAAGTGGAAAAACAAGGGACCATCTTCTGGAACTTGGAGAGACTAGGGTGGCCCAGACGATTGTGAATGAGGAGAGGAGCATCAGTGGAAATGCAAACTGCAGGAGATAAATCCGAGGTGAGGTGATAGAGGCCTTGAGACTCACGTCCTATGCCAATCGTCTTCCCCGTACTTCGGTCCTGCAAGGTCACAAATTTATCAGAAAAGGTAATAAAGCAATTAAGAGTACGAGTGATTTTGCTGATGGAAATAAGATTAAAAGGACATTCAGGAGTATAAAGGACAAAAGTGAGAGGTAGAGAAGGCAGAGGAAGGGCCAAACCAATACCTTTAGCCACAGTTTGAGAACCATTAGCTAAGGTAACAGTAGGTAAAGCAGAGGTAGTAGTAATAGAGGAGAAAAGATCCTTATTACCAGATAAGTGATCAGAAGCTCCAGAATCTAGAATCCAGGGTCCAAGAGAAGATGTGTGGGTAAGGCAGGCAGAGGCATTACCAGGCTGGGCAACAGAGGCAACAAAAGCCTGAGATGTGGAAGAGCTCGGAGGCTGAGGCAGCGGAGAATCAGAGGACTGGGCCACATGGGCAGTGCGAGGAGGTCGTCCATGTAACTGATAGCAACGATCGCGAGTGTGGCCAAGTTTATTGCAATAGGTGCAATGAGGACGTTGACCTCTACCTCGGGTACCACTGCGGCCTCCTCGAGAGTTAGTTTGAGAAACTAACACAGAAGAATCTGAAGAGCTATCAAATGGCAAAGTCTGAGTGGAGGAGATACGGAGGAGGCGAGCAAACACATCATCCAAGGACGGAACTGATGAACTACCAAGAATCTGATCGCGGACAGGCTCAAGATCCGGACGGAGGCCAATAAGAGTAAGAACCATGAAGAACTTGTCAAGCTGTGTTTGTTAAGCCCCAACATCAGGAGTAAGAGGCATCACAGTCAAGAACTCCTCCTTAAGAGAGGCAATTTGGCCAATATAAGTAGATAGATCCAAGTCCTGTTGGCTGAGATGGACAATAGCAGAAGCCACCTTATAAAGACGCTGGATATCATTCGTATATAATCCTTTGGCCTGAGTCCAAAATTTAAAACAAGTTTTGTAGGCCCGAAGATGAAGAAGAATCTTGGGATCAACCGATTGCCATAATACACTACATAACTGTGCATCTATCTTCCTCCACTGTACGCGGTCAACCTCAGGGATATCTGCCTCCTGTGTAATCAAGTGATCCTCATATCCTTAACCCATAAACCAAAGTTCAACAGAGGCAGACCAGGAAAGATAATTGTCACTGCCAACCAATTTCTCCGAAGTAATCATAGGAGATCCAGATATAACAGAGGAAAAAATGGAATTTTTAGTAGTCATATCTACTTATCTGGAGAATGAAGTATGTTTGGATCGAAGAGAGCCCTAATACGGCTTCAGATTGCGGCGTGGCACCACCGAAAAAGGGAGACGACCTCAGATCGCGGCGTGGTACCACCAGAAAGGTAGAAGAACACTTCCCAAGGCACGTGCAGGGATTGGAGTGGAGAAAAAGTAGTCGGAGCTTCGCCGGAAAGACTGTTTGGAGGGCCGACGGAGACAAAAATCCCCAAAAGAGGTACGTGCAGGGCTCGGATGGGAGAACCAGGGAGGTAGGGAGGCTGCTCTGCACTCTAATGGCACTTGGGATCTTGTTGTTTTACCCTCGGGTAAATCTACCGTTGGCTGTCGTTGGGTCTACGCAGTTAAGGTTGGTCCTGATGGTCAGGTTGATCGCCTTAAGGCCCGCTTAGTTGCTAAAGGCTATACTCAGGTTTATGGTTCTGATTATGGTGACACATTCTCTCCGGTTGCCAAGATTGCTTCTGTCCGTCTGCTTCTCTCCATGGCTGCCATGTGTTCTTGGCCTCTTTATCAATTGGATATTAAAAATGTCTTCCTTCATGGTGATCTTGCTGAGGAAGTTTATATGGAGCAACCTCCTGGTTTTGTTGCTCAGGGGGAGTCTGGTTTAGTATTCAGGTTACGCCGTTCTCTATATGGCTTGAAACAATCTCCTCGAGCATGGTCTGGCCGTTTTAGTTTTGTTGTTCAAGAGTTTGGCATGCTTCGCAGTACAGCAGACCATCCAGTTTTCTATCATCATAACTCTTTGGGGCAGTGTATTTATCTGGTTGTTTATGTGGACGACATCGTCATTACAGGCAGTGATCAGGATGGTATTCAGAAACTAAAGCAACACCCTTTTACCCACTTTCAGACCAAAGACTTGGGGAAACTCAAGTATTTCTTGGGAATTGAGATAGCTCAATCCAGTTCTGCTGTGGTCCTTTCCCAAAGGAAGTATGCTTTAGACATCCTAGAAGAAACCGGTATGTTAGACTGTAAACCGGTAGACATACCTATGGATCCGAATGTCAAACTTGTACCAGGACAGGGGGAGCCTTTAGGAGACCTCGGGAGATATCGACGGCTCGTAGGTAAATTGAACTATCTCACCATTACTCGTCCAGACATTTCTTTTCCTGTGAGTATTGTTAGTCAATTCCTACAATCACCATGTGATAGCCATTGGGATGCTGTAATCCGCATTCTTCGATATATCAAAAGTACACCAGGCCAAGGTGTGTTGTACGAGAACAGAGGTCATACTCAGGTTGTTGGTTACACAGATGCAGATTGGGCTGGCTCACCCACAGATAGACGTTCCACTTCAAGGTACTGTGTTTTTATTGGAGGTAATCTAATATCTTGGAAGAGTAAGAAACAAGATGTAGTGGCCAGATCTAGCGCTGAAGCCGAGTATCGAGTTATGGCTTTGGCAACATGTGAACTCATATGGTTGAGACATCTTCTTCGAGAGTTGAGATTTGAAAAGGATGAACAGATGAAACTCATATGTGATAACCAGGCCGCATTACATATTGCATCCAATCCAGTCTTTCATGAAAGGACCAAACATATTGAAGTTGACTGTCATTTCATTAGAGAGAAGATCGCATCAGGATGTGTTGCTACAAGTTTTGTTAATTCAAATGATCAACTAGCTGACATCTTCACTAAATCTCTTAGAGGTCCTAGGATTAAATATATTTGTAACAAGCTTGGTGCATATGACGTATATGCTCCAGCTTGAGGGGGAGTGTTGAATATAATGTATTTATAGTGTATAACCTTTTCTTGTTAATATAGGACACATGTATGGTAGTTAAGACTCCTAGCCTTGTATATATATATATTTCTCAATTGTAAGTAGAACATGACATTAATGAGAATTAAGGTCTTTCTTCTTTCTCTCTCTCTCAACATGACTTGTTTCCAAAGAGCTTCTTTTTCATTGGCAAAATGCCAACTCCACTTGTATAAGAGGGCTTTGCTCATCACAGAGAGACACCTCACACCTAAGTGCCCCCCCACCCCCCACCCCCCTTTTTCTCTCTGAATAGATCGTCTTCCACCTTATTAGGTGGGGTTTTTGCACAAGAGCCCCACTACCCCGAAGAAAATCCCTCTGAATCTTCTCCAACCACAACCTATCTGGCCTTGGCATGCAAAAGAGAGACATGAAATGGATGGGTCTGCTAGATAGAGTACTTCGAATTAAAGTGAGTCTCCCTCATTTCGAGATGTATTGTCTTTTCCACATGGCTAACCTTTTGTGAAACCTCTCTTCAAGCTAGTCCTATACTGCCATAAATGTGAAAGGAGCCCCCAAAGGAAGACCCAAGTAATGGGAAGGGAGACCGCCTACCTTACACCCTAACACCAAGCCAAGTCATCTATGTTGTCCACCCTCCCCACAGGAATTAGCTCACTTTTTTTCAAGTTAATTCTGAATCTAGAACAAGCCTCAAACCATATAAGTGGCTAACTCAGAAAAGTATTAAAGAATGGAGATGAAAACCTATCCTTTGTAGATTTCATTAATGCTCTAGATGATACCTGAGGTGTAAGGAACCTTTTTGTTTTCTTTTGTTCATTTGACTATTCCTTTTATGCATCCCATGTACATGGATTGCACCCTTTTGTTGTGCTTGTTGTTAGCATCTTATTTCCTTGTTAAGAACAAAAAGAACCACATCATTAAATTGAGAAATCTTCTCCTTGGCTGACTTTTAAGCCTTTTTGTCTGATGCATGCATTCTTAAATTCTTTTTTATAGGACTAACAAAATGAAGAGATCATAGAAGGATGAAATATCATCAGAAGACCGAAGTAGATAAGACTAAGAACAAAGAAAAGAAAATGCAAAAGAACACCAGATACTTCCATCCCCTAGGATGTTTCTTGTGGGGGTAAAGTTAAAGAAATTCTCTCCTCTTCATAGGATAATAAGCCTCCAGATTAGCTAACCTGGGTCTCCATCTGAAGGACCTACCTATACTGCGAACCCATCTTGAGCCTCTCATTAGCTAGCCATTGTGCTAAGAGCCTCTAGTGCACTCACCTATCTTGGTTGCTCTAATCAGGTGATAACAATGGAGGTGTCTACTCCTAGAAGTGACCCAAGAGATTACTATAAATGGATCCCCTGTGTTAGTAACATTTCTAGCCCCTGTATCATGATCCTATCTATCCCTTGGGTAAGGCCAAAACCTTATCATCAATTGCAAAACATGGCCAACTAGTTTGGAAAAGACCAGTTTGTTCATACTTCCTTTATGCTTCCCTTTTGAGGATCCTAAAACTTCTTGCCATCCTAATCACCCAAATAATATCATAGAAACCACAAGGCCATAGCACCCTGCTACATGCCCTCTTCCCAAAACCACCAATGTAAGATGATCCACAGCTACAATTCATTCAAGAAGAACCAACAGAGCTCGATCAATGGAGAACAATCTTCACTAGAGGAATTATGGCCTCGTAGAATGTCTAGGTACAAAGCATGGCAATGTTGAATTTTAAGATCCAACTAGCAACTATTTTGATGCCTGCATAGGGAGGTTTGCGGATTTAGGGGTCTCAGGCTATGGCATGTGAGATCAAGCTAGTTGAAGGAAAGGAAGTACGGTGCTTAGTTGTTAGGAGATTGGAAGCCAGACTTACATGAAAATTAGTCATTACTACAAAGGTCCAACAGGTTTCATCTAGAAAGGAGATGGATAAATAAATCTTTTCTATGAGAGGAGCAAAGAAGTATGTTCTTTTGTTTCATTGTCGTATTTAAATTTCTTAGGAAGCTAAGCTCCCACAAAATGACCAATAAAAGATGCTCTTGCCCCTCAAATTTTTCTTTATCTTTCTTGTTTCAATAATCTTGTAGGACTTATCTTTTCATCTGTATAATATGATAGGTTGATATGTCTTATGCTTTTGTGTGGAAGTAGTGTATTTAAATGTTTATTCTTGAATTCAAATAAACTAGAATGTGCCTTGACTTGCACACACACACACACACACACACACAATTTTATATGTGTTTTGATATGAAAATGAAAAGGGTAACATAATTCTTCTTGCTCCTTCGTTTTTTTTGAACTAGAATGCTCCACTTAAAGATCTCATATCGTGCTATGCATTTTGCAGATTAGATAGCCTTGTTGGTTTATTTGGTGCTGGTTGCCAGCCAAGTTCAACTAATGACCCATTTGGGCTGAGAAGAATTTCTTATGGTCTTGTAAGTCATATAATGATTAAACTCCTTTTGGATCTGAAGAGTTACATCAAAATAACGCTTCTTCTCTTTGTTGTAGGTACAAGTGTTGGTTGAAAAGGATAAAAATTTGGACCTAAGACATGCATTGCAACTGGCTGCTGCTGTCCAACCAATAACAATAGAAGCCGATATAATAGATGATGTAAGAACAAATTCTTATGCAGTCTGTTAGGAAGCTCAACATTAATGTTGCTAGGTTATATTACCATGTCAAAATTGTAATTGCATTGGGTTTAAACACATAGCAAACCCTCCTTTCCAATTAGTATCTGAAAGTTCTACACCCAAATATGATTGGATGGTAATAATCTTCTAATGAATCCCTATTCTGGGAGATTACAGTCTGTGTCTGAACCACTAAGAACTCTAATTATCATCTGGGAAGAAAATACTGAAACTCAACTTGAATTTAGTTCCAATGTGTTTGATAATCTTTATTTACCTATTGTTGCTAGAAAAGGTAAGGGACATTATCCTCAGAACCCTTTGACCAACTTTATGTCATTTGACTACCTTTATGGATCTCTAAGAACATTTATTTCTCCATTGACATGCCCAAAACTGTTCAAGAGGTATTAGGGCATGAAAATTGGAGGAAGGAAATGCAAGGAGAGATGAGTGTCTTTGAAAAAAAATAAATAACAGCTGGGAGATTGTGGATCTTCTTGATGGGAAGAAACAGGTCATGTGTAAGTGTGTGTTTATAGTAAAATATAGAGGATATAGGACACTTGAGAGGTATAAACAAAGATTAATGGTTAAGGGATATGCTCAAACTTATGAGATAGATTACCAAGAAAACTTTGCTTTGATGGCAAAGCTGAATATAATTCGTACATTGCTATTCTTTGTTACTAACTTTGATTGGCCTTTACAACAGTTTGATATAAAGAATGCATTTCTCTATGAGAATTTAGAGGAGGGTTATATGGAGATACCACCTGGTTTAGAAGAGAATTTTAAGAGGAATAGGGTCTGTTGATTGAAGAAGGCTATGTATGGACATGAACAGCCCCTTAAGAGCTTGGTTTGGAAGGTTTATTAAGGTAATGAAGAATCTCGAGCCAAGGGGATCACACACTATTCATTAAACACTCAAGGAATGGGAAAGCAATTGCTCTCATTGTGTATGGTGATTATATCATTGTGACAAGGGATGACTTGGAAGAAATGAGGAGATTAAGGAGAAGTTGGAAAAAGAGTTTGCAATTAAAGACCTAGGAAAACTTAAATACTTAGTAGGGATTGAAATTGCTTAATCAAAGGAAATTGTGATTTCACAGTAGAAGTATGTTTTAGATCTCCTTAGAGAAATCAAACTATTGGATTTTAAGCCGGCAGATACACACCTATTGAGGTTGGTTGCAAACTTGATAAGAGAACTAGAGAGTCCTCCAATTGAAAGAGAGGTATCAATGCTTGGTAGGTAAGTTAATTTACCTTCACATATAAGACCTGATATAGCATATGTGCAGTGAGTCAATTCATGCACAACCCCAATTAAGCACACATGGCTGCAATTACTCGGATACTTAGATACTTGAAATTAACTCCTAGTAATGGTATTTTGTTCCAAAAATATAGGAGGATGACACTTGCTATTTATATAGATGTTTTCCTTTGGTAGGATCAGTTACCAATAGGAGGTTAACAGCTGGATATTGTACATTCTCTATAGGGAATTTGATAATTTGGAGGAGTAATAAATAGTCAATGGTTGTTAGGTTGAGTGTCGAAACAAAATTTGGAGCCATGGTACATAGGTTATGTGAGCTTCTCTGGATAAAAATTTTTCTTAGTGGTCTTAGAAAAAGTTAGGAAGGTCCTATGAAGCTCTACTGTGACAACAAGTTGGATATCAGTATAGCCCACAATCCAGTTCAACTTGTCAGAACTAAGCACATTGAAGTTAATCATCATTTCATTAAGGAGAAACTGGATGGTGGGTTGGTGTGCACTATCCTCAAAAAGACAGTTGGCCAATATATTGACCTAGGGATTTGTAGTTCAACAATCACAAACAAGGTGAGAATGAAGAACCTTTACTCAACAACTTCATAGGGAATGTTGGAGAATTCATCTAGTAATTGCTGGATTATACAACCTGCATAGACTAGGATTTAATTTAGGACTGTTTCCTTTTTTGTATACTTGACTTGGGATTTATTCTGTAATTAGTGACTTATTTATTGGAGTAATTCTAGGCCTAAAATATATTAATTTCCTTTTCTTTTTTCCATTGTGAACATTATAAATATGTTGTAAACATTTCTAGTAAATACACAAGCATCATTCAGAAATCATTCTTTGTTTGCACTTTCTATTTCTTTTTACATCTTATATATGTCCTGTTCTGCTAGTGCTTTGGATTTGTCACTCTCAAATTTATTTCATTATGAGTCATCATGAGCATCATACTCTGATCCTTGCATCATTTCTTTTAGGTACATCAATTTGTAACACGGAGATTAGAGCAATTTCTGGTATGTATTATTTCTATGTGAAGGAGTTTGTTAGATGTACTGTATTACTATGTGTTTTAAATTTATTTTCTTTATGCAATATCAAAAGAATTCATTTAAGAATATCAGGAATAAAGCTGAGAGACTAATTTATTTATTTTTTATAAGTAAAAAGAAGTATATTAAACGAAAAGAGGAAACACCAAAAACCGGTGCCCTCTAAGTATACAGGGAGTATACACACCACCTTCCCTAACTAGGAGCCTATCCAATCTACAAAACTTACAAGAGAAGAATGACTCTCTGCTAAGGAACCCCTGACCCACGACCAAAGATTACATACAAAAGAATATTTCAACCTTTGAAGCGAAAGATCCTCATCCCCAAACGCTAGCCTATTTCTCTCCTTCCAAACTGACCAAAAAATACATAAAGGCGCCATTTGCCAAGCCTTCTTGCGTCTTTTCCCCACAAACCCTCCATTCCACCCAAGAAGGGTTGTCTTCACTGTACACGAAAGAGTCCAAGATATACCAAAAAGGGAGAAAAGAAGGTTCCACAGGACCCGCGTCTTGACACAATGCAATAGGAGATGATCCACTGTTTCTTCTTCAGATAGACAGAGAAAGCACCTATTTGCCAAAGAGAACCCCCTCCTTTGAAGTTGCTCCTGCGTTAAAACTTTACCCCAAGAAGCTTCCCAAGCAAAGAAAGCTACCTTGGGAGGCACTCTTGCGCTCCAAATTCTTTCGCTAGGGAACATAGAAGAGCCTCCTGGCTCCAACATAGAATAAAGGGACCTAACTGAGAAAGCCCCATCATTTGAAGCTATCCAGATCACTCTATCTTCCTCTTCGATTTGAACCTTGAAAGGATGGATCTTCTGCAACAACCGCTCCACTAAATCAATCTCTCAATCATCAAACGCCCTTGCAAAAAGAGGAGTCCAACCATCCCCATCACCAACGGGATTCCAAACCTCCGAAACCCAAGCATTCTTCGACATGGACATGGAGAAAAGAGAGGAGAAAGACTCACAAAGAGGCCCATCTCCACCCCACTTGTCTTTCCAAAATTTCACTCTTTGCCCATTACCCAAATGGTAAGCTACCCTGCCATCTAACAGCCCCCACTTCTTCCTAATTGCTTTCCAAAGCCCAACTCTGTTTCTCCCCATCACATCCCCAGTACACCAGCCCCCCTCCTCTTCTCCATACTTGAGGCTAATTACATGCCTCCACAACGCCTCTCTCTCATTAGCAAACCTCCAATTCCACTTACACAAAAGGGCACTATTCGTCAAAGTTAAATTTCTCACCCCTAGCCCACCTTTTCTTTTCTCCAAGCACACCAAGTCCCATCTTACAAGGTGAGGTTTTTGGGCTGGACCTCCCCCACCCCACAGAAAATCCCTTTGAATTTTCTCCATTCTCAACCTCACTTTTCTAGGCAAATAAAAGAGAGACATCAAATAAATAGGCATACTGGACAAAGTGCTTCTGATTAGGGTGAGTCTCCCCCCTTTAGATATGTACTGCCTCTTCCACATAGCAAGCCTTCTACGAAAACGCTCTTCAACCCCATCCCACATCGCCAAAGAATTGAAAGCTGCCCCTAAAGGCATTCCCAAATAACAAGAAGGAATCCCTCCCACTTTACACCCCAACTCCAAGGCCAAACCCTCTATATTCAGTACCCTTCCCATCGGGATCATCTCACTCTTCTCTAAGTTAATCCTCAAACCCAAACACGCCTCAAACCACATGAGAAGCCAACTTAGATAAGTCATCTGATCTGAAGACTCCTCACAAAAAACCAACGTATCGTCCGCGAACAACAAATGCGATATTTGCATCCCCTCACCCCTCCCACCACTCACCTTCCACCCAGATAAGTAGCCCCCACTAATAGCCCTTCTCATCATACTGCTGAAAACCTCCATGGCGATCACAAACAAATAAGGGGAGAGGGGATCTCCTTGTCTTAACCCCCTCGTGCTTTGAAAAAAATCGGATGGAGAACCATTAACTAACACGGAGAATTTCACTGTGGAGATGCACCAATCTATCCACTTTCTCCATCTCCCTCCAAACCCCATCTCTTTAAGAACAGCCAACAAAAAGCTCGAGCTAACACGGTCATAAACCTTCTCTATATCCAACTTGCATAACACCCCTCCCACATTGTCTTTCAACCTTGAGTCCACAGCCTCATTTGCAATCAGCACTGCATCCAAAATCTGTCTACCCTCCATAAAGGCATTTTGAGACTCTGAGATCACTTTCCCCATCACCTTTTTAATTCTATTGGCCAACACCTTGGCCAACAACTTGTAGAGGCTACCTACAAGGCTGATAGGTCTGAAATCTTTCAAATCTTCAGCACCTCCCTTCTTTGGAACTAAGACAAAGAAAGTTACATTTAGAGATTTCACAAATCTGCCCCTCTCATGAAATTCCTTGAAAAAGCCCATTATCTCAACCTTTACTAAATCCCAACTGAACAGCCAGAAAGCCATGGTGAAGCCATCCGGGCCAAGGGCTTTATCCTTGCCTAGATCTGAAAGTGCCGCGAACACCTACCCTTCCGTAAAGGGAATTTCCAGGCCCTCAGCCTCACAACTATCTAATCTCATGAAAGGTAGCCCCTCAACTCCAGGACGCCACCCCCCTTCTTCGGTGTACAGATCATTAAAAGCTCCCACCACACTATTTTTTAAGTCTATCTCCTCCGTATGCCAACAATCATCCACTTTCAGCCTAGACAACCAGTTCCTTCTGCTATGCGCGTTCGCCATCCTATGAAAGAATCTGGTATTATTGTCCCCCTCCTTCAACCACAGTTCCCTTGACCTCTGTCTCCAAGAAATTTCTTCCCTCAACACCCATGTCTTATAAGCCTCCTTAGCCTCCTTCCTTGCTTCACAATCCTCCAGACTTAGAGTTGAATGATTCTCCACTTCATCCCAGTACACCATCTAACTAAGAGCTTCTCTCTTCTTAGTCTCAATAACACCAAAAACTTCTTTATTCCAAGTCTTTAAAAACACTTTTAGGGCTCTTAGTTTTGCATCCAGAACAAAGCTAAAAGACCCAGTAAAAGTTAAACTGCCCCACCACCTCTTCATTTGATCCATGAACCCCTTTTCCTCCAGCCACATATTCTCAAATCTGAACGGTGAAGGACCCCTCTTCAAACCTCCACCTTCTAGTAGGATGGGAAAATGATCAGAGACTGGTCTAGCAAGAATCCCCTGCATGGCTACATTGAACATTCTGTCCCACTCATCTGTTACTAAGAACCTGTCGAGCCTAGACTGTGACTGATTATTTAACCCACCTTGCCATGTAAAGGGACCCCCTGTAAAAAATAGTCCCTTAGCTCCAAATCCTCTACCACTTCTGTAAATCTCCTCATTGACGTAGATAGCCCGCCCCCCCTACTGCGCTCTTCCAGGTATCTGATCATATTAAAGTCTCCCCCCACACACCAAGGATCTCTCCATAACCCTTTTATTGACCCAAGCTCCTCCCAAAAAACCTCTCTATCCCTTCTGCACATCGGCCCATAAACTCCAGTGAACACCCACCTCATCCCATCCATACAATTCTTGAACTGACAGGACACTAAAAACATCACTTCTTCCACCTCCAACAATTCAATCACTCTGTTGTCCCAAAACACCAGAACACCTCCAGCTGCCCCCCTAGAGTTAATTGCTCTCCAGTCAATATGTCTTCCCACCCCAAGACTGCGTACAATTCCCGTACTCATATCCTTGATTTTAGTGTCCTGCAAGCACACCACGTCCACTTTGTTGGATTTTATGACGGACTTAATGATTTTCCTCTTATCACTATCATTTGCCCCTCTAACATTCCATGATAAAATCTTTATCTTCATTTATACCCCGAACTAAAAGCCCCTCCAAACTTGCCTACATTGGAAGCCACTCTAGCTCTTTTATAGCTTACCATCCATTCCAGCTTCTTTAATTCCCTGCTGGATTTTGTAGCCGAAGACTTTGTCTTTTTATACTCCCTGTCCTGGTTTTTTTGTTCAATTCTCCCTCTCATTCTCCTCAACAGGTATATGATTTCCTCCTCAAACCCAACTGTCGGCATTCCCAGACAGTGACTGAATTTCGCAAGGCAGCTGAAGCTCCATCCTTCCTCTCCTTCCCCCTCTTCCACCTAAAGGGTCATCGTCTCCACTAATGGGCTTTCTAAAACCACTCCAAAAGGAACAATGGCCAGTTCGGGCTCACTTACATCACCACCCATCGCTCGCGGAGACAGGTTCCAATCTTCGTGGGCCGAGAAATCTTCCAGCCTCTCTTCACACGGAGAGGCCCTACTCCTTGCTCCTTCCACTGCCCCAAACAATCCACTAGAAACCCCCACCTTGCCCAACACAACACCATCTGGCCCCATGAAAGGAGTAGAAGAAGGAGAAGCCCCAAACCCCAAAGAGAAAATAGGGAGTTTGAGGTGAAGGGGGTACCTGGATGCTTTGTCCAAAAGCGCATCATTGGTGGGCTTCAGACAACCGAGGGCTGACTCCATGCCGCTGACATTACCCACAGCCAGAAGCTCTTGCTCCAGCTCCGCAAAAGTCCCGACAATCTCAGGGGGAGCCTTAGAAGGGACGGGCTCCCTTAAAGGATCCAAATGGGCCTCGTGCTTAAAAAGCCTAATAGGCTCCTCAAGCCCCTTGCCCCAGCCCGACATCTTAGGGCAAAGGGAAGAAGGGCCCTCGGCCCAACCCGCAACTTCTCTTAAAGACGGCCCACCAGCGCCTTTTAAGCACTCCCAGCTACCAGCCTTGGGCCCAGGCCCACTCCCTAAGAAGCCCACTGCATGGTTATCTGCCAGCCTACCCCATACGCTATCAGCCGTCCTACTTTCACTGCCACACGCCACCTTCACTTCTGCCCCCCTTTTCTGAAATTCAGCTTGAGGCTCCTGTACTCTAGATTCAGTGCGTGAGGCTCCCCCACCTTCATCCCTAACCTCCCACTCACTTCTCATCTGCATCCAAGAGCAAGACACAACCTGCATCACCCTCAGTGGGGCTTCCCACCACAAACAAAGCTCCCACCTAGAGTTACCAGCCTCCACCTGCATCAACCTTGGCCATTTCATTCCCAAATCTTTGACCAAAATCCGAGCCCACTGCAGCTGGGAGAAGAGGGCTGTTTACTCATCCACAGCTACAAACCCCCCACAACACTCTCCAATACGCTTGAAAACCTCCCTACTCCAAAGATGAAGAGAAAGTCCTACAACTTTCACCCAAACTTCCTTAGCAGGGCTCTCTTTCCAAGTGCACCCCACTACCGGACCCCACCTTTGCAATAGAAAATCTCTATCCTTAAAACGTCTGCTCCCTCTAAAAAGCACCATATCAGCTTCCCATTTGTTTTGAAACTCAAACAGCACTAGGGCCTCACCCAACCTGGAAATTCTTAACTCCCCTTTCAGCATCCAACTCTCATACACCCATCTCTTCAAAGAAGGCAGTAGCGGAATAGACTCAGGACTACCACCGAAACAACCCACCAGGCAACGCCCAAACTGCTCCTCCCTGCACATCTTTTCCTTTTCCCCTAGGTGCACCCTCAAAGAATCCCCTGACTCACCTATCTTCCCTTGTGGAAATATGGGATTATGAGTTGTAATTAAGTGCCAAGATTAGAGGGATTGTGTTAGGATACTTTCTATTTTTATGGATGAGAGAATCTCTCCTAATTAGTTATTGTTTCCTTAGAGATAGTGATTGTGCATATTATATGGCTTAGATTAGGAATCTCACTTGTATATATATAGGTCACTTTGTATTCAGTTTTGACACAGAAAAAAGAAGAATATTTTCTTCATCCCTTTTACTACTTCTGCATACGAACCTGACTCATTCTCTGAGGTATTGACACTGCTCTCCACCTTGCCCATAGTTGACTCACACTGGTAGCTATTCCTCACAACTGGGGAGGAGACCCCAAGAGCCCTCAATTTCTTAGCCAACAAAAACCAACCCCCTACTAAGCCATTTCCTTCTGGAAAAACTAAACAGAACTTTTTCCCTTCCACATCTCTGACCGAGCAGAGTAAAAATCTCCCAGCCACATTAGAACGACATTTTAGTCTGAATTTTCTTGCTACTTCATCCCAAACTTTTAAAAGCCTCGAGTTAGACTCTCCTGTACACCAAGCTTCCACACCTTCCAACAGAAGACTTAAACCTTTTTCTCCAAATCTTATCCAAGAGGAAGGACCTTTACTCCTTTCCCAAATAGTTCCTCTCAGCTTACCTCGGACCTCTTCAATGGAGATTTTGAATGCCTTGAGTCAATGGGCAAACCAACACTTACCTCCTTTCGAGACTCCATTAGAGTCCCTCACTCCCATACTAATGGAATCTATCTTCTCAGTTATCCTCTTCTGAATATCAGGTCCACCATTTTACAAATGTGGAACGGTGCATATCTTCAGAGCTTGTTTGCATGCACTTTTGTTTTAAAAATACAGCCAAAGGTTGGATAGTGATTATACCTGAGGTTCGATCATGCTGTTGTCTGGAAAATAAATAAATAAATAAATAAACATTAAAAAATCCATACTGGCAGCCTGCAAGGAAAAAGAACCCCGACAAGAAGTAGAAAGAGACCAAAATGAAGTTGTTGCCTGGATATAATTGAAGCTAAATGCTTGCTTGATTGAAAAGGACAAAGCCCTTATCCTTTTTTTTCCTCTTCTTCCCTTTTTTCTTAAATATCTAAATTCTGGAATATGATAAAGACACCAAAGCATTATACTTTGTCCTTGTATTGATAGGCAAATGATAATAATATTAATAAGGCATCTGACCTAAAGCCTTTTTATGCAAGATATATTGAAGAAACATCCAGCAAGGAGAGAGAGAGAGCGAGAGAGAGTCCTAGCTTCTGTCGAACCTCTCAACCACAGGCATAATTATTTTAGTAAAATTTTCAGATTCAGTTCATACTCTTGCAAAGAGAGAGTCCTAACACCCATAGAACATCTCAACCACAGACAAATAGATTTCAGATTCAGTTCCCACTCTTGCAGACCTTGGAATTTCTTTGATTCTGCTCCTTCCTTGCTAATTAGTCAAAAGTATCTTTCAGTCAACGAGGCACCACCTAGGACACTCCCAAGGATGGACAATAACAAAGACCACAATTTCAAGCCATTCCATAATAAATGTGCATTCTATAAGGAATGTGCATTCTGAATGAGAGAGCACTCTTCTCCAAATTTACTTATTATAGTTAGTGTGTGTGTGTGTGTGTGTGTGTGTGTGTGTGTGTGTGTGTGTGTGTAACTATGTTATTGTGGAGTGATACATAACTATGCTATTGAGAGGTGACATAATATTTTCTGATAGGAAGGTTAGATGATTTCCATATATATATTGGCTATGTTTTGGTACAGGTTGATAGGGAAATAAGTCCAGAGGTGGTTCGTTCTATCCTGACAGAGCGTGCAAACTGGCCTTGTTTGGCAACAAAGTCAGCATACAAAGTAAGTTACTTTTGATTGCTACTCTCTCTATGTATTCATTGTCTAGTCCTACTTCAAATTATCCCTTAATTCATCAATCACTTCATATTTTTACATTCAGAAAATTGAATTTTACTTTGGGTAGTTTGCTATTATCAATTAATTTATAGCTATACTTTTAGTTGCTGATAGAAAGTTGTTTGGATTACTGCAATATTAAGAGCTGGCTTGGTAGTGCTTTTGATTAAAGCACTTTTAGTCTACAGATCTTTTGTTAATAATGCTTTCAATATAAACGCTTTTAAGGAAAATCATTCAGTGTTTGGATATAAACTGAAAAGGTTCTTTGATAGTGTTTCTGGTAACATAGCATATAACAAAAAGGTGATTTTTTTGGTGAATCACCTACTAAGTGATTGTCCTAAAATCACTTCAAGTGATTCTTTAGAATTTTAAAAGTGATTTTAAAAAAATTAGCTGAACACCTAATTTTTGTAAGGAAGTGCTTCCAAGTATTAGGAAGTGCTTCTAATCTCTCTCAAAATCACTCCTTAACATGCTCAAAGTATCCCATTGGTTTTTGAATTCATTTCTCCAACATTGGCAATAATGAGAAATTTAATGTGAGAATAATGTGTTCAAATATAGAGAAATGGGGTCTTTTAAAATGTTGTGATCCAGGTATAGAAATAAAATGATAGAAAAAAAATCCCATTTAGGCCTGGTGAGATTGATTTTGGCCCTTAGAATCACTTTTACAATACATATATTTTTTAAAACCAATCTATTTGGTAAAAAAGATGAGGGACTCTCAAAGAATCTGACCCATTTTGACAGTAGTTTTGAGATGGTAGAAGGTAGCTTTTTTAAAGTGATTTTCTAATAATCAGAGCTTTTTATTTTAAATTACCTATTTTGTCTTCAAATATTTCCTTTTGTGATTCCTTTGCAATTTTTTTCCTCTCTTATTTTCTTCTCCTCTAGAACCTTGTCTTTTGGGATTTGCATTTTATATTCTTTATTCTAAAATGTAAAAGAAACAAATCTATTATTGTAAAAATGTTTGCTTCAATTTTATTAAAAGAAAAAAAAATGAAAGTATTTCCTTTGAAAATTAAAAATGGAAATACTAAGAACTGGTTTTTAAATAATACAATAATTTATTTAATTAAATAATTTTTTATATACAAATAAAGGAACTTGTTTACATTTTTAGCATTCTTATTTTATGTATTAAATATGTCTACAACAATTTGAAATTCAGTTTATCAAACATTTAAATGTCATTTTTTGAAACTCACTGTACTTTTGAAACCTTAATTTACCAGATGCTCAACTGTTTTTTGGCACAATTGATGTTTTTTTTTTTAATAGCATAGATGAAAGTGATTTTCCTTAAAGTTGTGGTAATATCAAACTGCCCATTGGTGTGAATCATGAAAGTTAAGATCAATCTTTCTGTTGTCCCAGTTGGCCAAAAAGTTAGTGGAATTCTCAGGAATGGTTCAGAAACCTAATGTTAGTTAGAGAGCTAGTCATGTTAATTTATCCAATCTGGTTTTAGAGGTTGGCTTAATATGAACATGAAGAAGATGAAGCAGGACTAATACTATGCATTAAAGTGCAGTGTGAACATCACATCAACGTTTTAAATTTCACATTCAGCCTCAATTTTCATTATGGCTGAGACACTCCAAAATTGAGAAAGAATGCTCTTGTTTCCAGGTCATGGTGCTAATCATCTTGCCTTGTAGGTGATACCACCTTCCCCAATGAAACTTCTTTCCCTGGACGAATTGACAATTCCAATTCGAATCAACTAATTCAAATTCATAGGATTAGACACAATGTTAAGTATTGTGGGAGCATTAAATCAATGCTTTAAATTTCACTTCCAGCCTCAATTCTCAGTATGGTTGAGACATCTCCAAATTTGTCCACAAATAATCAGCATACAGAAAATTTTGTATCAGGAAACTGAAAATTTTTAATCTTTCCTGCTTCAATTAAAGCTTTTGAAAGGGGCTCAAATCTGAAACTCTTCAACTTTTGAAAAGTTTAATAGGGTCCTTTGCTTATCTCTGTGGGAACATTTCATGAAAATGGTTGCTAGTTTAAATTTAGTTTTAATAATGACCCATGCTTTGTAGGTGCTTCATTTTTAATTTTTCACCTTAGCATACTTTTTCTATCTTCATTTCACAATCATCATGATGAGCAAGATGGTTTTATTTAATTGAAAGCATAAGTGAGAATCCCGTCGGCATGTATCATATTCAGAAACTTCCACATTCCCAGTTTGTGACATTATGATCCAAGTAAAGGGTCTGAAGAATTGAGAAAGTAATCCCTTTGAACTTGCCCAAGATAGCCCAAGGGGTGAAAGATAGAGGAAAAATGTCTTTCATTTGAGGAATTGGGATTCTTCTCCTTTAGAAACCATCTTACACTACCCTACTATTCCCCTCCACCCAATATACACACACACACTCAAGTACTTCAAATCATAGTTAACTCATAAAACGTATTGTGTATCATTTTTCTATATCATATCGTATCATGTATCGTAAGGTTTTGTATATGGTGAAAAATATATAGAAAAAATATGCATATATGTGCATCTATTGAAATTATGAAGTATAGCATAATATATAACCAATTTTATGGAAGATAGTAGGATTTAAAGAGTTAAATTATATCATATCATAAATATTGAATGTTGAAGTTTTGAAAAGTTCAAATTATCAAAATATTACTTTAATATATAGATTCATCACATATTCCCTTAGTGTCATCTTCAAAGTTCCACCTTTATAGGTTTGTCATCATTCATTTTCCACCAAAAAAGAAATAATAAAAAAAAAAACTAATATATTAAGTAAAAAATTTTATTCATTAATCACTATCATTTTCATTGTCAACATTCAAACCATTCAAATGAAAGTTCTTTAATATTCATTGTAAAAATAAACTTAACTTCTAATATAACATTTCACAATAAGATCGTAGCTTTTCATATAAGTTTATTTTACCTATTTCTCCCTTTTATGATCAATTTTTAATCTTTAAATATATTTTAAACAATTAATAAAATAAATTCTTTTAACTAAAAAAATAATAATTTGATTTAAAAAAAATTATAAAAAATAATTAAAGATGTATGTATCGTTGTATCATAATATCATATATGGTATCATGTATCATATATGTATCATAAGATACACTTTAAAATAAGATACAAATTACAATATGTATCGATTTCCATAAAAATGTATCGTATCATTGTATTGTATTGTGTATCATACATGTTTAACAACAATGCTTCAAATGGAAAATGGGGCTGCTTTCTAGTCTATCTTCCATCAACTTGGAACACCACCAACCATCCATCAAATCAAGGCAAATCCCAATGAAAGGAATCCTGTACAGCTTTGGAACACCTCACCATGAAAGAGGAGGAGATCAACCTTTTGCTTCTTTATTCTGTTAATTTATTATGCATAGAGCAATTTTTTTTTTTAATAACTAATTAAGTGATTCACTGTGGGGATCTATTTCTTGGCCACCTTATTGGCAGTACTGCCTTCACGAGGAAGATTTCCCCATCCTGTAGAGTAGCATCATAAAGCTTGACCTGAAGAAAGATTTGTATTCTCTTTCTCCAGGGAGAACCTTCATAGCAAGACCATCCTCAGTGATTTAGAACCTAAAATAATAATAATAATAATAATAAATAAATAAATGATAGTTAACTGTTACTTTCCTGGATTTGGTGTTTTGATCACCTTGATTGCGTGAGCATTCCTCTAATAACACATTAAGTAAAACCTTGCTTCCTTGATATTGGATTATTGGTCTGCAAAATGAGTTTGAACAAGAAGAACCAACACTTGCAAAGGAATACAATCTGGGATTTGTAGTGATTGGATCATCAAGTCAGAAATCGGACTGAGATTAGAAGATTCAAACTCGACTGATGGTAGTTTGAACTATTTTCTTACTTGTAACAACAATTTCCAATTTCTTAATGATTTCATTTTACATTTTCTCCAGTGTTGTATTGATGGATCATACTTGACCATTAAGCAAAAGCAACATTTTTAATGGTGATCACATATTCTTTTAACAAGACTACAAACTTAGATGGGAGCTTTGCATCTGTGAAGGTGGTAGATTGACTCTTGAGCATGGAAAAACATGATCTTTTGTTTCAATGCCAAAAATTTGACAATGCTTCAAAACCAACCTTTGGTTAGGGATTAGGTGAGGGTTTGTAGTTTATGGCCATGTTTGATTTCCTGAAAGTTTGAGGAGAAAAAACAGATAGAAAAAAAGAATAAAAGAAAAAGGTAAGGAAAAAACTATATTTTTTTTTTCTTATTTGGTTATCCATGGAAAAATTAAGGAAAAGAAAATTAAATTTTTGAAAAAATACACTTTCTTTACATTTTCCCTTTTCAAGGAAAAGAGAGAAATCTTTTGCCATTTTTCTTCCTCCTTTTGCTGACTATTTTTTTTTCCTTACATTTTTCCATGGTATCCAAACATGAGAAAAATTATGTTCTTTAACTTTTTTTTTTTCATTTCGTTAACACTTTCTAGGAAGCAAACATAACCTTTGTGTTTAAGGGTGATAAAAAATTTGGTAACAAGAGGTTTTGAAATGGACACTATCTGCCTGCTTAACTAGCTATATTATAGCCATTGTAGCATTTACTTGCTAAGAGTTTTCTTGCTGGGCAATCCATGTTGTTGGTTAGTAATTTTTAGAATACTAACTAAACTAGTTAACTAGATACCCATCTAGATTTTAACATTTATTTTACAAAGAAAATCTCAATAAGCCCTTTTTTTCCCTTAACATGATTTGCATCATCATGTTTTCATTACTGACTTCTCAAGTTTCAAAATTTATTTATTGTTTTCTGTCCTTTAGTTGACCTTTAGTGATTGGGCTTTGCCGTATTTTGCTAACAGGATAGCACATCTTTCCTTTGTTTGTTCTTTTTATTTAGCAGTAGTTATTTTTCCCATTTGATATTCTCCTTTCCGAATAATAGAAATCTTAAGGTGCTCATTGAAATAAAACTGTAGAATAGGAAAAAGAAAAGAAAGGAAATAAAATTGATGTTTTACGTAAGTTGGTTTTGCATGCATGGGTGCAAAAGAACACTACTGGTAAAACTTGTTGGGGCCCAAAAGCTGGGTTTATTCTGTCAATTCAATATAAGATACAACTTAATTTGAAGTTTTGTCAAAATTTATCCAATGTTGCCTTGTCCCCCTCTCTCTGCCATTTTCTTTTTATTTATTTATTTTGAAAAGATGCAAGAATTTAATAGAAGTTTACTCTTGAGAATATGACTTCAATTTTTCATTAATATACTTGTGCTGTTAAAAAAAGGGTAAAGAATGGATATTGCTTACCCCTTTTCAATATTCTTGGAGGATATATCTAGTTTTAACGGTGTAAAAATTAATTGGTTTTAGATGGATGCCATGTCAAGAGGTGAGCTTCTGCCGAAGGTTGTTGAAGCCTATTCTCGTCCAACAAGAATTGTTCGTGGAAAGGATGTGGAAGCTGATACGGAGGTATTTGTTACCTTTTGTTTATTAAATCTAATTAGAAACTTGTTTCTTAGGACCTGAAAGTTGTCTGGTTTCATATGTTTAGCTTGACTGAGGTTAATGGGCTGTGCCCTAAGTTGCCTAATCTTCATTGAAGAAAATGGCAGGATTGTAGTTGGTTATTAGGGTTCTAACACACTGGATATAAACCAAATATCTTGCTCCAGGATTCTACCAGAAATAATTTCATGCATCCATCCTCAGAAACTGGACTTATTTATCATCAAGAGTTGCACATAAACTTCAATAGACTGAATGCACTGGCTATTTCTTTTACATAACTACCCAAAATTTCAATACTGAAGCACCTCTTATACTGGTAGTTGTTAGTTTTTGAATAGATATGATTCATAAAAGCTTTGTTCAGATTAAATTAATAGAGGTCTGGAGGTATTGAAATGCTTCTGTGCTCTGTCTTAGGTTACTCAAAAATAAAAATTACCATTAAGATTTACCTTTGTAAAACTCATTAGAGGCAGTGACCATACAAGATGTGTCTCCTCAGTAAACCTTCTGGACCTGCACACTAGGTTCCAATCCTATCATATAAGGCTCAAGGGGGTGTGTGCAAAGGCTTCACCAGCTGAAGCCCAAAGAGGAGGAAATAAAATAAGTCCTAAACTGCCTCCAAGCTCCATCTATTCTCAGAACTCACATCTCTTTTCCACCAAATTGTCCACATCAATATGGGACTAGTAAAAGTCCAAAGGTATGAGGCCCCTTAAAATCCTTTAAAGGAAATGAAACTGGGCAGGAACCAGAAAGGAAAAAAAAAAAAGGAAAATCACTGTAGGAAAAAAAAAAAGGCAGACCACAAAGAAACTGTTTTTGTTATATTATTTTATTTCTTCAACACAAGTAGATTGTTAAGCTAGGTTTTGTAACCACAGCCCTTTATTTTAGGAAATTCACTCCGGCTGTATTTTAGGATATTCAAACCAGCTGTAATATTACAGCTAGCAACAAGTAACACAATCTCCCATAATTAGAAAATAAACCAAATCTTGGATTTTATCGTTATTCAGAGAGTAAGAATTATTCAAGATTCTCTACACTTCCCCTTAAGCTGGACTAAATGCATTGAATAGACCCAGCTTGTCAACCAACTTCTCAAACACTGGCTTGAATGATCCCTTTGTTGACAAATCCGCAGCTTGCTATGATGAAAGCACATAGAGAACACAAATGCTCCCATCTTCGATCTTTTCCTTGATAAAGTGGCGGTCCACGTCTACATGTTTTGTTCTATCGTGATGAACAAGATTAAGAGAGATGACGATGGCAGCCTCATTGTTACAATAAACCATCATAGGATCATTTCTCATAAATTTCAATTTATCCAACAATATCTTCAATCAAAGTAACTCACAAATCCCATGTGCTAAAGCTCTAAATTCTACCTCAACACTACTTCTAGCCACCACTGTCTGGTTCTTGCTCCCCCACATCACTAAATTGTCCCACACAAAGGTGCATTATCCGATTATTGACCTCCTGTCTTCCACTGATCCTGCCCAATCTACATCTATAAAAGTCTCAAGACTCCTCTTTTCACTTTTCTTGAAGAATAAGCTCGTCCCAAAGTCCTTTTAAGTTATCTCAAAATTTGACACATGGCTCCCATGTGTTCTTCATAAGGAGAATGCATATACTAGCTCACGACACTTAACTACGAAGGCAATATCAAGTCTAGTATGGGAAAGATAGATAAGCTTTCCTATTAGACGTTGGTATCAACCTTTATCAATTAGTGTGCTTTCAGATTGTTCTCCTAGTTTCAAATTAGGATTTATGAGTGTATTTGCAGGCTTACACCCTGACATCTCTGTCTCCTCCAAGAGATCCAGGACGTACTTCCTCTAAAAGACTTAAATACTGCTTCTATTTCTTGCTACTTCCTTACCAAGAAAATATCTCAATGGGCCTAGATCTTTAATCCCAAATTCTGCTGCAAGAGTATTTTTTAGCCTTTCCATCTGTACAATATCATCACCAATCAAGATTATATCATCAACATAGACTATGAGAATCGTAGTCTTACCCCTTTTTTGTCTATAGAACAGAGTGTGATTGGGTTAAGCTTGTTGGTACCCTTGTTGATGAGTAGCCTTCATTAATCTATCAAACCAAGCTCGTGGGGATTGTTTCAATCCATAAAGAGATTTTCTAAGCTTGCAGACCTTTCCATGAATTCTATCCTCATCAAATTTCGGTGGTAGTTACATATAGACTTCCTCCTCCAACTCATCATTCAGGAATGCATTTTATACATCAAGTTACTGGAGTTTCCAGTCCAAATTTGTTACCAAGGGTAGGAGTGCTCAAACAGTGGTTAACTTTGCCATTGGTGCAAATGTCTCCTAATAGTCAACTCCATATGTCTGAGAAAAACCTTTTGCCACTAGCCTTGCTTTGTAGCGCTCAATAGATCTATCTAACTTATATTTAATGGTAAAAACCCACTTACAGCCAATAGGGGATTTTTCCCCCAACATCCCAAGTTCTATTCTTCTCTAGAGCTAGCATTTCTTCTCTTCCCGTGTTTCTTCATTCCGGTATTGATAAAACTTCCTGTATAGTTTTTGGAACTTCCATTACTGTCAAATTAGTTACAATAACTTGAACAAATGATGACAAGTGACTGTAGGCTACAAACTTGGAGATTGGGTGTTGATTACAAGATCAGGTTCCTTTCCTGAGAGTTATAGGAACATTAAGATCATCAACTCTAGAAGTAACATGCAGGTTAGAAGTTTGAGCACCTGATATCAATTCAAATTCATGGTTTTACAAGAGGTTTGTTAGGTGTTCCACTTTTTGAGTATTCTTTCGTTTGGAATAAACAATTGGCTCAAGAGATTGGAGTTGCAACTCTCTCCCTGTCATTGAACCCTTGTTCATGGTCATAGTAGGTTCAGCAAAGGGTGTTTGTGGTTGTTTAGGCAAAGTAGTAGTGTTTGTGGTTGTCCAGGCTTAGGTGGTGGTGCAGATACGGGAGCAATGGCATCCCAAATATTTCCATCTTTCTAACTTTCTCCCTCCTAAGGAAATTTTTGGTGAAAAAAGGTTGGTTTTCAAATAATGTCACATCCATAGAAGTGTAATACTTGTGTGTTTCTAGTGAGTAACATTTGTACCCTTTTTGTGTAGGAGAGTATCTTAAGAAAATATATTTTTGAGCTTTAGGGTCAAGTTTACTCCTATCATTATCGTGGATGTGTAAAAAGGAAGTACAATCAAAGACTCTTAATGGAAGTGAAGAGATAGATTGGTTGTGAGGATAGGTTTTGAGAAAACAAGTTAACGGTGTTTCATAATTGAGAATTTGGGTTGACATTCTATTTATTAGATAACAGGCAAAAAGAACAATATCCCCCCAAAGGTATTTTGGCACATTATTTGTGAACATAATGGCTCTAGCTACTTATAGAAGGTGGCAATTCTTTCTTTCAGCCATGCCATTTTGTTGTGGGGTTATTATGTAGGAGCTTTGATGAATAATGCCTTTCTCAGAGAGCAATCTTCCTAGAATAGATTTAAAATATTCTTTTTTTGTTGTTTGTTTTGAGAATTTTAATGTTTGCATTGTATTAGGTGTTAATCATGGCATAAAACTTTTTGAACACTTGCTCTGCTTTTAATTTTTCTTTCAAAAGATATACCTAACAAACCCAAGTGTGATCATCAATAAATGTGATATACCATTTTTTTTCTGTTAAATGTTTAACTCATGAAGGCCCCAAATATCACCGTGGACTAATGAAAAAAGTGATGAAGCCTTGTATTTTTTAGGAGGATAAGTGGAATGAACATGCTTGGCTAATTCCATTACTTCTAGAAGATCAACCTTTTTGAATGGGATTGTGTGCAAAATCCTTTCAACACTGAGTTTGAAACAATGGTGGGTTCTTTAGAGTTGCTTTCGTTCCTTCCCCTTAGCTTCCTTAGGGAGTGAGAGGGATAAGGGGAAAGGGTGGTTCCCATGGGCAACGCAACAGTGTCCTGAGGGGGTTCGTGAACCATGTTCAGAGAGAGGTTTGATGGAAATAAAATCCCTATTCATAAGTTATTTTTTCTCAATCTGTTGTTAGCGTTTAGCTTGGCACTCAGAAAGAAGAGTGTCTATCACCCATAGGAAGGGAATGGGCTTTCATTCCCTGGACCGCCTTGTCTAAATCTGCTATTAATTAAGGATCGATGGTACTTTAGCTTCGAGCATCCGGCTTCACCACTACTGCCAAACTTATCTTTCAACTTAGAACTGAATGACAGCTTCGTCTTGGAATAAGGACCTCCCCTTTCCGTTGACCAATGGATTGAGAATCCATGAATGGAAGCACTGCTCAGAGAAAGAAAGCCTGCGGAAATGGATTCAAAGTAAAACCTAGCCTCTTCAAGCCATCTTCATGGGGAAGGTGGGCGAAGAAGTTTCATCAAACAATCTATTCAACCACATAATGGACATTCGAGATCATAGTAGGAGTGTTAAACCTTGTGACACTGCCCCTCAGATTCAGATTTACAAAGTCAACATTGATCCACTTTAAGGCCCAAGTGAATCAGTTGAAATACTGGTCATTGGCGACCTTGGGACGCATCTCATCCCTCTTGAGGTACTCATAGAATAGGCTCAACCCCTGTGACACTTGGGGAGACCATGACAAGCCTTTATTGGTCAGCTCCCATCTGAAATTGTTGAACCGGTGTCATCATCTTTCCTTAGGCTGATTTGATGTCTATTGACCATAAGCGTCCGTTCATGAAGGTTGTTGAGGGTTGATAGTAAGTGGACCATAGGCATAGGTAAGTGAGGATGAACGATCCTTAGTAGAGCCCGGCCCGCACATCAATCACTCGCCAGGAATCTCAAACATTGGTACGATCTCTTTATGTTCTGGCAATGTTCTTCAGAGTGCGAATCTTTCTATCTCGACTAAATAGGGCTCTATGAGACTGTATGCGCGATCATTGACCTGTATTTCCTAAGATGATCATCTCATGGCTATTGAAAACCCAAAACAAGATTTCCTTAATGACCCCACCAAGGGCTTGTAAGAAGAGACCCTTGAACGTATGTTAGCCAAAGGCCCCTATCAACTCAATCCGGGGGTTGATCTGTGCAGGATTACTAGTCCTGAACATTGCTTCTACTTTGCGAACTTTAGCCACAGAAGGGGAATCTCTTAGATGTTGGTTATGCGATTGGATCTCCTTTGAATTACTCATATATATATATATATATATCCTATGAATTAGATTTTGCATTGGAAACTATTCCAGGAGAAGTTCAAATCTGTTCCTGTCAGCAATTCGTATTCATGTCCGACCTTCCTCTCTTATTTGCGTATAAACGAAAATGGAAAGGTGGAGAAGGAAGAACCAACATCGAGGTGCCAAATATATCTTCCAAGGCAACAATCACTCGAACAATAGGGAAGTTACAGATTCAAGATTCCTGGTTGGGCCGATTGATTTTAACAAATTTCACATTGAAAGAAATCTCCATTATGAAATAGTGATGGAAACAAAATTTGTATATATGAAAAACTTGGGTGGCCTAGTCTATGATGCCACAACATTATTTTATGTCCTCTAGAAAGAGACTTACAACTTGTAGTTTGAGCTTGTTTATTCAATTTGGCTTCTTTGTCAAAATAGTATAGCCCCTCACATTCTCTAGCATTGCCAATCTTCTTTCCCAAAGTCAGCTTACTAATAGAGAGAAGGTTGCAAGACAAATTTGGAACATGCAAAACAAAGTGTAGTTCAATATTATGACTAGCTCTAATAGTTCCAATTCCTTCCACTATTGAAAGAGATCCATCTGTTATTTTAACCTTGAAACTTCCTGAACTAGGATTTTATGACTAGAATAATTTTTCACAACCCGTCATGTGATCTGTGGCTCCAGAGTCAAATCACCTAGAGTTCTAGATCCTTGATGCAACTACTAAGGGCTAAGAAAAAATTACCTCTCTGTGCTAGAAATAAAGTATTGGTGTCCTATGATGGTTTGAGTAGTTTGTACAATTGCTCCATTTTCTCTTTGGTAAGCAAGAACTATGTACCTTCTCCAAAAACATTCTGCTTTGAGCTAGGATCTGGTTAGTTAGAGATCTCAGCTAAAATATGAAAACCAGAGGGATCTCGATTTCCAACCCTACTGTCCTTCCAATTTGGCGGCTTACCATGTAACTTCCAACATCGACCTTTGGTGTGATTTGTTTTCTTGCAGAAATCACACTAAAGATTGTTTCTTTTTTAGTTCTTAGAGGATTCTTGACCACGAATTGCTAGAACTGAAACTTCAGGCAATGATGGTTTTGATTCACCTATCATAACCCATTTTCAACTTGCCTCTCTTCAAACTTCAGCAAATATTTTAGCAATCAATGGGAGAGGTTTGATTCCTAGAAGTCAGCCCCTAACTTCATCAAGATCAGGATTTAATCCCACCAAAAAATCAAAGACTCATTCTTTTTTAATTTGCTTTTTGTATAGTTCAACATCCTGAGGATTTGACCATGGAATTTGGACATAAAGACCAATTTCCTGCAACAAGTGAGTCAAGGCGTTGAAATATTGGGCAACAGCCAGCTCCCCTTGTTTCAAATCACGAGCTCTATTTCAAAGTTCAAACAGTTGGGCTGAGTTTTTCATGTCTGAGTATGCTAGAGTTAATGCATCCCACATCTCCTTAGCAGTGGAATAATATAGATAAAATTCCTTGATATCTTCTTCCATTGAATTCACAATCCATGCCATAACCATAGAGTTTTGTGCAGCCCATGTCAGAAAAGAGAGATCTCCTGGATCAGGTTTTTTTTATTGAGCCATCCACATAACCAAGATGGCCTCATCCTCTTTAGAGCAGATCGAGACCATGGAAGGAAATTTTGATTATTCAGTTTCATGGTTGTGATTTGAAGAGAAGAATTTTCAGAAAAGGTTGGAAAGGAGGCTGCAGTGGATGAACTTGTAGGGATGGGCTGAGAGACTTCCGAAGAGACCTTAGAACCAGCATCCCTGCACTCACCAGTTAAGGTTGTTCTATACATCTTTTTGTCTCAACTGGCACCAGCTCCAATACCATGAAACTGGGCAGGAAACAAAAAAAAAAAAAAAAAAAAAAAAGGATCAAGGAAAAACACGCTGCAGAAAAATAAATGGGCAGACCACCACAAAGTGGATACTGTTTTTGTTATATTATTTTATATCTTTGATACAAGTAGATTTATAGGTTAGGTTTTGTAGCCACAACCCTTTATTTTAGGAGATTCACATCAGCTGTAATATTACAGCTAGCAACAAGTAACACGATCTCCCATATTTAGAAAATAAACCAAATCCTGGATTTTATCCTTATTCAGAGAATAGCAATTATCTGAGATTCTCTATAGGAAATAATTATCATCTCTTCTAAACTTTTAGGTGGAACCCAATTAATCACAACAAGTCTTGCACCATAATACTATGGGGCAAGTAGGAAGAGATGATCAACTAATTCTCCACACCCCTTATTTAAAATTTAGATGTGACAATATTCTTATCATCAATTTCATAATTTGCAAAATGGAATTTATTTTTTTTATTCCTAATTTATGAAAGTCTTGATAGATTGATTTTTGAGCGCTTTGATTTGGAGAAACACATATCTTTTTAGTACAAACAAAACTAGAAACTTTTTAATTGTTTAGAACTGTTTGTGTCATATTCATAACTGAAATATCTTAAACTGAACCAAAAAGTATGAAGAGTATTGCCTACTTGGTAATTTATAATTTATGATAGATTTCTTATTGTCTATTAAAAAAAAAATTATAATTTACTATGGATGATAATAGTAAGTCAACAGTAACCTATAATTGCAGCCCACCTATTATCTTTTTCTTGTTTCAGCCTCCAAGTTGGTTCAAAACCATTGCACTCAAGTCTTAAATGAGTATGTTCAACCATGCATTTACTCTAAGTCCCTTTTACATAATATTTTGCTTGTTCGAGAGCTCTAGAAGTTAATTTTTTGTAATGCTAGTAGTTTCACGGGAAAATATATCTGTCTTGAGAAGATTTTGGCACTTCTCGCTATTAATCTGAGATGTTTAAATGTCATCCAATACAATTTTATAAGTTAATTCAGTGCACCATGCATCACTAGTAAACTATCAAAATCTGTTTCTCTGGGATGTAAGGTTGGTGTCATGGGCAGTTATGGTTGGGGATCTTTCAACATCGAATCCTCTGGGTGATTACTGTGGTCCTTTTGGACAAAGATTTGTTATTTGGTTAATAGGGCTTATTTTTGGTTCAAACACTTGGAAATGACCTGGATAAGGATATAGGTGACTAAGAGGTTGTTTTAAGGCAAATTTGCCAGTGTTAAAAAATGGGAAAGAAGGGGTATTTTTGTTATTTTGTGCAAATGAGTGATTCTGGTGAATCTGGGGTAAGGATAAATAGGCAAGTTTTGGAAATCATTTAGATGCTTGAAACTCTAATTGAAGAGCATACAAAAAGTTTAAAACAGGGTGTCTACAAGTTTAGTACTGTATTATTAAAGGGTTGTGAATGAAATTATATATTCTAGTTGCTGGTTTATCAATGATTGTCGGATACTCATACAGTGGAAGTACTTGAGAAGTTAAACTGCTTTATTGTTTCATTTTTGTCTCTTAAGGATATCTTACCTCCCTATCTATGAAATGACATGTTAATATGTGGAATTTATATGGACCAATTTATTGCAAGTACATAATTGCCCACATTCTCACTTGCAAAAAAATAATCTTCTTAGGTGGATGAAGCTTCATTTGAGACAAATGAGGAGAGAGCTTTGTGGAGGGCTTTCTTATCAGTTAGAAACAAAATATATCCTGGTACTTCCATCTTATCCAAGACATCACTGTTCTATTGTGGCATTGAATCCATATATTTGTAAAGCATGTTTTCATTAAACAATTCTTTTAGTTGAAAATGGTGGACAAGAGTAGTTCATGTTACATTCCTTTGATAATATTAATATATTTTATTTACCAAACCTAATATTAACTTTTTCCTCCTATAGGTATTGAGGTTGATGATTTTTTCGAAGCATCTTCCCAACTGCTACAGCCTCTTGAGGATTTCTTTAGTAATGTCTTTGTTATGGTGGTATGCTCCTCCTCATTTTCATTTATAGGAATGCCTACAAAAACAAAATCCTACTACATGTGAAAAACTACATGTTCAGTCTGAGTGTGATAAACAAGGAACTTCTCGGTTTATGATTTGTATATGATGATGTATCTCACCCAGACCTGGCATGAAGGACAAGTAATGTACCTGAAACTGAATGCTTAAAACACTAAAATCTAAGAAAATGATGAACCACTGGCATTTGCATGTCTTCATACATATGTGTATTCTCTCATATAGCTTAAGAATGCATAACAAAAAACGTACATAAAAGCATGAACATGCATCCCTTCAGACATATATATACTGTTTATACTTATAGATGCCTACATGTAGAAATGAACACACCCACACTTACACATGCATAGATGATACCCACTGAAATGGTGCACTAGGAGTTCATAGTTTTGAATTGCAATTCCCTCTTCATGCTCTCAAGGCATAGGTTTGGAATAGGTTTTGCATGTACAAAGATGTCTTATTGTGTGATACTTTTACATTCTTCCATTAGCTATAGGAAATCTATTCAAAAGAGAGGGGAAAAAAAAACTGTAGAGTCAAGTTCTATTACGAGTGGTTTCAGCTGACTTCTAACTGAATGTTTTGATAGTATGATGATTTTAATTCAAAGTAGTTCCTGCTCTCAAACAAACATGCTTTTGTTTTTGGGTGAATCAAATGCAAACTCATACTATGAGTGGATTCCATGATCAATACTCCCTGTTGTGTTGGAAAAGATGACCAATTTTACTTTTGCCTATGTGCAGGAAGAAGAAAGAATTAGAAAGAACAGGCTTGCACTACTCAAGAAAATTGCAGACCTTCCAAAAGGGATAGCAGATCTATCTGTTTTGCCAGGCTTTTAAGTTTGTCCAACCTCTTATTCATTGACAGCAAATGATCATTTTTGTTTTTGAGAGGAAAAAATAAAATAAAATAAAATAAAAGAGGGAAACAAAAGAGAGAACAATTTGAGAGACTTGTCTCCTAGAATAAGCTTATACAAAATACATTTTATTCATTCAAGTGAGGCTTGTAAAAATTTTGTAGCATATGTTGTCAAGCGTATAATTTATGTGTAAGTTTTTCTTGAATAAAATATGACTTTTTAGTTACTGGCCCCAATGCTTTCTTGCTCATGCTCATTTGCTCTCTCTCCCTCTCTCTTTATATATATATATATATATATATATATATATATATATAGATAGATAGATAAATCAGATTCCTACCTGATTATTGAAGAGAGAAGACATAATGATATTAAAAATAGATAAATATTTATAGAAATTGGAGATAGTATAAATAAAGAGACAAACAAAAGTTGTCCATTTTATTTTATCTTCATTTCTTAGTAATGAGAATGAAATTTTTTTAACTATTTTCATGTTTTTATTGAAAACAAGATTTAGCTGTTTCTATTAAATAAAACCGTCTAGAAGGACCAGAGATTCTTCTATAGATTACATGATATATTACATGATATATGATAAAAGATGAGAAGATTAACTTTACCGAGGTTGAAGAAATACAAGTTGAACATTTAAGGAAGAAACAAAAATGATATAAGAATATACTAAAAATTTACTAATTATTATTTATGGAGGCAAAAAATCACCTACAAAAATAAATCAAAAGTTTTACGTATCCATTGGTTAAAAAAAAATTGTCACTTGATTATGTAGGCAACCAACCCAAATTCCATAATAAAAAACTTTATGTTAACATCTATGTCATACATTTGGGCAATACCTAGTATCTTAGTAAGCTAAACAACCTATGCTATAGAGCCAAAGCTATTAAGCAATCAAGGATCAAACGAATAACTAATTCTCCATTCTTCTCATATATAACAAACCACTATTAGTTGAGGACTTTGTAGGGCCTATGCTTTTGAAGCATATCATTGTTATTGACCTTTGCACCTACTAGTCATAAGCCACTCAAGGGTCTTTATGTTTGGAAGGGCTTTAGATATCCAAATGAAGTTAGCTAAAGCAAAAGGGATGAAGTTGGCAGAAATGGAAGAGTTTTGAAAAAAAAGAAAAAAACAAAACAAAACAAAAAACTAACTGAGAACAAAGCTAAAGAGGTTAAAGACAAAACCTGCGTATCATAATGAGACCACTACAAATACACTTGGACCACAAAAGATATAAGAAGAGCTAGTTCCTCAATTTCAAGTCCAAAAGTTTTGATGAAAATTAACGTTCTAAGATGGGGAGGTAGGGGACGAGAACAAAACAACAGGATTTAAAGAGATTTGGGTATTAAAGAGGAAAGGAAAAATCTTTGCATTAAAAGGGTGTTTGACGAAATCTAATGCTTATTATTTAATAACTTAAACTAACTTTAAATTAAATTATTTTTAAATTGTTGACTTAAATCTCATTGTTTGACTTTTATATCAAGTATTAAGGTTGTTTGGTAAAGTATTAAGGTTCTCGATTATCTAATTGACATATTTACCCTTATTAATCTTAACTAATATTTACACTCATTAATTTTAATTCATATTTATTTTCATTAATTTTAAACAAGAAATTTATTTGTTAAATTTTCCTATTTAAAGTTTTATGAATGTATAAGATAACCCAAAAATATTCACTATAAAAAATGAGTCATGAATGTAGAGTTGTAATTATAAAATATACTCTTACTAGATATGGGCAACTAAGGCAAAACAATTGAGATTAAAAATAAGTTTACTATCTTGACTTAATACTTAAAGTTATTTTTAACTTTAAGTTGTGATATTAAGTTATTTTATCATGTATGCTTAATCTACTTAATGACATAAATTAATTTATTAAATCATTAAGTTGATTTATCAAACAGCCTCTTTTCCAAGAGCAAATTTACATACCATCACAAAAATAAGTAAAACAAGAAAAAATTTAGCAATAGCTTTCCAATGGCAATAGTTTAACTATTTAACAAAAAATTTCGCATCTCACAATGTCACCCACAGATGCTCATACAGAACATGTTCCATAAAGTAATGGTCTCCCTCGGAACTTTTATAACCATTTTCCAAAAAGGGTTTTATCTGTGAGGGATATCCTACCTACAATCAGATGTGTTAACCTACACCATAACTAAAGTCTTTAGTTAGCCCAACTGTTTTCCTAATCAAGTTTTAATGATAACAAAACAAGGTTATAGTTAATAACCATTAAATCAACTTAATTGTTTCAAGTTTTCTTGAAATTAAAAAAAAAAGTTCAAATAACTCAAATAGAAGATTCTTGTTAATGAAAACTTCAATTTATTGAAGAGCTAAGAAGACTTGGGAACCAATATAAGATTGTAGTTGTTGGTGCACTTGTCATCAAAAAATTTCATGCACTCAAACCTTTACAAAATCATCATTTCTTGAACTCAACTTGATCACATATTCATAAAATTGAATGATTTTATGTTTTTATTATTTTATCAAACCTTCACTTTAATTCTTTCAAAATATGCTTTAAAAGGTTTATATGGTATTAAGGATGCCTTCCCAAAGGTTCACAACTTCAATCTGACTTTTTTTTTCAATAGTTTCAATGTAATTGGTCGAGGTAGGAAGAAAACTATTAAGTCGATTGGGCTCGATTGATTAATATGCACAAAATGCACCTTATACTTCCAATAGTATGTTTTAACCAATTGAGGCAGGAGCCTCAACCAATCAAAGTCTAGAACCCCAACACCTACAAGTGTATTTGATGCATAAAGACTAGTGAACTAATCAAACCAATCACTCAACTAGTAAAGCCTAAATTATGGGCTTTGGGGTTTTCGAGTTACTCACCCATATATCTAGACTTGAAGAGCATTTATGAATAAGAGACCTCTAGATTTCATTTTTTTTACCAAATTATTTCTCTCATTCAAAGCTATTTCAAGTGCATTCACTTCTTGACTTGTAATTCTTCAAGTGCATCTTCAAATCAACCCTAGTCATTTGTATTGTGAGTGCACCTTACTAGACTAGGATTTAGGGATGGCAACGGGGCGGGTTTAGGACGGGTCACCCCCATCCCAAACCCACCCCATTTATTTAAAATAATTCTCATCTTCGTCCCATTTAAAAAATTAGACAGGTCAGGGTGGGGCAGGATAGGGTGGGTATGATAAATTCCCATACCCATCCCACCCCACCCTATTTAACTTTTTTTTTAATTTTAATTTTTTTTTAAATTACTTATAAAATTTTTTACTTGGATTTTCGCGAATGTTTTCTCATTTTCCTCTGTTTTCCCTATGAAATTCAAATATGCCGAATTGGTCTCTTCTATAAATATGATTTGCGATCTTCAGATCAAGGGGAAATTTAGGCTTTCTTCAAGCTATTCGATGTTTTTTTTTTGGTTGTTTAGTGTAAAGTGAAGATACTCTTGGTACTGAAACGGCAATTGAGATAACTATTTTATTCTTTCTTTGCTCCTGTTTTTTTAACTTTTTTTTCTCTATTTGTTTGGCTTCCGAGAAAGCATGGAAGAAAATTTAGAATCTTGCAACGGTTAACATTTTCTGTTTGGACACAGAAAAAACAAGAAAAAAGGCCAAGTTGTGAAAATTCAACAATGCGGATTTTTTTTCCTACTTGCTTGCCCCAATTTTTTTGGGCAACCAAACTGAGACAGATCGCCGGCGACGAGAATTTGGGAGCGTGGATGGCGTAAATTACAGAAATGCCATGTTGATGGTGTTGTTTGTTGGTTGGGAGGATAGAAAAAAAGAAAATACAAGAGAGAAACTTTCTCAAGCATTTCTCTAGAAAATCGTGGCCTAAGTCCGAGCTAGGAACTTCGGCAGCTCGTTGAAGAACCCAATTCGAAAGAGAGTATCAACAGCGCAATCTTCCCACACTGGTTTTCCGAAGACCATCTCGATGACTATGCTTATGAGGATATGATTATATGTTATATAGTCATATATTTATAAACAGGGCGAGGCGGGGTAGGAAAATACCCGAACCCGTCCCAGGTTTTAAAAAAAATTCCTAAACCTGTCCTAAACCTGTTTATTAAAATTGAACCCCATCCCATTAAGGGCGGGGCAGGGCGGGTTCAGGTATTGTCCCGCCCCATTGTCATCCTTACTAGGATTGAGAGTGTTCATCTTACTTCTTTTTTTTTCCTTTAAGAAGTGTTTTTCAAGTGAGATAGATCAGTTGAGGTATGTATGGAGGTCCGTTGGAACCTTAAATGGAATCTAACTACATCCATTGAAGGCTTGAGGTCACACTTTTGAAATTTAATGGAAACCTCACTTAGTTAAGAACTTGAAGATAATGAACCTAAGTGGATTATCAAATTACTATAAACAGAGTTTGCATTTCTTCTCTCTCAGGTCTCAACTCTCTTTACATTTGTAGTTAGACCAACACCCAATTCAACCCCCCTCTCCCCTTCCCATCCTTTTTTTTCTCGGGTGTACAACTAGGTTTGAATTAGCTTATCTTCACATCTTTTTATTTAAAATTCTAATGATTAAATATGGTATCATCTTAATCAATAACAATTAAAGCAATCCATTATATTTAGTAATCCTGTTGTCATTTAAAATTTTTTAAAAATGTGCTATTATTTTTAATATGCTAGTGTGTCAAATTAACATATAATTAATCTCTTAATGGAGTTTTTATCCAATTTTCAATCTTAAGGAAATAGAAAGAGATTTCTTGTATAGTTTCAAGGAAACCCATTCTCCATTTTGGAGATGAGATTCTTCAAATTAGGTAGGGTTTATACATTTTTTCTAATTTCAAGTTTAAGTAAATACTTGAATTAGAAAGAAAGTAAATTACTCTCGTTTATTTGATTCCTCAAGAATCAAGTAAACATATTATAGTTCAAGAATTAGAGAGGAAAACTCTTTTTTTCTTATTATTCACGGTGAAAAATGATAGTACATAAATAGGAAAGATAGCAAGAACCTACCATAGAGAATTCTTTAATTTATGACCATAAAGCTATCCCTAAAACTAAGGGATATACACGTAAAACTGAAAAACAAAAATGAGATTTATTTAAAAGAAAATAAATAGGTTAACTAATCACTATTTAATAGGATTTTATTCTCTAAATTCAAGAATATAAACAAGTCAACTAATCCTTATTTAATAGGGATTTTATCCTCTAAGTTCCTACACTCCCCCTCAAGCTACGGAATAGATGTCTATCATTCCCAGTTTGGAAATCAATTCCTCGAACTTTACCCTTGGAAAAGCTTTTGTGAGAATATTAACCACTTGAAGACTATTTGAAGTATAGATCAAATTGAGTATCCCTTCTTCAATCTCTTATTTAATAAAGTCACAATTTATTTCAACATTTTTGGTTCTATCATGATGAACTAGATTCTTTGCAATACTAATTGTTTCTAGATTGTCACAAAAAAAAAACATTCATTACTCTGTCAGCTTCAATTCTCAATTCTTCAAGTAATCTTTTCAACCATATTCCTTCAAAAATACCTTGAGTAAGAGCCCTAAACTCTACCTCATCATTGCTTCTTTCTATAGCAAATTGCTTCTTACTCCATTAAGTTACAAGATTCCCTCAAACATACATGTAGTAGCCGGTAGTAGACCTTTTGTCTTGAATGAACCCTACCCAATCAACATCAAAGTAGACTTCAATTCCTTTGTTGGTTCATTTCCTAAAGTAGATACCTTTTCTTGGTGTCATCTTTAAATACCATAGAATTTAATACACGGCTTCAAGGTGTTTTTCATTAGGATTGTTCATATATTGACTTACGACACTTATTGAAAATCCAATATCAAGTCGTGTGTGTGAAAGATAAACGATTTTCCCTACAAGTTGTTGGTACCTTCCTTTGTCAACTGGGGGGCTTTTTGTTATTAGTCCTACTTTGTAGTTTGATTTCATGGGAGTATTTGAAGGCTTACATCTTAGCATCTTTGTTTCCTTTAGTAAATCCAAAACATGTTTCCAATGAGAAACCACAATACCTTTCTTTAAGCAAGCCACTTCCATGTCTAGGAAGTATTTGAGAGGTCATAGGTCTTTTATTTCAAACTCATTGACCAATACTTCCTTCAATTTGTCCATTTCATTTGTATGATTTGCTGTTAAGATAATGTCATCAACATAGACAATAAGAATAGTAATCTTCCCATTCAAGGAATGTTTGATGAATAAAGTATGATCTGTCTAGCCTTGTATATACCTATGTTTCTTAACTACATTAGTAAACTTGTCAACCATGTTCTATGAGATTATTTAAGTCCATATAAGGATTTCTAAAGTTTACAAACCGTTCCAATAGTGGCTTTATTGTCAAATCATGGAAGGATTTCCATATAGACTTCATCTTCTAGATCTCCATTGAGTAAAAAATTTTGACATCCAATTGTTAAAGAGTTCAATCTAGATTGATTGCTAAAGACAATAGTAATCTCATGGTATTAAGTTTGGCAATAGGGGCAAGTGTCTCCTAGTAGTCTATGCCATAGGTCTAAGGGAATCCCTTAGCCATAAGTCTTACCTTAAATAGTTCTATACTTCCATCTAGCTTGTACTTAACCATGAAAATCCACTTACATCCAACTAATTGCTTCCCTTTTAAGTCTGATAATTCCCAAATCCCATTCTTTTTCAATGCCTTGATTTCATCACCTACAGTCTGCCTCCATTCAGGTTTTTTTCTAGAGATTCTTTTCTAGAGCTTCATGGATACTCCTTGAAATCTCTATATTTGATATATTAGTAACAAATGAATGATATTTTAATGATAATTTGCCATAAGAAATAAAATTAGAGATTGGATGTTAGGTACATGATCTCACGCATTTTCTTAGAGTAATAGTCATATCAAGATTCTTAGGAGCATCATAAACTACAGTTTCTTGAATTGAATTACCTAGACTTTTTTTATCTCAAATTGAATTCTTAGTTTTACTCTAGACTAGTTTGATCCTCTAATTCTTCTTTAGGTCTTTTCCTCATTCAATAAACACACAACTCAGTGTACATGTTGTGTAGAAAAAAATGTAGGAATAATTGGCTCAGATTGAGAGGTTGAAGGGACATGTTGTTCAAGAGCAATTTCAAGAATTTCAGAAAGGATGTTAAGGTATATCAGGTACAGGTTGGTTAACTGAAGCACTAGGTATATCAACTAAACATATTTTGCATACTTAAAATAGATTACGTCTTAATTTTTAAAATAAAAGTAAAAACATAACTAGAAAAAATGCTTCAACCTTCTATATTTGGTTAAAAAAAATATTTATAAAATAAATGTATTCATATATATATAGTTGAATAAGATAATGGTCTCTTTTTGAAAATTTAAACAATTTAACTTTAATGAATATAAAAGACAAATAAGAAAAAAATATAACATGTAAAAATAAATGAAACAATTGCATAAAGTAAATAGAGGAGGGATAGAGAGAATGCAAACTCAAGATTTTTATAGTAGTTCAACACAACCCGACCTATGTCAACTCTCCTTAAACTCTTAACCGAGTGAGAGTTCCGTTATCACTAAGACTTTAAAGTCAAAGTTTTTAACATTCTTACACTTGGATTACCATGTTTCAATAGACCTTTACAATCCTCAAGATATACTTTACTCTTAAACAATTTCTTAAGTGATACTCTACACTTGAGAACCCCTAAGTGATGTCTCATACTTTAGATTTCTTCTACCTTGCAATTGAGTTCAATACATAAAGTTTACAAAAAATGATATGTTATAAAAATTAGGCTAATCCAACCTATGGTAATCACCCTAGAGGGGGGGTGAATAAGGTGATGGTCTATTTTTGAAAATTTAAACTATGTGAATGTAAGAGACAATTATATGCAAGTATATAATAAACAATATAAAGACAATTGCATATAAATTAAAAGAGTAGGGAAGACAAGATTTTATAGTGGTTCGGCACAACCTGGCCTACATCCACTCTCCTCTAGCTTCAATCCCAAGCTTGAGGTTCCACTAATTCAAGGCTTCCAAACCAAGCCTTCAAGCAATACAATTGGATTATGGTTCCAATTCACCCTCTTAGATTTTTGGCTTCAAGCACCCTTTACACTTCTCAAGAGATATCTCACTCTTGAACAACCCCTCAAGTGATACCCCACACTTGGGAAACTTCCTCTCAAAGATTTACAAATAAATGATTTCACAACATCCTAGTACAAAAACTTTAAGCTCAAATGATACAAGAAAACTAGGATTGAATGGTGCACTAAAAATATGCAAGTTTTAGAACAATAGTACACTCAAAAACACTCTTCCAAGGCTCAAATATATTCAAGAAAGGTTTGGGAAGATTAAGCTTATGAAACAATGAAGATTGGATCCTTTTTATAGAAGAAAAAAACCAAACTAATCATTGGGGGTTTGACCGGTCGAGTTGGGGATCGACCGGTTGACTAGCCATTAGCATTTAATGCTTGGCCAGGTGACCGTTGGACCTTGACCGTTAGCAAGTGAATTGGGTTTTTTAAGAACTTTTTCAACACAACAAGTTCAAGAACAATATAATCAAAAAATAAAGAGATAGAGTTAGAGAATTCAAACTCGGGTTTTATAGTGGTTCGGCACTTCCTTGCCTACGTCCACTCTCCTCAATCTCCTAACCAAGTGAGAGTTCCACTTACTTGAAGTTTCAACCAAGCTTCCAATCTTCTTACACTTGGATTCCGGCTCCAATGGGCTCTTACACAATCTCTTCAAGATTCAAACCTCTTGAAGGCTTTAACACTCAGTTTTTACAAAAATGAATCCTTCAACCTAGCTCAAATACAAAACAAAGTTAGACTGACTCAAAATCACTAAAGGATATACAAGTGATGATTTAAAGCACTAAGAAAGAAATGAAAGCTTTTAGGCCAAGAACAGGTAGGTAGACAATTGATTGCAAGTGTTCTCTATGTCATAAATGAAATGGAGCTCTCAATTTATAGGTTTCTAAACTCATGAGCCAAAATAGAAAAAGGCAGCCTTGATCGGTCGAGCTAGGGGTTGATCAATTCACTAGTCGTTGGAGCATTTAATGCTTTGGCAGGTTACCATTACCTCAACCAGAGGTCGACCGGACCTCGACTGAACCTCAATCAGGAAAAGGTGAACCTCAACAGGGAAGAGGAAGCTACTGGATGAGAGAGAGTGTTTTTGGCACTCCTCAACCGCACCTTAACCGGACAAGGGCAACCGATCGACCGGTTCCCCAACCGATTGAGCCAATTGGCTAGAGCCTCGACCGACTCAGCCTTTTGGCCCCAAAATCTTATCTTTTTCAATTCCTTTCTTTTCTAACACTTAGACAAGGTCTTTAGGTGAATTAATATGTCAATTTTAAAACGTTTTGCCTAAGGTATATTTGATAAAACTCGAGTTTTAATGAAATCAAAATTTTAAAGGATAAACCGAGTTTTCAAAGATACATGAACGGTATAAAAAAACTAACTGCGTCCATGCATTCATCTTACATTCATTTCCTATGATCAAAATACTTCCAAAAGTCTCAATCTTGTATCCATTTGGTCCTTTGATGAATTTCCGAATTTATACCTGAGATTATTTACCATTCAAACTAATTAGTCACTTAACCATGGTTTGTTATCATCAAAACTCGATTAGAAGAACCTTTGGGCTAACATTCTCCCCATTTTTTATGATGACAAACCTCGGTTATCTAGGAGAAAAAGAAATTTTCCCCTCAAACCAATCATGGATCAATCAATCCAAAATTTATGAATTTAAAACTAAGATAATCAGGACATGCAAATTTTCAATAGAAAACAATGTAAATCATGAAAATATCATATCATATATAGTAAATTCAAATGTACACGAAACAAAGCTAATCCAAATGGATGATATGATAATGATATGCATGTATAGGTCGCCTAGATCCTAAACATCTTTCCCCCTTTGGCAACATAAAAAAGAAATGAAGGGGGTCTCAATGAAATCAAGGCTGAAGAGATGGAAACACGGAGCGCAAGTAAGTCATCATCTCCTCCTGCTGACTCTCCTGGTGACTCTCGATGCGCTCAATACTCTGCTAGAGATGCTCAAATGTAGTCTACTGTTGAACCATACGCTCCTCGATATGCTCAAATCTCTGTTGCAGATGCTCAAACTGAGAGGTGAAGTCAGTCTGATACTGATCCATGTGATCTTCCATAGAATAGAATCGAGTATCATTGACTATTGCGAGCTCCTCCATATGAGTGCCAAGTGAACTGATCTGAGCAGATAAATCCATCCAAGAGGCATGATCAGGAGCGTGAGGTGCCTGAGATGGTATCTCTGTGTGAGGAAGCTCGGTTTGGTTAATCTCAGTTTTGATGAAAACAAAACAAGGTTTATAACTAATGATTATATTTCAAGTGTGATTAGGCAAGATGATTTCCATAGTGGCAATCATAAAGACAAATCAAGCCAAGAAAAAATCATGAAGAAGAAGATCACCTCAAAGAGAAGAGTTTCTCAAGACCCAAGCTTCAAAAAATCTCTTTGTAAGATTGTTGGTGCACTAGGATTTTCATGCATCACATTCTTTACTTATGCACCAAAATCATCCAAGAGTTATTTTGTCTTAAATATTTTAAAAGTTGGATGATTTCATGTTTTCAACTAAAATCTTGTGTCAAATGTCTTTCCAACTTGTTTAAAAGGTTTTTAGTTGAAAATGCTAGTTTTTTTAGCCAAAAACGGCTCAACCGGTTGAACTGGATGAGGCACTGGTTAACCGGACCTCAACCAGTTGAGGTTCAACCTTGACCGGTTGAACAACCGTTCTGGAAGAAAGAGAAAGTTTTTTGCACCCTCGACCGGTTGAGATAGGGGTCGACCGGTTACTGTTTATACCCTTGACCGATTGAGTTGGAGGTCGACCCGGACCTCGACTAGTTGAACTGGCGATCGATCGATTTTTCATCCGATTCAACCGTTTGAGCCGTTTTTGGCTAAAAAAACTAGCATTTTCAACTTAATACCTTTTAAATAAATTGGAAAGACATTTGACACAAGGTTTTAGTTGAAAACATGAAATCATCCAATTTTTAAAATATTCAAAACAAAATAACTCTTGGATGGTTTTGGCGCATAAGTAAATAATGTAATACATGAAAATCCTAGTGCACCAACAACCTTACAAAGAGATTTTTTGAAACTTGGGTCTTGAAAAACACTTCTCTTTGAGGTGATCTTCTTCTTCATGATTTCTTATTGGCTTGATTTGTCTTTGTGATTGCCACTTTGGAAATCGTCTTACCTAATCACACTTGAAATATAATCATTAGTTCTAAACCTTGTTTTGTTATCATCAAAACTAAGATTAACCAAACCTTGGTTTCAAAATCTCCCCATTTTTTATGATGACAAAACCAAGGTTGCTAAAAAGCTCCCCCTCAATATATGCTCCTTTAAATTTAGAAAATATTCAAGTTTAGAAACTTCAAGGAGTATATTAAGGATGCTCAAAAAAAATATAATCAAACATATATAGCATAAAGAGCAATTTAGCAATTTGGCAAGACATTATTATTAAATATAATGCATGCAATTATAACCAATAAAGCACATAGTATCAATATGAATAGAATTGCTAAAACAATATTGACATTTCTTCCCAAGTTAGCAACCTACCATTACTTCTCCCCTTTTTTGTCATCAACAAAAAGTTTCAATAAAGTATATAAGGGGAATCACATGATATCAAAAATATAATTCCTCATGAAAAAAAATCTCCCCATTTTTCATTTGAGAATAGTTTCCAAATAAAATATTGCTCATCCTTAGAGCATTCCCAATTTGAAGCATGATTTGGAAAAAATATATGGGAAAACATATGCATTTAAAAATATATATAACATGCATTGAATAACACTTTTAAGGCATACAAGCATATGATCATTTAATTTTACCTAGGTATAAAAAAAGTCTTCTTTTTAATCCAAACCTTGATTTAACAAATATACCAATTTTATCAAAGTGATACCAAATGTTATATTATTAACAAAAAATATACCAAGTGTTAGCAAAATGATATTGAAAATTAAGCTTTAGAAGGGATATCATTACTAATATCATTAATGCATTCTTTCCAAGGTAAGCATATCCTCCTTCTTGCATGGATCCCTACAAAACAAATTAAATAACCTTTGGTACCCATATCTTTTTGGGTCCTAGAGGGTTAATCTTTCTTCCCTTTGGAATCCAAAATAATTTAGAGTTTTGAAGAACATGAGGGGATCTTCTTAAGGGATAAATATCACTAATGTGACCTCCTCTTTCACAAAGATTGCAGATAGTTAAAGGTGAAAAATTAGAGGCTTCCTTTACAAAATAATTCTTAAAAAAAATTGATTTTTGAAAGGCTTCGAGCCTAGCCCATTTTTATCAATGCACTTTTGATTTGCCAAAATCATATCAAAAAGTCTTTTGACCATTTGAGAATTTTTAACTCCTCATTTTCCTGTCCAAAAGAGATTTTTTCCTTCTTAATATTTTCAAATTTTCCCTTATGCTTATTGAGCTCATTTTGAAGACAAGAAATCTTTTTCTTGAGGGAGATATTTTTGAAACCAAGTTTTTCAAGATCAAAATATAATTGTTGAAGTACATATTGAAATTCAAAATGGTTAGAGTTGGAGTTTACCTCATCTTGATGTTCTTTCAAAGCCATAAAGCATATGTTAGCATCCTCATTTGTGCATTCTTCTTCCATGGAGTCTTCATCACTTTCACTTTCACTCTCTTCTTCTTCATCATCATTTATTGAAGCCATAAAAGCTATACTTTTCTTATTTTCTTCAACTTTTTTATGATTGTTCAAATTTATCTCATAAGTCATCAATGACCCTATGAGCTCTTCCATAGGTAGCTTAGTCAAGTCTTTTGCTTCTTGAATTGCGGTGGCCTTAGTATACCACTTTGAAGGGAGTGACCTCAATATCTTCATCACCTTCTCGGATTCCTTGTAGGTTTTTCCCAAAGCTTCAAGACCATTGACAATGTCAGTAAACCTAGTAATCATCTCAACAATAGTCTCATTTTCTTTCATTGAAAACAATTCATAGTTATGAACAAGTAAATTAAATTTTGACTCTTTCACTTGATTTGTTTATTCATAAGTTATCTCAAATAATCTCCAAATTTCTTTAGCTGATTTGCATTGACATATTCTATTATATTCATTTCTATCCATAGCACATTGCAAAGTAAAAACAGCATTAGCATTTAATTGAAAATTTCTTCTATCAAGCTCATTCCATTCTTGCTTGGGTTTTGGAACCAAGACTCCATCAACTAGTTTAGTAGAAAAAGTTGGGTCATCTTCAATGACGTCTCATACGTCTAAATCGGTAGATTGTAAATACCAAGTCATTCTAGTTTTCAAATAGGGATAGTCAGTTCCCATAAAAAATGGAGCTCTATGTTTTACAAAATTTTCAGTTTGAAATGAGCTTAATGGAATAGTCATTTCCTCTTAAATGATTAAGTCTTAAGCAAGAGGTCTAGCTCTGATACCAATTGAGAAAATAAAGGTTATACTTAATTAAGGAAAACACCCAAAAAGGGGGAGAGGGGGAGGGGGGGTGAATTGGGTTTTTTTTTAATTAAGCATAGCCTTTATTTTCTCATTATCGAAAGATAATCTTGCAAAATCCTAGTACAAATTCAAGCTTAAATGATACAAAGAAAAACTAGGATTTAGTGATGCACTAATAATATGAAAGTTTTGAAACAAGATGCACTAAAAAACACTCTCTAAGTCTCATATAATGTTCATAAAAGATTTAAAACTCTTGTCTTTAAAAACAATAAAGTTTGGAGCCTTTTTATAAGGTTGGAAAACCCAAATTAGTCGTTAGGCGTGTTTGGGGGTTCGACCGACTAAGAACCCATTCGATCAATTTACTAGCCATTAGCAATTAATGCTTTGGCAAGTGATTGTTGGATTTCAATGCCTCGACTGAGAAAGACAAAACCTCTGTCAACACCACTAAGTTACTGAAAGAGAGAGAGACTGTGTAAAAACATCCCTCAATCAATCGAGTACAACCAGCTCAATCGATTCCTTAAACCCTTAACCGATTGCACCATGAAATGTTCAAATAATTCGGTTTTAAGTCTAGAACCTTCAACAGCTTATGCAACCCCTTTTAAAACCTCTTAAGAAATTTAGAAAATATTTAGCTCAAGGTTTTAAATGAAAATAAGAGACATCTTATTATAAAAATGTTTAAATCAAATTAATATTTGGATGATTTTTTATGTTTCAATAAATAAAAATAAGATGTATGATCCTAGTGTGCCAACAACCTCACAAAATGATCCTAAAAAGCTTTAGATCTTGAAAATACTTTTCTTTGAGATCTTCATTTTCTTCTTAAATTTCTTTTTGATTTTTTTATCTTTAAGATTGTCACTTTAGAAATCTTTTTACCTAAGCACACTTAATAAAAAACATTAGTTTCAAACTTTGTTTTGTTATCATCAAAATTAAAATTAACTAAACATTGATATATATATATATATATATATATATATATATCAATCAATATATTAAAGTATATGATAAACTCAATCAATTAACATATTTTAACAAAAGTCATTTTTTAAATAAAGGGACAATTGAGTTTTGGACCCAATTGGGCCCAAAAATTAAGTTTTGGTCCATATAAATTCACTATTTAAGCCCAAGACCCAAAAAAAAGTGTTAAAATTGAGAAGAATGATATGAATTTTTTATCTTTTCAAAAATGACCTTTGCTCACTATGGAAAAAAAAAAGTAGAAAATTAACAATCTAAATTTTATTCATTTTGTAGACCTCAATAAAATTTAATATAATTTAGTGATTTAGAAAAAAATACACCCTTTTCCAAAAAAATAAAAATAAATTATTATTATTATTATTATTATTATTATTTAAAAATCAAACATCTTGGAAAATATATATTTTTAAAATTGTGTATATAGAAAATAACTAAAAATATGTCAAATTTATTTTTTTAAAATAATATATTTTTAGAATATATTTTTAAAAAAAATAATTTTTTAAAAATAATAAATTTTCAGAATAACTATTAAAAAAAATAAGATCAAAAAATTATCAAACATTGTGGTAGAAAATAGTTTTGAATGGTATATTGGTTTCTTCATATTTTATATCTTCTCTATTAATTATGCAACTTATATGGATCAAAGCTTAATTTTTTGTCTCAGCTAGGCTCCAAAACACAATTGTCCCTTAAATAAATGTATTTAAAAAGAGAGGAAAAAACCACTAAAAGAACCTCATTTTTTTAAAAACATATTGAGTTTATGTACTATTAAACTATACGGTAAACTCAATCAATCAAAATATTTTAAAGAAAATTATTTTTAAATAAATGTATTTAAAAAAAAAAAAAAATCTCTAGGAGAAGGGTATGAAGAACCATATTTTTTAGAGTAAGGAAAAAATTGCTAGAAGAACCTTATTTCTAAAAAGTATATTGAGTTGTTTTTTAAATGATATGGTAAAAATCATTGGAAGAACCTTATTTTTAACAAATATATTGAGTTTATGTATTATTAAACTATATGGTAAACTCAATCAATGAAAATATTTTTAAAAAAATTAAAAATTGTATTGACAGATAAAATAATTTAAAAAAAAGGTGAAAAATCGCTAGAAGAAGGGCTTGAACCTTCGACCTTGTGGTTAACAGCCACACGCTCTAGCCAACTGAGCTATTCCAGCTTGTTGATGCGTTTAAGCTATTAATATATTTAAACCCTTGCGATAGCATTTGTGTGAATATCAATAGTAACTTTCACTTGGAAGAGTAATTAATGATAATTATCACTTAATTTAAAATATTAATTATGATAATATATCAAATAAATAACCAAAATATGGAAAATATTGAAAAAAAAATTTAATTTTATAAAAATAAAAATTAATCAAGAACATTTAGAGGAAATTTTCAAAAACTACTAAGAAACTCATTAAAATTTTAAATTATTTTTATCGTAAACTGTCAAAGAATTTATCATTCACTAATAAATTTTTAAAATTCCTATATAGTTAAAATATAGGATCCACAATATAAAATTAAAAACAATCAATTTTATTATCAAAAAAAAAAAAGTTCATATAATTTGAAAGAATGTAAAGGAAATTAGGTTAATAGTTGCACCAAGAAAAAAAAAATGATAAAATAGAAAAAAAAAATATCAGTATTAAAAATTTTATTTATTTTTAAATTTTAGTGAAATCAAGATATATTATTAGTACTTTATGGTAAGTATTATTTTTTGCCAATGATATTTCATCAGTTGTGGAAGTCTCTAGTTGTTGTTAAATTTTGTATAGATCTAATATTTTTTTTGTAGCTATTTTGCTGAAATTTTGTTGTAGGGATTGTTTGGCTTGTTGCTTTTGAGAATTGGATAGCCTGTACTTGATTTTTTGCTCCATTGCTAGAGGAAAAATGGCAATGTTAGACTTGAAGGGATTATCGTTGGGCCACAAAAGGTTGGGTGTAGTGCAAGAAAGTACTAAAGAAAGAAAAACAAATATTGAGAAAAATAATTTTAAAAAATATTAAATATAATTAAAATTTTATAGAGTTTAAAATTATTTTATTTTTATATTAAATAATTAAAATAAGTAAAATAAACTTAGAGTAATATACAAAAATTATTTATTGAACTTCAAATATATTTTTTTGATGATGAAGTTATTCTCACTCACATTAAGATAAGGCAAAGACTAGGTTCAACTCACTCAAACTAAAAAATATTAAAACATAAACTAAATTTCAGGTTGCGTTTTTACACATTAAAGTCATGAGGATATTTTTGGATCCAAAGTGAACAATATTTATATGGTTGGATGCGAATAATTACAGTATCAAATGTTATGGTTATGAATAATGAAAATTTCTAAATTCTATTATGTTTCTTGGTGTAAGAATTCTCGATGTGAAAACACAGACGAAAGGTTGGTCTTTGAATGGGAAAAAGAATGGATTTGCATGGTTCCAAATGAATTAGCTTCTTCGAAAAAAGTCTTATTCTTTGAAAAATCTATCTCATGTCTGGTATTGCATGGAAAATCTAGGATCACATTTTCAGGATACTAGTGACTTTATCTAAAAACCATAAAAATTATTAGAAGTGTTCTTCACATCTAAAAATTTTTAAAATTGTATCTTATTTTCCAATAAATTATATAGTCAGGTAACTAATTTTAAAATTGACATAGCCTTTTAACGTAAACATATAGTTTTAAATTTATAATGAATTCTATTTTTATTACTTACAATTTTTAATCAACACCTAATCTATATTTTTAAAATTTTAATATATATATATATATTAGCATATTTGTAATAACCACTCCCTTTTATGTAAACACATCTTGCAGAGTCAAAATAAACAAAAGCTCAATCAAAGCTGAGATCATCTTTGATATATGTTGTAATAGTCGACTTCCTCTTAAATAGATATTGTTTGCTTTGATGATAATAGACCTTCACAACTTAAAATTCGTAGATGGTTAAGAAAAGTTCATACATTTATAGTATCAAAAACTTTTTCTTCTCTCCTTTATGTGATATCCCGATCATCCCATTTCTAATGTGAAATATCACAATCATCCCCTTTTCAAAGTGGAATATCATAATCATCTCCTCTTCGATGTGGAATATCACAATTATCCACTCATGCAGATACAACGTTCACATTGTGTTCATAAGATTGTGAAGTTAAACAGACAAATACCCTTATTAAGAGAAAATCATACATACCCTTACCAAATATGGGATATCACAATATTATATGAGTTTAAAGGGAGGCTATTCTATATGGGATATCACAATATTAGATGAGTTTAAGTGTAATTGGAAGTAAAAACAAATAAAAAGGCTAAACCTATTTCCATAGTATGGATGTCTTTGTGTCATCTAACTCCTAGTCATCCAAACTCCTTGGTAGAACGATACACCTTTTTTTTTTTTTTTTTTTGAAGAGAAGAAGAATGGAATGAGTTTAAATACATTTTACTCCTTTATTCTTTTGCATTTTTATACTTTATCCTCTTATATTCAAAATCCAAGACTTCGCCCTCCAACTTATGAAAGAGCAACACTTTGATCCTGAAACTTGTTAAAGAACAACATTTTACCCCCAAAAGTAAATTAGTAGCTTGTTAAGTGAAGAAATAAGATTGAAATGTAAAATAAATAAATATAAAAATACGTATTATCTAAGTTCAAAGTTGCCACACTGCGAAGCCACATGCAAAAATTAGAAGACTACCAATTTAAAGTTGGTTCTACTCAAATTCGAACCATATTTGAAAAAGAGTAATCTCTTAAATAATATATATAGGGTTTGTAAACAGTGTCGAAGTGTTACTCTTTAACAAGTTTAGCAAGTAAGGTACTGAATTTTGAATGTGACGCAATAAAATGTAAAGCAAGCAAAAGGTTAAGGAAGTAAAATGTATTTAACCTTTTTTTATTTTTAAAATTATTAAGATTGTTTTTTGTTTAAAATTTTCTAAATTTAATTTTTTTTTGTAAAAAAAAAATGTACTTATGTATTTTGTAAATGTCTTATAAAAGTTATATAATATAATTATTTTACAATTGAAATTGAAATTGAAATTATTTAAATTATAATTTTTATAATATAATATAAAGTGGATTTTTAGTATCTTGGAATGAAAATGTAGAGTGGATCCCACCAAATATTTGTGGGAAATGGTTCCTCCAATTAGAGCAATGGAATTCTCCTCCAAAACCAAAGAATCCAATTTCAAAAATTGAGAAATCAAAATTTTTCCATCCCAAATTAACTAAATGTCCCTTCCCTAATTCTAAATATTTTTAAATAAATATTTGTGGGCAATTAAAAAAAAACAAGAATAAGGTAAAAATGATGGATACTTCAAAATATGACAAATATTTTTTATTTTAAAAAATAATTCCATGACTTAAACTAATGAAAACCCTTTTTAAAAAATTCAAATGCTAGAAAAATAATTTTTATTTATTTTCAATTCCAATCAAATAGGATTTTTTATTCTACAATTTTGTTTTGCATAAAGTTAATATACTCTCACAATCCTTACTTCGATCTTTATGTATTTTTAAATATCTTATAAAAAATTATCTAATATAATTATTCTATCATTACTTATTAAAATTAAAATTAAAATTATTTAGTAGTAGTAGTAATAGACTAATGTTCTTCAATAATAATAATATATTATTATTATTATTAATATGTCATATAAATTATTAAAAAATATGAAATATGTGCATTGTTTTAGGGATTTTGCTCATGGAAATTAATTAGCCAAAATGTTAAAAACCCATATTGAAAAGTGGAAAGAAAACTGAAATAAAAAAATAAAAAGAAAAAGAGAAAAGAAAAGAAAAATCAAGTGAAAACTTAAGGGTCTGTACTGTTGAGATATTAGGGATGTTTAGATATTAGGAAAGTTAAGATATTAGGAATGTTGAGATATTAAGACATTAGTTGTTCTTTCCTTATATCATTCCTTCCTTGTATCATTCTTTCTCATTCTTAGAATGGTGATTACCCTCTATATATACTCTGTACATGAACGAATGAAATAATTAATGAAAAACTACCATTCATCAATTTGAAGATGGTATCAAAGTCATGGAACTAAAATCCTAAATATTTTGTCTGTAAGGCCAGCCATCACCCCTCCTTCGCGATAAAAAAAAAAAAAAAAAAAATGAGTGAAAAAAATAATATTGTTTTTCAATCTGAAGGTACTTTTAATCCAGGAATTATTTTAACTAAATCAAACTATGATGTTTGGTCACAACTAGTGGAGATGCATATTGCCGAACGGGAAGAACTTTCCTACATTCAAGGTAAGTCAAATCCACCAAAAGTGTCAAAAAATGGATATGAAAAATGGTATGCTGAGAATCAAAAGGTGAAGAGATGGTTGTTAATGTCCATGAGTCCAAAAATTATGAAGCGTTACTTACGCTTACCCACCGCTCAAGAAATTTGAAGTGCATTATCAAATGCCTTCTATGATGGAAATGATGAATTGCAAGTTTTCAATTTGAATCAAAAAGCCTTCACTATCAAACAAAATGACAGGTCTCTTTCTGAATATTATGGAGAGTTAACTAAAATTTTTTGCTAATTGGATCATCGGGATAAGGTAGTCATGAAAGACCCTGAGGACATTGCAGCATACCGGAAATCCATTGAACGACAACGGGTGCACATCTTTCTTGCTGGATTGGATGGTGACTTTGAGCAAGTTCGAGGAGAGATTCTACACAAAGATCCTCTTCCCGATTTGGAAGAATGCTATGCACTGATTCGACGAGAGGTAGTGCGTCATGCTAGTATGAAAGCAGAATCTGACAACCCTGACACCTCATCTATGGTAGTCCGACAGCAATCAACCCATAATTGGCAAGACCAATCCAAGACCAACCATCCTAAGATAGACTCTAATATTGATAAGTCAACCTTCAAATGCACTCACTGCAATAAGATTGGTCATACCAAGAGTCGTTGCTTTGAAATTGTGGGATATCCAGACTGGTGGGATCATAATCGTGATCAACAGAAGAAGGATTCCAAGAAAACCTCGACTATAACTATTGCCGAAACAAAAAACTGAGGCTAATGTTGCTGAGAAAGCCTCTGCATTGGTAGCCGTTACAGATTATGGTGGTAAGTTTTTAAATACTTCTACACATGTTATTAATAATGCATGGATAATTGATTCTGGTGCTACAGATCATATGACTTTTGATTCTAGACAAGTCTCACCCCTTAGACCTGCCTCACAAAAAATTATTTCCACAGCCAATGGTAACACAACCCCAGTCATTAGGGAAGGATCCTTAACTCTTACTGATACTTTGAATTTGGATTCTGTTTTAGTTGTTCCATCTTTAGATTACAATCTTTTGTCAATTTCTCAAATCATTGCAGCTTTATCTTGTATTATCATTTTTTGGCCTGAATTTTGTGTTTTTAAGGACATCCAAACAAGACAAACGATTGGTTGCGGTATTAAGCAGGGAAAACTCTATTACCTGGACTTGCAATCAAATGATTCAAATAAGTTGCGACAAGCCTTGATGGTAGATGGATCTGAGGGGGAGAAAAAAAAGTCTAAAATTTGGTTGTGGCATCGACATCTGAGACATGCTTCCTTTGGTTATTTAAAAAAATTGTTTCCTAGTTCGTTTGCAAATAGTGATATTTCTGGTTTCTGTTGTGATATTTGTGAATTAGCTAAAAGCCATCATGCTTCGTTTACGTTAATTTTGAATAAAAGTCTATTTCCTTTTATGGTTATACATTCTGATGTTTAAGGCTCATCCAAAGTCTCAACTTTGAGTGGTTCGCGTTGGTTTGTTACTTTTATTGATGATTGTACTAGAATGACAAGGTTATGCTTATGAAGATCAAAGATGAAGTGAACTTGTTGTTTCAAAATTTTCATAAAATGATTGAAACTCAGTACAATGCAAAGGTTCGGGCTTTGCGTAGCAATAATGGTGGAGAATATCAGAGTTCTGATCTTCAAAAGTATTTGAAAGGACATGGCATCATTCATCAAACTACTTGTTCTAATACACCCCAGCAAAATGAAGTCGCTAAACGGAAAAATCGGCACTTGTTAGAGGTTGTTCGTGCTTCCTTAATAGCAGCAAAAATACCGATATCTTATTGGGGAGAAGCAATCACATCTGTCGCATACTTGATCAATCAGGTTCCTTCCAGCTTAATTAACTTCCAAACACCTCTCCAAGCTCTTACTAATGTCGTAGTTGCCCCAACCGTCCCAAATCTACCTCCTCATGTTTTTGGTTGTGTGGCATTTGTGCATCTACACAAACACTAACGCACCAAGTTAACTTCCCATGCATTGTAATGTGTGTTTGTTGGATATGCATTGCACAAAAAGGGATATCGATGTTACCATGCTCCAACTCGACGAATGTTTATTACAATGGATATGGTGTTTCATGAAGATTCGATGTATTTTTCATTTGAGTTTGAATTTTAGGGGAAGTACCAAAAGGAAATTCAGACTCTCGATTATGATTATCATATCTCTGAGGATGATGAATCTGGATAATTTGAACTAGTGAACCAGGAAGCGGGTGAGTTGGATATGAGTGGTCAACAATTTGGGTCTGAAGATGTCTTCACTAAAATACCAAACCAATCATTATCTGTTGAGGGTGTTCTTAATTTGGAACTTGATCCATTCATGAAATGGTTACCACATCGTCATAATCGAGGTATTCCTAAACCCATATATGAACCTGAATTGTCTACCAAAGTCAAATATCCCATGAGCAACTATGTGTCTAACCATCGTTTGTCTGAATCAAATAAGTCATTTGTAAATCAATTATCTACTATAGCTATTTCTAACAGTATGCAAGAAGCCTTAGCTGATCCAAGGTGGAAAGCAGCCATGAATGAAGAGATGAAATCATTGTAGAAAAATGAAACATGGGAACTCGTAGAATGTCCACGAGGAAAGAAACCAGTTAGGTATCGTTGGATCTATATTGTGAAGTACAAGGCAGATGGTAGTATTGAACGATTTAAAGCAAGACTAGTAGCAAAATGGTACACTCAAACTTATGGAATTGACTACACATAGACATTTGCACCTATAGCTAAGATCAACATAGTTCGAGTATTACTATCTTTAGCTGCAAACCTGGATTGGCCATTACAACAGTTCGATGTGAAAAATGTCTTTCTGCATGGCAAGTTATCTGAAGAAGTATATATGGATCTTCCATGATTACTACTCAAAAAGTGTTATTTTATAGCTTGTAATTAACTCTTTTAAATACTTTTGAGTAGTAGTTATTACCTTTCAACCCAATTAACATATTAAGGACCCTTGCAATCAATTCTAATCAAATTGTGTTAAGTTTTGGTGTTTTGATAGCTTTTTGATCACCAAAGCAACCCAAGATTGAGGAGAGTTCTTTGGAATCCATGACAAAGCAAATGAAAAGCTCAGAAACATGAAGAACCAAAGCCTTAAAGTCCTTTTCCATAAGCAAATCTGGAATGCAAGGAGGAGAAGCAAAGAGAAATCTGCCATGAAACATTCTTGATGACAGTAATTTCAGCCACTTTTGGAGTACTTCCTAAAGTCTAATTTATTCATGTTATATGTTGTTTCGAAGCTCAGGAAGTCAACAATCCAATGCTTCAAACGGTGCATGATTCGGAGTTGAAATGAAGGAGTTACAGCCATTGCAAGTAAATCAAGCTGAAGGCAGAATGTTGCATGGCTGCGAAATCAGCCTTTGGCTGCGAAAATGTTGTCCTTTTGCTACGAAAATTCCGCAGCCATTTTGCACAGTGCCGCGGTGTTCTCCTGAAACTTCCCAATCGATATTTTGAGATATTTTTCTTTAGATATTTGATGTCTAAATCCCCAAACTCTCTCTATAACCCACCTATCACAGGATTCCTTAATCTTTAAGTAAAAACAAAAGGGTGAATAACCTCTTATATATAGTTGTAACTTTCTTTACACAACAAATATATATGTAATCGACGAACAGAGCACTTGCTCTGTTTTTTTCTTCATATTTTTGTTTTCTCGTTCTTTTTATTTCTAGCCAATCAAACTCTGAAGATTTTTCCTCAGATGATGAGAGGCTAGGCTCTTCGTCTCTTGGAGTGAAGAAATCTGGGTAAGTTTCCACATGCATAAATTAGAAGTTTTGTTGTTTTAGTTTTTAATGAAGAGAAAGTGTGACCCGTTGATGGTTTTTATCTTTTTAGTTAATTTAAAACTCCTTTAAATCACTTGGGCCAACACTTGGTAAGGCAAGTGATCTCCATCATTGAGATGCACTTGTTTATCTCTTGCGAGCCTTTGGGAGGTGGTTTGAAAGTAGGATTTTCTAGAATAGCCAACACTTGGTAAGCTTTTAGACTCTAAGGAGACATCCATTAGTTATCTCTTGCAAGCTTTTGACGCGTAATCCAAGGTTAAAGATCACCTTGAATAGCAAATGCTAGGTGAGAGGCACGAGCCATTGCAAGGTGCATCAGTGAGAGGGATTTAGTGTTTGAACCCATTAAGGGGAAGCATCTGTACCACACTGATTAGAGAATTAACTATATGTTAATTCTCTAATGCGAGGAAAAGAAACAAGTGATCGGAACTCTCCTTTTTGTATGAGGAACCTGAGCCTAGTGATCTAAACTCCAAGAAATACTTTTCTTTGTAAGTAAAATCAGTTACTATTTTTGGTTAGTTTAAAACCAAACCTTTTTCATTCAAACATCTTTATGTTTTCTTTTAAAGCTAACCTTGAAATGAAAATGCACCAATTCATCTTTGAATTAATATCAATTGTGAAGTGAAAACCCATCCCAGTGAATGACCCTAGAGCCACTATGCTATGCTAGCTAAGGCTATCCTAGTACATGGTGTAATAGGTTATAAATTTTGCTGATTACTCTCTTCTGAGAACCACAATCAAGGGATACCAGCTGGACACGAATCATCTGAGACACCAATTGGGAACGAATCATTCCACTAGGATGCATGGTGTCAGAAAAGCAATGTCAAAAGATGTGCAAATTGAAGAAGTCATTGTATGGGTTGAAGCAATCCCCAATAGCATGGTTTGGAAGGTTCACAAAGTCAATGAGAGCTTTTAGCTATCGTCAAAGTAATTCAGATCACACTTTGTTCCTGAAAAAGCAACATGGTAAGATTACGACACTCATCTTATATGTGGATGACATGGTAGTTACAGGAAATGATCCTGGAGAAAGAAAAGCTCTGCAAAATTATCTATCTAGAGAATTCGAAATGAAAGATTTAGGTCTTCTGAAATACTTTCTTGGGATTAAAGTTTCTCGATCAAGTGAAGGAATTTTTCTGTCTCAAAGAAAGTATGCCTTAGATCTTTTACAGGAAACTGGAATGTCGGGATGTCAACCTTTTGATACACCAATAGAAGAAGGTCTGAAATTGTGTGTTGAGCCTAATCAAGTATCAACCGATAAGGGAAGATACTAGAGACTTGTGGGGAGATTAATGTACTTAGCTCATACAAGACCAAATCTTGCTTATGCATTGAGTGTAGTAAGTCAATACATGCATAATCCTGGGGAGCAACATATGAATGCTATCATGCATATTTTGAGGTATTTGAAGAATTCTCCTGGGAAGGGAATTTTGTTCACTAAAAATGTTGATCATCAAAGTATAGAAGTATATACTGAGGTTGATTGGGCCGGTGCAGTGGATGATAAGCGATCTACATCTGGTTTCTTTACCTTTGTAGATGGTAATCTTGTGACATGGAAAAGTAAGAAGTAGAATGTCATTGCTCGTTCAAGTGCAGAAGCCGAATTTAGGGGTATGGCTCTAGGACTTTGTGAGGCATTATGGCTAAGACTCCTCTTACAAGATTTAGGTTACCTATCTAGGCAACCAATCTGATTGTTTTGTGACAATAAAGCCGCATGTGATATTGCTCATAATCCAGTACAACATGATCGTACAAAGCATGTCGAGGTGGACAGATTCTTCATTAAGGAGAAGTTGGATGATAAGATTGTGAAATTGCCTAAGATTCGATCAGAAGATCAATTGGCCGATATCCTCACCAAAGCTACAGTCTCAAGTTGAGTGTTCTCAAAATTTTTAGACAAGTTGGGTATGTGTGACATCTATGCACCAACTTGACGGAGAGTGTTAAGATATTAGGAATGTTTAGATATTAGGAAAGTTGAGATATTAGGATATTAGTTGTTCTTTCCTTATATCATTCTTTCCTTGTATCATTGTTTCCCATTCTTAGAATGGTGACTACCCTCTATATATATTTTGTACATAAACGAATGAAATAATTAATGAAAAACTACCATTCATCAATTTGAAAATGTTTAGAACATTTTTTGTATTTCATAACAAAAAATATAGAAAACACATTTGACAATCAAAAACTGTTTTATATTATTGAGAATAGAAAATAGTATGTTCTCAAATAATATCTTTTAATTATTTTATATTATTTTCATTATTTTTTTTCTAATGGTTGTCTTAAGAAATAATTATAAAAACATGTAGAATTATTAAAAATAAAACAATAGATATAAAAATTATTTTTAAAACATATTTAAAAATATGTTTAAAACATTTTAAGTTTCCAAATATATATTTTTTCTATAAAAATTAGAGAATAATTTTAAAAAAACTTTCTCAAAAACTATTTTTCAAAATTGTTTTCGAAAGCAGCTACCAAACAGACCCTACGGGTCTATTTGGTTCCTGTTTTCAAGAACTAGTTTATACTCTTGAAAACAAAAAACACAAAAAAAACTTGTTTGGGAAAGAGGGTGTGTTTTTGTTTTTTGTGTTTTCCGTGTTCTCAAAAACTACTTTTTATAGAACAATAAAAATATTTTTTCATTATTTTTTCACTGTTCAAATAATAGATTGTTTTTCGTGTTTTCTCTTCCTTCCTTTTGTATTTTCTTAGATATTTTTTGTGTTTCCACAAAGATGAGCTCCACCCAAGCACCACACCCCCACCCGCAAACCATTTCTTCTTCCTTAAATTATTGAAATTAATATACTTATACATGATTATAAAGTCATCATTTGTTTAAGAAAATTATAACTAATGTAGAATTTTCAAATTTAAATAATTTTTTTAAATTTAAATGAATTATACATATGAAAATTATTTATATATTTATAATATCAAATTAATGGAAGAAAATATTTTATTAATTAAAAAAAACTTTCAAATATGTTTTTTTTTAATTCTAAAATTAACTTAACCAAACATGTGTTTTTTTGTTTTTTAGAATAACAACTATTTTCCAAAATTCAGTTCCCAAACACAATTTATTTATTTTTTCTGAAAACACAAAAAACTGTTCTCAAAAACTGTTTTGTCGAACAATTTTCAAAAACAACAACCAAACAAGCCTTAAAACTTGGAGTATCACCACTCTTAGTAATGGAAGTCTTAGGAACCATCTCGCTCATAGGCACTAAGCTCAACAATATATATAACAATAATAGTCTATTATTAGTATATCATGAAATAACATTGTTTATGTATTTTATTAGATTGATGATTTTATTTCATTACCATATTGAATCCAATGTGTCATGTTTTCGAAGGTTTTATTGGTTAAAGTCGATTTTAAGTTGCTTTAGAATTTATTTGAATTCAAAGTACATACACATTGAATGTATTAAAATTTTAAAATTGATTATTGGAAAGTGTGGTGAAATTTCGGAAAGAAAGTAAAATGATGGAGTACAATACACGAAATAGAGCATGGACATTACGTCCCCCTAGAAAATGTTTAAATATCGCATTAGTCTTCATTCTTCAAGTGTCCCCTGCAAGATATTCAAATATCGAATCATTTTTCCTGTTTTTAATGAGTTTTTGGTAAATTAGACTTTGAAAATATCTCTAGATGTTCTCCAAAGTCATGTTTAGTTGGTTAGATATAAAATAAGAGAAAATATATTATGTCTTATCTCATATTTAGTTGGTAATGAGATATGATAAATATTTCATTACGTATCATACCTTATGTTCGATCAAATATGAGATAGAGTAAGTGATATGATATATTATTCATTTTCATTTTTATATCCTTTCTGCACGAGATATGTTATTCTTATGTTAAGATATAGGATATGTATATCTCATGTATAATAAATTTATTTTTTTAATCAATTTTTAATTTTTTATATAATAAATTATTTATTATAAATTAAATTTATAGTTAAAAGAAATTTAAAAATATATTTATAAAATAATATTAATATATGTATTATTTAATATATATTATTTTTACATGTTGAATAGTATAATATATAAAAAAATTATTTATAAAATTTAAATATTTTAATCATGAATATTGTGAAACATAAGATAATTTTTTTTTAAAATACAAAATATTGGAAAATTTGATATGATATGATATGATATGTATATCATGTTTTTTTTTATATATATATTATTTATCTCATTATTTGGTTGGTGATGCGATATGATAAATTATCTCTTCACTTATCCCATCTTATGTTCAATCAAACATGGAATTAGATATGTGCTTGGGAAATGTTATCTTCCATCTTTTTTATATTTATTGCTCATGGGATATATTAATGTTAATATAAGATATAGGATATACATATCTTATGTATCATAAATTTATTTATTTATTTTATTAATTTTTTAGTTTTTTATATTATTTTTTTTGCAAAATAATTTTTTTTATTATAAAACTAAATTTGTGGTTTAAAGGAACAACTAAAAAAATATTTATAAAGTATAGTATAAAATAATATTAATATACATATTATTACGTGTGTATGTATATATAGATTATTTTTATATATTGAATAACATAATATGAAAAGTTTCTATTTATAAAGTTTAAATATTTTAATAATGAATATAATTGTAAGCATAATATTATATATCCCATTGGATATTCTACTTTAGGATATAATGTACATTGGATTTAATATCCAATTATATCATATTTTATTGGAAATCATTGATAAGGATATACAATCAAGTTGAGAAAGTCAACGGAGAAAATCAAGGGATTTCCACGTTTGAATATCTGTAGTTATATCATTTATTTGTATTATTAGATAGTTACTCAATTTGTTTTGTTTCCTATTTCTTTGTAATCAGTTTCTTATTTTCGTGCTCATGCAATCTGTATATATGCTAACCACATCAATGAGAATTATATGCCATAATTCTTCAATTTCTCTCTTCCAAAAATCCTTTATGGTATCAGAGCCAAGGTTTGCTCTTTAATATTTTTTTTCCCCAGCCAAGTTCTTCAATCTTCAGCAAGCCTTTCATCCTCCTCATTCCAATGGCTACTGAGAATACTCAAATCATCATCCCTAATGCTCAAGAACCCACAAAACCACTAACCATGATTACTATCCATAACTCCATTAAACTCACACCCACCAACTATCTTTCTTGGAAAACCCAAATGGAAGCCATTCTCATCGGCTATGATCTACAAAAATTCATTGATGGATCCCACCCTGCTCCTCCAACCACCATCACCACCAATAATGTTGTCTCTACTAACCCTGCATACCAAACATGGCTACGTCAAGACAAACTATTATTTGGAGCCCTTGTCGGCACTCTCTCACCTACTCTAGTTCCTCTCATCACCCAATCAAAAACCTCTTATGAAGCCTGGCAAATATTGGCCAACACCTATGCTCGCCCATCTCGTGGCCATATCAAGCAACTCAAACACCATCTTAAAAACATCACCAAAGGTTCTCAGTCCATTACAGACTACATACAGTCCATTAAAACCCGAGCCGATGAACTTACTGCTCTTGGTAAGCCTCTTGACCAAGAAGATCTGATTGAAAAAGTACTTGAAGGCCTTGATGAAAATTATCAGTCCATAATTGATGCTGTCAACGGTCGTGATTCCACCATCTCTTTTGATGAACTCCATGAAAAACTCATCAACAAAGAATTGTCTCTCCGCAATAAGATAAGCCCCTCACCCCTACCGGCATCTGCTCATGCCACCAATGTTCGCTCCACTCCCTGGTCTGTCACCAATCACACTCCTCGGCTCCCTGGGTCCACATCCACACCCACTCAAGGTATCATAAGAAATTCTCCCACCAACACCCGCAACAACCGTCCTCCTACTCGTCCATTCCTTGGTCGCTGCCAATGATGCAGTACTCAAGGTCATGTAGTCTCCCGCTGTCCTCTTTTCTGACAACAGTTTCCGCAGGTGCAACCACCTCCTCGTCTCAGCAGTTCATCACAATCTCGACCACCAGCTCCCTGGCAAGCTCAAGCAAATGTTGCAACCACCATTCCCCCCAACACCACATGGCTACTTGATAGTGGAGCCTCACATCATGTCACCACTAACCTACACAATCTTGCTCTCCACAGTCTTTTTTATGGCACAGATGAAATTATGATCGGCGATGGCTCTGGTCTCCCCATATCTCACACTGGTTCCACTTCTCTTACCACTCCCTCTCACTCCTTTACTCTATCTAATGTTTTATGTGTTCCCACCATGAAACGTAATCTTATTTCTATTTCTCAATTTTACAAGTCTAACAATACTTCCATTGAGTTCTTACCCTCTTCTTTTCATGTGAAGGATCTTCACACGGGGGCAATCCTTTTGCAGGGTCAAACTAAGGATGGTGTGTATGAATGGCCACTCTCCACTACCCAGTCACGTCCTTTAATTGCGTTTTCTAGTGTCAAGACCACTTTGTCCAAGTGGAATCATAGGCTAGGTCATCCTTCTTTGTCAATCTTCAAAAATATTATGTCTTCGTTTCATTTAGATGTCTCTCGTCCGTCCAATTTCAATTTTAATTGTAATTCATGCCAATGCAATAAAAGTCATAAATTACCATTTTCTACTTCTACTCTCTCTACATCTTCCCCTCTTGAAGTTATATTTACTGATATGTGGACATCACCAGTCTACTCTACTGATAACTTTAAATATTATGTCATCTTTGTCGACCATTTTACAAAATATATCTGGCTTTATCTCCTTAAACGCAAATCCGACACACATGATGTCTTTGTGCGCTTTAAGGCCCTAGTCGAAAAATTCTTTAACCGTCCAATTATAACTCTCTACTTTGACAATGGAGGGGAATATCAAGCTCTCTCCTCATTCTTAACAATCAACGGGGTCTCACATCTTACTTCTCCACCTCACACTCCTGAACACAATGGGTACTCTGAACGTCGTCATCGTCACATTGTCGAAACGGGTCTTTCTCTACTTACCCATGCATCCATGCCTCTATCATATTGGCCTTCTACCTTTTCTACTGCCGTCTACCTCATCAATCGTCTTCCTACACCAACTCTAAATCACCTCTCACCATATTTCAAACTCTTTGGCACATTCCTTAACTACTCCAAACTTCGAAGCTTTGGATGTCACTGCTATCCTTGGCTTCGCCCATACACATCCCACAAACTCGAGTCTCGTTCCTCCCCTTGCGTCTTTGTCGGGTACTCTCCCACTCAAAGTGCCTATCTATGTCTTGACACATCCACCGCTCGTCTATACACTTCCCGTCATGTCCGCTTTGTTGAATCAATCTTTCCCTTTGTCACTTCTCATACTTCTCTTCCTCGCGCCACTTCATCCACCATCTCTGAATGGTGCTCTATGACTTTACCAATCGTGGCCACACCATCCGTGAATGTCAGCTCTGCTTCCCCATCAAGTCTGCTCACTCCTACCGCCCCAAGCCAATCCCAAGACCCAAGCCAAAATAATACCACCTGTGCCACACCTACACCAGAGCCCGATAGCCATTCTAGTGCGCTCATACCAGAAACCAAGTGCGACTGTGCCAATAACCCACCCCTCCCGCCTACTCAAAATGACCCTAATCAACCACCCGACCTCTCACCCTCACCTCATGTCATAGTCACTCGCTTCAAACGCAACATCCATAAACCAATTCAGAAGCTTAACCTCACAGCCCAGCTCCAACAACCTACCCTTGAACCCACCACTGTTACCCAAGCCCTCAAGGACCCTAAGTGGCGACAAGCTATGTCTGCAGAGTTTGATGCTTTACTACGTAATGGGACATGGGACCTAGTGCCATCTCATCCCACTCAAAATTTGGTTGGTTGTAAATGGATCTTTCGCACTAAATATTTACCTAATGGCTCAATAGACAGGTACAAAGCTCAATTGGTTGCTAAAGGCTTCCACCAACGCCCTGGCATTGACTACTCTGAAACCTTCAGTCCAGTCATCAAACCTACCACTGTCCGCCTTGTTCTCAGCCTTACAGTCAGCCAAGGTTGGTCACTAAGACAACTTGATGTCAACAATGCCTTTCTTCAGGGCACTCTCACTGAGGATGTGTTTATGTCTCAACCACCGGGCTTCATTAATCGCGATCATCCTCATCATGTTTGCAAGCTACGCAAGGCTATCTATGGCCTCAAACAAGCCCCACGTGCCTGGTATCATGAGTTGCGCCAATTTCTTCTCCACTTTGGCTTCATCAATTCCATTGTCGATACCTCCTTGTTCATCTTCAATAACCGTGGCACCATTCTTTATCTTTTAGTCTATGTCGACGATATCATTATCACTGGGAATAATGTTGAAGCAGCGCAGACTTTCATTCAACAACTTTCTCAGCGCTTCTCTCTCAAGGACCTTGGCCCCCTGACATACTTCCTTGGAGTGGAAGTTACCTCCCACACCAATGGTCTTTTCCTTAGTCAACGCAAATACATTGCCGATCTACTTAACAGAACTCACATGACTGAAGCCAAGCCTGCTCCTACACCACTAGCAACTAGTCCGATTCTCGCTTTACAATCAGGAACCCCACTATCTGACCCGACCGAGTATCGAACAGTGGTTGGTAGCCTCCAGTATCTTTCCCTCACTCGGTCGAATATTGCCTATACAGTGAACAAACTCTCTCAGTTAATGCATCAACCGACAAGTGACCACTGGAATGCAGTCAAGCGTCTGTTGCGGTATCTCTGTGGCACCTTAGACCACGGCATCACACTTCGTCGAACCTTCCCACTAGCACTTCATGCCTTTTCTGACTCTAATTGGGCAGGTAACAAAGATGATTTCACCTCTACCAGTGCATACATAATCTATTTAGGTCACAATCCTATTTCTTGGAGCTCTAAGAAATAGCGAACTGTGGCTCGCTCTTCCACTGAGGCTGAATACCGATCGGTGGCCTCTACTGCTGCGGAAATTCGTTGGATTTGCTCTCTTCTCACCGAACTCGGTGTCACTCTCCCCCAACAACCAGTTATTTATTGTGATAATGTTGGCGCAACAAATCTCTGTTCCAATCCGGTCTTTCACTCGTGCATGAAACATGTTGCCCTCAACTATCACTTTATCCGAGAACAAGTTCAAAATGGTTTGCTACGAGTGTCATGCATCTCTGCCTCTGATCAACTCGCCGATACTCTTACCAAACCTCTTGCTCGTCCTCAGTTTGACTCACTCAAGGCCAATATTGGACTTGCTCCACGGCCGTCCATCTTGCGGGGACATGATAAGGATATACAATCAAGTTGAGAAAGTCAACGGAGAAAATCAAGGGATTTCCACGTTTGAATATCTGTAGTTATACCATTTATTTGTATTATTAGATAGTTACTCAATTTGTTTTGCTTTATATTTCTTTGGAATCAGTTTCCTATTTTCGTGCTCATGCAATCTGTATATATGCTAACCACATCAATGAGAATTATATGCCATAATTCTTCAATTTCTCTCTTCCAAAAATCCTTTAATCATATCCTAAAATATGCATTTATTATCCAATTAAATATAATACCCTACGATATACATATCATGTCTAATCCTATTCGGCTAACAAAACGTAGTCTAAATTGAAAAATATATACAAAAAAATATAGTCTTTTTTATGTCAAGCACTTATGTTCTCAAAGCTTTCAAAAGCAATCTCGATAGTACTTGTAGCAAAAAAAAAGATGCTTTGATCAACTAGCCTCAATATGGAGTTGAGGTGACCTATTAAGAAGTCTAAAAAATTTTGAATTAGCCTTTGTTCTAATATATCGTAATGTTACTGTATTTAGAACATAAGTGTAGTACATTTATGTCGTACATATGTTTCATGACAAAAGTAATAATCTTAAAAATGTCTATTTACTTTATTTATTAGCATTAATATTAACCACGAATGAAAATTTCTCTAAATATCTATGATACTTTGCCAATATATCGAGAGATATGGAAACAATATCAGAAATCGCTGAAAAATGGCGACTGATTTTTCCCGATGGTCAACGTGGTTCAACACGCTCTAAAGCTTAAAATTGTCTTTTAACTTGCTGTTAAGGGGGCTTGAACCCCAAACAAAAAGTTTACCTAAGGCTTGGCCTACCATTAGGGCAAGTTTAAATATATTGCATTAAACATATTTATATTGAAATTCATTAAAAATATATATATATTAAAAGAATATTTTAGATAACAAATTAATTACAATTATTTTATAATTAAATAAAAAAGTTTCATTTAATTGATTATCAAAAATATAAAAATTATCATGATAATTTTCTTCATAGTGTTTTTAATATCATTAATAGATTAATTAAATATTAAAAATTATACAGATATCATAATTTATTTTATATCATTTAATACAATTGAATTAAATGAATCATAATTTTAATATTAAATATATTTTAAAATTAAAATATTATAATCAAATATCACAATATTATTATGAAATAATATTTGATGTAATTTAATAATAAGTGTACACTTACAAAATTCATATTTTTTTCATCAATGCATAGGATTTACTATCAAATATGATAAATCATATTATACATATATCAAATTCTTCAACAAAACAACTTTAAAATATCTATTATATTTGTAATTACATTTTTATAAGGTTTTTCTTACATTTCCATTAATTTTGATCAATTTTAAGTCTACCATTTTTTTTTCCAAAATATCCATCAATATATCTCTGATATATCCGTAAAATCGAAGTACTGATATATCCGTGATTATCAATATTTTCATCCTTTGTAATAACACATCAAACTAATGTATTAGCACTATCTAAACGATCCCCAACAGAGTCGCCATTTTGTGGACCCTGGATTTCAGCTCATGTGCTTCCACTCGATGCCGAGTTCGATTTTTATTTTGAAAAATGATTTTATTCATTAGAAAATTACTTGGAGTCGCCACTTATTTTTGTTTTATTTTTAAATGGTAAACAAAATAAAAAAGAAAAACCCTAAGTGTGACTCTTTATTTTGGAAAAGGTGGTCTGTGAAAAACCGGATCGGGTTTATGAGTCAGGTTACTTATCAGGAAGGTACGGTAAAGACCGTAGCACCCCTCTAAGTTCCTAAAAACGAGTCTCTACTAATAAAATGAAGCAATCATGGCAATTGATGAGGGAATCAATAAATACTCAAAGTGATCATGCACATGTGAGAATCAAAACATGCATATAGAAATACCAGAATGGGAATAGATGCATACTTGGGCGACATGCCACAATGTGCTATCAAGAAATGAGGTTAGTGCACAATTAAAGAATAATTTCAAGCATGTCATAGAGCAGAATAAAATCAATCATGCATGGCAATTAAATCAATTAATCAATCAATCAATTATACAATCACTTATGTGGGGCCCCACCAAAGCCCGTTTATTTTTGCATGAATTAATTTCATAAATTCCATTATTCGGAATTACAGAATTTAATTCTTGCTTATTTTTAAAACATTTTAAAAGATCATGAAAGATTTGAAAATTGCTTGCGGAATAGAAAGTGGAAGCAAATTTTATTAAAATTGATATTTTGATGCCTAATAAAACTAAAACTACGGTTGAAGATTTGAAAATTTAAAATTATTTGAAAATTGAGAAATTGGAAACTATTTGAAAACGGGAAATTTGGAAATTATTTTAAAATAGAAGATAAAGAAATAAATAGATAAATAAATAAATAAATAAAGGACACGTGGCCCAAAAGGTGGTCATGCATAGTTGCTTGTAAATTGGGCAGCCAGTGCTTCTCATACTCTCAGCGTCAGGATGTTCCTTAATGCAGTTGCCCCATATGTCATCCTTGGCCGTGATAATGCTTGTGTTTTCATCCCCATTAAAGTCACTTTGATCAAGAAGCGACTTGACAATGACATATTGCATCCTCAAGACATCATACCGGTTCTTCAGTTGCTCCTTGTCCCATTTCAATCCTGGTCAACCATCCAGTCTGTAAGTATCTTAGTGAAGGCTGCTGTCCACTTAGCCCTCGGCTGTTGCTCATGTTGTTTTGACCCCAGTTCCTGGACATAGACTGCCAGCCAGTCCTTGACCCTTTGATGACCACAGCATGAACATCACCAGCTTCACCAACGCTTGCGATGAGGACTAGGTTGAAGTTGGAGTGGCCATTGATGATAAACCTGATGCATCCCCTCCTCCTGCAGGGTACCCTTCTGTAAGAGACAGGGACAATCCCAGCTCTATGTTGGGCGATGTATTAGAAGACAGGCTGAGAGAGATCAAAGTGATGCAAAGGAGGGTTGCACCATCCTCCTGCATTGTTTGGAAGGGCATTATTTGGTGGGCGTAAATTGGTGGCTGTGATCACAATGGAACCAGGCAGGCACCATTTTCCGTCATTCACGCACATAACCTCATGGAAAGAGCCACATCTCAACCTATTGTTGAACAGAGCTGTGCTCAAAGCTGCTGTGTTCGTCCCATACCCCTCGCTGTACCACCAGTCTCCTTGTCATCAAGCTTCTCCACTATTTTCTCCTCCAGCAACCTGGCAATCCCTCTCTTGTCCATCACCTGCTCGGAATTGCCGCCTTTCAGAACTGTGCTTTGCCAAAGGCACAGCCTGGGCACTAGCATCTCCATAAATTATCCACCTCAAAATCACCATTAGGTGATAATTCTCCCTTTTCTTTTTCAATTTTGGATGGTCCAACAGATTCTCTGATGAAGCATCAAAACCAGGTTTGAGTTCATGACCTTCCTCAATAGCAACATTGCCAGACCTTGAAGGGGTTGAGACATGCCCTGACATCACTTCCATGGGGGCTCTGCCAAGATTGTTTTCTGCTCCAGTAGCAAGTGATGCATTTGAATCAATTAATTGTTCACCAGAACCAACTTGTATGTTAAATCCAGAAATTTTCTTAGTTGCAGCTACATTCTTTAGCTCTTTAGCTCTTTCTCAAGTCGGGGAGGATCATCTTTAGAGATGTGACTTGAGTCATGATCGTCTTTGGGTAAACTCTCCCTATTCACCAAACTAGCTCTGCAGGAGTTTGCTGATTCTGGTATAGCATTTTCATCTCCATTACTGGCAAGATTTGGTTGCTTGGAATTCATGACAGCAGCCTCAGCACCAGGACTTCCATCTCTTTCACCTGTGCTTGATGCACTACTTTTGACAGCACCATGCCTTGCCTTTGCGACATCTTCAGCACCCTCTTCCCTGTCGACTCGAGAAGGAACTCCCAGCATTGGCTCCAAGAAGGTAGTCCAAAGCCTCATAACTTTATTTAACTGCTCATTGGTTGTGCAGACCTCTCCACATGAGTATTGGTCAAGCTTATACAAGTCATCATGAATGTTGACATCTGAGTATTCAAACTCCAAATTTGGATTTACAAAACGTCTGTTTCCCGTAGCAATGGCCAAAAGCATATCATCCTCATTCTGCTTTTCCTCTTTAAGTTCTTTGATCTCGGCCACTAGGGATTTTGTGCTCAAGTTCTTTGAATCTTGTTGCTTGAAATAAAAGCTCCGGTGGTCTAATGACTTGTAATGGTTCTTAGCATAGATTTCAGCCCAAACTTTGTTAAAATATGAGCGACACCTAGACCACTCCTCATGTTTCTGCTTCAAGCGAGATAATATAACCGGCAATGCAATAGAGGTATTTTTAGGCTATGTGTCCAATGCATCCAAAACCATATCATTTAAACACTTCTTCATTTGACTATCTATCCTGAGCATGCCCAGAGAATCATCATTACTTCCAACAATTGATAGCTTGCTAGTTTGGTGGATGGGCAAAGGGTATCTGATTCAAATTCTGTAGCCTTAAGAATCTTTCTTTGAAGAAGATGCGCCACTGATAGTAATGATATCCACAGTCAAGATGACAAGGCGGGCCGCTTTCTGCTTGCATGCCTCACCACTGATTCATTGATGGGTGTAAAAAAAACAACTGAACTTTCTGAGATAACCAAGCTGCCTCTCAGGAAGATTGTTACCATACAGCATCAGATCGGTAAGACTCAAATGTACCTTGAAGAAGCTCTCATGCTCCCCTTATCTGGCCTTCATTTCCACAACAAAGACTCCAAGGTCTGAAGTTGCCTCCCCACATTCCTTGGCAAGATCAAAACCACGCAAGGGTCCAAAGGAATCGAGCAATTCTCGTATCTGTTCTTCAGTGAAGTAATAAGGCAATCCACCTCATGCAGGCACTTTCAAATTCGGATCCCATAGGTGTCAGTCTTCTCTTCATATCATCATCATTCTCTGTCAACCAACCTCCCCAGATTCACAGTCTTAAAGCCTGATAGTCTCTTTCAGGGGAAAACAGAGGAGCAAGGGAATAGAAATAGGAACAGAGCAGGGAGCATTTTAACGAATATGCTAAACCCATTTCATTATTTTATCCATGAGTTTAACAATCAGTGGGTTAAGATGGAAGATGTTTGCTGGGGTAAGACATTAAAAACGCAGCAAGCTCTTCAAATATTAAACTAATAAACATCAAAGCACAGCAACCCAACAAACAGAGTAGCAATCACAGAGAATGAGACATAAGAGATATGAAAAATGAAAATGCACGGGAAAGCCATAACAACCATACCTGAAAGCCTCTTCTTCAACTAAGTGTCTTGGGTTTCAACTCCCTGATCCATCTCCCGCAAGCGCTCAGCTCAGAAATCTCTCCAGAAAAACCCCACACCCGCTTCCAACCCTGCATCTCCTAACCAACCTCCAAAAGGCGCCCCCCCACCCCCCCCCCCCCCCCCCCCCCCCCCTCGGCCCAAGCAAAGGATCCCCTCAAAATATCTCCAGGCAGCACTCCAAAAAGCACCACCTCCTCTCACCTGCAGCTGCCAGAGACCCTCCTCCATAACGGCCTGAAGATTCTCATGCCACGCATCACCGCAGAAAAGTTCACTGCCCATCCACCCTCTCATGCACGTGCTCCCAAAAATCCAAAAAAATGTGGTAAAGAATGCTTCCTAAAATGCCCTTACCTATAGACCAAAACGAGGGTCTACACTAATGTATTAGCACCATCTAAAAAAAGTTCAAGACTTTCTAAATTGGGCCATGTCAAAATCTATGTAATAATATATTGTAATATCGTAAATTTATATTGAAAGCATAGTGCATTTATGTTATACTTGTATTAACATTGTTCACTTAATACCTTTGTTCTTGAATTTTGAGGTTTTAGTCTAAGGACATTTTCAACTTTTTACATTTTTTTTTTTAGCTAAATGACATTTGGGGGACTTTTAAAATGAATTATTTTTACTCTCAAAATTTTTTATTTTATTAAATAATTAAAACAAATTTAACACTTAAAATTTAAAAGACATTTTCAATACTTATATTTCCAACATTTAAAATTTATCATCAAAACCTTTAATACTTAAATTTTTAACTTTATCAAAGACCACTTAAAATTAAAGCCAATAACATTACAATCTTTATAACAATTTTTTTTTTTTTTTAAAAAAAAAAAGACAATTTGACAATTATTTGACTTTCAACCATTTCATTGGATAGCAACAAGCAAACCCTAAACCCCTTTAACCCTATTAGATCATTTATAAAGACCCAAGGTTTAATACACTTATCCTTGCCTAATTGACTAGATTTAGAAAAAAAAGGTTCAAATTCTTTAATTAAGTTAATGTGACCTCAATATTTTAAATAGGAGTCTTGTTGTATGATAATATTTTAAAGTTTGGTAGATTGATTTGGGGAATAAATTCATTGGTTTGCATGTTACTAATTGTAAAGAATGATTCTCAACATATATTCTTATTTTTTATTTTGGGTTTTTATCTTTTTGTTTATTAAAGGTGATTCTAAAGGTAAGGGTTATTTATCAAATTAAACACTAACATTGTTTTGCAAATTTCAATTTTTAATATATAACAAAAAGTCAAATTTTGACAATAAAAAAAAAAACAAAAAAACAAAAAAAAGACATAAGCTGTGTTTGGTTCTCAAAAAATGCGAGGATGATAAAAATAAAGTTTTCAAGTCACCTTCTGAGATGTTCAAGAATCCTTATTTGTTATTTCACTAACCAATATTTTTATCTTAAGTCATGAATGAAATCACGAATATAAAGGACCATTATTTTTCTTACAGCACAAGAACTTTTGTTTCCACAGAGAAAAATATAAAAAATTTAAAGATAATTTTTTGTTTTTTCAAAAAAAAAAGAATGTATTCTCTCTTTGTTTGGAGAGAGAGAGAGAGGATAAAACATATTCTCTCTTATATAAGAGAGAAGAAGAAAAAACTTTTTTTGTTAAAAAGTACTTTATTTATTTATTCAATAGTTATAGTTTGCGAGTAATTTTTAAACTTCCAATAATTATTCCTCTTATTTCTCCCATTTATTAGGTTGGGTCAAGTCAACCCATTTGGGCATCCAAACCTAACTCCAATTGAGGAAAAATACAAGGAAAAAAAAATAGCCAAAAAAATAAAAATAAAAATACAAGAGATATAAAATAGAAAGGAAAAATAGAAAAAAATAATAAATAAAAAATAAATTTAAAATCAATAAATTATTTTATATATTATTTTAAACTCTTTCAACTTATTGTAAAAGATTAAATAATTTTAAAACATATAAATTGTTAATTAATTTTAATTATATTTAAATTTTTTTAGTAATTTTGGTGGGCAACCAAATATGAAAAATAAATTTCTTACCATTTTTTTATTGTTTCCTTTGTACTTTATGTGAATTTAACACAATTAAGATTAAAGTCCAATAAATAAAAAGAATTAGTACAATAATTTTCTTAAACTCATTCTTCCCTCTCACTGCTTAAATTTATTTCAATAATAATTTAGACTAATTAAAAAAAAACAATTTGTTAACATGATATTGAAATATTGAGAAATTTAAGCAAAAATATAAAATATTTGTAAATAAGTGAGTAAATTTTATTGTAAAATATAAATTTTATCATCTTAATTTTTATTATTAATAATATTAATATCTCGTTTTTATTTAAAAATTTTCTAATTTTGGTAAATCTCAACGTCTTAACTCTAGAATAAAAGTGTAACGCAAATGCCGTTGTGTGGAACGTTCGAGAAAGCTCAATAATGCTGCAGTAATCAACGGCCATGATGAGGAGAACGCGGCCCGAATCGACGGTGGAAGAGAGGGTAAGGGCACATCCGTAAATGCGGATAAAAAGAAGGGTAAAGAGTGGATGGATGAGGAAGAGCCGCACGCACACGGACACGCGATGCCAATCCAAACACCGCAAACAACACAATAAATTGGTGGGATTGAAGATTAGGTTTTTGGTCTCTCTTAAAACACTCTCCATTGCGGCTAGGGTTTTGAGGTATCTCTGTCGAGTCACCTAACTTATTGGTTTACGCAGATCTGTATCAATGGCGGTGATGTTAAGCTAGGGTTTGTTGGTCGCCTTCGGAGTTCTAAGCTAGGGTTTTGTTTTGTGGTTGGAGGGTACAATCAGAAATGGCGACCATGAACCCTTTCGACCTATTGGGAGACGACGATAGCGAGGATCCCTCGCAGCTGATCGCAGCTCAGAAGATCGTGCCGAAGAAGGCCCTGGCTCCCACTCAAGCGGCGGCTCCCGCTCAGCAGGCCAAGCCGGCCAAGCTGCCCTCCAAGCCTGTGCCTCCAGCTCAGGCCGGTGAGTGTTCTTTTGGGTTCAATTTCTTCTATTATATTGTGTTTTATTTTGTGGATTTTTGAGGATTTGGATTTGGTTTCATGGGTTTTATTTTTTACTTTTTGGGAAAGTTTAGATTCTTTTCTTTTTTGGGTGATTTATAGAGATTTGAAGAGAGGTTTGATTTGATTCGTTGAGTGAATATTACTTGTTTTTCTTTCGGTATATAACCTTTAATGTGGTTACTCTGATATGGAATTATTTTGCTCTTGTACATGAAAAGAAAGATGGTAGATTTTGTGTAAGCTAAGTTTAGAAGTGTTTACTGTATTGTATTTTTAATTAGAAATTAGTGGGATTCATTTGTTCACTTAGTTTTTGTATCCTAATGATTTATCATGTTGTTTGGCCTTTGTGGTATTGATGTTTGTGAGAAGTAGATGCATTTTTGGTGTATATATATATATATATATATATATATATATGATTTTGTAATCATTTTATTTGGGTCGTACATAGTTTTAAAATTTTGTATCCTTTTCCATGTATCATTTTTCATGGTTTTGGCATTTTCTTAATGTGCATTTGTCATTGGGCTGAAATTTTCTTGGTTGGTATGTGAAAGTATGTAGTCAGATTTTGTGGGATCTTCTAAATTTTATTTGGTTTACTGTGACTTGGACAGGTTGTTAACATGTTTGTTAGTTCCTCTCTATGTAATTTGCGTTTATATTGGTGGGGGTGCAATTCCCTGCATTTAAGAAATGCCTTCAAAGCTTGGTTTCTTATGTTCTTTAATGGCTATTTGTATGTAAAGGGTGGTGTAAGGATAGTGTGAAGCCAAGCATTGGTGAGTTGAGGAAAATAGTCTAAGACTAGATTCTTTTGTTACTTGTGTGTGGATGTTATGTCTGGGGCCTTTCCCAATGTCATCTGGACTGGTTCCATTTAATTGTTTCTTTTCTTGGACGATAGCTTATGTAAAAGCTCAATTGTTGTCGGTAGCTGTCTAAGATATTAGTGATCCAAATGGGGCCTGTTTTTGGAAGCAATATATCATTTGGCTTTCTTATGGGTTTTTTATATTGTTTATTTATAGTTAATGCTAGGTGTAGCAAGGGCTTCGCCATAAGGGTTTGTGGTATATTAGTTGAGATGTTTATCTGCAGACCTTCTTTTGCTTTTGAAAGACTTTGATTGAGGTGGTTTTTAGATTACACTATTTCCTATCTCATTTGTCATCTGTTGGTCGTCAGTCTATCAATGCTGTACTTGACTTTATGCTGCTTACGTGCTTCACTTTTTTTGTTTTATTGTAATAACAATTTTATTGGGAATTAATAAACAAGTTTAGCTTTGTTTTGGAGTTTACTTTAGTATTCACCTTGATAAATTGTTGGATTTTCCATTATCAATTTTTTCCTTTTCCATAGCATACTCTAATACCTAATTGTCTCTTTCTTTTTCTACAGTGAGGGAGGGAAAGAATGAATCTGGGCGTGGAGGTGGTCGTGGTGGACGTGGATATGGGCGTGGTCGTGGTGGAGGTGGATTTAATCGAGACTATGCTAACAATGAGAACTCCTTCAGCAACACGGGAGTTGCTGGTGGTCAAGGTGCCCCTGAAGATGGAGAGGGTGGAAAACCCTCTGAAAGGCGTAACTATGGGGGGCCTCGTCCTCCTTTCCGTGGCCGCCGTGGTGGCTTCAGTAATGGAGAAGCAGGGGATGGGGACCGCCCCCGTAGGGCATTTGAACGTCGTAGTGGGACTGGTCGTGGGTCAGTATATAGTTTCTAATGTTACATCTTGATGCATCCTGTGATTTGTGATTTGTGATTTTTGTTATGGTTCTCCTTCGTTTATGCTTTCAACCATTTGTCTGTTTGCAGAAATGAGATCAAACGAGAAGGGTCTGGCCGTGGGAATTGGGGAACTGAGACTGATGAGCTAGCTGGGTTAGTATTTCCCTTACACTTGCAACTAGTGTTTCTAATAACCCTTTTTGCATGGGATGGTGTTGTCAAGATGGAACGGGTACATTGTTGGGAAGAGGCATAAGAAAGCATGGTCTGCTGCACCTTGTAACTTTTTTTGGATTTTGATGATTGGTTAGGTCAAAGTAGGTGTTGAAGGTTGCGCGTTTTCTTTTTCCTATTCTTTTTTGCTTGGTGCCCTTTGTATAGCCCTCATATACTTTGGTGTGCCCTTGTTGTAGCTCCTTTTGTAGCTTCTCTTTTATATGTATAGATGCTCTACTTCTCTTTGCATATGTATGTCAATTTTTTTGTTCATCATGTTTATTGTTCAGGGTGACTGAGGAAGTTGTCAATGAAGGTGAGAAGAATTTGGGGGCTGAGAAGCCTGTAGTGGAAGAAGATGTGGCAGATGGCAACAAGGAGAATCCTGTGAATGAACCTGAAGAAAAGGAACCTGAGGATAAGGTGAATGGCTTCATGATTTAGATGTTTTTATCCTGCCAAAGTTGGCTTCTCATCCTATAATCATATTCATGACTCTTGATCCACAGCAAAAGCAAGGTTTTAAAGATAAAAATTAAACTCTTACCATTTATGGTGTGCCTTAGTGCTTCTTCCTTAGGCAATTCATTTTAAATTGCAGTTGGAGGGAAACGAACAGGAGAAAAAAATTGTTTCTAATATAATGTGAGTTTTTTTTTCACCTAAGAGCAACCTTGTTTTCCTGCACCAGGTCATTCATTGTTTTCTACAAAGTTGTTGTCAAACATGTTGACCTTATAGCAGTCAACTGGTATTCTTTTGGTTGACAGTTATAATTGGTTGAATCTGTGAAGTACAATTCAGTATGATTTTTTCCCCATAAATTAAGCTCTAAAGTATTCCCACATTGTGCATTGCTTTGCATATGCCAATGGAACAGTGAATTCTTTATTGATTAATTTTTCACATCTTGAGATCTGAACTGTGCTCATTGCTTTATGCTGCATACAGGATATGAGGAAATATTTTTTTGTTGATATCAGCTTCTTCATGGTTGTAATCCATATATATTATCTACTTTTTTTTTTCCGGTTTATCTTTTTGTTGGGTGGTGGGGACCTTAAAATATTTAGTCAAATATTCTAGGAAGTGAAACTTTGATTATCTGAGAGAATTTTAGCTTGTTTATTTTTCACATCTTGAGATATGAACTGTGCCCGTTGCTTTATTATGCATGCATGATATGAGGAAATATTTTTTGTTGATATCAGGTTCTTCATGGCTGTAATCCATATATATTATCTAGTTTTTTATTTATTCTGGTTTATCTTTTTGCTGGGTGGTGGGGGCCTTAAAATATGTAATCAAATATTCTAGGAAATGAAACTGTTATTATCGGAGAAAATATTAGCTTGTTAATTCTGATCTGACAATGGTAGTATCCAGCCTCTGGACCATGCTATATGCTTCAACCTATGTTATGTAGGCTTAAATTATTTTTCTACTGTTTGCCTTATTGAGCATTAGATGGCATTCCCTTCAGGAAAGCCCTCACCCCATCCACCCACTCCCAAGATACACAACCCTCCAAAATAATAGTAATAATAATTACCATTCTGATAAAAAAATAATAATAATTGTTCTGATAAAAAAAAATTAATAATAATAATAATTGTAGTGCTTCTGCAATAGCTTTTTCAGCACAAGTATCAAGAAGTAATGAGCTTTTGTTACTTAAGGTAATCTCAAGTTAATACTGTAGATTAAAATATATTTCTTACAACATTGTTCATTAAATTTTTTATTTTTGGTTGGAAAATCACCCATTCTATTAGTAAGAGATCTTACTGGCATCTGTGCAATATTTATTGTGCACCAATCGGATATTGCTTATGGTCCTTGTATCTTGTAAATAGGAGATGACACTTGAGGAGTATCAGAAGGTGCTGGACGAAAGGAGGAAGGCTCTGCAGACACTTAAGACTGAGGAAAGAAAGGTGGATGTTGATAAAGAGTTCAAGTCCATGCAACAGCTTTCAAGCAAGAAGGGGAATGATGACATCTTCATCAAATTGGTGAAATCCGTTGAATCTTCGTGCATTATTCTTGTACTAATCATGTTATGAAGCTGACTTCTAGTATCTTAACAATCTTTGCTGTTTAAACTCTCTCCAGGGCTCCGATAAGGATAAGCGGAAAGAGGCTGCTGAGAAGGATGAGAGAGCCAAGAAGGTACATCGTCCTAGCAACTCATTTATATCCTTCTCCATATGATCATATCCTCTCTCTTTTGAGCCTTGGGTTGCTATGCAATCTAGGGTACGATTAAAATTTTCTTGGGCCTGATTTAGTTCAACATTCACCAATCTGTCTCTCAATGTCGACTTGTTTATTCTTTAACCCACAATTTCTTACCTCCCAATAGATTTGCATTTCTTCCTCATGTCTTCCATGAATCTCATTTCTTGTTTACTGTTACTGCATCTTCTCTATGGTTGTTTATATTCCTGGGACTTGGCATTTAGTCCAAAGCCTTTCAGGCATGGTTCACTAGATCAACTGATTTTGTAGATATCTTTGGTTACTTCAACCTAGATGTGGCTTGGCATTTGGCTTGTCCTGTTAAAATCCCTTGATGAAAAGAAATTTAGATTTTATGCTTAATTTTTGCCTTCTGCTTTTAGTTCTCTGCTATGCTTTCAGGATTCAACTGTACTTGATATTACTTCTATGAATGTCCATTCCACCATTTTTATTCCCATAAGATTGGACAGCATTGTTGGGCATCTTAATTAATACAGTCTAGCAATTCCAATTATTCCCCTTTCTGGATGATGCTGAATCTGATTGATTGGTGGTGGTTTGTTGTAGGCTGTCAGCATTAATGAGTTCTTGAAGCCTGCTGAAGGGGAGAGGTTCTACAGCCCAGGTGGTCGTGGTCGAGGGCGTGGTCGTGGTTCTAGAGGTGGTTATAGTGGAGGCAATGCAATGAGCAATGTGGCAGCCCCTTCCATTGAAGATCCAGGACAGTTCCCAACCTTAGGTGCCAAGTGAGATTTTGTCTTACCCCCCACTTCCAATCTCTCTTTGGTTTTTCCTTTCCTTGGGCTTCTGTCCTTCAGTCTTGAGCGGGAAATTGACTAGAATAATGGGGTTTCCTGTATCAAAAAGATCTCTTAAATTTTATGCCTTAAAAATGTAAATTTCAGGTGTTTCATGCGTTCCCCTGTAGTTTTTCGTTTTTAAGTGGTATGCTGTGTTTTCTTTCTTTCTTTTCCTCTTATTATTGGCCGTTTTGAGAATTTGGGGCATGTGAAACAATTTATTTATGACTAGAAATTGATGTTGCTCAGTTTTGTTTCTGGAATAGATGGGACGCGATTTTGCTTCTTTCTGAATTGGGACTTGTGGTACTGCTTGACATCAGTCTTTCTTTGCAAAACTGTTGTGTCATTTCTGTTATCATTTGGCCTGTAAATATATATATTATTATCCAAATATGCCGGTCCTTCATTGGAGGGGCAACCAAATTCACAGCTCTCCACAATCTTGTCGTATCCTCCTTCAAAGAGGAGATATGCTTTATTGGTGGGGCTGTCGTATTATTCCCTTTTCTGGACGTTGTATTGCGGAGTTGGGGTGTTTTCAAGGGTCACTGGTCCCGGATTTGTCTTCTTCCTTAGGACTTTTGGGGTATCTGACATGAAGCTGAGCTGGCCCTGTCTAATGTCATATTGCCCAACATCCGGGTGGCAACGTTTGATAGAATTCGGCAAACTTGAATTTAACACTTCTTGGCGAGTTTGGTTTGGGTATGATTACGTTTTGGGTGTTTAATAATTTGGTTGTTTTTGGGTCACTCTGCATCAACTTAAGTATCATTTTAATCTTTTTATCCTACAATGTACTTATTTCAAATTTTGATTTTGAATAAATAGGTCAATTATGATTTGAAAAGTTGATCATATAAGATTTGATTTGATTATCAAATAGGTTTTTTTTCGGGTTTATGTTTTAGATTTGATTGTTCATCTTGATGTGTTTAGAATGATATATTTAGTTATGATCCAAATTACCACCCCATTGATTCATGACACTGATGATTGCAATTACTAGAAGCTCAAAGATAGGGGCGGCTAAGAATGATGAAAGTATGTATTGATATTCTGATTTACACACTTGTATCTCAACAACCACGAAAAGAACTTTCAAACCTACAACTGAATGATAGATTCCTAATGACTAGTTCTGATGGTATGTTCTTTTTCTGATCAGGAATAATGAAAGACAAAAAACAAAACCTTGAATGCAACCAAGATTAGAGTAAGCTAATATGCCGGATAAGAACCCAGCAAAGCAACTAGAATACAAGGAAGTTGGAAATGCAAGTCTGGGCTTTTAAGATCCGCAGCAGCTACGGCTCTGTGAAATGGCCTTTCCTCTGGTTTTTACTCCTGAGTCTCTGCCATTGTCCGTGGCTCGTTCCTTCACCACCCTGCATTATTTATTATTAACAGTATTAAGACTTGGTTTCCATCCCGGAAAGCACCAAGGAGAAAAAAAAATTATTGATGAATACCTACCTCTCCTTGACTGCAGTAGCCATGGCTATGAAAGCCTGTTGGACATTACTTCCATCCTTTGCACTGATTTCCATTAAAGGTGCCCCAATTTCATCAGCTAATGCCTGGAAGCTGAATGGTTAAAGACTGTAGGTTCTTATGAATCTTCAAACAAAATGCTGGAGCTTATGATATGAGCTTGAATTGAACTTGAAGACGCAGCAATGATATAATACCTTGGCTGTTTTATATGACACTACCCTATCTGTCGTGAGATCAGACTTGTTTCCTAGTAGAAGTATGTTGGCATTCTTACCAGCCACGGAATAAACTTCTTTCACCCACATCTTCACTTTATCGAAACTCTCTTGGTCTGTTACATCATATACCACCTAGTAGAGAAGATGAGAACATATCAAATATAGAAGCTCTGTTTGAAAAGTTCTTTTCGAAAATGTTTGTGAAAGATAGTTTGTTTCTATGATGTTTCATAAAACAAAAGTTTGTATGAGAATTATTCTTCATATTTTTATAATTATTTTTTAAAACAACTCTCGGAAAGCAAGGGAGAGGAGACCACCGACCATAACACCATGTGCCCCACGATAGTAGCTGCAAGTGAGGGCCCTGAATCTTTCTTGCCCTGCAGTGTCCCACTGCCAACAAGTTGAAAGAAACTTTGTTTATCTGCTGAATTGCTTCTTCCTCAAATGTGTTAGCATGCTTATACTACTTGTAAAATCAGAAATATTTATTGGACAATTTTAGCAAAGACCGGAGTGTGGGCAGCCATGTGCTTATGACTTATGAGATGAAACAAAAAATTAAGAAACCCAACCATACAATTTGAAGTTTAAGGTTCCTCCCATCCTGCTCCATACTGCAAATTTTCTACGAAAACAAACATGGGAAAATCAGTACTTTTGAAAAAGAAATTCTCGAGAGTCAATAATTGCTTAGTTCTTGGTGAATAGTTACTCACAAAATCAACTCCAATGGTGCTTATGTAAGCCTCAGAATATGTATCATCCTGTATCACACAGATCAAGGAAATCATTAGGTTCATAAAGATAGAGCCGCAGAAAGATTAATGCTCTACATTTAGAGGGTACTGGAGACAAAACCAAAGACTAGGAACTCAAAAATTCTTAAGTTATCAGTATCCAATGAAGTACTACTATCCTTCTCTTCATGGTAGGCCAGCTCAATATTCCAGACTAGTACTCCTTGTTTGTTTGCACAGAAAGCAGAAAATATTACTGATAACAGAAGCAAGAATGTGGGAGATGAATAGACTGATGAATGAATTCCACCCACAACTCAAATATAAAACCCCAACACTCCACAGAAACAAACCCCAAATCGAAAAAGACATCCATAAGAGAAGAGGCACCCCTCCTAGTTCTAGCTGAAGTCATAGACTAGGAGTTATCTTTAGAAAGTATTTCTTAAGTATAAAAAGGGTTAAGCGCTTTATAGGCACTTCCAAGAATATCATTCCATTAATAAAAGCGTTTTGAATCCCCAAAAGCACTTTTAGAGAATACACTTCCATTAAAAGTCGTTCCAATAGAAACAGAGCACTGCACCCTGAAACCATCATTGAATCCTTTGAGATATTTTCCTTTCGGAGGGTGACTTTTTCTGGAAAATACCCAATGCATAGAAACTAGCGTTTCCATCTCTTTAAGTACTTAAAAAAATTGTGTGAAATTTGAAAAACACCCACTTGATATTTGCCAAAAAAAGAGGCAACCAAACAACACTCAATTCACACAAACTCACAGCATATCTCAGAAGAAGACATGATTTGCCAACCCCAGAATCTCCAACAAGCAAAATCTTGAAAAGATGATCACTGTACAACACAGACAATGAAGAAGAAACTTAGAAAGGAAAAGAGGTGTGACATGGGCGCTAAGTGCCTAGAAATTCAGAGACTCAATGCAACTTACTACTCATAACTCATGGCTGTGATCAAAGAAAGGCGAAGGCACCGGAATCTATGGATTCACCGGCGACTTCAGGCTAGAATATCCCTGAAGAGAAGAGAGAGAGAATAGAGAAGAGAGAAAAGACGAGGAAGGAAAAAAAGAAAAAAGAAAGGCTAAAAACAAGGAGTCCAGTGAGAACTGAAGAGTCTTGAAGTGCATGAATAATGGAAATTTACAAGGATACTAATTGGCTTTTTATTCGGTTACAAATAAATAAATAAATATATTAAAAAAAGGCTTTAAATTATTTTTATAATTTTAATTATGTGAAAGATAATAACAACAGGATCCTACCTTTTTTTTTCCATATATAAGAGAAAAATTAATGACCTTATATATGGAAGATAACAAAAACTATAACCTTAAGACCGTACTTTTTAAGTGGTTCTTGTTCGAAACAGTAAGACTCACTTTTATTTATTTGTGAAAAATTTGAAACAAATTTTGAGATCTATAACTATTTTTTTAATAGCTTCAAGGAAAATTAAAATTTAATAGATTTGTATTGGGATTGCTTTTTAACTTTTATTTTAGGAGTGATAGAAGTAGAACTAGCTACTACGTATTGGATAATTGCTTTGAAAATATTTTTATTAAAAATAGAGATAATTTTATATTAATAATAATTTATTTAAAGTTCTTCGATAAATTTCAAGTTATATATATATATATATATATATATATATAGGCATATCTGAGTTCTATGTTATATTTCTCACATTAATAATATAAATCTTGAGACAAATGCTATATATAGATTTTAGCCAAATTTGGAATATATATTTAAATGCATTTAATCTATGCATATACTGGTATACATGTTGGACCTAAAAATTTTAGCTTATTAACAACATGTTTTGTAATGATTCTAAAAAATGTTTCTAATATTTTTAATACTTAAAAAATTTTATATTTTAAGAAATATAAAAATTATAAACATTTTCTAAAATTACTAATAATACGTTTGATAGTGATTTTATGAAGTGTTTCTAACTTTTGTAACATTTGAAAATTTTTATTCTTTAAAAGTATTTTATAGTGATTTTAGGAAACACTTTCAGCTTTAAAATGTTTTTGAAAACAAACATAAGGTGTTTGATAAAATTTAGAAAACACTTTTAAAATTTTGAAAAATCATTTATAAGATTAAAAAGTCATTTGTAATGTTTTATGTAGAAACACTTTAAAAACACTTTATGAGAAAATACTTTCATTAAAAACACTTTGAGTAGAAACACTTAAAAACACTTTTATTAAAAGCCTATTTGTTAGTGACTATAAGAAGCGTTTTTAATATTTTTAACACTTAAAATTCTTTATCTTAAGTATTATAAATATTATAAATGCTTCCAATAATCATTACCAAATACACTCTAAATTTTAAAGTAAATTATTGTTTAATAGTATTTTTACTCAAAATGTTTTTAGTAAGTGTTTTTTCTAAAAGTGACTTTCATATATCACGTGTTCCTTCATAAAACACTACAAGTAATTTTTTAATATTACAAAAAAATTTCATATTTTAAAATGTGTTTCTTTAAATTTGTCAAACACCCTTTTTTTTTTTTTTTTCAAAATTACTTTTTATGTAAAAAACGCTTTTTAAAATTGTTGTCAAATGATCTATAAGATAAAATAAAAAATAAAAAAAATACTTTTCTATTAAGATAAAATAATCTTAGAAAAAAATAATAAGTTAAAATACAAATAATTTTAAAAAATTAAAGATAAAAACTTAACACCTATAAGTATTATTTATACTTTAGATTAATGTCTATTAGATTTAAGACAAAAAACAAGCTTATATCTTGGTTATTATTTTTAGTTTAATGTTAAATTTAAATATATCTTAATTTAATTTTAAATTTGAATGGTAGTTAATAGTATATTATGACATGTAGAAACATGACAAACTTATATGTTAATTTCATATAATTACAAAATAAAAACAATAACATATTTTCTAAAAAAAATAATGACATAATTTCTATATATAATGAATTATTTTAACTATTATTGAAATAATACCATATTTAATCATTAAAATTTTAAATAAAATATTTATATATTATACCTTAGGTTAATGCATCTAATACACATTTTAATTTATTTGGTTCAACATTAATTTTTTATTAAATTAAAAATATTCATATATTAAAAAATATCAAATATGTGATTGTTGTAAAGAAAATTAAAATGTTTTCTTAGTAATTACTCTTAATTAATAAAATATAAATATTTTTAATTCATATTTTATTTTTATAATTTATATCTAATATTTTTTTGGCTATTTCTAAATCTAACTCAATTTTTATTAGATGAAAAGAGCATCATATCCTAAAATATATCATTGAAATGAGGATTATTTAAAAATAATAATAATATTAATATTAAATTTTTTTATATTAATATTCTTATTAACACTTAAATAGAATTGTTAAGTCTGATTCTCAATAAGATCCTAATCTTTTCATTTCCTTTTTTTTTTTCTCATTCTATTCCATTTCGTTTCCTTAAAAGTTAGTAAACATACCACTAAATTAATTAGTTTAAATTTTAAGTGGAATATTTAATTGCAATTTCATTGAAATCTAACCAAAATTGGGAAAGATTGGTTAATAGGATTTGATAAATTAATTTTTTTTTTAAATGTATTTTCATTAGCTAAAAAACCTCTAGTAGGAGAGAAAATGATGTTTGACCCCTAGTAGACTAGAAAAATTCTCATTCACCCATCTTTTTAACTCTTTCACAATTTGGTGATTATGATCATGATTACATTTCGAATGTATTTGTCTATTTTATGTTGCATTATTCTTACTCTTTCCTTAGAAGCAAACCATGTATTACCAAATGGAAATTCATTAATAATTATTATTGATATTAATATTGTCAGCCCAAAGGTTCTCCGAAGTGAGTTGTGATGATTATAAATCATCGTTAACTTAATAATAACTTTAAATTAAGATAAATTTCAGGATAAGATTATTTGAGAAATTTATTTGGAAAATAAAGTGAGGATCAAAGAAGCTAAAAAAGGGCCAAAGAAGTGTAAGACTTGGGTCGCATGAAATTATTCAAACTTAGGAATCCTTGTAAGGTGTTCCCTTGGATGCACTTAGGTTGTTAAAGTCAATCCATGCATAATTTTCATATCAATTTTAAGCCTTAAAGAGTATTTTCTTATATACCAGAGTTTTAATCCAAACCTTTAGGCAAAAATATTTCAAATAGGTGTCATACAAGTGCCTAAAAGTATTGCCCAAGTGATAGGAAGTTTTAAATTTTTTTTTTTAAAAAAAAAGAAAGAAGTTTTCAAGTAAAAATAAGCTAATCAACCAAGAGACTACTCAATCGATTAGGGAACCAATTGACTGGTTACAAGTATGTTAACCATGTTTCCAATGGTTTTGTAGAAGGAATCCATAGATCTATTGCTTATGAAGAGGAAACCTAGTACATTTAATGGGGTTAAGGATTCAAAACTCCAATGTAAGGATGGATGCACAAATATGCATGGGTTGAGTGTGTGATTTGTCAATGTGTTTCTAGGAAGTGAATAAGGAAAACCCTTAAGCGAGGGAAATAAGTAGTGAAGTTGATGGAAAATACTTCAATTCCCTCAAAATGAACTATCTTATATACCCTTTATACAGATAGTTCATTGACTTTGTATAATTAGTACAAATTTCACATTTGTGTCGTTAGATGTGTGCACAAGTGTGTTATTTATAATTCAATCATAATCCATACAACAAAATTTTGCACTAACACAATCATTTGACTCAAGTTTCAAAACTTCGAACCAAAGTAACAACCACAAAACTCAACTTCCATGCTCAATCTTCTTCTCATTTTCTCAACAACCAAACAAAGCAAAGAAAAGGAAGATTCGAAGCTATGGATTGTTGTGATTTGAAAATTTCTTTCTTTTGTTTCTTAGCAACCAAATAGAGCAAATAAGGAAATTCATTCTTTTGCTTCAAAGGATTTCTGGGCCAAATTGTCGATAATGTAGTATGGATCTAAAGACCAACCGAAAATCGGAGACCATTAGATCATTTGAGATGATCTATGACAATTCTAGTCAAGTTTCTAAGGCCCTAGAGATAATGGATGCTAAGATTTCAGAAGAATTGAAACAAGAGATTGTGGATTCGATTAAAAGAGATGAGAAAGAGGGTTGCGAAAAGGAAACTATGGAAAGTATGTGTTAAATGGGTAGAAGACAGTGTCATCTATATGGCACCTAATAAAGGTATTTTTATCCCTCCCATTTCATATCATTATCAAGAATTATACAAGAAAATATGGCCTTTAAGGCCATTATCATATTCAACTACCTCTTTAACATGATTATCCCATAAATATTTAACTTTAAGGGAAATCAATCAAACATCAAACTAGATTGACTTTGCAACACTTTGTCTACTTTTAAGTTATTTTATTCTTTTAAAAAATTGTATATAGGCACCAATGAAAATGAATATATATATATATATATATATATATATACACATATAATGTCACATATTTTTCCTTATTCAATATGTGATATCACAATGACCTCTCTATGTAGACATGATGTTCTCCTCATGTCCTACAAGATTACGAGGCTAAATAAATAGACGATCCTTGTAGAGCCAAACAAATAGAAGCCTCACATCGGGGTCAAATATTGGTTTAATACCATTTGTAAGAACTCACTCCCAAATTTGTATCCATACTATACCCCTAAAATACAAGCTAGAGCACAACAATTTATCCATCATTGCTACTTGTTGATTGCAAGCTCAAAAATCCCTTTTTCACCTTTCTTCCTTGTCTTCATTTTTATTGGTTCACTTCTTCCTTCACACAAGAACTTTATTCACCCATTGTTGTTTTGCATTTTGTAATATCTCATATCAAATAAGAGAAAAAGAATTTGACACTATATATGTATAGACTCTCTTAACCTTGTGGACAAGTTTTAAAGCTATAAGAGCCCATTGGGCCATAAATGGTATCAAAGTCTATTCTTGGTCCTCTAATGTGGGCCTTTATTTATTCAATCTTAAAGATATTATGCTTGTATGGAATGGCGATTATGATATCCTATATTGGAAAGGAGAAATTTTTTTTGGCACTACATATGTATTAACTCCTCTACTCATATAAACATGTTTTAAAACAATGAGAGCTCATTGACCATAGAACATACAATATCTACATAGTTAGAAAGGAGTTGTTGCACACATGCACACACACACATGTTAATTGGGATTCAAGCAGATAGTATATATACAATTAGAAGTGAGTCATTATATATATGAAAAAACTAAAATATCGAAAAGGTACTTACCAAACTTCCAATTTCCATTGTTGAATATATATATATATATATATATATATATATGAAAAAACTAAAATATCAAAAAGGTAGTTACCAAATTTCCAATTTCCATGGTTGAAAGTACACCAAAAAAAAAAAAATAGAACATTGGCTAAAGATACAAATAATGGGAATAAGATTAAAATAAAAATAAAAATGAACCAATCTTTAATGGGATATAAACTTCTCTTAACCTTGTGGACAAGTTTTAAAGTCATAAGAGCTCATTGGGCCACAAATGATATCAAAGTCTATTTTTGATCTCCTGGTGTGGGCCTTTATTATTTCAATCTTGAAGATGTTATGTTTGTATGGAATGGCGATTACGATATCCTATATTGGAAAGGAGAAATTTTTTTTGTCACTACATATGTAATTGACTCTTCTACTCATGTAAACATGTTTTAAAACAATGAGAGCTCATTGACTATAGAATATACAATATCTACATAGTTAGAAATGAGTTGTTGCACACATGCACACACACATATATTGATTGGACTTAAAGCTGACAACATATATACTATTAGGAGTGAGTCATTATATATATATATATATATGAAAAAACTAAAATATTGGAAAGGTACTCACCAAACTTCCAATTTCCACAGTTGAAAGTACACCAAAAAAAAAAAAAATTAGAACATTGGATAAAGATACAAATAGGGGAATAAGATTAAAAAAAGGAAAAACATTGAACCGATTTTTGGGTGATAATACCGCCTGTTAAATTGGGGCCACATGAATTACCATTTCTTATGTAAACCAGCAAATCGACTCGAACCCATTATCGCGCCGCCCTCAAATTTATTTGGTCATCCTGTAAAGTACACCCCACCTAACGTTTACAAACTCCTAAAGGCAGATTCCTTAATAAATTCACTATTTTTCCTTCCCACTTTCGATGTGGGATAGCTTCTTAAGGTAAGAGAAATAAAATTAAAGAGCACCAGCCATGCTAAGGATCAAACCTGGTTGCCGCGGCGTGAGTTTGGTTGGATGGAACCACTGGGCCATGTCTTATTAAGCAATAGAACAACGGGCAATTCTATATATATATATATATATAGATATATATTATTTAAATTAACTAAAATAAAATTATTATAAATATATGAATTTTAATTATCTTACAATATTTTCTATATAATATTTAAATATAAAAAAAAATATAAATTTATAAATAAGATTATCGATATTTTTAGAAAAAAAAAACTTAATCCAAACTAAATCTATTACAATTCTAAATTTAATGTGTTTTTAAATTTAATATATAATTACAAATGTCACAAAATATATTATACATCTTTCTTTAAAGAAAAAACTTGAATATATATGTGTGTGTGTAATTTTAAAAATAATAAGTTTTTGAAAATAATTAGCAAAAATTCAAGCACTTTTTTATATTTCTAAATATTTTTTAAAATAATTTTTATATGTAATATTTTATTTTGATCATTCTTAGTATTTGTGTAATTATTTTTTAAAATAACTCTAAAAGATATTAAATATATTGTAAAAAATTTCCTCAAAGCCATTGACAATCAAACACTATTTTATTTTATTTTTTTTCCTCAAACTCAGAAAAACACCCTCCAAAATAATTACCAAACATAACCAAAAGTTTTTCATTGGTCAGCAACTGAAGCTTCTTGAAAAGACAAAGGGGGTGGTTGGGGTTGGTTTGACTTTTGTGTTTACTTTCATCTTTCCAAGCTAGGAATCTTTGATATTAACATTGAATTTAACACTAATGATATGATTACCCAATATTCCTTCAAGTTGTTGAATTGTTGACAATCAAACCATCAAAGCATAGAAACAAATAAATAAATAAATATAAATATATGATTTAAAGGGATAAAATAATTATTAAATCAGACAATATTCTCAATATTTTTAATAAAAAAAATGGAATACAACTCTTTTTAGATTGATAAAATACCAAATATAATTATTAAAGTAAGTGTTATTTTCTCAAATAAAGATTTTTTTTTAGCATAAATATTCCAAAAAAATGGATAAAGGGTATTTTTATATTTCATCATATTCCATATTTAATAAAAATGTGAGTTAATATTTAAATTTAAGAATTATTTTTCCCATTTTAATAAAATAAAAAAAATAAAATTTCAAGAATAAACTAGTGCATTCTATTAGTCATCCAACTAACCCCATGTTGGTTGATGTATAGTCAATATTGAACGCTCATTTTCCAAAGATAACTAATCCAATTTTATAATATGTGAAGAAGTGACCATGTGGCATGATCACCTAATCTCACTGAAACAATCATGTTTCTTTATCTAAAAATTAGGTGGCAACTATAAACTACACATATAAAATGGAATATGTGGTGAAAGCATGATCTATAGGATTTTTTATTATTAATCTTTGCAGCTCTGGCCAATACTGCCTACGCTTGGGTCTTTTTTTTATTCTTTTTTAAGACCTTTTTTTACCTATGGTCTCAAACAAATAAGGAAAATGCAAATTATAAAGAGAGGGTCGAAGACCTCTTGTTAGATCAAGTTTTGATATCATATTGAATTATTGATTTTTTTAAAAACTTAATCATGTAGAATTTGAGCTCAGTGTGTATATCATGTTCCTTAATAAGTTTGTGATTTCGATAATAATATAAATTAACTCTTATAATATAATAATTATCGTATATATATTGTTAGAAAATGAAAACCCAACATGATTTTCAATCAATTATTCAATTTTAAGAGCTTTAGGTTATGTTTGGTTCCTGGAAAATACTAAGGAAAGAAAAAAATGCAAAGAAAAATGATTTTTTTATGTTTGGTTGTCATATAAAAAATATCAAAGAAAATCAAATATAATTAAAACTAATTAAAAGCTTATGTATTTTTAAATTATTTAATCTTTATATTAATGAGTTAAAATAAATAAAATGAGTGTGAAGTAACAAAAAAAAATAATTTATCAACTTTTAATCTTTTTTTTATTTTCCTTTACTTTTTCTTTTCTTCCATTTTTTCTTTATATTTTCTTTCATTTGCATTTTCCTTCTAATTTTCTATAAACCAAACATAGCCTTAGTGAATTCTTTTTCCAACAAGAAAAAAATGAAACAAACCCACTAAGGAGAAATTAATATAATATGTAGTATGATCTTCAAAAAGAAGTTGAGAAGTATAAGGCAGCAAATTTTTGGTTGTTGACCAAAACCATGTGATTGGTGGTATTCTTTAAAAAACAATATTAATTAGTAGAACCCATGTAGAAATTAATAGGAGCATGAACCATTCAAAGATCATAAATGAAATCAAAACAACAATATTCTCCATACAAAATTGAGCAGGTAAGCCATTTCATCAAGAGCCAAAGCCAAAACCAAACCCATCCCCCTCCCCCACAACCCTAAAGTCAGAGAGAGTTTTCAAATGTATTAGGTAGACAGAGAAGAAATTAAACACCACCAAATCATTATCATATGTAGTATTTAATTAACACACAAGTTAGCAGTATCAAACAAATGTTGCTGTTGGAGACATGACTTTACCTTGTGCTTTTAACTTAAATATTCTGTCTACTTTCCTATATTCTTCTATACTTCTCTATATAACATGCCATGAGGCCCTTTGCCACCTTGTGCTTAGCTCATTCTTCTCTCCACAGAAAGATTCATCCCTAGCTAGCTAGGCATATGGCCATGGCTGCAGCTCTTCTTCTTCTCCTTCTTGCTGCTCCGGTGATCTACGCGGAGAACCACACCGTTGGTGGCAGCTCCGGTTGGACCACTGGGGTTGATTACTCCACCTGGGCCTCTGGAGAAACGTTCACCGTCGGCGATTATCTTGGTAGGTTGGTTCATGTATCATGCATAACTTATTAGTACTGATTTTTCTACAGGGTAATGGTATTATAATTCAATTTTTTTTTTTTATGTATGATTTCTTAAAATATTTACAGTATATATATATAAATTCTCAATTTTACTATCTAAGAATTAAAAATTTGATTTTATGATATAAAAAATATAAAATAAAATTAAATATTATTAAAATTAATTAAAATTTTTACATTTTAAAATTATTTATTTTTTAGGCAAAAAATAAATAAAACTGGGTAATATATAAAAATAATTTATTTCTTTTTTTTTTTCATTCCTTTGTATTTTTCCTTAAATTTTGTAGAAATCTCGAATTTGCCGAGTATTTTTAGCTTAAATTTCCCATGGACTAACAAAATTCTAATCTTCAAATCCAGTTTTCACTTATGGTTCCACACACTCAGTCGATGAGGTAAGTAAAAACAGCTATGATAACTGTGCGACCAGCAACCCCACCAAGAGCTATACCGGCGGGAGCAACACCATTGCCCTAACCACCGCCGGTTCACTGTACTTCCTGTGCCCTACATCCGGTCACTGCAGTCAAGGGATGAAGCTGGCCATCACCGTCGAGGCCAACAGCAGCAGCACCCCTCCGGCCACATCATCTCCAAGTTCTCCGAGCCCTTCGCCGTCTCCGACCACCAATTCATCATCACCATCACCTAGTGGGGCGACCAGTAAATTTTGTAGCATGAGCCATTTGATGGTCGGACTTGTGCTTGGTTTTGGAATGATGTTTGCATTGGTGGTTTAGGGAAGAGGCAGTGCTGTTGTTATTATTGGGATGATTGTGTGATTTTTACAATTATTGCATGAATAATTAATAGAGGTTTGTGTAAGGTTTATGATTTATTGAATAATTGGTGGACATAAAATATTTGAGTCAATTCTGCTTGATGATGGATGGAACATGGCCATGGGTGGCTTCCATGATAGAAACTAATAATTTCCTATACTTGAAAATATAAATATATACATGTTGTTCATTTTATAAAGCATTTTAAAATTTGAATTTCTTATTTTTAAATATTAAGTTTTTTAAAAATATAGAGAATAAGAACAAAAATTTTGAACTTATTTGACAACAATTTTTTAAAACAATTTTTTATTTTTTAGAACAAAAAAAATAAGAAAACACTTTTGGAAGCATAAATTATTTTCCATTTTCTATTTTTAAAAACATAAAATAAGGTGTTTTCAGATAATATTTTTTAATTATTTTCTTATGGCTATTATAAAAAATAAGAATACAAATATGTAGAATAATTAAAAATAAAACATTTAGATAAAAGAATTATTTTTAAAATATATTTAAAAATATTAAAATAGGTTAAAAATATTTAAAGTTCTTAAATAAAATTTCTTTCTATAAAATATTAGAAAACAGTTTTTAAAAATTGTTTTCAAAAACTATTTTTCAAAATTGTTTTAAAAACAATTAACAAAAAGGACCTTTATTTTTTTTCATTTGTTACTATGTTTGGATTATTTGTTTAAAATAGAAATAGAAGTAAAAAATAAAATAAAAATCATGGGGTCTTCATTTGTATACATTTTTTTTAAATCAAATTTTGTATATAAAAGTAAAATATTTTGTATAAAAATGTAGATTTATTTTATGTCTTTAAAAATCATTTTTTTTTTTTTAAATATGAGGTATTACCCTAAATTTTTAAACAATTTTTCAAATCATTACTTTTAAAAATTTCATATAAAAATTACAATTTTGAATACAATAAAAAAATAGTAACATTTATATGATTTTAAAAATTGTTTAAAATTTTTGAAATACTATCTCAAATTCTAAAATTTTTAGGATGATTGTTGAGGACACAATGTAAATTTATATTTTAAATTTTTTATTTTAAAAATAAAAAGTAGAAAACGATTATTGTCATATATTTAAAGAGTGTTTGTGTTTTAGTTTTTTGCTAAATATAATTTACTTTTAGATTTTAATTTTTTTTAACTTTTTTATAACTTATTATAAAGTTTTGGCTGAATATATATAAAAAAACAAAATATTTAACTTTTTCTAAATGAAAAAAATATATATATTTGTGTAGACCCCAAAATTTATCTCATTTTTATTTTATATTGATTTTGAGCTCAATTTTGTTCTTAAATTTTAAATCCCGATTACATGTATTTTTGGCACACTCACTATTTAATTATTAGTTTTTATCATTTTATATTTTATTTTATTATTATTATTATTATTATTACCATTACGATTATTTTTATTTTTATTTTATTTTATTTTATTTTTTATTTATTTTCTTCATTTTCTTTTTTTTTTTCTCTCTTTCCTCTCCCTTCTCACATTTCCCACCTACCCCACCCATTTTCCCTCTCTCCTCCCATACCCTCGCATCACCACACTCCCCCTACTCTATTCCCTATTTCTTTTTTAGTTTTTTTTTCTTCCTATTCTCATGTGGCCGGCCCCCCATTCATGAGTAGATTCTTTTTTTTAGTTTTTGGGAGAATTACCCTTAAGGGTAGGCTGGGGAAAAAATGACCGATGAGGGTGGGTAAATTTGATAATTATTGTAAAGGGTAGGGTAAAATTATGATAATTCCTCCAAAGGCCTTATTTTGTTTAAATGTCAATACTACCCTTAATAACTGAAAAGCAACATAAAATAAAAAAGAGTTTATTCTCCCTTTCTTTAACCTACCTGGAGCTTGTCAGTGTTGTAGAAGAAAAAAGGGAAAGGAAAAAGGTCCAACACTTCAGGTCATTCTCTGCAACCGTTTACACAAAACTTGTTTTTTTTTTTTTGTGAATCTAGTAAGAAATCCATTAAAGGTCAGTTTTTTTTCTTTAATATAAAAAAAAAACGTCAGTTTATGGAAAAATAAATAAATAATTTAAAAATTGGATTGAATGAAGGAAAAGTTAATAATTTTAACAATGTAACTGTAAGATATCAGATCTGAAATATTGAATGAGGTTTTGAGAAAGAAATTACATTTTTTTTAAATGTTATTTAAATTTATTATTTTGAATTTTTTTATATTATTTAGGTCATATTGAAGATGTGTTTTTATTTTTAATTTATTTTCTGGGTGGGTTGTTTGGTATGATTATTATTGATTTCCATTGAAAAGGTTTGCACTTTAGTTTTGTTGTTAAGACTTTTTGACATGATTGAAGAAAAAATGTTCTCAGTTGTTTCATGCTTGTTTGGGACCACTTCGTTTGTGTATTTATAAACATATTTGGATTGTCATTGAAAATTGAAATCCCCTTTATACGAGACCACTTTGTCTTTTATTATGAATTTGTTAAAGAGTTAAGATCACTATATTTTTGTTATAAATTTGTTACCTTTTTGTATAAGTATTATTTTGGTATGATGAGTCGAATGCCTAGTAGTTTGAAGGTTGTGTAAAAGAACCATTATTTCAGTTATAAAGTATAAGTATAATACAAATGCAATATAGTTACAATGGAAAAACATTAACATTATGATACATTACAATATACCAAAATGACAAAATATTGAATTATTTTTTACTGAATTGACATTTCTAGGCTATCATGTTGTATTCCTATCATAAAGCATCCTTGCAAGCCAAAATTATAAAAAAAAACAACAACAAAAATACACTATTGTAATTTCAATACATGAAGTTGTTGATGATAATCCAATGATGGATAAAAAAAATCTATAAAATTAATTTTTTTTATATAAAAATATAGAGGTATAATAAAAATACAGTACAATTACAATACAAATACAATAACATTACGATACATTACGATAAGGTAAAATTTTGAAAATGTCAAATTTCTTATGAAACTGGGCAATTATGGGTTCTTTGACATATCCCTAACATGTATAATATACAACAAATATTGTTATTTATTATATAAAATATGTCTCAATTGATTATAATTTTCATTTGTTTATTTTGTATTCGTTGTAAAATTTTCATTGATTGTAATATTGTGAAATAGATTGATTTGATTGTCGGTGAAAGAAGATGTACTTCTGAATTGGTAAATGGACTTGGAAAATTCCATTTATGGCTACCTTCATGAAGGAGGGGAGATTGTACCTAAGGAGGATAAACAAATACAATACAAGAGTGGACAACAAAAAGGCATGTACATTGGACAAAGGATGTCATATGCTGAATTTGTTTCAAAGGCATGTGAACGGTTGGATATTAATTCTAATGGATATACATTTCATTACACCCTTGAGTTTGATCCATCTGCACTTCAACAGTTGGATGATGATGAGGACATGCATATGATGTTATCCCATAGTTATGATTATGCTCATATTTATGTATTAAAACGGACTCGAAGAGTAGAAGTTGAAGGAGGTATAGTCAATGTGCAAAATGATTATTGGTAAGTGATATATCTTGTATTAGTTGTCATTAATTCCATGATGCAAAGTGCTTTTAATATTAATTAACTGAGTGTGCTATAATATGCAGTTACAATAGTACGGAGGAAACACACAATTCAATTGCATCATGTCAAGCAAACAATGAGTCTAATTTAGGACTTTCTCAAGGCTTCATGTCCAGATGTGCAGAAACTGAAGTTATGTCACATGATTTAAGTCTTTGTCCTCAACCTATTATTGGGAGTGGGCATAGTTTTCCTAATGCAGATGAATTTAGAAATGCATTATATACGATGTCATTAGTTGGTAGATTTCAATACAAATTCAAAAAGAACTCTCCAAAGCGAATATTTGTGTGTTGTTTAGTGGATGGGTGCCCTTGGAGAATAACTGCCAATTCAGTAGGCACAACCAAAATTTTGAAGGTTAACATCTTCATTGATGTACACAATCATTGTGCAAATGTTGAGTGTTCAAGCCAACCTTCAATGCAGGGAAGGAGAGGTGCTCGTGTCATAGAGCAAGTAATAAGGGCAACCCCTCAGTATTTGCCTCGTCAAATTTGCAAAGACTTCAGGAGTCGGTATGGTGTTTCATTGAGTTATAAGCAAGCTTGGACATACAAAGAAATGGGAAAAGAGAGAATATATGGTCTTCCAGAAAACTCATATATGTTGTTGCCATGGTTATGTCAGAGATTGGCAGACATTAATCCAGGGACGATTGCTGAATATAGCAGACAAGATGGGCATTTTTGGCAATTGTTCATTGCACATTCTTTTTCAGTTCAAGGGTTTTTAATGAGTTGTCAACTTGTTATTGCAATTGACTCAACTCATTTGAGTGGACCGTATAGGGGCTCTTTATTTTCTGCAACAGCTTATGATGCTGATGATGGCATGTTCCCAATTGCATTTGGTGTTGTAAGTTCAGAAAACTATGAGGATTGGCTATGGTTTTTGCAGAAATTGAAGGGCATACTTCAAGATAAAGAGGTAGTCATAATATCAGATAGGCATCAAGCAATCCTTCGTAGTGTTTCTCAACTTTTTGGAGTAGAAAATCATGCATATTGTTATCATCATGTGAAAGAGAATTTTAGTAGCTATGTAACGCAACATAGTATGAAGGGAAAAAAATGTAAAATGGATGCATTGTTGCTACTTGATAATGTTGCGTATGCTAGGTTGGATGATGATTATGTTGTAGCCATGGAAAAAATTAAAGACATATAACAGTGACCTAGCGAAGTGGGTTGAAGAGAACAGTCCACAACATTGGGCAATGTCAAAGTTTGCCAAAAAACGATGGGATAAGATGACAACTAATCTTGCTGAATCATTCAATGCTTGGCTGAAGGAGGAACGTCATTACACAATTTTCAACTTAGTAATGACACATATGGATAAGTTTGCTCATCTAGCATGTGATCATATGGGTTCTACAGAAAATTGGAAAGCTCCAATTGGCCCAAAGACCGAGGAAAAGTTGTTGGAAAACATTATAAAGAGTGGGTCATTGCCTGTATATCCCTATGTTGGTGGTGTGTTTAAAGTATATGTAGACGTGAATTTGAGAGAGCGTACATGTACTTGTAAGGCTTGGCAAATGGCCGGAATACCTTGTGAGCATGCATGTGCAGCAATACGCCAGATGAAACAAGATGTTTATGAATATGTTGACTCATATTTCAAGCTTCCAATGCAAGAGTTGATATATTCTGGACACTTCAATTCAATTCCAAATCACAATATGCCTATAGTTGATGCTGATGGATGTGTTCGTGATGCTCAAGGTCGCTTATATCCTTCACTTAAACCTCCATGCTCAAAACGACCACCTGGAAGGCCTCGACACCGTCGAATAGAGTCTCAATTTAGTTCAAAAAGGCTTATGTTCTGTTCACGATGTCAAGTTGCAGGCCATAATCGAGCTTCATGCAAAAATCCATTACGCGCTCCATGATTCTAGTGTTATGCTTGTATGGTGACATGCTACTTTTTATCTTATTTTGATTGTGATGATATGTGTGGTTTACGAAATTAGAATCTGTAAGAATTTGTTTTGGAACTTACTTATTTACTTGATTGTCATAACAAAGATGTTTGTATTACATATGCCACTATTTTAGACTTATGATCTTATCATTATTTAGGGTGGTTTGTAACCATGTTTTTAATGTTATTTTGAAGATCATTATTGATTTTGTACATGTTCATTACATTTGTTTAACTTGTTTTCCATTGAAATACAGGTTACATCATGGCATCTTCAAGTGCTTCATTTAGAAATATAAGAGGTAATACTAGAAATGGTGAATATCTACTTTATCATAACTGTATGTGTAAATGTTCACCCAAACAGAGGGCGGCTGTTAGAATCTCTGAATCAAAGGATAACCCAAATAGGTTATATTATTGTTATCAATATGCAAATACTAGAGATGACTGTCATTTCTTTAAATGGGCATTCCCGGAAGGAAATGGTGATGGCAACACCTACCAAGAACTAGAAAACGTTGTTCAAAGAAGAATGTATGGCGTGGATGAAGATTTTAAACATATTTTAACAATAATTGAGTTCATGCAGAAAGTAATTGTAGTAGGACTACTTTTATTTTTTGTTCTATGTTTGAAAATTGCTTAATCATACACTTACTTCATGTCTATTACGTTTTGGATTATATATGTAATGCTTAATTGTATTGTACTTTGATATATTTGTATTTGGAGTTATTTGTAATAGGTTATTTATCTCCATTATGTGGACTTGTATTAGATTTTTAATTATAATAGTTCACAGTTTTGCCTACATTTTTAATTACATTTACAACACAAATTCACTAACATTACGATAAAAAAACACTAACTGTATGATAAATTACAACATAAACTAACAATGCAATCTTTTGACTAAATAAAGTCCAATTTCTTGGGTTGATTACCAATTTCTTATATATAATGGTTCAATAATTTTTTTTTTTTTTTTGTAACCTCAAATTAGAAATGTCTTCTTAGCTTTGATAATGAGCCGTTGTATTTTAAAAAAAAAAAAAAAAAAATTGCAACGATATGAAAACATTATAGAATAGAATTATTCATAAGCTTATTTGCCAGTAAAAATAAATTATATTAATTTTTTAATTTATTAAATTAAAATCTATTTCTTATTTTTCTATTTTTTTAATAATTTTTTTCGTTGAAATGGACTCAAAATGGTAGCTTTTACCATGCAAAACTAGAGTGTAAAACCTTTTGTCATTTAGTTATAAAGACTTTGAATTACTTGAAATTACTCTCTTATAGGTTTCTTGAAAATGTAATATGTTTAATAGGAATTTTTTAAAATAAGATAAAATAATAGACCTCATTGTGTGTTTATTACTACAGTGAAAAAAAATTGCTACAATGAATCAGTGATTGTGCAATTTTATGTTGTTGGAGTTATAACAATAGACCTCATTGTGTGTTTATTTTATGGGTTAGATTTCTCATTGTATGACAATATAATTATGAAATCAATCTCAGATTTTGGAGTTTGGGAAATGATGAGAGATTCAAACAGGTTAGCATAGGCTTAATGGTTTTTTTGCCATGTTGAATATTTTGTGCACGTCTGTCTGATCCCAAACTTTGTGAAGTACAACAAATATGACAGTCTTTTTGTTTTGTTCTTGATGTTGTTATTTCAATTCTACTTTGGCAGAAAAAAAAATAAAAAAAAATTGATCACCCAAGTAGCTGAGCTAAGTTATCCCAAATTAGCCTATCATTGATGCGTTGGAGTTATCAATGTGTGATATCATTTTGATACCATGGAGTTTGGGAAATGATGAGTTGACAGTGCAATGCCTACAACAATTCAAAGAAATTTGAAGATCACAAACAAATGATGCCATAACAATAATTATTAATAAATAGTAGTAGCTATGAGTTCCAAACAAATTAGTTGATGTAAGCCAATTTGTAAAAAAATATCAGACTAGTAAATTTGGAAATGGAACTCCATCAGACTATAAAAAAATATCAACAACTATAAACCAAAAAAATTACAACATCACTGATCCATAGCCTAGTAGACATTTTCCCTTACTTGATTTTCTGGAGACATTATCAGTTGTGTTAGGAGTTTTTCCTTGTACTTTATGACCTTGTCCTGTACAAAAGAGTATATAATATTAAGAAAAATTCACGATCATAAAAAATATATATATATTTTATTCACCACAATATAATACATTTGCAATTGCACAAGAAATTCCACCGTTACTCCATAATTGCATAAACTTGATTACAAATATGCCACAATCCGTTCTGCAAATAGTAATTAAGGAAATTATAAGTCAATTGGGTATCAAATTAGTAAATTTATAACCTGATTTGCTTTCCATAGTTAAAGAGGAATACAAATCTTGCAACTTACGAATTCAATTATTGGACAACTTCTGGAACAACAAATTCAAATTGTGTCATGTCCACTAATGGTCTTCTTTCTTGAATCCCAATGACAGTTGACAAAACTTTCACCTTAACACAATATACAATTATAAATACGGACATCTTTAAAAAATAATGACAACGATTCACATAAGTAATTGGACTATAACTATATTTACCAGTTTCTCTATGAAGGCATCCATCCGTTTTTTCCTTCCGTCAATTAATGAATCCAACAACTCGATTCTTTTCGCATGAATATTCAAAATGATTAAATACCAATGATTTTTCCTGCATATTGGTATGAACAACTAAAAAGAACAAAAAAATAATAATAAAACAATGATTTTATCAAATTAGTTGTGTTCATGTATTTTTTGCACAATACTTAAAAATATCCAACTACAAAGTACTTTTATTAAACTAAATAAAACCTGTTCATATGTGCACAACCGAGTATTTTTGAAATATTTCCATAAATTGTCACATATGTATTTTGGAGATAAGGAACCCCTCTTGTTTTCCACATCAAACTGTAATAAAAAAAATTACAAACCATACATTAGATTAAAACAATCTACGTAAAACAAGAAAACCAATCTATAATTCTTACAACATATCTTACCACAAAGTTTGGAGATAAGAAATGCTTCCTATTTTCTTTATCCATACCATTCAAAATTCGACAATGCATGGTTACAACCTTCATGTAAATTAATGAAAATTAGATATATAGTTTTAGAGTAATTTTATCCTAACTTCACATAACTAAATATGAATACCTTATTGTCAACCAATTTGTCGGGTCCCAAGCATTTCAAGTCAAACCTTGTCAAGAAGAAATTGTGCATGGAACATAATATTTAGCTACACATAAATAATTATGATGTTAGAAATTAAAACTAATTATTTCAATTGCCTATCTTAATTGTATTTGTTTATACTAAATTAAGTTCAACCTTACCTTTCATCACGTGTATCGTCCAATGCATATGCCAAAACTTGCTTTGCTACAAATGAAGACGCTGAAAATTTGATTGACGGTTGCACCACATATGGTGATTATAGGGCAGTAGCATGTCGATGTAGCTGATATGAACGTATTGGAGGATGTCCAGTCTTGTAAGGAATAATAGCATTCATATGAACTTCATCCTCAACTATATGTATCGAAAATAAAAGAAAATAAAATTCATTAATGAAAATAACACGCACAGGAAATACTAGCCATTATTATATACTCATTATTATTTTGATATTAAAACATAAAGAAGCAGAAAGTATACTGCTATGCTGCGCTGCTGGCTGTGAGGTCAATGGGCCTACATTATCTTCACCATCAGCAAAACGATCATTCAGTGGCGATCCATAAGCTAATTTCAGAATGCATAATAACCAAAATTAATTTTTCCAAAAAAAAAAATTATACAACATTTGCAATTAAATTAAAAGTAATACAAAATTATAATGACTAGTGCTATAAAAATCGTACTACCGTGTGGTGGTGATGGGAAAGAATCATTGATATCAGGTTGATTATGACTTCTGCTTTGATGAGAAGATGATGGGGTTTTATTTGTATTCTGCCGCTTTGCTAGTTTATCAATTGCTCCTCTCATTGTTCGAAGCAATTGGTGAATTTGTCTCTCCGCTGCATTATATTCTGCTATAATTTCCTACAAAATGGTACAAAGTGTCAAAGATGTATATTATTATGCATAACATGTTTGGTTTTCTCTTTAAATAAAAGAATAGATGTAGAAGGTTCTCATATCAGTAGTCTCTTCTTCAACTTCATTTACTGGATTACCAGGGTCTTCATATGCATTTTCCTCCCTTTCATCTTCTTGAACCTACAATAATAAAAAGAAGAATATATAATTTTTATAAATTTATTTTTCAAATATGAAAATAAAATAAAATGTTGAAAGAAAATTGTCTCTTACATCAGCTAGTCCAAAATCACCATAATCATGCAATTCTGCATGCATCCTTTTCTTCATCAAGTCATCAGTCCACGCTGCACATATTGGGATGGTAAGTGGTACCAACATGGTTGGAATGTAAAATTTATTTACATAAAAAAGCTGAAACACAAATATTCCACACATCAATACGTTATTTAGAAAAGACTTGTTAAAACATAGAAAATGATATGGAAACCTTCAGCATTTAATAAAAAAAGGCATCTACCTGTAAAAAAATAAGGCAACCTGTAAACCATGAGCCTTTACCCAATCGAAAATGTCTAATTCCAGCAACCAGTGTGTCAAGTACAAATTGACCTCAATTAACATTGATGTCAAAGTCTCCAGCAAGCAAAGTACACCACAACTCATGACTACCATCCAACTTTGATGTTGGAGCAAGTAATGTAGCACATGAGAAGAAGATAAACAATTTTTTGAACTCGGCCATGTCTTCCATTAAAATCAGCCTATCTCTAAGATCTGATAGGTTTTCCATCCTATTATTCCTATTGGTAGGTGAAAGTAGGAGCCTCCTACCAATATATGGAATACCCAGAATTTCACCTACATCAGAACAAGTTATCGGAAATTGCCTTTCTTGTCCTATGTCTAACCTACAGTGGGCTATATTGAAATGAGTTATTATCCATCTACATAAGCTATGCCTTATCTCTGTGGAAGAGAGCTGAAGTAATCCACCAAAGCCAATATGTTGAATTATACTCTTCTTTTCATCACTTAGCTCATCAAGTAGATGTCTAAGTTTTTTGCTGGAGCATCAACTATTTATTTTGACCTCCTGTAAAAGTAAATAAATGATAATATAAAATTAAAATTAAAACAGTCAAATTAAACAACAATGTCAAACATTAATATAGTTAAAATAAAATAATGCTAATTAAAATAATGTTCAAACCTAGTTGTATTGTATTGTTTTTTTTCCTTTTATCCATGTATTATACTCCACACTGCACTATGGAATTTATATCAAATAATCAATTGTCATAATTAAATGTATAATGAATCAAGTAATGTTGTAATATATTGTACTTCTAGTGCAATTGTATTGTAAATGTAGGGCATTTGTATTGTACCCTTATTTATTTTGGTCTAACTACTAATACAGTTACATACATGCTACTAAAAACACACAGAGCCATTGTATTAGTGGATAACAAATTTAAGTAGTTTGATGGTAATCCAATATGTACACATTGTTAATGCTCATCATGGCTAACCTTTTAAATCATATATAATTTATACAAACTAGGTACAACATAAATGCATTATACTTACAATACAAATACACTAACGTTACAATATATTACAATATAATTTAATATATTTATGTTTATTTTTTCATATGCTATGTCCCTTGGCCATCCAATATGGTGTTTGACAGCTCCCAAGAATATATATTAAATTCGAAAGAATTGAAATGCAGAAAAAGAGATGATATTTTGTTTGCATTAAAAAATAATGTCCAATATACCCTAAGACAATATTGGAAACACAATCCTAAAGAAATAACCTTAGCCATTCACACTACTTAAAAGGTCTATTGTCATATGAATATGAGAATTAAGGACTGTAATAATTCCCCCAAATTAGAATAAAACAAAAGAAAAGAATATGCAAATATTATAATTAATTAAAGACCAAATTTCTGAGTTAACTAGTAATTGCATATTATGCCCTTCCATGGCACTGTTTTCCATTATCCTTTTCTGCATAAGGAAATCAGGAAGCTTTCTCATTTCTTCCTCTATAACCATCAATGTATGTTAACTAGCTAGGTTGCTCAACCATTGCACTAAAATAGCTTATATTGGTTGTCTTTTTTAACCTTGGTTTAATAGTTTCAATACCATTCTCCACTAACCTAACTCTCACATTCAAAACATTGTCCTTTTTAACTATTTCATTTCGATTGGCATTCAGTGCCTTAGAGCTATTGATTATGTTTAAAGTTTGGGCCTTATAATTTAGGTTTTTTTTCTTTTTAGGACTCCTCTTGTACAACTGTAAAAGGAAGTGCTCTTGCAGGAAGGACAAGGAAAAAACAAAACATAGCATTGATGGTTATAACAAGAAGGCACCTTGTTTGAAGAGGAAAAGAAAAACAAATATTTTGATATATCTTATACAGCAAAAGGTATAAGCAAGAAGGAAAACAGGAAAAAAAAAAAAAAAAAAAACCAAGAATTAGTCTCTGGCATGCATCCCTAAATATTTTCACATGCTCATGGCTCCTCTAAACATCTCTAATAACTCAGCAAGGATTATAAAAATTTCATCAGTCATGAATTGGAGGAGTTATAATGGGAATCATTGGGAAAAAGGACCCAAATAAAGAAGAATGTATGAAAAGAAGGTGAGGTGCAATGATATGTTTAAGAGTTTTGCATGCCTCAGCTAGTACTAAAATCTCATTATGTAAACAAGCTCTCACACCATAAATCTTAAACAAGACTAGTAGTCAGAAAACCAAAAAATAAATCACAAGATGCCTTATTATGCATTTTTATAGATAAGACAGAAATGATGGATCAGGATTGTAATGGTTTTCATCCTGAGTTTGATCTGCATAAGAGCACACTGATCAACAGCTTCATGATTCAGTTGCTTTAGGAAACGAACCAATTCAATATTCCTCATCAACCAAGACCATTATTTTTGAGTATTTTTTTAATGCATTAATGTTGTGAATCCAAATTAGCCAAACAACAAGAAAAAATTGCAATCTAAAATGTAAATCACAGGCAACACACAAGTTGCTAGAACAAAATAAGACAATTAATGGAATGAAAATATCAGTCTCATTCCCAAAGCCCTGTTCCATGAAGCAAACATGGCTTTTAAGGTTTTTAAAATGAAACCTTTAAGCCATTAAAGGCAGAGCATTTTTCTCAAGGACAAGAGCTAGCCATTAAAGCCAACTTTATTTATTGTTAATTATATTTTTGAGAGTATTGGAGTTTAATAAATCAAATTCTTTAGTTGTGACTACATTGCGTTTTCTCATCTGGTGCATGCCACTGCCACAACAGGAGGTCCACTACCAGTTCCCACATTACAATCAACAAAATCAATTATATGTTCAAACTTGTTTTTGATTTTTAATAGAATCAAAACAGTAGAAAATACATCTCAGTTGATTCCAAGTTTAACTAGGGATCCAGGAACATAAGAAAGTAGCTCAGAACAGCATTTTCTAAGAAATTTGACCACTGCCATGATTACATTTATTAAGGAGTTCAAGGATTCAATATTTTTTCTCATATATTTTCCTCCAGCTTCTCGGTATCCAGACAGATTACCTAAATCAACCTCTATCAACAGTCATAATACTAAATAAATTGGCACAGGCCAATTCCAAATGGGTTTCAGAATTAGACCAATTGCATCTAAACAAAACCATGTTGATTCATCATCAAATCTTCTAGCTAATCACAAACACAAGCAAATACAACAACAATACTAACAATTGCGGGTCCGTTTGGATGCTGAGAAAGTAGAAAATAAAAATTAAAGAAAAAACGTGAACTCAAACAAAAACCCAAATACCCGATACCCACATTCTTTGTAATCTCAAACAAAATCAGTAGCCTAGAAATCTTTTCTTATAAATGAACTCAAACAAAAAAAAACACCCAAACAACTCCTCTAATAGAGCCTAGAAATCTTAAAATTATTTTAGGACCTGCAACACATGAACTCAAAAACCCTAAACAGAGCACTTGCATATGTGAACCAAAATAAAGAATGAGAGTTTTAGAGATAGAAGTACTGGGAAATGAGACTCAAGTGCTCTATTAAAATCCTAAAACCCAAAATAAATTTGGATTGAGGGTTACCTTTGATCAGATCAACAATGTCGAATGAAAGTGGAACGTCTTTCCAACTGTATAGTCTCGGATGGAGAGTAATGGAGGAGGAGAATGAAGAAATTATCGCTTTGGGGATGAGGTGAGGGTTGAGGATGCCGGTTGCAGAAAGCTACAAGGATGGGTGGGCTAGGGTCAGGCATCGGGTTGAGAATCGTACTTGGATTGGGATAGATTTGGAAGGCTTTGTGAGGACTTTACCTTGGACTAGTGGGGCTTTTGTGCAGATCTAGCCTCTGGAAGGTTCTTCACCTCAGGCGGCGGCCCCCAAGACCAATCCAGATTTTCTGTTTGGGTTGGATAAAGGGCTCGCTCCGCCTCCCCCCGTGAAATTGCAAGATCCAACGCCTCCACCCACGGTTCCAGATGTGCTTCCCAAAGATTATTCAGTGAGATCGGATCCAGGATCAAAGGATCGCCATGTTGTTGGAGATCCAGTGGTGTCCCCCGTGGACTTCCAGAGGCAGATCCAAATGGAACAATCGTCTGATGACAATGGCTGGTTCAATGGTCAAATTCCTTTCCGTAAGTTGCAACGTGGGAGCATGCATTTAAGTTGCAACAAAAGTTTCCTCTATTTTAGCCTTGAGGACAAGGCTTTTCTGAAGGGGTAGGAAATGCAGCCACCCAGATTATGCGAAAGGGAAGCTTTGACGAGAAGATGCGAAAGGGAAGTCATTGGAACGACAGTTTTTTTTTTTTCAATTCTTTTATTCATTATAAATTATAATTTTAGAATTTAATTGAGGGTAAATTGGTCTAATAAAAATGTTAGGCCTTCAGAAGAATTATCAAATTTACCCACCCTTCTCGGTAATTTTTTTCCCTAGCCTACCCTTAAGGGTAATTCTCCCTTAGTTTTTTCCCTCCTATTCTGATGCTGCCGGCTCCCCTATTTTCCCCCCTTTTTTTTTGTTCTTCATTTTTTGCAGCAACACGACTCACCACGCTCCCCTCACAGCCGGCTCCCTGATTTTGGGTTTTCCCATTTTCTTCTTCATTTTTTCTCCCCAATCATCCATTTCTCACCACACGCCCCCCATCTCACAGTTTTCCCATTTTTTCCATTTTTTATTTCTTTTGTTTTTATTTTTCTTCTTCCATTCTTCTTCACCTTAGCTCACGCACTGCCACTTCCTCCTCCAGTCGGAACCCCTCTTCATTTCCTTCCCCATTCTCCTCTCATCTTCTTCATCTTATTTGTTTTCCAAAAACTCAACCCCTCACCGCCGCCGTCGGAACACCGACCAGTTGCCGCCGGCGAGCCACTACTAGTCGGCGACCCCCTTCCCATCTCATCCGTGATATTTGAATTATTGAATTAATACGAAATTTGAGTTAATTTGTTGGTGGTAAATTAATATGAAATTTGGACTGATATATTATTGGTGATTAATTTGGGACATTTGGATTATGTCAATTGCATATTGTTTATCTTATTTGGTCTTGGGCTTATTACTTCTTGGTTTACACCTTTGTGCTATTTTTTGTTTTTGTATGACCCATTTTGCAATATTGTTGGCTGAGTACGAATTTATGACACGTGGAGCACTGAATTTCATGGAAAAAAGTGAGACTCGAAAAGTTATAAGAAGACATTGAGTTTGTTGTAAGCTTGTTTGGATATATATTTTATTTCTATAAATATTTATCTATGTATATTTACTTGTGCGTACAGAATTGAACATTGAACAAACTAGAAATTTTGTTTAAATAAGAGGAAGAATTCAGTAAGTATGTTTTAATAAAATAATAATTTTAAAATATTCTATTTAATAAAAGATTTTTTTATTTATAAAATTTAGAAAAATGCATTTAAAAAAATCCAAAGGAATTGTTTTTAATAGAATTTGAAAAATTGTTTTTAATAAAATTGTCCAAAAATTTCTTTGTTTAATAAAAATTGTCCAAAAATTGTTTTGTAAATAAAGTTGTCCCAAAAAATAATTTTTAATAAAATTGTCCAAAAAAATGTGTTTTAAAATAAATTGTTTTTCCTTAATTAAAATAGGATTAAAAGTAATTTTTAGAAATAAGATATTGAATTTTTTCTTTTTAATTAAAAATTCTTTTGCAAATAAAGTTGTTTTTTAAATAATTTGTACAAATTACTTTTCTTAAATAAAAACAAATTGAAATACTTTTGTAAATAAAATTGTAAAAATTCATTCTTTTTTTGTAAAAACAAGTGAAAATAATTTTTGTACCTAAATTGAAATTTTATAATAAATTATTTTGATATAATAAGTGTAAATATTTTATTTTATTTTTTTTGAAAATTGAATATAAATGAAATTGAAAAAATAAAATGATTTTCTTTTGTAAATAAATAAATTGAAGTCATTAATTCAAAATCATTTTTAATAAAATCCTTTGAAATTTCTTGAAAACCATTTTATTTTATTTTATTTAACTCAATAAATCATTTTTGCATAATCTTCTTGTCATTTATTTTGTGTATTCTGGTTATTAGATTTCATCATTATTTTTTTGTACGTTGATTTTCACCATGAATTGTACATACTCATTTTCATGATTATTTTTCTTGGTATCCATAATTAATTAGGTAATTGTCATAATTGCTTCATTTTGTTTAATAGAGACCGTATGTGTACGGACTTAGAGGGGTGTTACGGCTTACCACTGTACCTTCCTAATAGGTAATTTGACCCTCGAAACCAGACTCAGTTTTTTATAGACATGTATTTTTCAAATAAGGAGTCACATAGGGTTTTTTTTTTTTATGTTGTTTTCCCTTAAAAAAAAATTAAAATAAGCGACGACTCCAAGTAATTTTCTAAACAACTAATCAATTCTTCATAAATGAATTAAAAGCGAGTTTCGTCATCGAGTGGAAACGTCTGAGCCGAAAAGGTAGGGTCCACAATTGGTTTTTTTTTTTTTTTTTACTTTTTAATGCTTAATATAAATAAAATATTATAAAAACAAATAATCTAATATTTAATATTATTAAGTATTATTTAATTTTAAGTTTTATTTAAAATTAAGTAAAAAAAACAACAAAACTTACTTCTTGTTCTATTCCTGTTGTAATTATTCTACTAAATACATTATGTATTCAATTGTTGTCACCTTATCATTGACTTTTTTTTTAAATTATTTAATATGGGGCAAACCCACTAGACATGTTTGCATGTGAGACTCTCGTGTGAATAGGCAACCTGACTAGTGACCATTTCTTTTAATATAATATGCAATTTTCTCATTTTATATAACAATATCTTCATAAATGATTAAAATAAGTTATTAATTGATATTGGTAGCCAAAATGATAATATTTTTAATTTAAGAATGAGGGGAAAAAAGAAAATAATATTATTATGAATGGTAGACCATCTTAAAAAAACATGAAATATCATTTTTATTTTTATTTTTAAAAAAGAAGAAATTTTTTTTTATAGTTGTGAATTTTTAAAAATTAAAGGTTTTATTTGGGAAGCGTTTTCAAAAATAATTTTGCCAAATAGTTTTTGAAAACTTTTTTTTAATATTTTGTAAAACAAAAATATGTTTAAGAACTTTAAATATTTTTAACTTATTTTCTATAAATAATTTTTATTTGTAGTACTTCATTTTCAATCATTCTTCATATTTGTAAAATTATCTTTTAAAATAAGCCTCATAAAATTATTAAAAAAAAACACCATATTTGATGCTTTTAAAAATAAAAAATTGTTTTTTGGTTGTCAAATATGTTTTTTGTAGTTTGTGTTTTTCTTTTTTCTTTTTTTCTTTTTTTAAAAAAACAAGATACTAGTTTTGAAAACTATTTCCTTACATGGCCAAATATTTTTTTCATTCTAAAAATAAGATTAATCCACCAAAAACAAACAAGACCTCATCAAATTTATTTTCTTTCTAGTATTGTTCAAAGACTATAAAAAAAAAAAAAAAATTAAAATTGTAGTCTAATCTCTCACTTGCTAACAAGGCTAAGTATCAATGCCATGTGGGATCAAATATATATGGAAAATCTTATTCCAAGTAAAGTTTTTGATCTAACCTCTAAGATATATATATAAATATCTTATGCCCATTACTAGACAAGCAAAGTATTTGTTCTAATTGAAAATGAGTAATATCTACTCAAAATTAATATGTGTAATATATGCTCTAGTAGGCATGCTTAGTATTATCTACATATTCTAAATCATTATGCACATTATCTATGGAGTATGCAAAATTTTTGTACCATTAGATCAAATTGCATGGATCATGTGTTCAACCAACAAAAATTATTTCATGATCCTATATTAATTATACACCTAGGTATTATTAAGAAAAATAATATTTGCGTGGATGATCGTGATTGGATAAAAGGAAAATTTTGAATTTAATATAGTTTGATCACTTTTCTTCACATCTAATCAATAATTGTGGCTCTTGATTGATCTTAGACAAATTTGAACAAGAATCACCAAAAGGAATTATTAAAATAAGGATTATTGTGGTCAACAAAATGCCCTATTTGATGAGCTCAAGCCTAATCCAATTGGGATTGCTCCATTGATGCTTAAGAGCCTTAAGTCAAGACTCTTTTTGCTATTTTCACACCACAAAGAAAAAAGAAAACCAAAAAAAGAAAGTCATTTGTTGATAGTGGACGAGAGAGGTATAACCTGAATGAGTTTAATCCAACCTAACTTGATTTTGGGTTGATAAATAAATAAATTCGTATTAGACTTGGGTTGAGATGGAAGGAAACTTAAATTGAATACTTAATAATAATATTTTTATGAATTTATAATTTATATTATTTTATATAAATTATTTATTTTTTATAAAAAATAAATAGTTTGTTGGGAAAATGTCTCAAATTCTTATTTAGAATATACTTCTTTTTGTAAAAGGAGTATTGTATAGAATACTTCTAACTTTATATGTGATTGTAATTAGATTCCTTATAGAATAATGAAATCTAATGAGAATATCTCTATAAATATTATAAGTCACAAGGAGAAAAATTATGAGAAAGAGATGGGATAGAGATGTCAGAAAGAGCTAGAGACACCCGATGAAGAAGAAGGAGACACCTAATGGAGCAAAACCTTGGTTGAAGACGTCCTAGAGAATCTTATTTGAATATTTCAAGAAAAACAAAGAGATTAAAGCATAGAAGAAGATTACAAAAAGATATTTAGTTGAAGGTAGATTTTTTTTAAAAGTGAAAACATTTAAAAGAGTGAGTTTTTTTTTTTCTAACCATTTTTTTAATCTTTGTTCGGTACTTTTTTTTTTTTTTTTTTTTTTGTGTTGGACATGTTATATTGATTAATATCATCCAACATAACAAAACTAAACATATTGATAATAAGTTCATTTTAGTTTATATTCATCAATATCAACATGTTACTTTTAGCTGAATAAAAATAGTTAAATATTTTTGCATTTTTCATTAAGCTAAAAAACAAATACGGCCTTATAATCCAAGTAGATATGTGGAGGAAGGGATGAGGTGGATATATGTATTAAGGAAATTTTAATTACAATTAATTAAACCATGAGGTAAGACTTTAGACATATTACACAATTAAGAAGGTAATGGTGTAATATAAAAAAAAATTATAAATATATTCTTTTAATTACCATTAAAAGTAGGGAAATTATAAATACATCCACCAAATTTCTCTTTGCATTCACCGTTTTGATTAAAAATTTTAAGACCTAAATGTTCCTTGTTGAAATCCCTAAAATGCCTTTCAATACAAAAATGTATCTTTTTTTCTTTGTCCTTTGTTCTTTTTCTTCTAGCATTTTCATAACCTTGATAAAATTTAGGAAGAAAGTTGTGTTTTTCACAAATGAATAAACAAATAATCATATCAAATACGGATATAAGTGCAAGAGTACGATTTTTTTGTAATTCTTATTGCATTTTTTGGGTTAGAAGAAAAATGTTTCACGATTCTTATTCAAGATCTAGATTTAAAGAGTAATAGTAACTTTTATATAGAATATAAGAGCTATTATAGACTTGTATTGAAAAAAATAATGATTTTAAAAAATTGAGTTTGTTTGCTACTATGATTTAAAAATAATTTTTTGTTTTAAAATTTTTTTAATACTGTTTGATTTTTGTTTTACAAAGACAAATTTTAAAAATAAAGTAAAATAGAAAATAATTTTTAAATAATAAGTAAAAGTTGTTTTAATTGATTTTTTTTTAAATATGGATCCATTTAATCATATTTTATGAAACTTGTTTTTAAAAACTATTTTTAAGTTAGAAAATAAAAAAAATTTAAAAAACAAGTACAAAAAAATATGGCCAAACGGCCCTAAGGTATCAAAATATTTTTCCTATCTTAAATTTAAAATTTTCTAAAATTTAAAATTTTAATGTCATCTAAATTTGAATTATGCTATTTAAAATTTAAAATAAATTCAGGCATACATTCAAATTTAAGATAAAAAAGTACTTTATAAATTCAAAATCTCCTGATTTTACTAATTTGTTTTTTATTATTTTAAATAAAACCCCAAACACGGAACAAAAAAAAAGGCGGGAACTCCGTATTCCCAAATCATCAAATATTCTCGCAGATTCCAATTCCCGCCCCTCTTTCTACCCTGTGAGGACTCTCCATTCTATTTCTTCCCAATTTTCTCTCTCTAACCCTGTGAGAACTATTCGATTAGGGTTACAGATCCACATTCCTGGAGGTCGGTGCTACACTATGGTCTCTGTTTTTGATTTTTTTTTTTGAGTTGAATTTCAGTATATTACATGAAAAACCCTTGATTTTCTGTTGTTTCTTGGGAAACATCTCAGAAAGTAAAGAAGCCACTATTTTTGAAGCTCAATTTGAACAAAGTTCTGTTAGCTCGATTTGTAATTTTTATTTTTATTTTTATTTTTTCTCAGAAACAGTAGAAGAAATGATGCTCTGAATTTTGCATTGTTTTGTTTATTTTATTTTCTTCCGTTTTCTCGCAATCAAACGGATGGTGGATGCTGTTTTTCCGTGAAAATGGAACTCTAATTCATGTAGTTTTATCTGGCTTTGATACAGTGTCTTCATGTAGTCTAGATCTGAGCTACGGCATTGTCGAGTTTGATTCAAAATAGGTTTTGTTTCAAGGGCACCATGGCGGGTTTGTATCTTACGAATACAGAGCACTGTACATTAACTGCAGAGGACAGAGAAAAAGCTTGGCATATCCTTGCAATTTTGTTGAGTATAGGTCGCCCTGTGCGTCCTGAAGAACTTGCTTTGAAATGTGAATTTTTGGGCGCATCACCAGAGTTGGTTCGATTCCTTTGTACAGTTCCTAGCTCACCTCTTCTTTTGATGGAGAATGGACTTGTTACAGCGTCCGCACCATCAGTTTTGCAGATTGGAAGGAGGATTTGTACCTTGAAAAGATCATGGAATGGTGATGTCAAGACATACTTCAGAAAGCGGAAGGGGTCAGCAGTGGACTCCATGCTGTGGTCAGTGTCCAAAAAGAGATTGAATCTGCCTTCTGAAAATGGTACGATTTGGTGGATGTTCTTTGGTATTTTGTTGTTGTTGTTGTTGTTTTTTTTTTTTTTTTTTTTTTTTATAATTATTTTTAATTTCAAATTTTCTTGGCTGTTGATGGGGTTGAATCGGTGGCAGGTGAAAGCAGTCGGAACTTGTCGCAGGACCCAAATGGGGGCCAAAACAACTTTCCCAAGGTATTACTCTCATTTATATAACTGTATGTGTCTTTTCATAGGTTTCTTCGAGGTCTCATTTGTAATTATATTTTGCATTATAGCAATTTCTCACCTCACTGATCCACATTACCTTCTCGTGCAAATGTTCTTATAGTTTTGAAGTTCTTGTATGCCCTTAAAAATCTTGTTTCTATAAACATTTTCTTTACATTGTATCTTGCTGAATTGTACATTGACATAATGCAAATTATCATTGAAGCCCTTAAGGGAACCCTTTCAAGTTTGTCATATAGTTTGTTTTTAATGTTGCATAATGTTGTAAAACTCAAAACATCAGGACCAGAGAAATTCCCCTTTATTTGCATGGGTTGACTTATCTAGCTGTTTGCACAAATTCCTTTCATATTCAATGGCCAAGCATATGAACAATCATTGTGATCAGTTAACACTCTGATATAATGATGCTTCAACATTTTGAGAGGACTAGTTTTCTTGGAGTAGTAGTGAGTGACTCATGTGCAATCACGTTGTACCTTTGACTACCTAATATTTAAATCATGGCAAGTTCTCACATCCAGTCTTGAAATTGACACATAGCTGAGGCAAAATAACAAATATTCTAATAAATTAATGTTGGCTATGGTCTGAGGGAGGTCAGCCGTGTTCTTTAGATCCTGGGTTGATTTCTTATTTTGGTTGAAAAATTATAAGCTTGTAGTATGGTGCATACAAATATAGATGCCTTATCATTCAGAAACTAAGGCTGATACAGCATATCCTAGGGGCTCACACATGTGGAGATAGTATTAAAAAATTAAACTACAACATTCCATACATACCAATATTAATTATAACCTACATTTTGGATACTACAAATGGCTTATGTGGCGTATGGGGGAGATTCTTGCATGATTTCATGAAAGAGATCTATACGGATTCAATTTCAGTCATGTCTTTTTCCACCAGGGTAATGGGATCTTTATTCTGTCTCAGTTTGTGGTTGTAAATTTGCAATATCTTAATCTTATTTTATAATTATAATATCTACCTGCGTTAGGTGGTGGAATTTTCTCTTTACCAGCATCTCATCTCCATAAATGCATCATTCCTTTTCTTCTTTACACTTTGCAAACTATTGCAAGATTTCTTTTAATTACCTTTATGTTGAGCCTGAACATGTCTTTTAAACAAGAATATTTTTCAAATGTCATTTGTTGTGGTTATGACTTGGTATCATTCAATGTGATTAGTTCAACCTGAATTTCCAAATCTAAAGACCAATTTTTGGTCTAAATCATTGTCATTTAACTGGTCTGAGGCATCTTCTACTTTTTTAGTTTTTACATATGATGGTGTATTCCTTTGTTGGTCATTTCTTTTATTTTAGTCTCATCAGTCAATTACCTTCAATTTCCCTATGTTTGTGTTCTTTTAATGGTTTTCATTTTCTTTTCATTTTGAGTTCTAACATTTCCTTGTTTAAAAAAGACTACGTATTTGAAATACTCTTCTTGAGTGCTTCATGATCTCTGATGGGATAGTGGGATAGTTAGATTGACCATTAGGTGGGTTCATTTTTTTTACCAGATTGAAACTAGTGTGGAGCTTAACCTATGGTTTTCTTCTAAATTCTTGCACCAAACAGCTGGAAGTGTAAGGCTATTATTGCCCATAAGCATGATAGTTTCTGTCAAGAGGGAATTCCTGCTTTCATTTTTATTCTATCCTGTATTGCTGTATCTTTGACAATATTTACTTGTTAGGGCTCTATTTCAAAGGCTGAATCTGAAATTAGTAGTGGATCATCGTGGTGGCTTGGGGTTAGTTAATACTTGTCCAACCTAACTCTAGTTTGGGCTTCATGATATCGTTGTTTTGTTTTATTGTTGAAAAGTAAAGAAAGTGTCATAAAACCTGAATTGAAGACTGGTTTTGTAACACAGAATCATACTACAGGGTTTTGTAAAATTATTTTATCAATTTATTTTTCATTCCATACCTTAAACTTGTGACATTAATTCATTATAATGGTCAAGCTTCTGAGTTCTGTCATTTTCCCAGGAAAATGCTATTACTGTGATAAAAAACATGAATTTTCTGCCAGTGGACCTGCCGTCCAGTGAATGGAACTCACAAAATTTGAATGAAGAGTTAGCTGCGACTCCCTTGCTTCTTGACTCCAATACTGAGAATTCAATTTTTTCTATCAAAGATGTTGACCATGTGGATGGCAAACATGAAAATGGTACAAATGGAACTATTTGTAAGGATCTCATGCGTTCTGAACATACATCCAAATGTCTGAATAACATTTTCATCACTGGAACAGATTTAAATATTCCCAAACTAATACAAGAGGAAAGAGTTCTAGCATGCAAGTCTGGTATGGGTTCAGCTATTCTGATGAGTAAATTTGGAAATGCAGTATCATGCGAGGAAGCTCATCACATAGAATTACGAAATGATTCAGGTGTAACTGCTACATTTTGCCTTAAAGTAGACAAGCAGAACACTGCTTCAGCAGTGAAGGCTGGTATGAGTTATATTCATTCTTGTGAAGCTCCAATGCAGTTAGTGAAAGATACAAGAACCCAAGTGGAGACCAAGGAAGGTGGTTTAGTCAATTCTGGTACCTCTAAAGAAGAGAAGAAAAACCTTGATCTTCTGGAGGAGGCTGCTAAAAATGATCAAGTACTATCAAAAGATTCTGAATTACAAAACTCCATAAATATAGTGAATATGGAGAGAGAACAAAGTAAGAAAGTCGAGAATCACGGAATGTTTCCATCAGATGAAGGTTTTTCTGCTCAGGAGCACCCTACAAAATCATTTGTCAATCTGAAGGCAGCACAGAAGATTGTTTTACCTTCACAATCACGAGTCCTCTTGGAGTCAAACTCTCCCAGACTGTCAGATCAATGTAATATTAGCCAGAAAGTTATCTCCATGAGGCAGAAGATAAAGCAAAGTCATAAGAATAACATGCATGCTAAAGAAAATATTGCTGCTCCTGAGGTAAGCTCTGCTTGCTTACACGTGTTTTAAATCTCTTATTACCTAATGTTGGAAAAATTCTGTGCTTCCATCTGGTGATGTACTGGAAAAGAATGTTTCCTATACTATTTGGATTTTGAGACCATAGTCTAGTTTGGGTGTAATGATTCACAAAACTGCTTGATGGTTGCTTTGTAGGACATGTTGGAGAAAAAGAAATTACCTCATTTTGAATCTTTTGTCATAGAGGAAGAAGAAGGTTCAGGTATTGAAACTTCATTACTTTCTTGGTTTTCTATCATAGTACTTAAATAGTTTACTCAAAAAGGGATCTCCTTATTGTTTTCTGTCATGCTCAAATATGCAGGTGGTTATGGCACTGTTTACAGGGCGCAGAGAAAGGATAATGGAAAACAAGTTGCTCTTAAATGTATGTGAAACATCTCTTTCCTATACACAATGCTTTTGTTTGTTTAAATTTTAGAATTTAGATATTTAGGTTGCCTTGGTGATGGTATAAATTTCAGAATCTAGATGTTTAGGTTGCTTTGGTGGTGAAATTTGAAATTCCAATAATACTTTGCTCTGCAGGATCTTGATTGATTGGTAATAAGCACTACTTAAATAGCAACTTATCTTACACTAGAAGTATGGAAAAAACTATACTCACAGATGATTTGGAGTTCAATTTGATTACATGGGTCAGTTTGATTTCAAACAAAGCTGGATGCTTGCACTGATCTTGAATCTTGGCAGTTTTTGTATTATGTACCATTCTGTGATAGGTTCAGAAGTTTACATGTTATTAAATTTATAATGCATCTGCAGAAACTAATACTATATCGCATGCTTATTTGTTCTTCAGGTCCTCATGCTAATGCTCAAACACATTATGTTTATAATGAGCTAAAAATGCTTGAACGGTTTGGGTATGTATGTGGAAGTTCATCTCATGTTAATGATATATTACACATCTTAAAGGGAAACATATTGAAATATATCTGCAATTTTATTCTTTTGATGCAGGGGTAGGAACTTCATAATAAAGTATGAAGGCTCTTTCAAAGGCAAGACTGGTGAGTGCTTTGTTCTGGAGCATGTTGAGCATGACAGGCCTGAGGTAATTGGATTCTTTTATAAATCATTTGTGATAATGAAAAGTGTACAACATGCTGCACAGTGCCTTCATAGAGCTTATAAACTTGTTCTGACCCAATGAATATGTTGATACAGAATAGGGGGTTTCAATGTCTAATGTTTCTTAATAAGCAACCTGAACCTTTACTGTTTCCTTGGCCACCAATTCACTTGTTGAGTGGTGGAAGATTGAAGCCTCTTTCAGACTATTGTCTCTAGCACAACTTCAACTTTCTTCCTTGTTTGATGTCAGATTTGGTTTAATTTTTAGGTTTTAAAGAGAGAAATAGATGTATTTCAGCTTCAGTGGTATGGATATTGCATGTTTAAAGCCCTTGCATACCTACACAGGCAGGTAATATAACTGCAACAGCTTTTGTACATTTGTTGAAGTGATATGCTTTTTCCTGGAAAACCCAGATCTCATTTTTGGGCCATATTTTCAGGGAGTAGTACATAGAGATGTGAAGCCTGGCAACTTCCTTTTCTCTCGGAAGCTGAACAAAGGTTACCTCATTGATTTTAATCTAGCCCTGGTAAGGATTGTTATCTTGCTAGTGCTGCCTTATCCTTTTGCACAGCTCTATGAGAATTGGTTTCACTGATATAAGTTTAATTTTGACTGTATTTATGTCATTTGTTCTCTTTCTTCCTTTTCACAGGATTTGCAGCGAAAGTATGCCAGTGGAAGTAAGCCTTGTCCCCATTTTAAGTACAGTTTAATCTGGGCTAGATATACATTGTTTTGGTGTTGTAGAGATAAGGGGTGTGTTTTTGTGGGCCTTTGACATTTATTGTAAAATAAGATTATTGCAAAGAGGTCCTGGAAACCTTTAGTTTTAAATTAAACGATGTTCTTACGTTTTTCAATATTTCTATCCTGCTGTTTTTGCCAAAAGTTAACAAATATTACCTTATAGTTAATTTTTTTGCATGATAATCATTGATGGTTACATGATTTGATTATTTCTTTAATATTAGTCATTTTTATTGGTCTGATAATTTGCTTAAACAAAAGTTCACCTACCTATGATTTTGGACTTCATTTAGGTAAATCAAAATCAAGCTTTGATCATGTTCCTCTACCCCTCTCAAAATCTTCTCCATCAACCAAAGATAAGAAGTTCATGAGGGGTAAATTTGAAGGAATTGTAGGCTCCAAGGCAACTCTTGAACCTAACAACATGAAGAAGATGGCTAATGCTGATCCATTAAAGACACATCCTGACTTTGGTGGTAGGAACATATTTAGAAGCCAAGGTGCAGATGGCTCAGGTATTACCTCCACGAAGGATGTGACAAGTACTAGGACTCCTTCTGCAGAAAGGCTGAGGGAGCCCCTACCATCTTTGGGAAGGAAGGAGCTGATTAGCTTGGCACAGCATGCAATGCAAGGTCCAAATCAAGATGCCATAAATATTCCTGCTAGTCAAAGGAAAAGGGTTGCTGCTCCAGGCAAGGTGGATGAAAAAATTGTTTATCTGAGTCCAATGCCCCTGCACTCTATGGGTGTTGCTGTCACTGGTGCTGGTTTAATGAGAAGCAAAGGTGTGTATACAGATGAGGTATAATTGAACGTATGATCTGACAATCCTCTCCACTGATTGCATCTTGTTGTTTCTAGGGGATGGAAAACATAAAAAGGAAGGTCCTTGTGTTGGAACCAAGGGTTTCCGAGCTCCAGAGGTGAGGTCTCATATCCATCCTTGTTCCTGTATCTGGATTTTACTTAATATTCATTTTTATTCATACTCCACAATTCTGTTCAAGTTTTACCTTATTGGGCTTATTTCAGGAATGGTGCAATGACCTGCTTGTTGAAAGAATAGTCATTTTCCTTATTTCTTAGGCTTGGTATGGATTTGGAATTTATGAAGGGAAAGAAAATTGAGGGAGACTAAGGGCTTGTTTGGGAACATTTTAAAAAACAGTTCTCAAAAAATAGTTTCTGAGAACATTTTTCAAAAATGTTTTCTAGAATAAACAATTTATTTGGGAACTTAAAATGTTTTCAACCTATTTTTTGTATTTCCAAATATTTCTTACAAATAACTTTTATCTATAATGCTTTATTGTCAATTGTTGTCCATATTTATACAATTACTTTTTAAATTAGTCCCAAAAAACAAGTGAAAACAATTAAAATATGTTATCAAAAAACACTTTATTTTCAAAACAAGGTCTCAAAAAATTGTTTTCTATCAAAAAATACCAAATGCGTATTTGAGTCTAGGAATTAGTTTTGTTTTTAAAAACAGAAACCTATTTTTAAAAACAGTTCTCAAACATACTCAATTTTTTCTTATTTGGTTGTGACTGGAAAACACATAGGAAAAGGAATCATAATTAAAAATTATGTGAAAACTTAAACATTTTACAAACTAATTCTCTCTTAGAACAGAGAATAAAGGTGTGGAAAGGGGATAAAATTATATTAGGTTAAAACTTGTTTTTTCTCTTATCTTAAGTGAATCCTTAGACATTGTTTGACAGTGAAGTTATGCAAAGTAAATACACCAATGGTTAAAGAAAGTTTATTTCCATTTGCTTTCTAGTTGACATGAAATTTTGCAAGAGACTGATATTGTTTTTTGATTCAATGGAATAAAGGGACCACAGAGTGAAATACCCTTGGTAGTTAGGAAATGAACCAGAAAGCTTTATCTAATTTTTAAAGGGTAGGAGGAATTTGGTTTTTAATAGGCACAACTTCAATTTCTTTAGTTTAAGAAAATCAATCCAAAATTAATGATTAAAATCCCCTAAATTTATTGCTTAATCGGTTGGAAATATGTTCTAAAAATTAATTATGCTTATATACAATATTTTGAATATAAAAATGAAATTAACCATACAAAAATTTTTACCAAAAGAAGTCTAAGGAAAGTAGAAAATTATGAGATAGGTTGTCCTAAAGCAATCCATTATAAGAGAAAATTGAGTATAGGAATAATGATAGATCTAAATGACATAATGAATATGAATTCACATGTCACATGCATCATAAGTGATGCTTTTTGGAATTGGAGATTCATTGGAACAAACACACATGAACAATTGTTGAACATAAGTGTTAAGATATTGATTAACTTAAAAGCTTGATTTTTTAGGTGATGAATTGACAATGCCCATCAAGTTGACTTGGGTCTAAACTATACAACTCGTCACACCTTGCAGACTTCTCTCACTTGCATGTGAGCTTAGTAAATAAAGGAAATAAACCAACATTGAGTTTTCCATCAATTGAAACAACTGTTAGATTGATCAAAGAGCAATTATTTTGCTTGATTGACCAAACTTTCCCTTGGATTGATTGAAGAATGATTATCTTACTTAATCAATCAAAACTTCTACTGCATATAGTGAAGAAAAATTAGTTATTTTCCTTCATCCATTTCCTTTTGAAAAAATAATGTTTATAGTCAATTTAAAAAAAAATTGCTTTAAGGTATTTTCCTTTGCAAGATAAAGGAAACATCTATTTGTCAAAGACCACTCTCTATTTGCCTAAGTTGCCTCCCAAGCGAAAAAGCCCACCTTCGAGGGAATCCAAGAGTTCCAAATCACACTAGTAGGAAATGACATTGTACTTTTTGACTTTAAAGCTGAGTATAGGGCTTTAGTAGGAAACTTCCCATTTTTTGACCCTATCCAAATCACTTTACCTTTCTCCTTACGCACCCTCCTCCCTTGCAAGCTCAAAAGGAAACACTCCACCAAATCCACCTCCTAATCATTTAGGAGCCTAGAAAAATGGAGGGCCCACCTTCAACTATTGGGTATCAAACATCCACCATCCAATCCTCTTTAAAGTCAACAATAACATAAAGAGAAGGAAAGGTAGTACATAGTGCTTGATCACCACGCCACTTCTCATTCCAAGATTTCACCCTTCACCCACTATCGACTAAGAAAGCACTCTACTCTACTACCTAAAAGGTTTCAACCCTTTCTAATGACTTTCCATAACCCTACCTAACAACTTTCTCTCACTACCTTAGAGTGCCACCCTTTATCTTCTACCCCGTAGTTGTCACTTATAACTTGCTTCCATAAGGACTCCCTATCCTCAGTAAATCACTAACTCCATTTACCAAGAAGAGCTTTTTTAAGCTTTGTAAGATTTCTTACACCCAATCCACCCTTATTCTTCTTTGCACAAACTATGACCCACCTTACGAAGTGGGGCTTCTACTCGAGGGCTTCTCCTCCCCAAAGGAAATCCCTTTAAATCTGCTCTAACCTCAACCCAACTGTTCTTAGAATGTGGAACAAAGACATGAAATAGATAGACATGCTAGATAACATACTTCGAATTAGGGTAATCCTCCCACTCTTGGATAAGTACTACCTTTTCCACATGGCTAGCTTTTTGAGAAAGAGAAACAAGCTTGTAAAGCTACTCTCTTTTGCCTATTGTAGACCATATGGAAGGAGAGAAATGAGAGAGCATTTGAGAATATTGAAAAGACATATCAGACAATCAAACACTCATTTATGTATGATTTTTGGGAATGGTTGCAGTGAATATAGGAGATTGCCCTTGTCCATGGTGGTCTTTTATTGATTAGTTGATCTCTATATTGTAGGTGGAAGATGTTTTTTGCATTTACTACATCTTGGTGCAGCTTTTTGGCCCCCTTGTTTACACCGTGTATGCTTACCTTTTGTTAGGAGTTGTTTCATATAATGGATATATTGTTTATTTGCCTATCCCAAAAATAAAATTTTACACCAAAAGCTTGCAAGGGCCTTAAATTAATTAAAACCTTTTGAATGTTTGAAGCTATAACCTTGTGGCTGAAAGCTTCATGCCTTAAGCCTTAATATAAGGTGAGGCTAAGCCTCTTTTACCTTGTATTGAGGTTATAGCTTTAAAGCTAATTCACATAGCCTTGCCTCAAATGAGCATTAAGGCATAAACCTCAATATCCTTTTAAAACACTAGTTTTCAATACATTCAATAATACATCATTTCAAAATAAAAAACATTATGTTGAGGATATTTTATGAATTTCTTTCTCAAATTTGGTGATAATAGAGAAATTATAGAAATATATAAAAAAATCAGTGACATTATGGAAATATCGAAAATATCAAAGATATTATGGCAGAATGATGTCTCTTTATATTTTTATTGAATCCCAATGAAACAGAGAAATATCATGAATATTGGTAACCTTTTTGTATGTTCTTATAAACTTCTTAGGGTCAATTTGATTAGTGTATGGAGTGGAGGAAGTTGTAAACTATCTCACTACGCAAGTTTCTGTGAACTTTGCAGGAAGTAGTTGGGGGAAGGATGCCATAAAAGAGCAATGATAGTTTTGCACTTTCATTGGAAAATTTAGCTTTACTGCTTTTCAAACTCTTGAAAGCCATCCTATCCCAAGAAAGTTGCTATTTTGTTTCCCTTGTCAGCACTTTCATTCTAACCAAACTTAGCCAAAGATATTCACAGGGGAAAGATGCCATAAAAGGGCAATGGTAGTTTTGCACTTTCATAGGAAAATTCTGCTTTACTGCTTTTCAAGCTCTTGAAAGCCATCCCATCCCAAGAAAGTTGCTATTTTCTTTCCCTTGCCAGCACTTTCATTCTAACCAAACTTAAGCCAAAGATATTTGCAAACATAAATCCCTAATAAATGTTCTGTTCCTCAAAGCTTTACATATATATGCATCTAGGTCTGAAATTTTGATATCCACCTCAATAAGGACAAACGCTAAAACTTAGGACAAAGAATTTGGATAGGGTAAAAAAAAATATTGAATTTAAATGTTTCTTGGATTGTAAAAGTGAATGTCTTGAGATGTGCTGTGTTCATGCAGGTTTTGTTCAGATCTCTACATCAAGGCTCCAAGGTTGATATCTGGTCAGCTGGGGTTACTCTACTTTATCTAATGGTTGGAAGGTCCCCATTTGTTGGAGATCCTAAACAGTAAATTCACTGTGCCTAAACACGAGCATAATAGACACCAAGTTTTCATGTACACATTTTGCTTGCTAAATTTTTTTTGTGGCAGGAATATAAAGGACATTATGAAGTTGAGGGGAAGTGAAGATCTATGGGAGGTGGCCAAGCTACACAATCGGGAATCGTCATTTCCAGTGGTATTTATCGTTTATAATTCTTTCTTCCATAACATATTCTTCAGGCAGAAAGATCTATTGTAAGCCTTCAGATAACATTGTTTCTGATCATAATAGTTTGGATTCAAGATGTTGTTTGCCTCTATTATAGCTGCTAGAAGTCTCATTATTTTTTCACTTGAAATTTATGAAAATGGTTCACTATTGATGTCTGATTTGAAAAAATGCATGGTGCAAAAAAAAAACAAATTGTACTCAGATGGATGAGTGTAACATTAGAATGACATTTGTTACTAAATTTTTAAGCTTGGCTTCAGTGCCTTCCATAAGACCTTGTCAAAAACCAAGAACACTGCTAACATGTAGGCACACCATAACGACATCATATGATTTAGCCTTTTAAGTTCCTTATTAATGCTTTGTGTCAAAATTATCTCTATGCTGCAGGAATTGTTTGACATACAGTTCTTGCCATCGGTGGAATTAAAGCACTGGTGTAAGCTTAACACAAAAAGGCCAGAGTTCTTCAAACTCATACCAAGATCACTCTTTGATCTTGTGGATAAGTGCTTGACAGTAAATCCAAGACTAAGGATTAGTGCAGAGGAAGCTCTTAGGCACGAATTCTTTGCCCCATGCCATGAGAGCCTCAGGAAACAGAGAATGCTTAGACAGGGGCTCAGGTTGGAGTCAGGAGATTATCGAAGTGGCCCTCTTGAACATGGAAATAGTCAAGTCTCATCAGACCTATGATGGTTTTTACATGATAAGGCTTTCCAAGCATTTTTCAGAGGTTCATTCTTCTAACTGAAATGCTACTCGCTTCAGTGACAAAATTGCCTTTCCCATTTTTGTGGGGTTATGAAGCGAGCTTGGAACTTTAATTACCCTTGGCCATTACTCTGAATCCTTTGCTTTTGAATTACCTTTTTGTATCATTGATCGAGTTTATGTTAAGATGTACATGTGATTGATCCCCATAAAGATAAATAGATAAATATACTGCTTGGGTTCACACACTTAAGCAACTTGATGATTGGGTGCTGCAAACCTTGGAAAGATTCAGGCCATCCAAACTTGGCCGTAAGACCTGCAATTTAACAGCTTCCAATTTGGGCACAATAAAATGCCATCAATCTGCAAATTAAATAATTCTATTTTGTGCAAGTCATGTTTGGAACAGTGGAATAGAGAATGAAAATGGAAAATTGATTGCTTTCCTGTTCTTTAATGTTTTTGGATTGTTTTTTAGAATGAGAATGAGAATAAATTTTGAAGTACAAGGTCAAATCTTATTCTTATTTTTAAATGATATTATGATTCATCTCTATTTCCATCCTATTTTCATTCACAAATCAAATGTGCATTGTACCAGGTTCAGTCATACGCCACTAGACTGGGGAACTGATTCAAAAGATTCCGATCAAAATATATTGGCTACGAGACTGAAATGCTTTTAAATATTTACAAGGGGATTGGGTCGGACCACCTTCTCTTTACCTCAGTTTTCCATCTAACTTCCTTGAGCTTCCCATCTATTCCATAATCCCTCTCCATCACTAGATTGATTCCTTCATCTGAGTACCACCCTACTCCAATACAAAGTACACCCTCTTTGTTGACATCAACATAGCCTGTGACACCACCAGGCAGCCAAAGAACAGTCACATCCTGCATGTCTAGCATCTCCTCCTCTCCAAAGTATACTGGATTTTCTGGCAAGCTTCTCTTCTTTAAGGTCTCTGTGCAGAGGTAAACATAAGGTGTGCCATTGCTTTCCCCTGCTAACGTCTCCTCACCAAAGACTGGTGTAGCACTCACCTCAAACACCTTCCAGGATCCAGTCAGCTCTGATGGCTGGGTTCTCTTCCTCTGGGAAAAGGGTTTTGAATCGAGCTCCAGATCACTGTTTGAAACAAGCACTTAATTAAATTTCTATGAAGGAAGACAAAAGGCAGCATTCTATGTATTTAAGCCAATGCAAACTACAGATCATAACTCATCACAGAAACCAGAACAGAGCAGTTAACATGGCCTTAAAAGTTTTTGACAAAACTAAAATGTGGAGTCTTACAAAGCTGTTGAACTTGATACAAAGTTATTGGGTGGGTTGGTCCTAACCATATGCAATGATAATAATACGATATGAATAGGGGAAGAATGTAAAGGTCATTTTCTAAGTAATAACCTTTCAATGGATAATAAAGAATTATATAATAGAGTGGAAGCGTTGAAGGTACAACACCAAATGTGGTTAAATAAGCAACAAAGGCATTACACATGATGAAGATTGAGGTCCATGCTCTGCAGAAGGGGATAGTTTATAAAGTGGTAGACTAGGGTTTGCACCGATGCTATTATGCTGCTAGGGGACTGAGGCAAAGGGATCCCCTAACCCTTTTCTTGTTTTCAATGGTTATGGATGTCCTTAATACACTTTTACCCAGGCTAGAGAGTTTAGGTTCAGTGGCAGTTTTTGTGGTGGGCAAAAGACTTGGTTAGGGCTATCTCTAGTTTGCTGAATACCTTTTTCTACACTTCTAAGACAAATTAGCTAACAAACTTATCCTAAAAGCATCAGGTTTGGTGTCTATGCCAGGGACAAATATTAACCAAAAGCGCATCTTGGACAATCCTCTTTGGCAAGGTTGTGAATAGGTGAGCAGCTTTTGAAGTACCGTGGAAGCCCACTGGGAGGTAACCCTAGGAGGACAGGATTTTGGCATTGTGGTTGAGAAAGTATTGGAGTGGGTGGGTAGTTGGAAGAAAGCCCCTATACTAAAGCACTTTTTTTTTTTTTTTTTTGAATCACATGTTGAGCACTTCGTGCATGTTCATCTATTTCAAAAAGAGCAGTTTAGCTTTTTGTATCAAGTTTTTCCCTGAATCTTAGTTCTTTCTTGTAACTCTATTTGAGAGCATCACGTCTTTAATAAGAATACCCAGACTACATAATTTATGAATTCATAAAAAATACATTTATTAGATCTGGAAAATATTCTTGATTGGATTTACCTATATCTGTCCTACAGAAAATCTGAAAAACATTCCAGGGAAAGTTTTATGTTTACTTAATTACAATGTATTTGATAAACAAACTTGTTCATCTTTTTAATCATACACAAGCATGCAGAAACAAAAATAAAACATCTGAAAGAGAAGTTAAAATTATGAACTAGTCGCAAGGAGAATTCATTTTTTGGAAAACAGATGCAACATAAAACACAAGTTTCAACATTCATTATTTTCATTTCCACAGGTTTTGTGACAAGCATCTTTGGAAAGTTTTCAAGGAACTTTCAGTCTTATTCCAGAATAAGAAATTAATCTGGTTAGGGCAGTTTTTGCTATCAGGTTTTCAACCAATCATCCACATAGAATTATTCCTCGAGCCACACTCCAAGACACAAGTTTTTTATTGTATTTATTTAGTTTTTTTTGCCTTTTTGGTTCTTCTGATGTAACAGATAACTTTGTTTATTTTCTTAATTTAATCTGTTTGTTGACCATAATTCATAAACCCAATTACCATAGGTAACATATTGTGAATATCTAATAAATAATGTTAAGTTTGTTTCTCTCTCGTCTGAGAGAAGTTGTAAATATCGTATTCTTTTACATTGGAAGGAGTTGTGAAGAAGTTAATAATAGATTGCATAGACATATACATAAAAGAAAATTTCATCCAAGATTTTAGTAGTCAATCCATTCTCAGCCTAGGTAAAGTCTCTGTCTGTCTGTCTGTCTCTATTTCATTTTGAACCAGAAGCAATCTATTCATTGTTATTAAATTTAAATACAAGCGAATGATAAGAGATCCTTCCAAAAATAGAAAGTATGACAAGAAAAAAGAGGAAATATCTAACTAGTGCAACAATATAGCTATAACAATCACAGACAAAACAAGAACACGTGTAAAATATAGCAATAATATACAACTCAACAGGGTAAAATCTCCCCCACAAAAGAACCCATCCGTTTGGCTCCATCTTTAGGTAATCAATAGGCAATATCGTTAGTTGAACAAGGTTATCAAGAAAAGGAACAACCCAAGTGGCTGGCTAGATTTAGGATTTGATGAAGCTACATGTCATACTTCCAAGGATCTCCCTCCAAACTATACACCCCTGAGATCACCTTACCAGAATCTCCCACCATCAATCAATTGGAAATATCCAAAGCTCTAGCAATGAGCCCCTCCAAAAGAGCTACAATATTTCCCTCAAAAACCAAATTCTCTCCTATTGGTTTCCAAAAGGCTCTCAACACCATATCGTGGTGATCCCTAGTCACACCTCCAATTCCTAGTCAGCTTGGGTTACCTAGAATACACCAATCAAAGTTTAATTTGATCAAATGCATTGGAGGTGGAGTCTGTACAAAGAACATCCTACAAGCTACCCTCTTTGACTTACAAATCATGTCCCAATCAAGTTGTAGAATGTTCAAAGAATCCCAAGAAGAGGAAGAGAAATGTATCAAATCCCAAATAAATTCTAAGATCCTCTATTCATCCTAAAATTTCCTCATATTCCTCTCCCTCCAAACTATCAACAAGAAGCAAGGTAAGCCGCATACCAATGTATCCTTAAAGACAAACAACATATCTTTCACACTCCAAGGAGGAACCTAATGTATCCCAGTAAGGTTCAATGCATATTCCAAAGGCTCAAAGTCACTAGGTAATATAAAAAATCTATTGATTCACTACTCTTTAGGCACATAACACAAAGATTTGGATTAAGAGCTTCGAAAGGCCTCCTCACCCACAGCAAATACGTGGTGTTAATTTACTTATTGACCATTAGTCATGCAAAAATTATTACCCTTAGATGGGGCTTTAGGTTTCCAAATGAAGTAGATAGTGAAGGGAGGGCCCAAAATTGAGGGCTTAAAAACAGTTGAAAAGAAAGACATAATAGAAAATAAGCTCGATGAAATTAGTGAGCAAACTCTCTCATTCAACAGAAATTGAAGTTCCAATCCAAGAAGGAAGAAGAAAAATCTAGAATGGATGAAATAAACAAGCCTCTAACTATCACAATTCTAAAAAGGTTAGGAAATTGAGTACAAAACAGATCATCTTTGTAGGGATCTATCAACTTCTTCTAAGTGACATGTCACATTATTTGCCACATCCTTTGGCTATGTGAAAATATTGATGTGCAACATTTGTTACATTGAACTTGTTTTACTTATAGGAAAAGATATTAGAAAATTGCAAAGTACATTACCAAATGATACAAAATGAAAAGGTACCTTTGATCAGGGAGGCTTGAAAGACTGACCCATTGTTCTTCATAGACAGCCACCCTCATTATCCGTATGTCTGAACCCCCATTGCTGAATTCTATAGTATGGACAATACGCACTCTTTTGTGGCAACCTTTTACCAAACACTAAAAAAAGGAAACATTGAGAGACTGAATAACTATTTCCATCTTGTTCCAGTTCAATTTATTAATAAAACTAAGTGCTTTTTTACTACATGAACATACAGTTCCAGTCAATTGGGCAGAGGTAAAGAAATAGACTTATATTCATTAAATTAGGTACCATACGGCTTGTATTGAAGGTACTGTAAAATTACTTGCTTTTGAAGACCAAACCTTTCATTTCCTTCTACCACTAGCACTGCCAGCACAACACCACTGCTAAGCAGTATCACATCACTATCAACAATACCATGAATACCAATTACTCAAATACCACCTGCACCATCATTTCACAACCAAAGTATCCTCCACTTTTCTCCACTCAACTGATCCATTAACCATCTTGCCTCCATAGTTGCCATCACTGCCATCCACACTCACTACCACCCCCATATTGCTACAGCCCCAAAATGCATCATGTCCTCATTGCCTACATTTGTCCTGAACTCGACTTATTCTTCTTTATTTCCTTTATTTTTTATATGAAGCACACACTATTCTTTTTCTTTAATATAATTCAAAATGTGGTTTTTGAATAGTAGTCCACCAAAATGCTAAATGCCCTTTAGTTTTGGCCTTAAAAAAAGGGTAAGAAAACATACAATTGCTTTTCTTGCTTCTCAACTGGTGGCTTAGTTTTTACAAATTATTTGTTGTTCAATGATTGGGTTTAACAATGGTCTTAAACATTGTATAGGATATTTTAACATTGTGCATAAATTGACCACCACATACAATTGATACAAATATGTAGGACTTTGCTATATAATTTGCCCCAAACAAATAAGGAGACAGTTTCTTTGCATGATTCATGACTAATAATTGACAATGATATAACTTTAAAATCAAGAAGAGGCAAGACAGCTAGAAAAACTCATCCTAACATAAATGAAGATAATTTATAAGCACAGATCCACAGACATCCTTGCTTATTAGTACAAGAACAAGAAGAAGAAAAAAAATGCATTTCTTTTAATTAAAATAGACAAATACCAATCAAATGGTGAATATTCCTACTGATGCACATTTCCGAAGCCAATTAGTGAATCTTATGTATGAAGCCTCTCTTTCCAAAGTTGGATCCAACAGTCTTTTTTCAAAATAAAATCACTATATTCCATCAATGTTGAGCCCATTGTACAGTAAAGGCCAACACTCAACCTAGGGTTCATTACAAGAATTAGACAGTAAACCACCTCTGCGTAAGTTTTGAGGTTATAAAAATGAACACTAAAAACCAAGCTAAACTTACTTGTTCAAACTTGAAAGTTGGAGAAAGGTAATACTTCGACTCGTCAAGTTCACCAACAGGAATCTCAACAGGACCTCTAGAATAAGATCCATCCTGTAAAGCAACCAATATATTATTCCCATGTCATAAGTGATCAAGAAAAGCATAACCACGCAAAAATTATTGGTTTATATGAATTGAAACTACAAACGAGTCATCAGATAAGTTCCCAAGCCACCAGGCACCTTTCATCAATCAAGATGCATGTATACTTTTTCATTTTCCAGAAAAAACAACTAATAGTTAATCCATTGTTATCTATACCCTTCTTAGTACATAATAGTTATGATTGATCTGTTTATTCCTGATTACAGATATAGGATTTTTTTTGTAAAATCAGAAACAAAAGATGTATTTGTTAAGGTTAAAAAGAACATGAGAAGGATGAGGAGTCGTCCCCACAATTACAAAAACCTAATTAAATATGATTGAATTCCTTCACTATACAAGGAATCTATACAAAAGGTGTAGACACTAAAATAATATATAATGACGATATCTTCTCAAGTCTTGACTAAACTCCTCTCAATGATGTCTAAACCCTTTTGATCTACATACCAAATTCCAATTGAATTGAATAACACTAAGAGGAATGCCTTTAAAAGCCTTGGTGCAAGGGGCCCAGAAAGAGGAATAGAAGTAAAGTAAATCCCACAACGAATATAACGTCTTCCATTTATCCTAAAAAATTCTAGCATTTCTCTCTCACCGGATAATCTAGAGCAATGTGAGACAAGTAATTTGCCCAATGGTCTTACCTCTGATGGAGCTCCCCAAATCTCTATATGAAATGATCATCATAGCGCATATACCCTCAGATGAGACCTAATCACCTAATCAATCCTTACTGATCTGAATAGATGGTGCCAAAGCATTAAAGAGATGATCAATCGACTCTCCATTCCCCTTGCATAAAACACACCAATCAGGACTAAGAGATTTGAAAGCTCTTATCAACTTTAGCATGTCATTGGTATTTGCCTTCTTATGCGGCACCAACCAAGCAAAGGCCTTGAAATTAGATGGAACATTAAATTTTCATATAAATTTGAATGGGGAGAAAGGAACTGCATCTAATGTAGTAGACTAAGGTTTATAGCTCTAGTTTTCTGCCAAAGTTTTAACATGTGTGACTCAAACCTATTTCACATGAGTTTGGGTATAGGTCCTAGATGTAGAATCTCAACTTTTAGGATATGAAAACTTGACTAAAAATTGATCTTGAATGACACTTGGTTATGATATACTAAAGAAAAAAATCAATTACAAACTAATTAGAAGCAAAAAGTAATATATTCTTGATTAACAAACTCTCTCCTTTCTCTTTTATCCCTATATTTTAAAGTCAATCCAAAGCAAAATAAGAGTATTTGACAAGGATCCACACCCACATCCTTGTCATGTAATGTCAATATGGCCCATATGAGAACAATGAGTTAAGGTACAGAGTTCTGGTATCACAAACTCAAGCAGAATCAAGGAATAAAAAATTTCCCAGAGTACCCTAAAACATAATATGGTAAGCACTCTACAAATCATGTTATGCTCATAGAACTGAATCAAGAAATTTATTACACCCAATATTATCAGAATAGGATTTTCTAGGTTAGCCTGTTTGAAACAGTTCAGGCTTGGAAGTCAAGACCATAGAATTGAATTGAAAAATTGAAAGTCTACGAAGTAGAAAAGAAATCAATCAATGTTATATTTGTACGTTATTAATAATTCTATGTCAAATTAGGAATTGTAATATCTGACAAAGAGTTGAACCTGCACATGCCTCTTGTTTAGTGGTAGTGACTAGTGAGACAATCCAACTAAAATATCCTAAAAAGAACCATTTTTACAATAATATATATCTTAATATACATATAGGTGGGTGTTTGCACATGTGTATATTCCTTTTAAAATGCTTGCTTGTACATTATCAAGTTCATGAAACCCAAAATGCTCTAATAAATTATTTAAGGTACAATCAAAACCCAACTACACTCACCAAAAGCTGACTAAAACCGGAACTGGAAACTCAAGACAATTGAAACAAATCCTCACCACCCCATAAACAACAACAACAAAAAGGAGAAAAAAAATTGAAAGAAAGGAGAGAAGACCATAATCAGGTTAGCTGGAAAGCACAAGATTGCAAAATCTTTTTGTTTTTATGGGCAAACAAAAATTTTATTAACAGTGCCTTTAAAAAAGACACCTAACAAGATAGCAGACTCCTCTCTGCTTTTTTTCCTTTAGGTCTTTCTTCTTTTTGGTCAGATTTTTTTTTTTTTTTTTTTTTTTGGGAAGCATAACTTATCCATCTTTGCATATTTTTGACAACTCAATGAATTGAAATGCTTGTTTCTGATATTAAAAGAAAAGTGTTAACTGCAAATGCCAGGACTTTAGCTCTGTAATAAAACAAAATTATGAAATTTAATCAAGGCAAGAAGAACATGCATCAAGGATCAAAAAAGAAACACAACTCTATGGAATCAGGAATTTCTACAGAATGTCAAGTTCTCAAAATTCAAAAAGCCTTGGTTAGCAGTTTCAGCATAATCCTTTTTTTTTTATATATATATAGGTAAACAAGAAATGCATAATCCTAAGTCAAGAAATACACAAGCCTTGGTTAGCAGTTTCAGCATAATCCTAAGCCCAAAGGTTTTCATTATCCATTATAGTAATTTATTAATTTTTTTTTATAGGTAAAACAAAGAGTACATATTAAAAGCAAACACCCAAACAGCTTCCCAAAGCATACAGGAGGTATGCATTGGCATTTATTAAACCCATGGTGTGAATTTCTCATATATATTGATCCATTTAATATAATGTACTAACAGAGGGGATGGGTCAGGATCTACCTCGAAGAATACAAGACCAGGCTCATGGCCCATGATATCTTCTTCCATCACATCACTTGTCCCAAAGTCAAAAGACTCAAATTTAGGCAAATTATGGTCTGTCACACCTCCATCAACATTTGTTGTGGATAAAGGTGCATCTCTATCAGTAAACTCTTCTTTGCTTCTATTGCCACCTCCATTCTGGCATTGCATTTCACCATAAGGATTCAGTGTTACCCAATTTATTTTCCTCTGGATTTGAGATGTCTGCCCACCAACAGAGGATGGCACAGCCTCAACACAGGAAAGAGTATAACAATCATATAGGCTTTCACTTTTGTTTCCAATATCAATTGGCTCCATTTCAGCAGTGATCGGTGAAAATACTGCCCCCACTCCCTTCCATATCCCACTGACACTACTTGCAAATGTATTCCATGCTGGTCGAATTACAGGTTCCTGAAAGGAATACCACCCCATTTGTTAGGTCAAAGTACAAGATGCCAGAAAAGCAGCCTTGAAATTCTGCATACAAAACTGTTAATGTGCTTAAATCAACATGAGATGTAGCATATACCTATAAAATAATAGAATATTAAAAGGAATATGTATATAAAACTAAACAATCCAAACCATTTTTAATTTGCATACAAGCAGAAACTTGCATCCAAATCCAACTGTCTGAATCCTGAAAATTTTAAACCAAATTTGTACAATTCTGACTTCCTTCTTTAACAATTTGTACATAATCCAAAATTATAGCTATATTTTTGTACTTAACTACACAACCAGATTTCACAGATCACACCCCAAAGTTATCCATTGTGAAACAAGATGCATGCATGCCATTACCTGGTAACCCTAGCAAGTTATAAAGACTTTGATTTTATTTCCAATTTCAAGTAAACTTTCTTTATTACTCCATTTGGTAGCTGAAAAATGTAGAGGAAATACATGAAAATAAGATATCATAGACTTTCATCATTTTAGGCCCCAGAAAACAAAACCCTGTATTTAACTGAGTCTAACAAAACTGCTTATCTCAGTTATTAGATGAGTTTCTTTTTCTTTCTTTCCTTGTTTTTTTTAAAAAAAATTGAAGACCATTACAATGAAAAAGATATAATAAGATATTCCAGAGGGAAGATTGAAGCACCTGGTATCTGAAAAACAGCCTTGAGTTGGAAACAAGGAAATATTTAAGCTTCTTATGCAAAAAGAATAAAGTTAGCAAGCTCTGGAATTAATTCCCTTTTTTCCCACATTTACCATCAATGGATTATCAAAATAAATCATATCAGAGAGAATACAAAGACTAGGATAACCTGACAATGGGAAAACTATCATAATCAAATCACACCAAATCTTTCTTCAATGGAAATATTATGTATCAGTCATGACCTTGTGCATCTCTTCCATGTGCTTATGATACATGCTCTATGAAGCTAAATTAGTTGTTTCATGCTTGGTTAAGCTGAGGTTTTACTTTTCTAGGTTCCCAAACAATGAAAACTTCTAACAGTTCATCAATATTTTTCTTTTGCCACATTTTCTCCCAAACCCAAACAATAACTTTGTACAACTAAATACTTGAAAATTAAAATACCAAAATTTGAAACAAAGTCTCAACCTTCGTCAACGAGTCAAGACCACCAGATTTTTCGATAAGTAAATATTCAATACCTAATAATCTTTTCTTTTCCCACACTTCCTCACCAGCCAAACAGAAAATTCTATAATTAATCAAAGAATTTGAAGTAAATGAATTCAACATCCACTAACAATACCACACTCTCACTCCTGTTCAAAATTTTATTTTCTCCAATCCCAAACATGAAAGCCTTTACACTCCCCACTTAAATTTCCATTTTTCCCCACAATGTCTTACCAAACAGAAAACTTATATAAATATATTTTTTTTATAAAAAAAAAAAAAAACCCTTAAGTAAATAAGTTCAAAAAACAGTTACCTTCAATATCCCTATTCCCCTCATTTCTCTTTATAATTTAATTTTCTCCAGTCCCCAAACCCCAAAAAAATAAAAACCCTCAAACTCACAATTTCATTCATTTTTCCACAATTCCACCAACCAAACACAAAACTTCAAAGCAGCACAAGTACCACAGTTTGTGGAAAAGCTTCAGTGACTTCAACCCCATTGACAAATCATCACAACCACCACTCCTTAAAATTTAATTTTCCCCAGTTACAAAACACGAAAATCCAAAACTCAAAACTTAAGTGTCATTCATTCCCTCACATTTTCCCACCATCCAAAAAAAAAAAAAAAAAAACCTAAAAATAAATAAATGAACCAAAAAGTACCTGAGTTTGAAGCACCCTTTCAACCTCCATCAACATAGCCTGAGAAATCATAACCCTATCGCCCTTACTCCTCCTTTTGACAGTCCTCACCCTCCGACCCCTCCTCCTCCTCCTGGTCGCCTTCTCCCTTTCCTTCTGGACCATAGCCGAGGCGTCGTTGTCCACGCTCCACACATTGTCCTTGCCCTTGGCATTGGGCCTCTCTCCTCTTCCTCCCCCATGAGTGTTGCGCCTAGGGTTTTGGCTTCTGGCATTGACGGTGAAGGAGGTGCAGGGAAAAACGGGTGTCCGATTGGGGAAGGAGACAGGGCTTGGAGATGAGGAAGAAAAAGAGAGGCTGTTAGCGCGAAACCCTAGAAATTGGGGATGAGAGGCTGGGAAGTTGCAAGCGTCCATTGATAGAGTCTGCATGGTTTAGAGGGAGAGAGCGCGTGCTTTCGTTCCAGAATCCAGATGACTTAAATTTTTAATTTTTTATTACAACCAAAATTCAGCCGTCCGACACGTCACAAGTCTCCTAGAACATCGGAGGTTGGTCGAGGAAGTAGCACTAGTTCGTTCCGTTCCGATTTTAAGAATGGCTTCTAAGCTGTTTTTTAAAATAGCTCGTACAAATAGTTTTTTAAGAATAGTTGCTTAATATTTTGTAGAAAAAAAGTCTCTTTTGTTGTAAAATAAAGTGAGAAAAGAAGAAACGTAAGAAAGAGATAATAAAATGCATGAAAAGAAAAATTATAATATAAGAAAAGAACAAAATGAATTTTCATTATTTGTATATCCCTTTTATAAGAAGTCACAAGTTCTCATAATCCGATAAATTTTCATATTTTATAACACTCTCCCTATATGATAATAAGAATATGTCTCATTAAAACCTTACCTGGAAAAACCCAAGTGAAGGAAAAAAAGTATAATATTATTTTGGATTACTACTATTGTCTCATTAAAATCCTTGTCAATAAAATACAATGGGAAAAAAACCTGGACGAGGGAAAAAAGAGTGTAGCGTGGTGATATTTTTATTAATTAGCTCCCCCTCATGTTGACATGATTATATTTTCTCTAATAGTACAACATGGAAATCTTTGAGTCAACGTATTCCAATGAGCTTCTTAAGTATTGCAATTTACAATGTATTTATAAATAGATCTACTAAATTGTCACTTGATCTTATTCGTGGAATAACAATTTCATCACTTTTCTAAAGTTAATGAAAGTAAAAGACTTGGGCGATATATGTTTAATTCAATCACCCTTAATGTATCATTCTTTAATCTATGTAATGCATGCAACATTATTAACTTGGTAAAACATTACCTCTGATAGAGGGTATTCTACATGTTTCCATTATTTGCTTGATTGATCTTCATGATATTATCGTACCACCATAAATAAATACATACCTTATTGGAGATTGAGTTTTGTGGGGGTTTGAAAGATAATTAGCATCTACATATTCAAACAATTAGGATTTTGATCATTCGGAATAACATAGACTCATGTTATTGTAGTACATGATTGAATTTTTCTAATGTCTCTAAGTTGGTGCAGAACTATATCTCACAAGTAAATTAACAAGGAATGCAATATATGGTCGTGTATAATTTGCAAGATTCATCGGTGCACTAATAACACTGTAATATGGTACTTTTGGACTAAATAGTTCTTCATTATCTTCTTTAGGACAAAATATATCTTTTTTCACTTCAAGTGAATGAACGATCATCAGAAAACTTAATGGATGTGATTTATCCATATGAAAGTGTTTCAAGACTTTCTTTGTATATGTTGACTAATAAACTAATATTTTGTTTGAAAAGTACTTGATCAGCAGGTCGAGGAAAAAAAATTATTTTCCAAGATCTTTCATTTCAAATTTACTTTTCAAAAGTCAACTATTTTTGTAAGCTCTTCAGAAGTTCCAACAAAATTCAGTGTTCCACATATACTATAATAATTGTAAATATTCAACATAATGAATATGCATAAACAAATAAAGTAATACATACATACTTCTCACTTCAAAAATTCATTGAAGTGATCATACCACATGTCTTTGGATTGCTTAATTCATACAAAGATCTTTGTAGCTTAATTGAGTATATGCTACAATGTTTTGAATTAGTTATTTCAGGCATTTGAAATCCTTCAAGAATTTTCATATATATATATATATATATATATATATATATATATATATATATATATATATATATATATATATATATATATGTCATTATCTAAAGATTCATGTAAATATGCAGTAACAACATCCATGAGACGCAAATCCAATCATTCTAAAACTGTTAAACAAATTAGATATCTAAATATGGTTGCATCCATTATAGGAGAATATGTTTCTTTGTAGTCAATACTAGGTTTTTGTGGGAAACTTTGAGCTATGAGTCACATTTTATATCTCGTGATTTCATTTTTCTCATTACACTTTCTTATAAAAACTCATTTATATCAACAAGTTTGACAATTTTAGGTGTCCAGACTACAGGTCCAAATACTTCTTATTTTTCTAATGAGTCTAATTTTTTTGAGATGTATTCTTTCTATTTTGGCCAATCTTTTCTATGTTGACATTCATTCATAGTTTCTACTTTAGGATCCTCATCATTTCTTATGATGTAAATAGTTATTTAGAAAGAAAATATATTGCCAATGACAAGAGTATTTCATTCCCATTTTTCTCCATATATAGGTAAATAATTGAGATCTCATCAATATTAGGTACTTGTACTTTTTTCAGGAGCTAAATGTAAAATATATGTCTCTTATAGGGCTACTTGTTTAAAATGTGCCTCTTTAGAGGTTGCTTAAGACTGATAAGTCATTTTAATAATTCATTTTATTTGCAACTTCCTCAAGAGTGCCACATTTCATATATCTTTCATTGTATTTTCCTCTTCTAGGGAATATATTTGCCTTTTTAGGGTTTACCACACTTCAAGCGTGCCTTAGACTCATTATTTAATTATCCTTCAGACACATCAATTCATACTGGAATATTCTAGGTTAGTGAAAATGATTTTTGTCACTTTTCTTGCATCAATGAAAGCATTTGATAGTTGATTTGCAAGTTCTTGCAAATAAATAATCTTTTAAACTTTTAGTTCACGTTAATTTGTACGAGGATCAAGATAAGTCAAAGTCAATGCATTTCAAATAATTTCACGTCGTTCTTCTAGAACTAGCTCTTCTCCCCCTAACGACGAGAAAATTGTCTCATTAAAATGATAATCCATACAACATGTCATTCTACCTTTTAAGTGTATAGGTAGACTTATCACTAAATAAAAACTTCTAGTTTTATAATGTACATCCATACAACCTTTTACCCCGATGGACCAAGTTGGTTTTACAAGATTATTCTGGATCTAGCATCATATAAAGTGTCATTCACATGGAATCAAATACTAGTAATGGCATAGTATAATCTCTTCTGGAGCATTTAATCAGGTTTCTATCACCTGATATAGTATTAACATCCTTTGTCATCAATGTTGTGCAATTAATGAGACAAAAGTTTCATCAAAATGACAAGTCATAAAACATGTCATAAAGACCTTGCCTTTATAGGGTTGAAGAAATATTATCATAGAGAAAGAATTAAAATCAATGGAAAAGTATTAGTCATTGATGATGACTTAATAAGTTGTGTAAAAGTAATGAGAGCATATATAACACAATAAAACAAATATGAAAAAGATAATTTAAAGTTATATATTTCTTAAATATCTTACACATTTGATTCTGTAAGTGTGGAGCAATTTATACATGAAATAATGAGGAAGTATTTCAATAATTAAACCTAATTGTAATGATAGATCAATATTGTTCAAAATATTATCATGATCTAGATCAATGAGCAAAAATTAATTCATAAATCAAAATTTCAAGAGAACATATCATGATTTAAAGCATCTTGTTGTTTCAAAACTTTAATTGAAATACTACAAGTCCATCTGAACATATATGTAAAAATATAACATAATATATTGAGAACAATAGTTGAACCTATTGTAATTTCAAAATTATTTTTGGATAATGAAATTATTGCATTAATAAAAATACCATATGTGGCAACATGTAATAATATATATTGTTTTATATAACTCAAAAATTTTCAATCATAAAAACATGCTATAAAGAAAATTGACATGCAAAATCAATTTATTAATCATATGACCAAGTCATATAATTCACACGTATCCAAAAAAATCTCAATTTTCTAAATCAAAAGATTATTGTGTGTGTTGTGGCACAATGACAATGATTCCAAATTGAGAGGAAAATGAAATGTAAAATAGAAGAAAATTAATAGAAAATGAAATTCTTGGAGTTAGGCTTTTTTAGAAAACAATTTCTATGGTGAATAGATGTTGAGATCTAATTTTCATCAAGTTTTAGGTTTAGATCTAATTTCTTTTCAAATTAGGTCATCTAATCAAAGAGATCAATTCAAATCATATATTCAATTCATCTTAAATTATCTTCCAATGATTCACACAATGCAACTATTCAATCTCATCAAATCTAGCATTAAGAATTTGATGAATCTACATAACTTGCATTGTATTAATCATCCAAGACAATTTGAAGAGAAAAATCCCCAAATTTCAATTGATCAATCAATTGGATCAAATTACATTGGCAATTCAAGCTCATTTCTCTAATTCATTATAGATCTTGCCTTTAGATCCTCTATCCTTTAAGAAAAAAGAGATTTAGCAACTTGTGCTTGGAGATTTGATCTCACAAGGCATGTTTGGCTAGTGAGAAAAATGAGAGAAAATGAAGAAAAATAGATAATTCTATAGAGATAGAAAATCTAGAAAGTTCTACAATTAGAAAAATGTAAAAAAAATCCCCAAAATGAGTAAATCAAGTTTCCATTTATAAGCCAAGGTCAAGTGGACACTTGATATCATTTAAGAGGTCTTCCGAAGGCTTCTTCATCAAGAAATCCATAAAATATGCAATTTCGCACGAGCTTCAACAATTTCGCACGATTGTGCGAAGTAGAAAATGCATCAGCAACAATTTTGCCTTCCTAGAGCATTTCACATGATTGTGAGAAATTTTTGCATGGTCATGTGAAATCAGTTTTTAGTTTTTCCTTTGAGCTACAACCAAAATAACTTTCTGGTCTATTTCGCACGACTGCGAATTTTTCGCATGTTCATGCAAAATGAGAAAAACATTGTTTTTCAACTCTTTTTGTCATTTCTTCCATTTCTTTCTCTTTATTCCACTTCAACTAGCTCCAAATCAACTCTAAATCCCGGTCTAAACCAATTGCATTACTTCTTTCATTATGCATTTGGATCATCATCAACTTTATTTGTTCTCTTCAATTTGATTCATCTCTTTTGTCACCAATTTATCAAAATCATACCTTGAATTGACTCCAAAACTTCATAAAACTTGTTAGTAACTCTTGCAAGGGAAAAAAACATGTTAATTGAGTGTTTTAGGCATAATTACTACTCAAAAGATGTGAAACTCATGAGAATTATTCTCTAAAATGTGTAGTTTTTTAGTAATAATCACATCTACATTGGATGTTGCATGATGTATCAAGGTATGAGAGAGATCCATGTATCTTCAAGTATAAATGAAGAAAAGAATTTAAATGAGAAATAATAAAATGTGAAATAAACTATAAAAGATGAATAATAAATAATGTGTTTAAAATATGATGACAAAATAAACCTATTTGCAAATAACTAAATAAAAACATAACATTTAATCATAACAAATATTTCCATCACCAATTAGATGGTCAATTTTCCCATTAGGATTCTCAAAGAAATCTGAAACATGTAAATGGGTTAGATCCACTAGGTTATCACTATCAATGAGGTTCATTTCAACTTCATTTCCTTTTGCTTTTATTAAGACTTGATAAAGGTCAACCAAATGCTTTGAAGTACAACAAACACGTGACCTAATGTCCTTTCATTCCACATCTATGACACTTATTCTAACGAGCATGTTTACTTTGTGGTTCTATCCCTTTTTCAAGTTGTGCCTTTGAATTATTCAACTTCTGGTGATTTGAGTTGTTCTTTTTTACTTTGAGAACCACTACGATGAGAAGAATTGTGTTTACCACAACCTCAACCACGACCACATCCTTGTCCATGTCCAAGAGTTTGAACAGATTTGGCATTGGCTTCAAGCAATCACACAGACCCAGTAGGACAAGATTAATGGTTTTTCAATAAAAGCTCATTATTTTGTTCAGCCACAAGAAAACATGAGATCAATTCTGAATATTTAGTAAAACAACGCTCTCAATATTACTGTTGGAGGATCACATTCAAGGCATGAAAAATCATAAATGTTTTTTCAAGCATATCTTCTTTAGTGACTTTTTATCCACACAATTTTAATTATGAGCTAATTTTGAATAAGGCCAAGTTGTAGTCACTAACAACTTGAAATCTTGTGATCTCAAGTGCATCCAATCATAGCATGCCTTTGGAAGGATTACGGTCTTTTGGTGGTCATATTGTTCTCTTATATTATTCTAAATAACGAAATGATCTTTGACTGTAAGGTATTCACTTTTTAATCCTTCACCAATGTGATGGTGAAAGAATATCAAAGCTCTGGCGCGATCTTGCAGAGATGCATCATTTCCTTCTTTAATGGTATTTCCAAAATCCATCACATCTAAATGAATTTCAGTATCTAGAACCCAAGATAAGTAGTTTTTTCCCGAAATATCAAGAGTAACAAATTCAAGCTTTGCAAAGTTTGACATTATCTGAAAACTATATATATAGAATAATATTAATAAAAAAATAAACTATTAATAAAATGCTTTAACAATATTTCAAGTAAATGATATCTAAAAATATAATAACAAAAAATTTATCAATTATAAATATGGTAAAAATGTATAAATATGAAATAGGAATTAAAATCTAATATATATATATATATTTCTTTTTCATAACTTCGGACTATGATTATTTATTATAACAAAAACATGCAAATTAATACATAGTTTCAAGCTATAAATTTTTTTTATGTAAATTTGTGCATAGTTTCAGGTTATGAACTTTCATTATGTAGATTTGTACATAGTTTCAGGTTATGAATATTTATTTATTTTATTTGCTTTATAACTTTTGGCTATATAATATTGTTTGGTATAACTTCCAATTATACCGTATAATTAAAAATAAATAATTAGCAATCATATACGTAACTTCTAGTCATGTATTTATAATTTTTCCCATAACTTTCGGTTATAGGAATTGCACATATTTTTCATAATATGAATTTACCCCATAATTGATAATTTATCTCATAATTTCTAGTTATAGAAATTATACATATTTATGCATTCAAATAAAATAAATGAAAATAGAGAATTAAAGGGTAATAAAGTAGAAAATCATCATATAAATTTATCACATACCTTTTTGTGAGAAAGAAGAGAGAAAAATCTTTATATTTCTCTTAATAGAGAAAATCCATTCTCCTTTTTTTTGTAGAGACTATTGTACTAATAACGTGTTGTAAAATAAAGTGAGAGAAGAAAAAAAGTAAAAAAAAAATATATATATATATAATAGAATGCACGGAGAGAAAAAGAATAGAATGTAGGAAGAGAATAGAATGAATTTTCATTAGAAATATCTCCTTTTTGTAGAGAATCACAAATAAATATACATCAATATGGATGATCATCCATTATTTCCCATAATCCGATAAATTTTCATATTTTATAACATATTTAAAGATCTGAAATAATTTTAACTTGTTTTTAATATTTTTTTAAAATAATATTTATGTCTAAAACTTTGTTTTTAATTTTTATAAATATTTGTATAATTATTTTTTAAAATAATTTTCAAAAATCAAGTGAAAACAATTAAAAGATGTTCTTTAAAAATACCTTATTTTCTGTTCTTAAGAATATAAAATATAAAAAAAAAACAAATTTATAATTACTAGACGTATTTTTCAATTTTTTTGTTCTAGAAAATAAAAAACTATTCTTGAAAACAATTATTAAACAAGTCCTTAGAAAATTTTCTAACTTCTAAATTTTCTAATATTTGAAAATTTTCATTCTTTTAAGCATTAGAAAGATTAGAAACATTTTTTAAAATTATTGTGAAACTATGGTGAGGTTTTGGAAAAGGTAAAAGTATCTTATTTTTAAATGTTAAATTATTCCTCTTTCTTTAGAAAAAAAAAAAAAAAAGGCAAAGATATCGAAATTTCTTAATTTCTTTTTTTTTTCTTCTAAATAGTAGAACAAATTTGTAAAAACAAGTTATGAAGTTTATAACTTGATGAATAAAAAAAACTTAATAATGAGAGTAACTCGCTCAATGGCAACTAATTTAATGAGGTAGTAGGAGCATTGAGATGGAAGCATAGTAAGGAGTTGCTCGGGAGAAATTATGTTCTTAAGGCTATTATAGATCCCGCATTTTTGCTCATGCACTTCCACTCGATGGCAGCTCGATTTTTATTTGAAGAAGGTTTATTTATTAAGAAAATTACTAGAGTCACCACTTATTTTTGTTTTATTTTTAAAGGGAAAACAAAATAAGAAAGAAAAACCCTAAGTGTGACTCCTTATTTGGAAAAGTAAGTCTGTGAAAAACCGAGTCGGGTCTAGGGGTCAGGTTACTTATTGGGAAGATATGGTAAAAAACCGAAAGCACCCTTCTAAGCCCCTAAAAACAGGTCTCTACTAAATAAGGTAAGGCAAACATGACAATTAACTAGGAGATTAATGGATACTAAATATATCATAGATCAAAAACAAGTCATGATAATGAATAAATGAACAAAGTGAGAGTGAGAGCGTACCTTGGCAGCAAGTAATGAAGAGCTATCATGAAACAAAATTAGTGCACAATAACGAATACAAAATATGTCACATGCATATCAAAGTGCAAGACAAAAATCAGGCAATATACATTAAGCATAGCAGTTAACAATCAAAATAGATCATATGTAGGGCCCCCACCAAAGCCCAATTTATCTTTACATAAATTAGTCTCACAAATTCCATTGTGTTAGAATTATAAAAAATTCATTCTTGCTTATGTAAAATCAAGATAAACATATGATTATTTGAGAATTGGAATGGAATTAAAATCGTTCGAGAGAAAACTGGATTTTTTAAATTTATTTGAAAATTGGAGTCTCGAGAATTATTTGAAATTTGAAATATTGAGAATTAAATTTAAGAATTGGAATTTTGGAAATTAAATTGGAAAGAAATTGGAATTTTTAAAAATTATTTGAAAATTGGAACTATGAAAATTAAATTATGAAAATTGGAATCTTGGAAATTATTTGAAGATGGAAATTTTTTAAATAAATAAATAAAATAAAATAATAACAATAATGAAAATAATAATGATTAAATAAATAAATGTGAAAATTGGAAATTGAAATTTTGAAGATTCATTTGAAGATGAATTTTTTTAAAAAATAAATATATAAATAAAATAATAATAATAACAAATATAATAATGATTAAATAAATAAATGAGAAAATTGGAATTTTGGAAATTAGAAATTAAATTTGGAAATTGGGATTTTGAAGAATTATTTAAAGAGAATTTACATAAATCAAACTTTGACACATGAAGAAAAAACAAACAAACAAACAAACAAACAAAAAAGAATAATTTTCCTTTATGAGGCCACAAGAATGTCACTGCCACTTATTTATTCAGAAAACTTGAAGTGCCCCTGCCACTTATGGAGATTCCCATGCTACCATTGACTTTGTATCAATTGGAAATGTTCTAAGGGCAGCATCCTTTGTCCTTCAAAATCCCATTTAAATTATACAAACAAAATAAAAATAAAAATAGCAAGCACCGACACTATAGTGGAACATATCTTTCTGTTTGGTTAAGGGGAAAATGTAGGTAAATGAATTGATATAATATAAAGATTCATTATCTCAGGAACCAAACAGTAGAGGGAAAATGGAAGAAATTGAGAGAAGTGGAAGGTGATGAGATGAGGTGGCTTTGACAGTGGGCATAGAGGGTGTGATGGATGAAAAATTAGAGAAAGAAATGGGTATGAGGGGTTCGGTGGGTGTGAAGGAAATGAGGACGACCATGCATGCATGGTTCCTTTGCATGAGTGAGAAATGAGCAGTAGGGTAGCTGGGTGTGATGGGTAGCCATGCATGGGGCTTCATGCACGTGAGAAATGGTAGGAATGAGCTGAAAATGAGTATTGGTGAGAAAAATGGGTCTCACGGGTATTTGAAAAGTGGGAATACGTGGGAGGTATGGTGTAAGAAATGGGTATTCAAATGTGAAGTTCTGGTGGTGAGAATATGGATATGGTGAGGGGTATGATGGCGGGTTTTGATGAGGTATGAGAGTGGAAATGGATGGTGGACACGTTAATGGGTATTGGAAGATATGGGATATGATTAGTGAGATGAGTAGTGGGATATAGTGAGAGAAACGAGTGGTGATGTGTTGGGTATGAGGGGTGGTGAGCATGAAGGGTGGAAAACCGGTGGGTATGAATGGGAAGGGTGGTGAGATAAATGGATTTATAGGAAATAAGAGAAGTGGGCTTATGGATGATAAACAGTAGGGGTGGCGGGTTGAGTAAGTGTGAAAGAAGTTGATGGTGGAAATGTGGTGCTAGGTTGGATGGACGGGTGAGAGAAATGGGTTTAAGGGGTATTGGAAAAGGAGTATATGCATAAGGAGGTTATGCAGGGTGAGGTGGGAAGTAAGAACATGGGTGTGGTGATGGGAGCACCATTCCTATGTGCATGCGTGGGGATGGTTCAACAAGGAGCACTCACATCAAATTAAAGCGCTGTCACCCAAGCTCTCATGGGAAAAGATTTATTCCTCCCTCAAAACACAACCTGAACCTTCATGATTCATACAAACAACTTCTTCACCCAAATTAATAACACCAAGGCATCTTTATTGCCACTGTATTGCTTAATGAACCCAAATGACATCATGATCCCAAATACTAAAGCTTTAATGCAATCCCGTGGCCAGCCCCAGTGAGACCTTCACACCCTAGACTTACCAGAAACAGGAGAATGAACAAGAGAAGATAAAAACAAGGCGAGGACTGAAGAAATAGCCCAAGGAAACTAAGTAAGCCATGAACGTATAGAGCCTCATTTCAGATGACATCCATGGACCAATACATGTGGAATCAAGAGGGAGCAAGAGTGTGATTTTGATACACCAAGTTATGGGAATGAACAAAGCTTCAGATGTCTTCAAGAGAAGTCAAGAGCACCCAAAGTAAATCTAAAAACCAAACATGCAAACCCAAAGTCTCACAGAACAAATGAGTGACCTATAATATCCACTCAAATCAACAAACGGAAAAAAAATGCAGAAGGAATACTGAAAATGAGAGTTAGTCAATGTGGAAAAGAGAAATAAGGAGCTCACAAAAATCATACCTGGAATGCTCATTTCAAGCAAAAAGTGGGTTAGCTTCCAGTCGCGCTTTTGCTCCTCTTGCCACTCTTTCAGTAGGTTTCTTCTTCAATCCCTCTCAAATTTCTCTCAAACTACTCTCTCTGGTTTCTCCCAAACTACTCTTGCGTTTCTCTCCCATAGCCAAAGGAAAAAACCCTTCCTCCTCGCCAGCTTCTCCTCCAAGCTATATCAATCTCCCTGTCACAGCCTGCAAAACACACTCTTCTGTCTTCCTAAGCCTAGGCTCTTTTCCCTTGAGTCCCAAAAACGCTCCTCACTCTCTTAGTAACAGACATGCTCCCCATTTTCCAAACAGTTACGTCTATTTTTTGCTCTACTATGCCCCTTTTCTACTCAGTCGTGTTCCCTCCTTTTCAAATAATGCACCCATCAACTACTTTTCTTCTTACTTTCCATCCCGTCTAGCCACCCAAAAATAGCTCATTCCCAGTCCTCTCTAGCCACATAGAACAACTCACACACCAGCTGTTCTTCATTCACCTTCTGTCTTCTTTGGCTGCCTGAGAACGGCTCCTTCTCAAGGTGGCCAAATAAATAATAAAAAATAAAATAAAAATTCCTCCGTCTAAGGGGGGTCTACAGCTATATTTGGTTCCCGAAAATTATTATGAAAAAAAAAATGTTAAAGAAAAATGGTTTTCTTATATTTGGTTTCATCGTGAAAAATATAAAAGAAAATAAAATATAATTAAAATTTCTCAAAAAATTATATATTTATAAATTATTTAATATTGATATGATAGAGGGAAATAAGTAAAATAAGTTTAAAAATGCATGTAAACATAAGTTATTGAGCTTAAACCTACTTTTTATTTTCCTTTCACTTTTTCTTTCTTTTTACTTTTCCTCTCTATTTTATTTCCCTCGCATTTTCCCTCAAATTTTCTAGAAACCAAATAGAACTTAAGAACTTTGTTGGTTTCTAAAAAATACTAAACAAAGAAAAAAATGTTAAGAAAAATTATTTTTTCGTATTTAATTGTTCTATAAAAAATAGAAAATAAAATATAATATAATTAAAACTAGTTAAAAACTTACATAATTTAAAGTTATTTTATTTTTATATAGATGAGAAAAATAAGTAAAATGAGTTTAAAGTAGCAAACAAAAATAATTTATTAGTTTTTAATATATTTTTTATTTTCCTTCACTTTTTCCTTTATTCTACTTTTACTTTGTATTTTCTTTTCATTGCATTTTCACTCAAATTTTTCAAAAACCAAACATAACTTTGTAAGCATTTTATTTTCTCTTTTCCTTAAGCTATATTTGATTCATGGAAAGTGCTAAAGAAAATAAAAAGTTCTTATGTTTAGATCTCATAAAAATATACTATTATGTTTGTTTTCAAAAATCTTTAAAACATAAAATATATATGAAAAAATAAGATACTATTTGATCATGTATAGAAAAGTTAAGAAATGCATTTTTCCTTCAACTTTTTTCACATTTCAATTTTTTTTTCTTTTTCTTCTATAATGAAAAGATGCTGAATATATATATATGTATTGATATTTTCATTTTCTTTTACTTCGTATTTTTACTAAATTTTTTGTCATGATTTTCAAATATAAAAAAAATTATTTTTCTTAACTTAAAAAAAAAACAAAAAAACAAAAAAACAAAACAAAATAAATAAAACTTTCCAATGACCAAACAACCTAAGAAAGAGAGGAAAAAAATACTCAAATTATTCTATCCCATTTCTAATAAAAAAAGTGAAAACTTTATGCCAAAAATACATTCATCAAGAATTTAATTTTTTTTAATTTTAATTTTATTTTCTTTACCCTGTATTTTCTCTTAAATTTCCAGCAACCAATCACACCCTAAAAGCACTTACTAATGCTTTAATAGCAGGAATCAGACTCACTCCCCTCCAGCAACAGAATGTTAGAATCCAATTTTTGAGAACCAAATCAAATATACCCATGAAGTACAAAGATCACTGCAGCATCAGGATCCCACAGAACAATCACTTTCCATCATTTCTTACATATGTGAACCAATTTGTCTACAAATGTAGTTACATTTGTTTTCAGAGGAAAGAAGAGATTTTCCTGGATCCTCTGTTTCACATTTTAGTGGTTCATAAATTCCCAATAGAGCATCATCACATTTGAACTAGACTAAATATTTTCAAGAAGAAAGATTGATTCTGTATTGTCCAGCTAGAAGATAGGGATCATAGAAGTACAAATGATATTGCGATTTATTGTCTAATGATACTCATCAGTAACATCATCCGCAAATACATAACTATCTGTATCCTGTTCTACTACAGGTTTATTTTTTATTTTTGATATTTTACCAGAAGATTTCATGGTCTTTAAGGGTTTCCTCACCTTCTCTGCCTGCAACTCCATCCCTTTCTCTGAAGGCTTCCGCTTTCTTTTCAACCGTGTTCCACCTGTGTCCTCTGCAACAAAATTATCCATCACTGGTTGAGAGTATTACTCCCATGAAAACATAAAAAACAAAGGGCAATTATACGACACTAGGCTATATAGATGACACTGGGACTGAAATTATAATTTCATATTCTGCTTTCATATCATTTGAAGCCGGTCCATTTTTTGTTATTTTCAGAATAAAAAATAATTACAGAAGGCAATTAAACTTTCAAATGGTAGCCAGAAAAGAATGATATTACCTTCAACAGGGCTCGAGGCATGGTTCATTGCTTGCCCATTCTGTCCAGCCTCCTCTGAAAGAGGGGATCCAGAGTGGTTGCTGTCCGTCAACTTTGAAGTACTCCCTACACATTTGTCTTGCTGCTCAGGAACATCTGGGCAAGGAACTGCTGGCAAAAAACATAGTTCTTCCTGGGACATATCTGAATCACTGAAAACGGACTCATTTTCCACTGTCATAATGTCAACTTCATCATCTTCATTAACATCTGTATCTTTCACCTGCAAATGTGTAAAAAATCTATAAACAAGAAAAATTAACAAGAGAATATCTCCTCAAGCAATCTCTCCTCTCCTTTACCTTTTCAGTCTCAGGCATCAAATCAAATTCATCTTCTCGTTCTATATACTCCTCATTTTCCTCAAGCTCTTTGAAATCAGGAGCAAATGCACTCCAGTTTTCAGTGTAATCTTTAGCCCAAATATAAACCAAGCCAGTCAGAGAAACAGAGACAACAATAGGGTGAACAGGATGCCAGGCTAAATCAATCAAGGCTTCCTTTGGGCCTTCAAGGATTTTTACAAGATGCCCAGCCCTATCCCATATGTAGATCTTGTGCTCTCCTTTGCTGGCAGAGCCTCCGACAACCCATTCACCATCACCACTGAAGCAGGGTACTTTCCAATGGATTTTGGTGATAGAATCTTGAAAATCCCGAAAAAGTGCTAAACACTTTGATCCAACAGCCTTCAACTTCTCCGCCTCATCAACCTCATCACAGCTTGTGCTTAGCTCGTCAAGGACTTTGAGTCCATCTTTCAAGGGCAGAAGATTCTCATAGATCCTGATTGTACGATCATTTGAATTTGTGAGAAGATACTGTCCATTCCTGCTGAATACGATGTTCTTGATCACAGAACCCCCAGATATGGGGACAACAGCACGCACTTGTTTGTTTTTGTGATCTACGATGAGAATTTCTCCTTTGGAGTTCCCAACATAAACTAAATCACCATACTTGTTAAAGCATGCAGCAGTTGGAGTAAAAGGGGGGGATCCATCAGAGAATTTATTGCGTGATGGAGGAGGAAGCCCAGCACCTGTGTCAGAAACTGAAACTGGCAGTACAGTTGTGCTTCCAGTATTCAAGTCAACAATCATGGGGGCAGATGAGAGTGGGCAAGCTAGGCAGAGGGATTTGGCAGAACCAGGATGTAGACGAGCTTGGAGAGGGGTTTGCTGCAGAGTTGTTCGTGTTATCTTCTCCCCACTGACAACATCCCAAAGTGTTAATGACTTGTCTGCCGCAGACACAAGAATGCAATGACCATCCTTTGACCAACAGACACTTGTTATAGCAGCAACACAGTCTTTATCATGAAGCTCTTTAGCTATGCCCCTGGTTTCAAAATCCCATATAATGCAGCTTCCATCAGCACATCCAGCTGGCAAAGAATATACAAATCAATTATCACATGGTGAACAACAAAGATGAGAAGATAATATTCACATAATTCTCTTCACTAAAATGCTTATAAGCGTGTATTTAACAAACAATTGGAGAAATATGATTTGGAGAAGAAAAGAAAGAATAAAGAACAACTATAAAAAGAAAAGTGCAGGGTGTAGAATGGAATAATGACACTCTGCCTAGATGTTGAATCGGAGGGGCATGAAGATGAAAGTCAATGGGAGATATAAACTGGAATAATGCATTCTAACAACAGGCAAAGTCTGTCCAGATGAATGAAAAAATTGCATTTGCAATGCAACCTAAAATAAAATATCTTTTAAAGCAGTAAATAGAAAGCTAAAACAATGTCAATTTAACATTCCATATGACATGGTAGATCCGAAACACTACAGCCATGTAATCTTCATGAGGTAGAAAAATTCAAAAACAGACAGCACTAGCCCTTTCCCAAGAAAAGAGCAAAAACAAGCCATGTATGATCAATTCTAAAGCAATATAAACACCAATAATATAAGCAAGAGAAGTACCTGTGGATAGAAAAACAATAACAAATTAAAATAGTAAAACTAATAAACCAGCACATCAGAAAACCTTCAAAGCTAACACAATTGCAGAGAAATACAAATACTAGCAGTATTCCCAGTCTGTTTTCTCTGTTAACAACAGGTCCCTGGTTGTTGAACAACCACCCTTGTTCATACAAAAAAAAATGAGAGGAGAATCCAAATCGTGCTAAAGGAATGAAGCATTTAAAACCATAGGCACCTTACACGCCTCTCCCCCATCCCCCCTCCCTCTGAAAGAGGGAATGAAAAAATCTGAAGCAAATTTAATTTCATATATGATGGACTCTGTAGCAAATAAAATTGGACCACATGCTCCCACATTTGAAGAATTAGTGAACCCTATGAAACAAAAACATGATTTAATATAAGTATTGGCTGTTATGGTGATTTATAAGTTGCTCTTGATAGTGATTTAGTTCTCACAATGTTTTGTGTCAATTGATGTGACTAAACATAAGCTATTTTAGACGATGACGATGATGATGATTAAATAATAATAATATATGAAAAATACTGTGAAATGGTATAAGTGGCATTACCTCATGCATTAACCATTAAACTAATAAAACTAACAAAAATTCTCATCCAATCACTACATTAAAATTTTTCTTTATTTAGTAACTATTTCATTCCCTCAATCAAATTAGGAATATTATACATACGAAATGCAAATACCGGATATACATACTTTATCCATTTATTGGATATGCAATTGAATTTAGAACCTACTCCATTCCCGCTTTAACTCCTTGCCATCCAAGCCAAGTCTCAAGGGTAACTATATGAAACATAATTAAATCTTACAATAAATAAAACCATCATTTTTTAAATTTTTTGTAGGAAAATATTAAACTAAATTTGGTAACAGACTTCTTGAAACCTAATCAAACAAGCAATTTTTTTTCTTTTCTTCCTCATAAAAATAAATAAATCCCAAAGTTTTGGACTGCATAAAAATAAGGTATTATAGACCTCAAAATATATATATATATCACACACACACACACTAATATCCAAGAAAATCAGTCAATGTAGACTTATTACCTAAAAAAACTTTTGGACTGCATAAATCCCAAAGTTTAAATCCATATTTGAAGCAGAATCTTCATTTTTCAACCTTCAAAGACAGATGTAGGTTAAAAATCAAGCATCTTACCTCGTCAAGGAAGAAAATTTTGAACAAATAGGGTAGCCTACTTTTGGTAACCTGAAGCCTTACACCCAAGATTTGGGCCTTGATCCTGTGTTTTTTAAATGCTAAACTTGTAAAAGCAGCTTGGAAACAAGCTATCTAACTTACGAGCAAACACAAGAGAAAACAGACAAGACAGAGCCTGAAATCCCCTTACACATTGCACAGGCTGAACTATAAGGTAATGGTTCATGTGGGACAAGGAGGGACAAAACAAGAAGCAGGGTGAACCATGTGATATTTAAGAATTCCAAAATATATATTAGCATTGGTTGCAGACTTCACAGTATAGACCTATACCAAAAATCAGGGTTGGGACAGTGAACTAGCCCAAAATTTGAGCTTGTACCAGTAAATGATGTTCACAATATTGCAGAGTCGGTTGCCAACTTGAGCTACAGGGCAAGAAACATGAAGGCTCTTCTTGGTTTAGCACACTATGACACAATTAGTTACAGGGACATCTCACTAATTATCCAAAGGTGGAAAGACAACTTAAATCGCCATTTTTATAAGGCAAACTTAACAATAGCCAATCTTCCCACTTAGTTTTCTCCCTTTTTATGGTGCAAGCCCCAGCCTCAGCTATGAACAAAACCAAGATGTTTCAATAGGATTCTTTTATGTGCTTAGAATGATAAAGCATTCACAGGTCATTTAGTAACAACTTTATAAGGTTTGCAACACAGAAAAATGGAGGGAGAGAAACTGAGTTCCAGCAAAAGTATAGCTACATTCTCTTTGGAGAGTGGTTGAAGTTTTCTTCTACCCACATGTCCTAAAAAATGAAATTTTAAGATTTAAATTTTTATTTTCTCGAATTCTCCTTTTCCCAAGTTTTTCCAGCAACCAAAGGTACCCATAAGATTTTCAAAACATTTACTTTAACAGAGAAAAAGAAAAGAAAGAAACTAAACTGATTGGAAAAGGCTTATATTCTTAAGCACTTTCTTGTCTCACTCTTCTTAGGTAAAAATGAGAACAAAAATCCATCCTTCTCATATCCATTTAAGCTACATTGCAAGAATAAATATAGTAACAATGAAAAAATGCAAAACTATGCAATAGGTGATTCTCAAAGAGTACGAAATGGCAATACACTTACCGGCAAGTAGCGTTCCACGCCGATTAAAAGCAATGCATTTCATGACCCCATGTTCCAGATACTCCTCTATCACTTCTGGAAAATCCCCCTGCAACGGATCTTCAAATAACAACAACAAACCCACCATGTAAGAAAACTCCCTAAACAACCCAATCACCAAAACATACAAATTATTAAAAACCCACCAATAATTGGGGCGTTCATGATCAAACTTGGGTTGATAACAGAGCTACTGTCTCTCAAAATCTGACATTTAATCCAAAAAACAAAAACCCTAACAATGGTTTCCGAGTTCGCCCGTAAAAGGAGTTGCCGGACGCCCCCCCTGTGCCGCTGCTCCCCTAAATAATACCTTGTACTGGCATTAACGAAAATCCCACAAAAAAAAAAAAAAAAACTAAACTAAACTAAAATAATAAAAATAATAATAACAAATAAAACTTAAATACGCTATAATTTCAGACAGTGAATTTTGCGTGAGAGAACGAGTCCAAGACGATGAGTGGAATCAAAAGGTTTTGGCTTTCAAACATTAGGGTTAGGATTCCAAGCCGGTTCTTTTGAAAAACTGAAAATAAAAAACCCTAAATTCGGGGGGAAAAAACCATCTTTGCTTCGATTTACAGAAGAAAAATGGAGAATAAGGAGGAAGTAGACAAGAAGCTAGGATTAAATCGTCGACGGCGGGTAGTGCGGCGGTCGACGTAGACCACAAGGAGGCCGGCGGCAGGCAATGCGGAGGTCGACGGTGAGGAAACGTGGGAGCAGTAGGTTTTTGAGTTCAACTGGAATTTCAGAAACGTAAAATTTGGACACTTTCTTCACAAATATATTTTACAAAATATAATTTTCAAAAACTTCAATTTATATTTTTAGTAAAATTTGAAATAGAAATCAATCTTAAATGGGTAGAAAAAATTAAATTTAAATTTAAATTTTTATTATTCTATATTTATATTTTATTTTAATGTTTTAAATTTTAATTTTTTTCATTAATGAAAATATTCCTAAAACTATTTTTAGAATGAAAAAGAACAAAAATAAATTAATGAAAATAATTTTTTTTATTTTAATATCTAAAATGAGATGATAAAAAATAATATTAAGAAAAAAAAAGGTGAAAGATTTTTCAAATCTTTTCATTTTTCTTAAATTATCTTAAATGAAGGTGAAGAAAGTTTAGAAATTCATTTCTCAAAAAAAAAAAAATCCTATTTTTTTAAAAATGTAACCAAACAAAAGAAATTATAAATCTTTATTGTATTTTATGTATTTTTTAATATTCTTTTTTTCTTTCTCTCTTAAACCAACTCCTTTCATGAAATTTGCCTTTTCAATAAACAAGTATAAATTGATTTAAATAAATAAATAGTAGATATTAAAATATAAATACTTTACATCAAAGTTGTTTTAAAAAAAACAATTTTTTTGAAAATTGCAATTTTTTATAATTAAAAGTATTATTTAATAAGACAATTTCCACATTGAATTTTTTAAAATTATTTAAATTTTTTTTAGTGAGACTTAATTTTTATTAAAGATAAATAACTAATTTCATAAGACTTATCCTCACCAACAATTTCATGCTCTACAATGTCTTTATTTTTATGCCCATGCTTAGAGGAAATTGCATTATCAAATCTTATAGGGACAAAGTTATTTACTAATAATTTCATGCCATGACCCACAATTTCTAGATCAATTAGTGTAGTTACATCAATTGTCTTAGATGGGCAATCAACTAGACATGTCTACACTCTTGATGTCGGGCACTCTAATAAGTATTATGTGTGCCTTACAAATCAGATCTATGTAATATGGACTCCTTATCACATGGTTGAGGAATCCCCTGGCGAAACCCAAATTGTTGCAAAATTCAATTGGGTTTATGCCACTCAACTATGTGGAAACATGTCAAAGGTGAGTGATTGGAGCTTGAACATGTACTACAATGGCACATAATGACTATGATTTATGTAATATAAAAACTCCAATCACCCAATTTAATTTAAATTGATCTAAAATCCTAGTTATAAATCTAAATTATATTTTAACCCTAAATCCAGGTTTAAGAGATGAAAAAAAGATTAAGTGTAAAAGTCGTGCTCAACCAAGGAAATGAAATGGGTTCAATAAGTAGAAATGAGAGACTCGCGACTTGTGAAGCGTGAAATGTGAAATGAACAAGTCATGGTAACGAAATACTAGCAATGAATGTTAAATGATTTAGAAAGTAAGCAACCATGAAAGAAGTTTTGAGGTCATGTTTCTAAGTTTAAATGAAGATTTATCTTAATTAAAAGCAATTGCAACACACCTGACCTTGCATTGACCTTTGAACCACTTCCTAGAAGCTTTTTATAGCAAGCTACATATTTTGAAGCTTGAGAAATCAAGAATCAAAGCTTTAAATGGTGCACAAATTGAAGTAGAAATGAAAGAGATATGACCATTTGAAGACATTTATGCAAAATGGACATATTGAATTAAGCTTTGAATAGTAGAAGTTGAGTTTGAAAATTAAGCTCAACATCCAAATTTAAAACTCAAATTCCCAAATACGAACCACACCCTTTCAAACTTCTACCTTTATTCCTAAATATGAACCAAACCCCTTTAAGTTTCTCTTTGATTTATAGGCCTGTCAAGCATCAACCAAGCTCCAAGAAGAGTCCATCAAGCCCAAGATTTAAGAATTTCATGATTTTTGAGATTTTTATAATGGTTTTTGGATAGTTTTGGCCAATGAGTCTATTCCATGTGTCTTGGTTTAATTTTTACTATTTAAACTCCACTCCTTTTGGGTTTTATATATCTATATAAGGAACATGAGGAGAGAGATTGATCTCCTCCTCTTGAAAATCTCAAATAAAAGTTCAAGGTTTTCTTTTACTTTCCATTCTTTTCTATTTTAATGTTTTGGCAACCAAACATGGGTTGTGAGGAAAAATCATACACCACGTCCGGCTAATTTTATGAGTTGTAAACATAAAGATAAAGAATCCAAAGGAGTAATAAGAAACCGTAATTTATTGATTATGTTTCTCTATGTTTTCATATTTAAAATTGTAGTAAAAATTCTCTATGTTAGTTCACCCTAGATAAGGTACAATGAATTCTTACAAATGTCCTAGTGATTTTTGGAAAGACATTGATCTTTGATTGCCTTAGTCTGATCCCATAGTTAACAAATCCAAGGGTTGAATATACAAGATGCATATAGGTTTTTAATTGATTATAATTGAAAACTAAAATTAACCATCATATTTAATTGGTTTAAGAAATCCCTTTTCAAAAATAAAAATCTAAGTTTCAAATGCAATATTAATCCCCCAATTCAATTTGATATTGGGTTGACTTTGACCTTAAACCCTAAAATTTAAAACGCCTTCTCTCTCTAAGGAATCTACATTGGATTGTTAAACTTGATACCATTTTGTGATGTCCCACATCGGATAGGGGAGCATGTTCCTGACGCTATATATGTAGAGACTCCTCTTAATCAAGTAGACGCGTTTTAAAACCGTGAGAGCCCCTTCGGCTCAAAGCGGATAATATCTACATGGTTGGGTGCGGGCTATTACAAATGGTATCAGAGCCGATCCCCGACCCCGGTGTGGGGGTTTGTTTGGCTCCGTAAGGGGTGTTTATCTGTTTAGCCCCGCAATCTCATGGGACACAACGAGGACGTTGTGTCTGCATGAGGGGGTATTTGTGATGTCCCACATCGGATAGGAGAGCAAGTTCCTGACGCTATATATGTAGAGATTCCTCTTAATCAAGTAGACGCGTTTTAAAACCGTGAGAGCCCCTTCGGCCCAAAGCGGATAATATCTATATGGTTGGGTGCGGGCTATTACATTTTATTCATTTCATTAAATATTTTTGGAAAGTTTTATCCATGTTTTATTCTTATTTATTTAAATTAAGGTTTCATTAGCTTTAACAAATAATTAATCATTCCAATCTAAAAACAATTAGACACATTAGTACTTATCCCAAAAGATGACAACCTAAAAAACACAACAAATTCATGGTAATTATGTTAGAATATTTGGATTGATCCACTCAAGCCCTAGATTATGGGGTGCATACTGCTAACATCGTAAGGATACTAGATCTAAGCAACAAAAACATGAGATCTAGGTACTTGAAAAACAATACTTGCAATCTAAATATTCTTTAATCAATTTTAGTCAATGATGAAGATGGTGATAAAGATCTTGAAATCTAATGATCTGCCACTTGATCACTTCTTCTTTGATCCATGACACTTATGTAGAGTGGGTAAACACCTTGAGAGAAGGAGGTTATATATTTGGAAGACTAATGGTATAAAAAGTTAGAGGCTAAACCTAAAACTTTTATGTTTTATATAGATTGTCTTATGGGCTTGACTTTGGTCCAACTTGGACTTAGGTCACTTAATCTATCTTATTAAATTTTAATGAATTAAGTAGTCCTAATAGGCTTCAATTAATTAATTAACTCAATTCAAATAAATAATAATAATTAATCATAAAATCTTATGCAACCTTAGGCTTCTACTGAAATGTCCTTATGCACATAAATGATTAATTCTCTATAAATCCTAAAACCTCTATGCTAACAAAGAATATGAGATCGAGGGAGGGCCATTGGGACCAATGTGAAAATACTAGATCCCTCATAATAAAATTTTAAAGTTGACTTAACATTTTAATTATAGAGAATAAATTGCACTCTAGTATACTATGTCATTATATTATCATAAAAATCGATTTAATCCAACTTAATCAGTTCTTTATGTTTGTGACCTACTATCTATTGCATGGAGACTTCTCATGAATTGGTGTTTATAGTTTACATAATGTAAATAACATAATATTTCTCATTTGAATCTAATAGAAATACTCTCAAAACCTAATTCCATGTAAATCAAAATATGATTTTTTTTTTTTCAATTTTAGTTATAAATTAATAGCTTTGAATTGAATTTATCTAAATTGACCAAGTAAATTACCAAAGATAAAAATCTAAAAAAATTATTTTGAACATGAAAAAAAGAAAATTTGCCACTATTTATCTTAAACTTTTAAACTTTTAAAAAAGAATGTTTTTCCATATTTAGAGAAATTTCTGCATAGCTAAAACAACATAAAAGGTATATCAAAAACCTTTTAATCCATTCTACCATGTTATCTAAACTTTTAAAACAAATAGAATTTTAAGTTTAAAAATTGCAAAATAAAATATTTTGTTGTTGTTATTATCGGAAATATATACTTAATATAAGCAAAAAAAAAAATGGTTGTTATTTGTATATTAGAATATAGATATGAAAATAAATTATTAACATACTATATATCAAATATTATATTATTATCCTTTAATTCACATTTCAAATTCTAGAATTATAGGTTAACCCTTCTGTATTATAATTAAGTCATAGTTTTAGAATTTGGGATGTAACATAGGACTAGAAGATTTTATTATTTAAGCAAGATAATTAATTTATTCAACACTTATTTATCTAGGTTTTACTATAATAACCTATTGGTATCCAATAATTGTTATGTCGTTCAACTCATGTCCATTTATATTTAATAGGTTTGGCATCTTTTAGCATTTAGACTAGGTCCAAATGCTTCTTATTTCATTAACAAGCTTAGCTATGTCTATATTATATATTTCTATTTTGACCAATTATTTCTAGGTTAGTATTTTTTTCATGATTCGTGATTTGAGGATGTTAATGACCATGTGATGTTAATGATTTTTAGTTTTGTTTCGACATTCTATTTGGTTAAGTCTACCTTGTGACGTAAAGGATGATCAAAATAGAAGATTCAATGTCAATAACAAGTTTAATTGTTTTGATTTCATCTCCCTTTGTGTCGTGTATATAACTAATAAGGATTTTTTACTTTCAAGTACAAAGGTGTAGGCATGTCTTTTAAGGGGTTATTTGTTCAATTTGAAACTTTTCAAGGGCTACTTGTTTTAATATGCATCTCTATTAAGGGCTATTTGTCTCATTTGTGCCTCTTTGAGAGCTATAAGGGAGTAATAAGTTATTTTTATTTGAATAAATATGGTTTCTTCAAGAGAGTCAATTTTTATATGCATGTACATTTCCTCGTGCCCTTTCCACTTTTAGGGAATATGTCTTTTAAGACCATATGTCAACAATATTTCGAGCATGTCTCATTGCATATTGAAACATCAATTTGTCATACTTAAGGTGTGTTTTACATTTGTTTGTTGTACTATTAGTTGGTTATCCTTCAAGGTCATCAACTCATATTCACTAATACAATAATAAAAAAATCCCAAGAAATTTCATATTATAAAATCTAAGAAATTTCTTTACGATCTTCTTAAACTGGCTTTCCTCTCCCTAGATACCAAAAAAATTGTCTCACCAAATGGTTGCACAACATTTCATACTACCGTTTTAGGGGTATAAATAGGTAAATCACTAGGTAAAAACTTCTAGTTTTATAATTTATGTCTGTTTAATTTTACAATAAGTTAATGTATCAATGTTTCCCTTATGAGACTAGGTTGATCATGACAGATTCTTCTAGGTTGATCAAATTTTGGACTCAAATTCGTAACCGGCATATAATACATTGATTACATATCTAATACATATGTAAAAATAATTAAATATACACATAAAACATTTCATAATTCATATTACACCACAACTCAAATTTATAAAATTAACATAATAAAATGAGATATAACAATGCAATGTGAATTAACAACATTCCAAATTCAATGCAAATCCAAATTGTATCTATTATTCATGTGTATAAATATGATAACATCACATTGGTTCTTGACTTTCCTTTTTCTTTTTTTTTTTCTTTTTTTTTTTCATAAGCATGAATATAAGATAGAGTTTCTTATTATCATAAGTTAGCCTAAAATATTCCATGTGGCATCACAAAAATATTTATGCATATTCATATAAAAAAATTTAAATATCCATGAGAATATAATATTACAAGAACATTATAGTATTTTTATAACATGCAAACCACTCACTTTGGTTTGAAGAATAAGAAGGGAAAGAGTGGATATATTTATTTATTCATTGTTTTTCAGCCCCATAAACGAGGAGAAAATAAATAAATAAATGAGATTTAATAACTTAGATTAGAAGTATGAATGGGTTAGGTTTGGGTTAAGTGTTGGATTTGAGTCAATCACAAATCCAACCTGTCAATATAAAGACTCAAACCCAAGACTCTTATTGTCTCCCTTAACAATGACAAGATTAGACCATTGGGCTCTAAGGCCCATTTATGTGCTAAAAGTTGCTTTAATAAGTTAGACTAGAAGTCTGAATGGATTAAGTCTGGGTTAAGTGTAGGATTTGGGCTGACAATAGGAGGACTCAAACTCAGGACTCTTATTATCTCCCTTAACAATGACATTAATTTGTTATTATAAATTTAACAAATTAATTTTAAATTAATGTTTGTTATAAGAGTCCTCTAAAGTATTTTTTTTAATTTTAAATTAATGTTAAATTTTTCATTACTTAAATGTTTAGTTTTATAACACACCACCTAATTCCTCCAAACATGACCTCTCAATTTACTACCTGCCTTAACTTGCTTTAGGCTATGTTTGGTTCCCGGAAAATTTGAGGGAAAATGCGAGGGAAAGAAAATACAAAGGAAAAGTAGAAGGAAAGAAAAAGTGAAGGAAAATAAAAAAATAGATTAAAAGTTGATAATTTTTTTTTTTTTGTTACTTCAAACTCATTTTATTTATTTTAACTCATCAATATAAAGATTAAATAATTTAAAATTATATAACTTTTTAATTAGTTTTAATTATATTTGATTTTCTTTGATATTTTTTATAGGACAACCAAATATGAGAAAATCATTTTTCTTAGCATTTTTTTTCTTTCCTTTGTATTTTCCGGGAACCAAACATAGCATTAATAAATTCACTTAATTAATTAAAATATGATATTTAATAAAAGTCAGAGAGAAGTGTGAAATTTATTTTTTCACATGGAGATCACATGGTGTATATAATAAAAAGGCACATGGGGACTCTTAAAAGACTGACCCTATGGCTAGGCCCACCATTCATACAATGGCCCAAAACTTAAATGGGCTAACAACAGCCCATAACAACCAAACTGACCCACCTAGGCCAGGGTGCATCTTTTTTTTTTTTTATTGCAAAAATGTGTATTTTTTTTCTAAAAATAAATATTTAAAAAAAAAAAATCACCTAGGCCCAAAATTGTGACAAGGGACAGCTCAAAAGGTTCTAGGCCACTATTTCTTGGGTGACAATTTTGTGAATGATCTTATCATGACCTAAAGAAAAGGAAGGAAGGAGAGAAAAAAAGGATGTTAGGTCACTAATCAAACCAATGCAAAAACAACATGAATTAAAGTGGAACCAAATCTATTGAAAAGAAGTATTGGTAAAGATGCCTATCCCACCCACTTTAATTGAAAATATGTGTTACCTAAAAAGGGGAACACCTTTTCTTTTGCTCCATGCCTAAAGCCCCTTTTGCCTCTCTTATCTTTTTTAAGGTACCCCCTTATCTCCCAAAGGCATCATGAGCCCATTTCATGTGGCTCCAATTTCTTTTCTCCCCTTTCCACATTCCCCCATGTCAAGGCATTTGATTAGTTAAGCATATGTAGAATAAGAAATTTTCATTGGTAAATGTATCTATGTTTTTGAAGATTCATTGTACCACTAATAGTAGATAAGTACGTGCATGTAAATTATGTATAAATAATTGCCTAATACTTTGGATTATGAGGAGAAAGAAAGTTGATGTGTGTAATAAAATGTTGTTTTGTAAGAGTTTGCTAATTATGTGGTTACTATTTTGTTTTCTCTTTTAAACCCTTTATTAGTTTTTGTTTATGATAACGTCGTATTTTTACTAAAGATTAAAGTTAAAAACAAAACTATACTTTAAAAAGACAATCTTAGTACGATATGTAATATCTTACATCGGAGATAATAAAAAGTTTATAATATTATATATGTATGAACTTCTTTTAACCTTCTAGACGGGTTTTAAAATTGTAAAAGCTTATTGGAATTAAAACGAATGATATCTTAACAATTAAGAGCAAATTGTTATGAATGCAATAAGAGCTCACCTCAGATCCAATGAGGAAGTTTGTTTAACCCTATTTCGTTGTAAAAGGATGTCCCATAATATTATGTTAGCATGAGAGTGATTGTAATATTTCATATTCAATAGAGGAAAAAAACTATTGTATAAAATTTTTTTAACCTTATAAATGATTTTTAAAGTTTTTAGAATTTATTAGGTTCAAAATGAATATCTACACGATTAAAATTAGATCGTTACACTATGAGATTTTAATTTAATGTAAAATATATTTTTTTATAAATTAAAAACTCTATTTAATTAAAATCAAACATAGTTACAACATATTTAATATATATATATATGTAAAGTCCTAGAATACCTTTTTATATTTTTAATCATTATTCAAAATGTTTTAAAAAAACAAATAAATAAGGTTAAAATTTATTCCAAAAAACTATTTTCATAATAAATGCTTAAAAAATAAAAACCACTTTATGTCATTTCAAGACTAATTTTCAAGCGTCTTTCAAGTTTTTATTAAGAAATTCTCACTTCTCCAAAATAATTACAAGATTGGGATGATCCGGATCTTCAAACATCACCATCATTTGATCTACTTCACATCTCAATAAGGAAAAAAAAAAAAACTATTATTTTAAGTTCATGGTGTAGAAATTAGCTTGTTGGAATCTTCATACCTTGGACACACCAACCCAGATGTGGCTGCACAGTCCAAAACATTGGGTGTGGGAGAGACTAAAAAATACCCATTCTTCACATCAAATTGATGAAACCCAAGTTTTGAAAAGGGAATTTACATGAAACCCATGTCCCAAATTAAAGAAATTTTGAGTGCTCCACAAGCAAGGAATAAAATGAACCACAAACCCAAATAATTTAACATGAATTCCACCTAAGACTCCATAGTTGATGATGGGCACATCCAATTAAGCTTGACTCCATCCAGATAATTTAATTTAAACCCTAAGTCTTGGACTATGCAATGGAATGGTTCCACTTTGTTGGATGGTTATACCCAAATATTAATACTTTATTTTAAAAATCATGGTGTCCAAATACCAAGAATTAATGAATTTTTTTAGGCCACTTTGGATTAATAAACCCAATAGTCTATGTTTTGATTTGATCCCATTGTCTTATATTTAGGTTTAGTGAACTTCAATGCTACAATTAAAGCAGGTGAATTGTACCCTTATGGCCTTATCTTTGAATTGTTAAAACCAATAATTTTTTTGAATAAATTATTGTTAATTTGTTAATTAATATTATCTTAAGGGTTGATGTAATTAGAAGTGGGATTAGTTGGTGTGTTTTTTAATCAAGTTATTAGTTGGGTTGGTTAGACCAAATAAAGAAGGATTGTAGGAATTGCACTGATGGGTACCTCATAGAATCTTGTCATATTTTTATTTGTCTTTTTATGAGCTTAAAGTTGAAATGGAAAATATAATCATAATTTTTTTTAAAATAATAATATCAATGTTGTAAAAGTCTCATTAAATATCGTACATAAATTAATAAAAAAATTATATATTTTTTAATTTTCATATTAATTTTTTTAATATAACTTTTTAAAATAAATATAAAAATTCTTATTTAAATTTTTTTTTTAAATTGACTCTTTAAAAGTCAAGTCGCATATGTTTTTATATGTTTATTCAATGTTTTATATGTTTAATCAATGATGCTCCAACCGAGGGATTCTAATTGTATTTGTTTTTTTTATAATTCAACTTTTATTTACTTTTTAATTTTTTTTAAAGCAAATTACTTTTAGTTTTTTTCACTTTTTATTGATTTATTATTTATTTTAAAAAAATTTTATTGAATTAAAAGTAATTTATTAGTTTTTCTTTATTTCCTAATGCTTAATATAAATAAAATATTTAAAAAATAGCTGAATTAATACTTAACATTATTAAGAACTATTTTGATGTAAGTTTTATTTAGAACTAAGTAAAAAAAAAAAAAAACAAACAAACAAATACCCCTTAATTTATATATAAAGATATCCCTAACATAATTACAAAATTTGGAATTTCTAACATGAAAAAATCATGGCTTATTTCAACATTTCAAAATGACAAAATTAAACATATTTTTTCATCTTTTTGTTTGTTTAAACCAATATTAATTAGTGGTTAAAACTTAGGTATCCTTTTAAATTTTGTGAGACAAAAAAAGGGACAAAAAAAGAATAAAGAAAAAAGCACAATGGATGTATTAATTCTGTGATGGAGGTTTTATAAAACAAAAATAATTTCATGTGGTGGGTGGTGAGGAGTGAGGAGGATGTTTGATGTGCCTTTTTCTTTAGGGGGGTACATGACCCTATCTTCCTTTGGGCAAGTAGTACTCTAAGGTCTTAATTCTAACATTATTATTGCACATTTATTAATGTTGGAACTTTTGTTCCACAAATTTAGAGTCCATGTTCCTATGTTTCAAGGCAAAGTCCCTAGCCTTCATGGGACCACCACATATGTCTTTGCCCATGGGCCTTCCCCAACTTTTCTTCCACATTTCTCATCCCCACAAATAATATTATGCTAGTTGTATTTTTATTAACTCATCATACACTCACACCAATAATCTAAAGCAAAATTTCTTTTATTTTTCTAATTATAGATTAAAAATTATTTTATCCCTTTATTATACATTCTTTTTTTAGTACTTATTTTGAGTATCGGACTAGTAAGCTAGTCGGGTAGGCATCTTGTTCAGGTAGAGTCAATCTGAGTGGTCCCATTTGACTAAAGGTTATATGAGTAGTAAGCAGTCATAAATAGTCGACCGTTACATGTCATCAACGAGTCGATGTTATAAGATTAAATGCGAAGATAAATGAGTCACGATAATTAGATCGGATGAAAGTTACAAAACTCAACATCTATATAATAACTGAATAACAATAAATATAGATATGACTTAAATATCAAAAATCTCTATTCAGAACACATCTGGACACACCTTTTTGCAGTAACATCAAGGATAAGATGTCGGTCGATATTAAGCATAATCAACACCTATGTGTTTTTTCTTTTTTCTTTTTTTTTAAAAATTATGCATTGGTAAATATGATAGAAATTAATATAAATTTTTTAGAAATTGGGAAATGATGTTAGATGGATTAAAAAAAAAAAAAAATCTTGGATTCATGAGATTGATGTGGATTCTCATGGCTTAGTTGCTTTCAACACAGGGGTGTGTGACAATGGTGGGGCTGTCTTCCCTTACAACTTTGATAACTTCCAAACCACCATTAAATAATGGAGCAACTTTGATATTGACACTCACACATGAACTATGCTTTATACACCTAACATTACAGTCTAACATGCATCACATGTTTTACTATTATCTTTTTATTTTTTAAATTTTTATAATTATATTTATGACATGTATCACATGTTTACTGATCTAGGATATGGATTAAGTATAAATTAGTTGGCAAACCGAATTAGGGCCTGTTTGGGATTATTTTAAAAGTGATTAAAAACACTTTTTAATACTTTAAAACATTTTCTAATAAAAATAAGATGTTTGAAAAACTTCTAAAATTCTAGAGAAGCATTTCAAATGATTTTTGAATAATTTTTTTAAAAAAAACACAATTGAATAGCTTTTAAAATTTTTTATCCAAACATTTCTATTTTCAAAAATAAAAATTAACAATATTTTTTTTATATAAAATGTGATAGTTTTTTATAATAATAATAAAAAAATAGCTCATGTCTTTAAAGATTATTTTTAAAATTTTAAAATTCACGAAAAATTTTAAGCTCTATTTGGTGATTGTTTTTTAAAATAATTTTTGAAAATAATCTTTTATAACTTATTTGTAATGTTTTGTAGAATAAAAGTTTGTATGAAAATCTTAAATATTTTTAATCAGTTTTTAATATTTTAAAAATAATTTTTATATTTTGAGGTTTATTTTTAATTATTATTATTTAAATATTTTTTAAAAATAATTGAAAATAATTAAAAGAGGTTCTCTAAAAACATCTTATTTTTTTGTTACAAACATATTTTTTTCAGTTTTTTTGTTCTGGAAAACAAAAAAGTGCGTTTGGTAGTAATTGAAACATTTTTAATATTTTTAACACTTGAAAGATAAAAAAATTTAAGTGTTATAAATGTTAAAAACGTTTCTTATAGTCACTATTAAAGGAGTTCTTAGTCAATCAAATATTTATATAAAAATTTAATTCTTAATTATATTTGATGTTCAAAAACTCTGTAGAAAAAAAAATAAAGGATGAAAAAGATGATGGAAGGGGAAAAAATAAGGCAAATGTAATTCAAATAAATACAAATGAATTTGTGTAGAGCACTTTTTAGAAATTAAAATAAATATTTATTTAATTAGAAAAGATGTAGAAAATAATAGTACGAATACCAAACAAAGGCATATGAGAAGGGGACCTCAAACGGAAGAAAAGTTGAATTGAAATTTAGCTTTACTCTGGCTGCTTGGTTGTCTTGGAGAAAGCCACATACAAAAGTTTGGAAAACTTTTTTCCTTGGGCCCAAACGACATTTTTTATTAAAAAAAAATGGTTATTAAGGTATGAGGAAAAAGTTTTAGACTTTAAAATTTTGAAGGAGTAAGGAAAGAAAAATAAAAAAGATAATTATTTATGTAATATTAGATAGAGAAAAAAGTTTTTAATATTATATAAGCATAGATTTTTCTTAAATTCATAAATATGCTTTAAAGTCACGAGAACCTCTTGGGATCCAAAGCAGATAATAGATATTTAGATTTATTTTATTATTTATAAATTTATTTTAATTTTTTAATAATTAAAAATGAGTTTAATAACCATAAAATAATTTAACCCTAAATAAGCGTGGGAGTACATAAAGTTGTCATTTCCACTTCAAATTTCATATATAAATTTTGGGTTGTGCTTGGTTAGGATAAAATATATATATATATATATATATATATATATATATATATATATTGTATTTTCCTACAATTGTTTTTTTTTATTTTCTTGAAAAATTGTTACATAGTATTATTTTGTCATTATACTTGATCTTCTTATTATATTATATTTATTTTTTCTATAAAATTAAGAAAAAATAGTCTAAACAAACAAAACCTTACTTTTCATATTTAGTCAAATTACTAGCAAAGACTAAGAATGATAATTTCTTAACCTTTTTAATAATTTAAAAAAAAATGTTTCATAATTGTTAAAAATTTAATATAAATTTATTTAAACTAAATTTATTTGCATAAAAAGAGATTTATTAGATTTGATTTTTATTTGTACACATCATAATTTTATTATAACCATGTTTGGTTTTCAAAAAAATTGATGAAAAATATGAGGAAAAGGAAATATAGAGCAAAAGTGAAAGAAAATAAAAAGTGAAGAAGAAGAAAAATAAAAATAGATTTAAAATTAATAAATTATTTTTTACATGTTTTTTGAAATTCATTTTACTTATTTTCTTTATTGTATAAAGATTAAATATTTTTAAAATGCATAAATTTATAATTAATTTTAATTATGTTTTATTTTCTTTCATATTTTTTTACTGTGAAATTAGGCATAAAAATACATTTTAAATTATTTTCTTTAATAGTGTTTTTTCTTTGGAAAACCAAAGTAGAAAAAAGGGAAAAAAATGAGACTTTTGACCGATTATATTATTAATCAAAATGGACGGGGGAGATCCAATCTAGGAGAATGGGGAAAAGGCAAGGAGGGAAGATAAAGGTGTGAGCGGGGGACAGGGAAGGGAAAGGGAGGGGAATGATGAGGCGTAAAAGGACAAGAAGTTAGAGAAAAGGCATGCGGAGTGGGAGTGGCCGAGTGGGGTGTGGGCTTAATTTGGAGGGGAGTTATCATGAGTGGGCAAGTACAATTGATGTTAGTGTGGGGTCGCATTTGAATGCAACTCAACTATCAAGGAAAGACAGGGTCCACACTTGTCGTGACATCCCATGTGACCATTTCTCCTCCTAAAGCCCCCCAAACGCCTTGTAATCAATGCACTTATGCTAGCTGCCCTATATTCTCCCCCACCTTTTTTTCTTTTTTATTTTTTTATTTTTGGGTATTTATTGGATATAGTTTTCCTTTTCTTTTTTTTTTTTTTTTTAAAAAAAGGTTTTTTGATAATTTTTTTATTACTTTTTAGAATAAATTTTAAGTGCTTTCCATTTTTCTAGTAGAACATTTTAAGCAATAATTGAAAATATATGGAATATTTTAGAAGATTTTGTTTTATAACTAAGTGTGTAATAGTAGTTATTCATGTTAATGACTAATCTTTAACCTAATCTAAATTGAAAAATAATTAACTTGAGTTTAACCCGACTCAACTTTTAATACGAGGCACTCAACCCAAGTCTAACCTAACCTCATTTTTCCAAACTAGAATTGAGTTCCAGTTGGTCTCATTACATTATTCAAAATTCATCTATAATATTTTTTGAAATTAATGATTTTGGGTTAGACCCAAGTTGTTCAAACCTTGACCCGAGTCTAACCCCAATTGAGTTCAAGTTGAAAAAATATAATCCAACCTCAACCCGAATATTAAAAATGATTATTCAAGTCCATCTAAATGTCAGGTTGGGTCAGGTCAACTCGCCCAAATTGCACTCCTATAAAAAAAATGTTTTTAAATAAAATTTTATTTTTAAAAAAGTATATGTATATTTTTTAAGTATTGTTATGAAAAGTTGTTTTTGTGAGTTATTTTTTACAATGTTTCCAACCATACCTTATAAATCTTGTTATAAGAAAATTTATTGGGAAAAGTGAAATTTGATTCACTAATATAAAGATATATGGAAAAAAATAACCCCAAAAATTTTAAATTAGTATTATCTTTTATCTATTTAAAAATAATTTAAAATATATGTACTTTTTAATGAGACATCAAATTATTTCTAAAAATGTCCTTTTACTTCCCATGTCATCTAAATCAATTGACAACTAGGCTCCTCCTTATAAATGTTTCCCTTATATTTTATTATTATCATTTATTTTATTTTATTTTACTTTTTTTTTGTTTTATTATTTGAGAATTTTTTATTATCTAAAAACATTATAATGTAAGAATTGAAAAAAAAAAGTTTATTCTAATAAGTTAAAAGTCAATTCATATTCTTTATAATAAATAAGTTAATAATAAATTTATATTTATTATATAATATTAATAATTGTTTGATATAGAATAAAATTTGTTGTAAAAGTTTTTGAGATATAAAATGTTTTACAATATGTTTGTACTGTGATATATAGTGTAAAAATAAATAAATAAATAAATGAATAATTATTTCATATTAAATAAATTAATCATAATTAAAATAATTATATATTATTAAATTTATTATTTATTATTTAATAAACAACCTTATTACTTTTTGAATTGTAATTATGATTAAATAGGATTTGTTAGTTAATATTTCCTCTTGAAATTTTAAGAAAGAAAAAAAATATTAATCCTATTTAAATAATATTTTTTTTAACAATATTTCCTAAACTTAAACTAAAATAAGATTTATGTTTGGACACACTTTTACTTAAATTCTTTTATTATAAGATTTTTTTTTTTGTGGTATTTTTAATCACATCGATTCCTATCTCAATCATATTTTACACATTCAAGATAGGAATCATATTTTACACATTCAAATGGGATTGGAGGAGGGCATAGGATATGGCACCCAAAAGTACTTTCCAATTCTAAAGTTGAATCTTTTGTAAATATTTTAAAATAAAAAAATCTAAAACCTTTAATTATTTTTAATAAGTATATTTTAATTTAAAGTGAATATGTTTTTCGATACTTTAGTTATTTAAAATAAATAAATGATTTTTTTGAATTTTGTGAGCACAAAGAAATTTATATATTTAAAAAAAAAAACGCATTTGATTTAAGTTAAGAGTGTGTTTTACACTCTTTCTACTTAAAGTGTTTTGAGTAAAAATATTATATCTCAAAGTACTTTTAAGAAAATTACATATTAAATGTATTTTTCACAATTTTAAAAGTGTTTTCTAAATTTTACTAAACATTAAAGCCTATTTGGTAACTGTTTTTTAAAACAATTATGAAAAATTAGTTTTTGAAAATAATTTTGAAAATTGTTATTTGATTTTTGTATAATAAGAGTCTGTTTGAAAATCTAAAATATTTTTAACATATTTTTAATATTTTTAAATATGTTTTAAAAATATTTTTTTGTTTAATGTTTTATTGTTAATTATTTTATGTGTTTATATAATTATTTCTTAAAACAACCCTCATAAAACAATTCAAAATAAGAATAGAAAACATAAAATAATGTTTGATTGCTATGTGTTTTTTGTTATAAAGAACAGAAAACTGTTATAAAAATTAGTTCCTAAACAGATCCCTAATTTATTTTCAAAAATATTTTTTAAGCTATAAGCATCCCGTTAATCACTATCAAACAAACTCTAAAATTGAGATATATTTCATGAATGTTTGTTTTAATATACTAAATATTGAAAAACAGTATACTTTGAAAAACAAAAGTAATGGAAATATTATATTTTAATTGATTTCAAGTGTAAATTATAATTTCTAAAATATGGAAATAGTATTTTATTGAGACAATCCATTTTTCCTTAATACCTTCATAATCTTTTACAAAAACTCCTTTTCAGACAACTAAAAATCTTAATTGAAATAACTCAAAACAAATTTCTAAAATATTTTTTTATTCATTTAAATATTCATCTTTAAATCAGAAATAATTTTTTTTCTCAATATAAAAATTATTGTGGGTAATTTTATGAAATATAAAATCATTTTTAATCCTTGAAAACACTTTTATTAAAATTGTGAGTATTTAAAAAATTCCAAAAACTATTTTTAAAAATGTAAGGCCATGTTTGAAAAGTGTTTTAATACATATTTGAAAAATACATTCTACTATTTTGTAGAATAAAAGTACAATTGGGAAGTTGAAGTATTTTTAATATATATTTTAAAAATAACTTTTATTTTAGTAGTTTATTTTAAATTATTCACCATATTTATAAGATCAACCATTCTTTTTTTTAAAAAAAAAAAAAAACAAAGAAGAAAGAGGAAAGTGAAGACAATTAAAAGATATTTTTTTGAAAACATTTTGTTTTCTGTTTTAAAAAAAGAAAAACTATTTTTTGTTTTATGATTGCTAAACACGTTTTTCCTATTTTTGTTTTGTTTTCAAACAAAACCTCATTTTATATTTTATCTTATTTGTTGGAGAGCAAAAAACCGTTTATCAGACATGACCTAAATATTTGTTTGAACTTATTTTATTTTATATAAAAGTATATTATTTATACAAAAAGTATAGATTTACTATATCTTTAAAAATAGTTTCAAAAAGTTTAAAATTTAAGTAGTAAAATTTTAAAATATAATATATTACTAAAATATTATTGAAATCACTTTTTTGATTGCTTTCACAAAATGAAAACATTTTTATTATAATTATTTCCAAATAGGGTAATTTTCTCAAATATTGTGATTTATTTTTTCTTTTTGTGGTGTTTGATGCTACTAGCTTTATTCCCAATGGGTCTAAAAATTGTTCATCTTTCAATGGATGATGGGATCAAAGTGCAAAAGATAGATCATAGATCTACTTTATTTTAAGGAAGAAAGGAATATAGAAAAGTAGGAGATGGAAGAAAGGTCAAACAAATAATAATAAAAAAAAGGAAAAAAAGGGTAAAAGGTTAGGCTAACATGAGGAAGTGCCTCCAAAGACATAGGGCAAAGAATATGAGAATTAAATATGATTTTTTTTCAAAAATAAGTTAAATAAATATATTTAAAATTAGGCACCACCCAACTAAAGTTTGGTTTGGTTATCAAATCTCTCATCCATTCTCAACTTTCTTGGGGATGGAATCTTAAGATCCAAAAGCAAAGAATCCACACACAAAAGCTCTTTCTTTACCTTATGAATAAACAATCAAACCATCCCTTTTTGTGTTTAGAAAAAATTGATAAAAATTAAACAATATAAAGTTTTATAAATTTTGTTTATATATTTCTTTAAACTTATTTCACTTTATCTTCTATATAAAAATTAAATAATTTTTTAAAAATATACCAAGGTCTTTTTTAATTTAAAAAATTGTTTTTAAAAATAGATTTCAATAATAGTTTTTAAAACCGCTCCATGATGTTCTGCAAAATAAAAGTCTATCGGGTATTCGAAATATTTTTAACCCATTTTTAAAATTTTTAAAAATAATTTTTATATTTAGTGTCTTATTTTTAACTAGTCTATATATTTGTATAATTTAATTTTTAAAATAACCTTTAAAAGACAAGTGAATACAATTCAAAATAATTAAAATGTTATAAATGAAGTAATGAATGCCATTTCATTTATTATATTAAATGTTAATTAATATTATTTATAAATTCTATTAATATTCATTGATGAGAATATTAATGGAAGTCATTTGGAAAACGACTTCCCATCATCCCTCAACAACAAATAAATTTATTACTTTATCTCATTATCTTTCTCTTTCATTTCTCAACTTTTTTTTTTTTTTTTTGTGATTTCTTCCTCTCTATTATATATTATTATCAAAGTAATATATAATTTATCTCTGCTACTTTATATATGTTGCATTTATCCTTATTTTACAACCTAAAAGACGTTATTTGAAAACACTTTGATGATGCTTGTTTTTTTACTTTTTAACTTTAATTATAACTTTAATACTTAATAATGGTAAGTATTAAGTTGTTTGTTTTTATAATATTTTATCTTATTAAAAGTTAAAGAAAAATCAATATGCTATTTTTTTATATTTAAAAAAGTCAAATATTTTGATTTTTTCCATTTGTCAAAAAGTTCATAAAAAGTCATAAAAAAAATAGAAAAACAAATAATTTAAAATCTAAAAGCAAATTGATTTCGGTAAGAAGTAAAAAAAAACAAATATTGTTTGTGAAAAAACAAAAACATTTTTTGATAGTCAAAATTGTTTTCTTATTATTTTTTGTTTTGGATAATAGAAAATTGTTTTGAAAATAGTTGTTATACATAGAGTTAAATTTTTTGTTTTAGAAGAGTTGAGAAAAGTGGAAAAGAAAAAAAAAGGGGAAAAAAAAAATTTTAAATAAAAATTTATTTTTATATATTGGTTTAAAATCATTTTACTTATTTTAATTATTTAATATAAAAATTAAATAATTTTAAAAAATATTTATTTTTTAGTAAGTTTAATTATATTTAAAATTTTCACTTTTTTTTTTTAAATAATATCAAATGTAAGAAAATATTTTTTTAATATTAAACCCTGAAATCTAAATTTTTCCATATCCATAAATCCGACCCATCAAATTTGGAAATTCAAAAAACATGACCCAAACTAAGGGCCCACGTTCTGTCTATTTCAATCCCATCACCATCAATCCACACGTTAAAAAGAACTCATAATTTTCAAAAAAAAAAAAAAAAAAAAAAAAAGAAGGAAAAAAATACCCCAAAAAAAACCCAATTAACGATATTATTATTATTAATTCTCCTAAAAAAAGAGAAACAAGAAATCCCAATTTCGAAACCTCCGCTACCACCGTGGCGTACAAAATAATCGGCCCACCACCTCCACCACCGCCACTGCCCACCACCAACACCACCACCAACATATATAGTCCAACACAGCACAGATAAGAGAGAGAAAGAGAGAGAGAGACAGCCATTTTATATAGAGAGAAAAGCGCCTCTGATCTTGACAGACCCTAACTCTCCGTTTCTCCCTTCAGTTTTACTCCTCCACATTTCTCTCGCGCTCAAGATTCCTTGTTCTTCTTCCAAGAACCGCTCCTGGATCCGCTGCCGCCTCCTTTTTGGTCCCTTTTTCGGCGCGGTTCAGGGAGGACTCGGTTCTGTTGGTTCTTGGCGCTGATTTTGTGTGCATTTAGGGCTTTCTGTGGATTTGGAGTTTTGGCAATGGTGTTTTTGATTTAGAGAGAGAAGCGGATATGGATGATCGCGGCGGAGGGTCGTTTGTCGCTGTCAGAAGGATATCTCAGGGTCTCGACAGAGGCAACACCTGTCATTCGACGTCTGGTATGCTTTTTTTTTTCCGCCATAAATGCTCTTATTTTTCTCCAATTTTGCCTGTTTTCACCTTCTTCTCATTTTTCTCTCTGTAGAATTCTCTTTTTCTTAAAACTTTCCTGGTTCGTCTACACAATTATATCAGAGAATCCAACTTTTGCTCCTCTCACTCTGTCTCTCTGTAAAACACACGCTCTCTAGTAAATTACTGTTTCATCTTCAAACTTCTTTTCTCATCTCTCTGTCTCTCTCTAACTTTTTCTCTCTCTAGAAACTTTCTCTTCCTAGAGAAACTATATCCCTAACAAAAAGCTCTTCTTCTCTCTCTAAACTGTCATTCTCTCTGTAATTTCTTGGAGTTTGGATCTGTGGATTGAGATTAGGTTATTTATGCGTAGCTTTGAGTATAAGCGTAATTGTCAATAACTTCATGTTTACTGATATCCAAATTTGTCTTGGTGGGTGAGCAAGTTGCAGCTACTGATTTCTTCATTCTAGTTCGGTTTTTTTCCCCCTCCCTTTTCCTTTTGGGCGATCGAGTGTATATTTTAAGGTTTTGTTTGGTTCTCAGGAACTGTGAGAAAGGAAAATGATGGGATTTTCGCCATAATTTCCTCGATTTTTTCTTATCCTTCTTATTTTCCACGGCGACCTAACAAGAGAAATTGGTTTTTCCGTCTTTTTGTTGGCCTGGTTGTTTCTAAGATTCAAACAAAGCGTAAAGGCATAGATGACATTTTCCATTTGTTTTTTCTTTTACCGAGCAACTTCAGTTGATTGAAATGCTAAGTTCATTGTCTATTTAATGAACTTTACTTCCGATCTGCAATACAAAGAAGTGGTATATATACATGGTTTGATTAGGAGAGAGATAGTTTCACCGTTTCGGGCATGTGGAAAGATTAATATTGTGTTTGGAGCCTTCTTTATGGAAACGGATTAGCTAAATGGCTGCAATTCATCATAATGTGATTATAGAAAGTTTCTTTTTTTTTTTTCAACATATTTGATAATGTTCCTTGGATGGACTCAGGCGTTTTTTTGAAAGCTTCCTTTATACTTTTATTGATAATTTCAGTTTATGGTGAATGTTTAGGTACTGGGCACTTGAAAGTTGTTATGGATATGATATTTTGTCATTGTGCATTGTACTTTGACTGGTGTGGAAACATAGTAATTTTTCTAGGCATCCTTAAATTGTATTGAAGCTTACTTGTTGGGACTTGTGCAGCTCTGGTCATGCCTAGCAAAATGAGGCATAGGCCTCATGTGTAGTAAATTTTCCTTGTGCATTATTTTCCCTAAGACTCAAAAGTGTGGGACTAATATGGATGACAAATAATTTCCCTTTGCCTTTCATCCTTTGTGGCTATTCCTCCCTTATGCATAATTCTTGCTAGAATAGCTGGAAAGCAGATAATGTTCTGTAAATATGTCTGATAAATCATCTTTTCTTTTTTATTCTTTTCTCCCCAAAGTGTTTTTGCGCTTTTCTGTACTTCTATTTGGGCTTTATATGTTATTATAGTTCATAAGAATAGTTTTCCTTGTCAAGTTAATTTTGTGACATTGTTTGAGGTTCACATTAAGTTGTTTGGGACCTGTGAGGACAATTTTGAAAGACATGTAAGTAATTTTTGACATTGGTAGTGTCTTGAGAAAGATATATTGGTTATTTAAACATCTGCACTTATTTGTTCTCATCTGTCAGACTATGTTTCTTTTTAGTTTAAAGATTTAGAGCAGCCACTTTTATTAGCTGACAGTTTTGTTTTGTCACAGCTGAGGTTGTGGCAGGATCAGCAGCATGGCTTGGTAGAGGTCTTTCTTGTGTTTGTGCACAGAGAAGAGAGAGTGATGCTCGTCCCTCATTCGATTTAACCCCTGCCCAGGTGTTATTCTTGTGATCTGATTAATTTTCACTTTAATACTTTTGTTACTCAAATGCATATGTTCCTTCATTATGCTCTTTGAATTTTAATTTCCATCCAATTTGATATTGTGTTTGTATTCTCTGGTGATTGCTCAAAAGTACTGATAACTCCAAAATCATGTTCAAATAATGCATGAAAATAGCCATTCATATGTAAGACTGTACCTTGATAATATTAGATATATATATTTTTTTGATAGATAAACACAGAATTTATTTGAAAAAGGGCGCTAAAGAGGCAACCCAAAGCATACAAGGAGTATATAAGAGTCACCAAAAGGCAAGAACAAATATATCAAACCACAAATTGAATTGCAAACAAAACTAGGACGAGTCTGCAGCAATTTCAACATGAACTGAACTTATGAATATTGACAAGATTGTATGGATATTCAAGGATAAACCAGTTCAATCAGGCCCATCCAAAAAAAAAAAAAAAAAAAAAACCATTTCAACAAGGTGTAGGCCGTAGACGCTTTTTTAAAAATTAACTATTTTGCTAGTTTTGTCAACCATGGGCTCCCTGATGCACAGCTGTATTTTTTCTTAACCCATGCAGAAAATATGAACTGGTTTATCAATTTAGAACCGTCAACCACTATATCAGCAGAATTAGATCTTCTGATGGTCTACATTATAGAAAGTGACTAGTCAAGCCTCCTCATGGTTCTTGGTTTTGGCTGTGGTGACTAGGCAAGTTTATTTTGCTTTGTTTCCCTGGTCAACAAGACTGCTATTTATAGTTCAGCTGCCTTCCTCTTTAGGGCCAGTTTTTCCTGCCATAATTAATATCCAAAGATCCAGATTGTGGCACTCTCATAATGTGCTCCTCTGAATTAATATATTTACTCTCTTACTTATAAAAAAAAATAATGTGCTCCTCTGAAGAAGTACCACTGGAGCATAACCCATTCCAGCGAAATAAGCAAATCCCTTGCCTGCAATGTCTTGAAGGGTTTGGTTGCTTATCAAAAGTTAAGCACTCCTTTAAATATTTCTTATAAGAAATGTTTATCAGTCTTTTAGGTCTACAGCATCTCTGTCACCTGTGTGATCCAGCTTTAGTTTATCGAAACTAATCACTTTCAGAACTAAAAGCTTTGCAGCAATAGGGAACTGATGATTGAAATATGATTATTACTGTGGCAGAAAGGTTCCTGGTAGGTAGAAACTGATCTTATTAAAATAAAAATACTGTTTCCTGATATAGTTTAAGGCATCACAATTTTAAAAGAACCTGAACCAGGAAGTCTCATCCCATCATTTTGGGGTCCACTTTGGTAGGTTTTATGCATTTGGCATCCATGTGGATCAGGCCCCAGTTTTATAAGTTGGTACTTCTTCTTTTTCTTCCTCTTCTTCTTCTTCTTTTAAATTTTACTCCTTTTTTTTTTTTTTTAATTGTAATTTTTTTATAATTTTATAATTATAATTATAATTTTATTTAATTTTTTCCAGTTTTTGCTTCCCAAAAGTTTTCCTCGCTCCAAGGTGAATTTTTGTTTTTTCTTTTATCAAAAACAACAAATGTATTAAATTAAAGATAAAGAAATATAAAAGAAAGATAAAGAAATGCAAAAGAAATATGAGGTGAGTAATCTATCTCTTCTTCTTCTTTTATTTATTTATTTATATTTTAATATTTAAAATTTTTCATTCTTCCCAAAAGTTTTCTTTCTTCCAAGGTGAATAGTCTATCTGTGCAATTTTTTCTTTTAACTGTTAGGCTGGCCATGTTTGTTGAACTATTCAGAAACTCCAAGTTTCCATTTGAATCTTTGAAACTACGAAGAAAACGGAAAAACGTTCCTTCTATCTCAATTTAAAAACCTGATATTTTTCTCCTCCATTTTCTTCTGTTTATTGTTTCTCTGTCCTCGTTGTTTCCTTCACAGTACCAGTGTAAATGTTTATAAGAAGTGTGACAATTATTTCTCTGATAAAAAATGGTTATTTATCTTAATAATAAGGAAGTTCCTATGCACCTATATGTATGCTCTAGGATTTCTTTTCATGAGAAATTTATTTAATTATTATTCTTTTAAAATATATTTATTTATTTATTTATTTTTTGATCAGAAACGAAGAAAAATATATTAAAAGAAGAAAAGATATAAGAGAAGGAAGAGATACAAGAGAAAGAGAAGAAACAAGAGAAGGATGAGAGGTCCTTCCCACAAAAACAAAAACTGAACAAAAGAGGAAACACCCAACTTTAGAAAACTAAATACAAAGAAAAACCCCAACTCACTTGTTTATCATTCTATAGTATCTTTCATCATGCTTGAGACTGGATATTCAAATTGCTTTGTAACTGGTTCCTTATAAGGAGTAGTTACCAATAAAGCCAGGAAAATTGTGCTTCTCAACTCACTTTCAGTTCTGTCTTGTTTTGTTTTCTGTGAGTTGCAAATAATACCACAAAAATCCATAATCTTTTCCTTGGCTTTGGTGTTGTCAGGAGGAATGCTTGCAGAGGCTACAGAGCCGTATAGAAGTGTCCTATGACAGTTCAATCCCTGAACACCAGGTACCTTTCTTTCTTTAGATTGATTGCTCTTTGGTACTGGCACCAAATTTATGCAGATAAAATGCATGGTTTGTAGATTTCATCCTTATGGCCCTTGACCTTTTTAGTGACTGTCATGCATCCATTTATTCACATCACTTGTTTTAGTGTAAATGCTCCATTTCATCAATTTTATTTATGATTGCTGTGCAATTGTAGGAAGCCTTAAGGGCTTTGTGGAATGCTTCGTTTCCTGAGGAAGAACTCCGTGATTTAATATCTGAGCAGTGGAAAGAAATGGGTTGGCAAGGAAAAGATCCATCCACAGATTTTAGGTATGCCAGTGTTTCCTTTATTCTCTTTTGAGCTCTTTTAATGTTAGCTCTTTAGATTTTCTGTTTCCTAATTCTTATATATGGACCCTTTCTGGTAGGGGTGGTGGTTTTATATCATTGGAGAATTTATTGTTCTTTGCTAGGAATTATCCGGTATGCCCTGTTCCCTCCCTTTCTCACTCGATGGAAAATAAAGCAAATAAACTGAATGCTTATGTTTTGTCTCATTGGACTATTTGATGTTTGGGAATATGGTATAACTGATGATGCTCTCTTGTGAAGTCAGTTGCTGTAATTTTTCCTTTTATGAGAAGGCTGAAGAATCCTCCCCGCAAATACATAAAACTGATCAAGGCATAATTGAACTCCTCCACTATACAAGGAGATCTATACAAAATGGGATAGACAGCATAATAATGTACAAAAATCACCTGTCAAAAAGAAAAAAATAATTTACAAAGATCATTTTCTCAAACCCGAGCTAAGCTCCTCATTGCTAATCCAACCCTTTTGGTCTGCACATTGAATGCCAATTGAGTTGAATGAAATTGAGAGGAATGCCTTTAAAGTAGTTGGTACAAGAGGCTCCAAAAGAGGAATAGAAGTGAAGTAGATCTCACAATATCTCTGACATTCCCCACTTATCCTCAAAGATCCTAAGATTTCTCTCACGCCACATGATTCAAAATAAAGTGAGACAAGCCATTTTCCAAAGGATCTTGCCTTTGATGGAGCTCCCCAAATCCCTATATGAAATGGTCATCATGTTGCGTATACTCTTAGGCTGCACCCAATCCAGCCTAGCTTGTTTGAATAGATTGTGTCATAGCCCTGAATTTATTGGACAGTGTAGGAAGAGATGGTCAATCGTCCCTCCATTCCCCATACATAAGATGCACCAAGTGGTAGTGAGGGATTTGAAAGGTCTTCTCAATTGTATCATGTCATTGGTGTTTACCTTTTTGTATGCCATGAACCAAGCAAAGGCCTTGACCTTATATGAGAATTGGTTGCTATAATTATATTTAAAATTATTAAGAGTAAACTAGGATGTGCCAATTTAAGTTTTAAGAATTTGCTAAGATGTATTCTTGTTTCCTCTGTTTCAATGTATATATATGCATTATTTGGTGATTAACATCTAGATGAAATATCATTGATAGATGGATAAACTGACTTAATCAATAATTGTATTGGCCAACACTCCTATTTTCTAGTATACCATATGCTGCTTAATGCTTTACATAGGTCAGTGTTTTTTGCGGTATTGTTTAACTTTATATGTGTGTTTATTCCTTTTCCTCACATTTTGCAGTATGTGGCATTTTTTTTTTTGTTAACAAAAAAAAGAAAAAAAGAAATTAACATGAGAGATGAATTTATCTATGCTACTATATTAAAAAGACAATGGTTTCTGATTTTGAAATGTCAAAAACCTTTTTCTATCATTTTTCTATTCCTTGATTTAAAAATATAAAAACTGAAGCTTAACTTTAAAATGATAAATTGATAAATGTTAGTGATAAGTGAAAATCTCTAACAAAAAAACCTGCCCAGAGTGTATAGAAACCTCCAGTATAACTTGACATATCTGTCTCTTTTTTCCATCCATCATCCACCCAGAGTTTCTTACTCTTAACCTACTTTCTTTTGCAGAATTTGAAAAGTTTGTACTTGCCTTCTCTTTTAATTTCTATTTGATATGTAAGCCCCAAAAATAATTAAAATGATAGCTAATTTTAAATCAAAATAGGGTTATTCACATTGTACATGCTGCATTCCACTCCATAAGGGAAAATGTGAAGGCAAGAGAAGATCTAGAACACCTATGTAATGGCCTTCTAGAGGCACAGATGCGACCATCTGATTGGAAAGTTGGCGTCCCATCTGTTAGGATGTTGAGTCAATGTGATTAACCTCCCAACCTGATATGTTTATGACTCAATTAACCTATTTATTCAAAAACCAAAATTTAAATTAGCTAAATGTGGATTAAATAGGTTATGGTTATAAAAAGGTTAATCAACATGATTATTAAATAAGTCAATTTAGATCAAATTAGTCTTATAGAGGTTGCCCCAAAAACAATTTGTTTATTAAATGGGTTATGCAGGTCAACACGTATTTGCTATGCCTAACATCATGGAATGGAGATGGAAATGCTATGTCTAACATCATGGAATAGAAATGCTTAATGGTTTCTAATGAAGTAACCACACATGTATTTAGGTTACTAGCATTTTATGCTTAAGGAGTTTCCTGTGCGAGACAAACTTCATTTGCCTTATGGTTCTAGGATGGGTTCAGCGTTTGATTTCTATGTGTTCATATGCAAGATTGATGATTTCAACCCATCTAAATCTAGTCGCATGCTTAATGTCTCTAAGAGCCCTTTTGACATATTTGTAACTTTCTTTTCTGGATTCTCTGTTGCTGAAGCAACTCAAACCCAACTCCCCAACTTTTCTGGAAAGAGCCTCTTGACCCAAAAGTCTTTTGTTTCAAAATGCTCCAGTATGTGACCAAACAACATTAGAAGGAGAACCTTAGGGGGAAGAGTGGTGTGTAGTGTGTTACTTTGTTTTGCTAGACAATCTTCAAGTGGTTTGCCTGAGAATAATGGCAAAATTTCTTAGGATAAGAAAGGTCCAATGACAACTTGTGGAATAGCATCTAAACCAAACATCTCATTGGATTGCTCAAGGAGTTTGCTAGTACTCTGCTCAGCATCATTTTAATGGATTGGGGTCTTAAGACTTTGGTCTTTTGGAGGGCTTGACAGAAGCAGTGTGTTCAATGTTGAAAACTTGATGAGGGGGTGGTTCAACTATTATTTTATCATGGCATCATGGGATGGGAAAGGGTACTGGAGGTATTAACTTCTTGGTGGGAGCATACATTGATCTTCTGTCAGGTTCTGGTTGCTCCTTGATATGAAAGTTGGGGACCACTAACCATGGAGTGGATAGTTTAGCTAAGAGTGGAGCCTTCTTTTAAGTTTGTTAAGGACTCTGTTCTTGAGAATTTTTTCTGCCTTAGTTTGGGTTGGTCGGTAAGGGGTGTCATGGAATCTGGGCTTGCTATTTGATTTGAGTTCTCCTTTACTTTTAGTGATCTCTAACCTTTGATGTGCATGACTTAGGACTCAGATGTTGTGATAACGAGTTATAAATGACAAGTATGCAGTGTGTAATACGCTGCACAACATAATACCAATCTACAATAATATCAATTAGTTTATGCCCTTTTTTGAAAGAGAATAGCCATATCTTCAACTAAGTTGAATTTATTTGACACAATAATATAATGTATGCAGGTAAAGAAACATTCAGAAAAACTCATATATACATAACAATATTGCTCCTTTATGAATATGTTACTTCCATATTCCATATCTTATATCGTAGAACACTCACTCTTTGAACTGTATTCAACTTGATTTGCATGTTGGAATAAGTGTGATTTGGTTCTACTTATCAAAAAAAAAAAAAGAAAAAAAAAAAGAAAAGAAAAGAAGTGTGATTTGGTTCTGTTTAAGCTTGCTAGAAAAATCAACTGCCAAAATGTTACAAGTTTTTTTTGCTAGTAAACATCTTTTTTGGTAGTGAAGATAAATTCTCTCTTCTACTTGTCACGTGTTCTCTGTAACAATTAAAACCCTTTTCATCCAGAAATCCTTCCAGGATCTTCTCCGAAAGCAGGAAGGTGATCGAGCCTTGTGGGAATACCCCTTTGCTGTAGCTGGTGTTAACATCACGTTCATGCTTATTCAGATGCTTGATCTAGAAGCAGGTTTGCAATTCTTTTCTTCACTTGATATTTAGATTTGGCATTAAATTTCTGCATTCTCAACACTACTCTATCTGAAGGGAACTCAAATCTCTGCCATTTGCCTTTTTGCACTTGTTGATGAAACCTATATGGTTCCTTCTTGAAATTCTTGCTTTCAACATTGCATATTGGTACATATTGAATAACATTTGCTTGGATCTCCAATTGAGATCAGGTTATTCCATTGTGTTCTGTGTCCTTATGAAACGAGTCCATAGATGTTATTTTAAATATGTTGATGTTATGATTACAAAGAAATGACCTTGTTTATTATGTAGGTATCATTATTATGAAGGAAGATGTCAAAATATCCCTCAAAAACATTCTTCAATCCTAGAAAGCCTACTCAAGTGCTTGCCTATACGAAAAACACATAGGATAGAGTATCTATTTGAAAAGAAAATGAGTTCTTATTTTGGAATGGTATTTGTGTTTCTTTGCTGAGGAAGTATGTGGTTGTCACATTATATGTTCAACATACCATGCCATGCTCATGTAAACCCATCATTTTTCAATGGCTTTTTAGCGAATATATATTAATGACCCCTAAGCAAATAGCGAATATATATTAATGGCCCCTAAGCAAATGGTGTAGCAAGGTACACACAATGTATACATTTGATGCCCAAAAAGGGATGCATGGGGAGAAGAGAGTAACAAAAAACAGGTTCCCTCTCGTTACTATGAGTCTTTGACCTAAGCCAATTAATAAAATCTATCATTGACAAAGAATGGTCATCTATGTGCAGTTTGACCCATTCCAAAGACATACTGAAAAATGAAAATTTAATTATTTGTTTTAACTAATCCAAATATTCAAAGACCTTCTATTTCTTTCTTTCCATAGTGTCCAAAACAAACACAAAGGGGCGGTCCTCCAAGCTGTTTTCCATTTCTTTCCTACAAAAGATCTATGTCAATTCAATAGATTCCCTATTACTATAGAGTGCATCACCCATGGCACAACAAATTGAGAGAAAACAAGTTCTCATAGGATACTTGCTTTAGGGCAATGAAATAGCAAATGATAAACCAATTCTTCCTCAACTTGGCACTTATAGCATTGATTCGACATTGTTCAACCATTCCTTTTAGGCTAATCAATCATTAAAATTCAATCCCATGTTGCTTCTCATGCAAAGAATTGCTCCTCTATGGGTGCCTAGGAATTCCAAATTCCCTTGAGGGGAAAGACTCTTTTCTTCCTTATACTAAGGAGCCATATTCCCCTGAGAGGAAAGACTCTCTTCTTCCTCAAACTAAGGAGTGGTAGAAGGCTTCAACCAAGAACATTACAGACTATGATTGAACCCATCATTTGATAGAAGCAAATTAAGAGTATGGATTATTGAAAAATCATTAGGTGTAGCTATGTGATATGTTTGTTTCTTATGTTTCAGCTCACCTTTTTTTTTTGGGTAGGTAAAAACAGTTGTATTAAAAGTGCCTAACAAAGGGTGCACAAAAGTATACACGATGTATACAAGGCACCTAAAGCCAAAAAAGACGAGGGATAGATAAAAAACAACACCCTTGCCTCACTTACAACCCAGTCAAACAATAAAATCAAATAATTACAATGAGTTAAAACCTAAATGCACCTTGACCCAATCTGAGAATGTGTACATAAAGGACTGTATAATTGTTTGCTCTGCCATTTTGGGATTGTCAAAGGCTTTTCGATTTCTCTCTTTCCATAAGGTATATGAAATAAACACAAAGTAGTTGCCCTCCATGCTTGCTTCTTTTCCTTCCCTACAATAGCTCCATGCTAGGTAAGAAGGGCATCATTAACTGAAGATGGCATCACCCACCGAACACCAATGAGAGCAAAAATAAGCTTTCAAAGTGTGATTGCTTTGGGGGGCAGTGAAGGAGGATATGATTTGCTGATTCCTCCTCTCCTCTACATAATAACACTTGTCAGTAAACACCAACCCCTCCTTTTTAGCTGATCTAGATTTAGAATTCTTCCCCACAAAGCTTCCCAATTAACAAAGATAACCCTCTTGGGGAATGCCTGAAGGGAACACCTTCAGTTTTCAAATTGCTGGGGATGAATAAAAGGATTTAACTATAAAAATGCCTCCCTTTGACACCTGCCAAACCATGACATCCTCAACACCCCTTCTAATTGCTTGCCCTTGCAACCTTATGTTCAGCTCACCCTTAAAAGCTTCTACTATGCAAAAGAAGTTGAATAAAATCAAGTGGCTGATGAAGAGTTCAGGTATAAATTCCAATAAAAAAAAAAAAAAAAGAGTTCAGGTATAAACCACAAATAGTGAAATTTATATGGATTTATATAATTAATTTAGTCAATATCCAATTTTCTCTCTTAGTGTCTACTTTACGAAACAATTCTTCTCTCCAAATTCACACCAGGTTTGGTAGACATATTAAAAACAAAACAATATTGAAAAAATAATAAATCTGTGTTTATGCAATGAGTTCTCTTTCCTAGGTCTTTCCTTTTGCTGTTTCCTTTGGGTGCCCTCTATGAAATTGTTGCCTTGTGCTATGTTCTTTTTCTTGTTTTCCTTTCCTCCTATTAGAAATAACAGATCTATTGTTATAAATAAGTTAAAAGGAGGACCAAATAAAAGGTGATTAGAATTGTTTTTATAGATCTGATTAGGATTGTTAGGAAAAATAGGAAAATTCATATTATTAATTAAACCCCCCAATATTACATTTTTTGTTTTCTTTTTGCTGTCCATTTTTGTGTACCCAGTTCTCTTCCAAGTTGTTACCAAGGTCCTTTAATTTGCTGAGAGCAAAATATTAAAAATTGTACTATTAATTTAACTATTTTTTTACTATTAATGATCTTGCAACTGTATTAAGAATTAGTAATTGCATTACACAAATCATATTTATCATATCCTCTAGTAGTTTGAATTGGGATTTGATATGTTGAAAAATATTATGTTTTGAATTTGGATGCATTTCATCATTTAACAATGTGCTTAATTCTACAGTCAAACCACGATCGATGGCAGGAGCAATTTTCTTGAAGTTTCTTTCTGGTAATTTTCAGCCATTCTTGAGTTAACGTGATCACATTATTTTATATTTATAGATTTCACTTGGATACAATGGGAGGAAAAATACCTCCCCGAGCATGAAATGTACTTCTGCATGTCTAAAGCTTAGGAAATTTGGTAGTTGATTTATGTTAGATATTAGAACACATGGAAGCCCATCAATCTGATGTCCAAGCCAACTGCTCTTTTTCTATCTAATTGTATCTTGATGAACTGTTCTAAATATTTGTATGTGAATTGACATTATTTTTGTTTGCCTGACAGAAAATGAGTCAGCATTTGACCTTCTTTATTGCATCACCTTCAAGTTGATGGATAATCAATGGCTTGCCATGCATGCATCATACATGGACTTCAATGTACGTTTCTTCAATCAGAAAGCTCATAAAGAGATACAAAACTGATACAGGAAAAAAACTTAATATACTCCCTATGGTTTCTCCGTTTAGTCCATGCATCAATGGTGCACTTTCTAATGCATGTGGGTCCCACAACCAAACCTGAAAACTTTGAAATCATGACTAAATTTGCGATTAAAGCTCATTATAATGAAGTCTATGGTTCAATCTTTGATGTTGGAACGACATTTCCTATGCATCTACCCTCCCTTGTGGTGCACATGCACAAAACATAAACTGGACAAGTGCGCGTTGCAATAAATGCATATGAATAGAAGGAGAAGGCATCAAGTTAAGCATATGGTTGCTTGTAACTGAAAAGATCCACCTTGTAACAATGAAGATTCGGATTCACAATTCAATTAAGAAGCCTCTGAAGTTGCTGATTGGGAACAATTTTAAAGTACACAGAAGAAAAGCCACTGAAAATGGTTCTATTAATTTTTTGGCAGTGTTTATGTTGGTAAATACCATTCCTGATGAAATCATCCAGAAAAATGGAATTAAAATGAACTTTAGAATGCCCTAAATACCTTCATGGCCCTGTGATCAACCAACTTAAAAATGTTTGTCTTGTTACAGAAGAACCTGTGTAAGACCTGGAAACTGATGTCCTGACTGATCTTTGAGTCATTTAATTATGAGAGACATTCTTTCTCCACATTGTTTTTGTTTACTGGTAGTTTTTCACATGTTACCCTCATTTTCCTTGCAGACAGTGATGAAATCCACAAGGCGCCAGCTGGAAAGGGAGCTTCTGCTTGAGGATGTATCACGCCTTGAAGACTTGCCCTCATATAGCCTTCTTACCCGATAGTATAACAGTTTGTAGAAGTTGAGAACAAAACGGCTTGCAACAGGGAAATGCATATGCCATAATTGAACTGCGATCTCTTTTATTGGTCTCTGTTCCTCTTCTCTTTGATGTTTTTAACTAGATGGTGTTTCTCCTCAATGATAAACTTTGCTTAGAGCCATATCGGCCGGCCTATATTCCCATTTTCTTTCTTCCCCGAAAAGGAGTGGGGCTCGAGTTTGGCATGTTTGTTAAGGCTGAGACCAGTAATTCCCAGTGTGATTGCTTTCTGGTTTCCAAAGCAGGAGTTAATTTGTGACATGGGAACAAAATGTCTGACTCACACACTGCAAGTGAATGTAGTTTGGTGTATTAGTAGGGGGTGTAACATTCAGTTGTGATGACGGTGCTTGCAGCTGGAGGTCTTCCGAGTCTCGTGGTTTGCCAAATAAAAACTGCTTCTCTTCCATTTTTAAATCGTGGTTGGTAGCCTTTTTGGAATTACTTTTCAATATAGTTGCAGCTTGCAGGGATTATTGCAGTGGACTGGAAAGCTCAGCCCCACTTAAGTACGGACCATCGGAAGTACAAGTGATGGTGTATCGTAAGTTTTGGAACACTTGTTTTAAAGATTTTTGGCAAGAAATGATCAATATTTTGTATTAGCTGCCACTATATTGACTGGAACCTCTTTTTTTTTTTTTTTTTTAAGTCTTTAGACATAAATGGGCAATGTCAATATCATTATCCATCACGCCCGCATGCATTCTAAAATCCTTTGAATTTTAAAGAATCATAAAAATCACCTCACAATGGTATCCCGTTAGTCTTCTTGATCACCTGTCCACCACTTTTTCTTCTCTTGCTCGGAAGGGAATCACAAAAATCACCTCACAATGGTACCCGATATTCTTCTTGATCGCCCAGTTCGCCTAGTTAGCACCTGTCCACCACCTTTCCTTCTTTTGCTCGGATTAAAGCAAGGGAATCCTTGTTTGTTGCATAAAAAAATAGTATAAGGTTAAAAATTCTCAATCCTAGTGACGGCAAATTTAGGCATCAAGCCTCTAGCTGAACAGCTCAGCTAGGTATGGTCATAAAAAATCATATCATTCCATGATAAGATGCTAATCAGATAGATCAGCAGCACTCTCTGAATTACACCAATTATATTAATTAAAGTGCCTGAGGCATAACAACATAAACTTGGGAAACAGATCCTCTAAGGATCCGATTAATCAACTCGAAACAAGTCAAAACTTAGAAGTTTGTTTAATTTAAAGTAAACAAGACTCGCAAACCACATAAATAACTAAGGGGGTGGCTGGCTGCTACTAAATGCTCAACCCACACAAAAATATTGAACTTTTACTCATAGACCCAGTGGTTAAGGCTGCTGCTCCAGGCAACAGGGCCTTCTGGGAACCACAGTGCTATCTCCTTCCTTGCACTCCCCACTGAGTCACTCCCATGAATCACATTCCTGTATAATCAAAGCACCAATTTAAATGCTTTTCTAAAGGAGCACCCAGAGTGCAAAAAAAAAATTTGATCTATTACCTGCCAATGTCAACAGCAAAGTCACCACGGATGGTGCCAGGAGCAGAGTCAGATGGGTTTGTAGCTCCAATAATCTTCCTACCAGTGGTAACAACATTCTTGCCCTCCCAAATCATGGCAACAACTGGGCCAGAAATGATGTACTCAACCAACCCATTGAAGAATGGCTTTGAGGACAGGTCCTCGTAGTGCTTCTCAGCAAAACCGCGTTCCACACTCAAAAGCTTCAATCCTGAGAATTCATTCCCACATACCCAATTACCACACAAACCCTAATTAATTATCACCTCCATCAATCATCAATTACATCTTTAACTTATGTCACCATCAATACAAATGATCTCATGGGTCATGGGTGCTATCATATATACATACATATATAAATTCAGCTGCCCGTTGGGACAATGGAATTGAGAATGGAAAATCAACCCAAATCCCACTCCCATGAGGATTTTGATTTTCTCTTCTACGATATCTCCTATTCCCGCCTACCAAATATGGTCTTATGAATCCCTTTATCATAAAGATTTTCAGGAGTTCCTCTCCATCATCGAGTTCATTCAAAGAATTCAAAGTGAATCATTTTTAATCATTCCATACAAAGAGATCTAATCGAAAAACACAAAAACCCCACGTACAAATGGGGCCCCCATCATTCTTTTATGCTATCACGGTAAGATCTTATTGGTCATCTCACGACACTGTAGCACAGCAATAATTGCAGAGGAGCCACAACCCAAAAAGAAAAAACTCAAAAGAGTTATTAATCGAAAAAAACCGAAACTCTACCTTTCAAAGAGAAACCCTTCTTCTCAAATCTGCCAATGATCTCACCGACCTGAAATACAAAAAATCCAAATCTTCAATAAAATTGGGCTCCTCTTATAGAAAAGATATACCAAAAACAAAACAAGAGCCTCCTGTTTGGCCGCCAAGAAAACACATGAAAAATCCAGAATTCATGTTTTCCAGTAACGGGTTTCCCAAAACTCAAAAGACCCAATTCAATAAAAACCAAAACAAACCCAACAGTTGGCACACTAGACTAGACAGCGAAAAGGGTTCTATTTTCTTGCTAGCTTTCTGACCAACCAAACAGAGCAAAAAAACTGTAAAGCAGAAATCTTAGTAGAAAGAAGCAAACCAGGTTCCTCTGGACGCCGTCGGGCTTGATCATGATGAAGGTTTGTTCCATCTTTTCTCCTATTCTCAAGCCTTACAAACTCTTCTCTCAGTTTCTGCCCTCAAGGAAGTGTTGTGATGTTGTGAAGTTGTGAAGAAAGCCCCCTCTATATATATATATACACGTATGGAAGCCTCTTCAAACCAAACCCTAACCCTAGTCCCCAAGAATATTCGTTTTTGTACGGGTTTGACCCTACCCGATTACAGGTTTCGGGTCATATATAATTTTAGGAATAATTTCTATTTATTTTCAAACTTGGATCCCCCCACTTTTTTTTTTCTTAACAGTCCGTTATATTTTTCAAATGATTTATAATAAAATTATAATTAATAATCAAAAAATAATTTTTGATTTTTGAGTAATTGAATCTGGATCTTGAATTTTTCTTTGAGCTTATGTGTCATTAACTTCGATGATTGCGTTGAATTTGTGACTCACTCTTATGATTTTTCTAATTTTATTTATTTTTATTGTTGTTATTATTATTATTATTTACATTAATACCTTGAGATTTAAGTTTAATTAATAATTTTTTTTAGAACAATTTTTTATTTGAAATATGGTGTTTTCAGAGAATATTTTGTAATTATTTATATTTATTTTTTGAGAGTTGTTATAAGAAATGATTATACAAATATATAAAATAATTAAAAATAAAATATTAGATATAAAAATTATTTTTAAAAAATATTTAAAAATATTAAAAATATGTTAAAAAAAATTTTAGACTTCCAAACCCATTTTTGTTTGACAAAAATCAAAAAATTAATTTTTAAAAAGCATAATTTATTTTATGAAGTGTTGGAGAATTAATGAACTACTATTTCAAACTACTATTAATATATTCTTTGTATCATCACCATTCACTAAATTCATTTATAATTAATTTTGATAAATTTTATTTTTCATTTTATTTGTTTTTTTCTTTTTTCTTTTTTGTTTTTAATTCATAATTGACTAATATTTAAGTAGAAAACTTTTTGTATGCAAAAAGAAGTCTATGGTGGTTTTATTAACTTTGTTTCAAATTCTTTGGATTTTTCCTTTTTTTTTTTATCATTTTTTTTTTTTTTGGTATGGTGTGGAATTTCTTGCTATTTTTTTTTTTTACCTTTTCAAGGTCTATAATATTTAGATTTTAAGTGAAAATTTTGGCAAGCCTCCATAATTTGCAAAATCAATACTTTCTAATTGCTGATCCAATGATTTTTTATTTTTTTATTTTTTTTATTTTCTCTTTTTAGTGATAATAATTTAAAAAAAAAATTATAACATCATACATTAAAAAGCATCTTATGTTAATAGGTGTACAAGAAGGAGAATAATGCTTGCATTGTACTATTTTTTTTATTAAATTAATATTTTTTCTAAATGTTTTTGTTTTTAATTCATGTGAACTTATCTTATCTCAAATTTTTATTGTTTGGAAAAAAAATTTCAATTTTTAAATATTTTTATCTTCTTTTAAAATTGTCATATGAAAAGTGTGTACGGACAGTTGGAAATAGGCCAAGTTTGGGATGATGGGGACTGCAGTGGCTTCTGGGGTGGAGGGGATGGCTTAAGGGGCAAAGGAGCTTGCAGTTGTTTTGGGTTAGGCGCTTTGGCTTGGCTCATCTGTGTGAGACATGGATGCAGATGCTGAGACAAGGGTTGGTCCATGCATATGGTTCCCCAACTAGTCATGTTTCAGTAAGGAAGAATGGTCAAGAGAGATGAAGGGGGCGTAGGAAGCTCTTTGTCCCATGGATGAATTCCAACTTTCAAGAAGGATCACTTTTCAACACCAGCAGATTGCCTCAGCCAGGCGCCTGGCAAGGCAGTTGCTCAAAGTGAGCGTATCAAGTACCAGTCGCATTATTCTCACTAGATTACTTACTTTTAGTTATTAATCAAACATACAAAAGCATGGTTTATATACAACAAAACCATCAAAAGGGAACTCTCTAATATGGCCATTGTTTGAACTAATACTTCTTACTACATAGTTTTATAGCAGGAAACTCCCTAAACCACATAGATGATACACAGTGCTTACATTCTCCATCAAGGCAAAAGTTAGTGTACATGTATAGCATTTTCTTTAAATTTGTTATCATAAATAAAAAAAGTTAGTGCAACAATTAATTCATGCATTCGTCTTTCTCTAACAAAATGGGAAGGGTTGTTTATCTCACATGTGATGTGCACTGCCTTTCAGGCCATTACACAGCAGGTAGCTTTAACTTACAGCTTGATAAGGTTTGGGGGACACGACCATGGCTGATGTGTGCAGACTGTGAAGTTGGGGATTTCCTCCTTGATTAGATGGTTCACTTTTAACTCGACATCAGGTATAAACTTTTCCTCAATAAATCAGGAGCATCCTGGCCAATTTCTATTCATTACATACTCGCCTTTGATATTACCGAGAATAAATACCTTGGGCTCTTCCACCTGCAGTCAAAACGAAGAAACATTTCACTGTAATTGAATCATGCAGCTGCCATATTGGGAGTGTGTTGAGCCCTTACCAGTGAAATCGGCGGAAAGCCAGACTGAAGGTGAATCTTTGAGAATCCATTTACAGCAAATAAACACTTGAATCCCTCAATGTTGGAGTGCTCACTGTTGTGGACAAAAAAAAGGGAGAGAGAGAGACAGAAATCAATGATTTACTCAAGTAAGCCCTTGTGCATGGAGACGAGCATCACTTGCATTCTATTTTGGCATTCCCTTTCCAATGAAACAAATAAATGGTCAAGGACCAGAGGCTGGTACCCCTAAAATAATAAATGTGACATACTTATATTGTTTTTGTAACAAATAATGAACTCATATTCTCTAAATTCAAGAGATAGGATTGGGAAAAGAGAGATCAATGATTCACTCCAGTAAGTCCTTGTGCATGGACAACACTTGCATTCTATTTTGGCATTCCCTTTCCAATGGAACAAATAAATGGTCTAGGATCCGAGGCTGGTACCCCTAATTATTAAATATGGCATACTTGTATTGTTTTTTTAACAAATAATGAACTCACATTCTCTGAATTCAAGAGATAGGATTGGGAAAAATAGATCAATGGGATACATTTGCACAAAACTCAACTCAAACAGCATTTATGAAAATATCCAGAATTCCTCAACAAGAATTTGCAACTGAACTTTTGGCACCTGTTAGTTGTTCAATACAAGAAAAATTAAAGAACGAAAACAATGCAGATGGGTTGGGTGGGAATGGGACCAACTAACCAAGTCAACCTCATCTTAGGCAAGTTTGGTTTAGATTCAATCACACAGGTTAGTGAAAAAATTTAATTTTACTCAAAATATGCCTAGTGTTTCATTGGTACTTCCATTACATTATCCATTGCTCAAACATAGCCTGAGGGCAGGTTTGACAAAATTATATATATCAAGGAATGAAAGTTGAAATGGACTGGCATTTCAATATTATCAGCCAAATATCTTTCATAATTTTGGATTTCACAGCAAGGTGAAAGGATACAAATCTATTTGCTCGGAAATCGGCAAAACTGCCAATATATTGCTGCACTATTCAAGGATAAATCAGCAATAATGATATTGTCAAAAACTAATTCAGAATTAGTGCACAATCAGATAATTCTCTTCAGATATGATAGATAATTCAGTAAATTTTGGATATTTCAGTGACACAAACAGAATCTAAGGCCCTGTTTGACAACATCTTCGAAACAATTCTAAAAAAAAAAATCAATTTTTGAGAATCATTCTTAGTAACAGTTTTCAAGAATAAAATTCAGTTTGGGAACTCAAATATGAAAAATAGTTGTCTCGATTTACTTTTTGTGAAGGTGTTGTGCACTCCTGTACAATGCCAAACCCAAAGGATTCTCCATATCTTCATTTGTTTCTCAAAATACTTTACAAAAAACACATGAAAATACCTCAAATTTGTTCAAAATTAGAACAAATTCTTAAAAAATTGTTTTCAATAAAAAATTTGTCAAATATGTTTTTAAGTTAGAAGATTGCTTTCTGTTATAATAGAAAATTTGTCAAAAATTGTTCCCAAACAGGCCCTAATCTTTTCCTCACTCTTTTACATTTTTTGTTTGTTTTTCTTTTCCATCTTTCCCACCTAACTCACATTGAACTCAAATTTAACACAATTCTTGCATGATAAGATAAAATTACTTAAAGAAATAAATCATAATTCCAGAATTCCATGCGCAATCTCTCCCTTTGTCATGCAAGATATTTTGAGAAAATATATGCTATTATGAGCATACAAAATTTGAACAACACTCTCCAAGATACTTGAAGAAATTACATCGTATTGTATTTAAGGGTACAAACATTGCGTGTCACTACGTCTGGTTGTTATAGCTAGTTGAACAGTAAAACCCAACAACTAAATTTAATTCTAAGGGGGAACATGTTATTCTTAAGGCCCATTGTTTTTTGGTCTACTTAAGAGGATGACTGTTATTTGTCTGTTTGTTGTTTGGAAATTTACTATTTTACTTTCTCTAATATATGATATTTCACATGTAAAGAGATTATTTATTTATTTATGATAGGTAAATTTTTAGTCCTCATTAGGTCTTGAACCTAGAACCTTCCACAAACCCTAACCAACCCTTTACCACTTGAGCCAAGCCTCAAGGGCTCACATGTAAAGAGATTTGATATCGATTAGAGGGAAAACTCATATAGTCTTAAAAGGCATGGTTAAAGCGTGCCTCGGCCCAAGGCACAACCACTCCTTAGTTGTGGTGCCTCACTTGTCAATACATGCACCTTGTTGAAGAGACATGCCTTGTCTACTTAACTTTTCCTTTTTAAACACCTTTATTCTTGAAATTTCTAATTGTATATTGAAATATATATAATTTCATTACTTTTTTGTTAACTGCTTCTTTTGAATGTTTGAAATCTTAAATTTTTTATTGATTGAATTAGATTTCAAAATCATATTTTAAAAAATTAATATGCATCTTAGATAATATTTCACTTCACTCAGGCGTGCACCTTGCATCTTTTAAAATTGTGAGAAAGCTAAATAATAAAAATAATATTTCTTGCATCTTTTAAAATTGTGAGAAAGCTAAATAATAAAAATAATATTTGTTCTTTTCTTTATTTGATTTCACTACACAATTTATGTAACAAATTATTGGTATTGACTAGAATTATGGAGAATCGGAGCTTGTGATATTTATAACATTTAGCTAAAAATTAATGCAAGTATTATGTAATTTTGTCTTTCTCTAAAATCATTTCATGCTTGAAGAAACAAAAATATCATGACACCCAAGAAGCCACACACTTGGTGGGTGTGCCTCTCTTAGGCCTTCTAGCAACACTAGAAACACCTATTATGTCTTCTATCAAGGCCAGAGTCTGCCTCAACACCCAACTCAAACCAGCAAGCTCTGAGAAAGCTTAGAAGATCCGACATCTATGGTCCCTAAAGTGAAACCCACCAATACCCATCTGCCCTAAGCTACCCAAAACTATCCACCCATCAAAACATTATTCTTCTATAACTCAATCGAATAAAAATACATATTTGTGAGAATTTGTATTACTAGTGAAAACTTTAATCCTTCACTCCCTTATCGTTGATATTAAAACTTCCTTCCATATAATAGATCAACACTAAAAGGGGATTAGGCTAGCATATTAAAGAAGTTATGCCAATCTCCCAAATGCAAAAGAAACACATGCTATGCACTGTGTATATCATATATTTCTTACCATGAGTTAGAGTAAACACGAAACTTGGGAAATGTATTAACTCTAGATAGATGGGTGGGCTTGTGTGGGTTCTAGCATGTACACAAAGACAAGGGTTAAGATTTATATTAAATATTGATGACGTCAGTTTCCCCACCACAAACTATCATCACAGTTCAAACTGGCCCGTGTAATACTTCCATTGCATAGGTAGATAACTAAGGGGATGGGGGCAGAGAAGTGTATACTGGAGAGCCGAAAAGCCACCACTTCCATGTGGCATGTTATGGCCAAGGCTCATCAAAAAGAAGGTTAAGAAGGCAATGAAAACTCACTTTATGAGAAAGGTGAAATTTCTCCAGCGAAATTCTTCTATAAGAATCCCTTCCTCTTTAGAATACCTGCATTATATGACAGTCCAATCGTGAACTTAAACATAAATTTTGCATACTAGGACTTATGAAACATGCACTATATATAAAAAGTCATTTGCACCAAATGGAATCACATATTTCTGAATTGATCAGAATAATTCCTTACCTGATCTTCAAATAAACAGAAAAAAAACCAGAATAACATGCTGCTCTCACACATCTACTTCACAATTTTTTCTGCCTATTGAATACACAAGCATGGACAAATAGTGGATCATGGATTTTGCTACATCGTGTGTCATTTTCTTAGAAAACTTCTACACATCTTATGTCAATGATTTCTAAACTTGCTAAATATGGCAATATGAAGTTGTATTGTACAGGTTATAAAGTAGTCAAAAGAAAATACTTTTTTTTTGTTTTTTTGTTTTTTCGACTTTCATTATCTCTACATCGTATTGGGAAAACTGGGGTAGTGTAATATATTCACAGAGCATGGCCCAAAAGACTGAAGCAGTGACAATTCAGCAGTAGAAACAGATGGATACATAAAGAGGCCAACGAATGTACTGGTGAGAAGCAATTCAATTCAAGTAAAGAAAGCTCAAAGGAAGGGAGTAAAACCAAAAAGAACTTGGGTCGAGGCAATAAAAATGATACAATATATATATTAAAAGGAGAACAAGGTTCTAGATAAAGGTGAGCAGAAGACAAGGGCTCATGAAGCCAATCCCAAATAGTTAAGTTTTAAAGCTTTGTTGTTGTAAGCAAACTGATCTGTTATATGTGAAAAATTGGGGAGGTTGTGTTAGAAGATCATATTAATCCATCATGGGAAGTGTTAACTTGGCCTGCTCCAAGAAGACACATGTACATAGGTAAAAGTAGCCATCCCAAACAAGTGTTGGACAATAAAAACTAAATGATGCAGTACAACAATTCACTGCTGTGCTGAAATTTCACCCATAGTATGAACTGTTTTTTTGTTAGCTATGTAAAAGTTTTCGGTAAAAAGCATAATTCTTTGTGATCAATACATTTTCACATGATATATTTGTGATGCAATTCATAAATTTAAATATCAATGAATCCAAATATAGAGTCATTTTTTGTTTATATTATTCTCAAATATACCATTATGTTTCATATTCCTAATCTAATGGAATGGCTGATATTGGAATACTACATTCATATCAGACTTTGAAAAAACTTTCAAGCGGAACTTGCGACAGCTTAAATCAGGCTAATTATATTAGCTTTCCTGACCCTAGGAAACTATAGAGATCGTCTTGCTCCATCTCAACTTTAAATCATATCCCCATTTGATTGGTGCTCAAATGTTCACATATTTAGAGTGATCAGTGACATACACTCAGATAGACAAGTACAGTCAGGAGATAAAGTGAAACCCTATCTGAAACAGACTTAAAACATACCTCCATGGGGAGGCATTTTCACAAAATCGAGAGATTCCATTCATGGCTGAGAAGGGGTCAATGTGAACCCACTGTTCATCAGTATTGTTGGTGGAATGGCCTGTCAAAACTATCATGTTAGTTCTTTACAGCAAACACAAAAGACAAGTTAATTGAAATGAAGCAACATCTAAGGAATACAGAATACAGACACACAATAGAACTACAAACCAAGAATATAAATGGAGACAAATGCTTTAATGTGTAAATAAGGTATTTTTTTTTATAATCTGTAAATAACATATATTTTTTATAATAAACAGAATGATCATACAATTGCATTTACTATAATATTTGTCCTTCCCTGCATTGACATATTTTTTAATTTTCTTTTCTTTTTTGATGAATAATCAGAATTATATTAAATGCACATCAAAGTGGGTGTATAAGTCATGCACATAGGAAGTATATGGTTTGATCCAATGAAGAAAAATCTGGAACAAAAAGAAGAAATCGGCAAACCATTCCTGAACTTGGACTCCCATGTTGTGTCAATAGAAATGAAACTCTCCTATTTACAATAGCTTCCCTCGTCCACATATAAAGTTTGTAAGATAATCTCCTTAAGCTTCTATACTGAACTTTAACCCATCAAAATTTCTTCAATAGACCTTTTATATACACCAAAGAACACATAAAAGGCTGTCCCGCAGACCCTTTTGTCCCGTGCCACCAAGCCAACAACTCCTGCATCAATTTCAACATACTCATCTTACCCCAAATTAGTATGGAAGGCAGAGAGGCAGAGACAATAACCCTCGCCAACTAACAACATAATGGTAGATGATTGGCAGTTCTTAAACCTTTTTGTATATACAGCAGTAATTTTTAAGCATTTTCCTCCTCTTCATTATGTGATCAATTGTGAAACTTCCTTCAAAAACCGCTGAGCATGGGAAGAAAGAGAGAGGAGGGGGGGGGGGGGGGGGGGGGGGGGGGGTGGGTGTGTGCGCGGGCGTGGTCCCCCTTGATTTTCTGAAAATTTCTGTCAACATCTGGGATTCACAGACTTAATTGAAAATGAACCATCCTAGTCAACTTTCCAGAAAGAAATAAACCATGTCCATTCCTTGATCACTGAATTTCCAAGTAAATCTTCATTGAAAGTGGCCCTAGCATCTGTAACCAGAGAGGAAATCATCCCATAACCTTAACCTCTAGTCATCCCTACTCTGCAGAAAATAAACTGGAAGATGCCCCCGCCCTTCCGATATTCCTCAAGAAACCATTATAATAAAACCCCCAAACCTCCTGGGAGCACCAGCCCCCTCTTTGTCCACATTTTCCCACTACTTTCCTCCATAGATACCTCTCTGATAAAAAGTCTCCACACTTGTTCCCTGATTGAGCTTGATTTAGAGGGCTCAAGTTTTTAATGGCTTATTCCACCAGGTCTACAGGATGCAACCTCTTCTCCTTGATGATATCAGCTTTCCATTTTCCCTTTTCCTTTTTTTCTTTTTTTTTTTGGGATTAATGGGATAGAAGATGCAAACCAAAAGCAAACTAGCAAAGCTTGATTGAATGCTTTCGATAAGATTGATTCTCACTCCTTCCAAAATACTGTCTCTTCCACATTTTCAACCTGATTTGTTATCTCTCCATCATTGAGTTTTACAATGGTCTTCACCTTAAGAGAGGCCTCTAAGGAAAACCCAAATAAATAGATTCCAGTCCCCCAACCTAGTAACCAAAATTAGGAGCTGAATGCTGACCTATGGGCATCCTTCCCCATTCACCTCTTGACCAAACAGGATTAAGCACACCCTGACTTTTAAAGTTTACAAGTTACCAGGACAATAATAAAAAGGAATGAAGATAATGGGTCTCCTGCCACAGAACAAGGAACTGTTGAAAACACCTTTAGAGTTCTTTCATTTAAGAGAATTGAAACCCTGATTGTTGAGATACATCTAATAATCATGCCCATGTTCCCATTTTCCCAAATGGTTGAACATATGGATAAGCTGATGAGGAAATTATAATTGACATGACCAAACCATTTTGTATGTCAAACATTCGATCTCTTCTGTGAGGGACTTTCCACCTCCCTGCATACTGATGTTATATTTTCTTGCTCTTGATCAGACTTATGTACAGTTTTGTTACAAGGGAAGGATTTCTCATTCGTTTTTCTACTCAGGAAAAAAAAAAATCCCAGTTTAGAAGTCACCTCTACCTTTCAATCTCCACAACTTACACACATTTTTGTTAATACGGTTACTGTTTCTCATATAAAATGAAAAGATAAAGGAAATTCACCTTATAAAAGACTTGGAAATATGAAGGGACAACAATGTTAAATGAAAGCCGAGGTACTTTTGTAAGACACTAACCCTGTTTATGAATTGAATGAAGGTCAGAAGTAAAGTTTTAAAAAATTGAATAATTTGACCAATTGGTTTTAGATTTTCATGAGTTAGTTGCCTGATTGTAATTTATCATGAATGTTTTGACCAATAAAAGAAAAAAAAACTAAAGAAAAAAAAAAAACAAAACGCCAAGTTTTGAAAACCTTGGGTATAACATATATTTGGGAAAAAAAAGAAACACATAAAAATTCAAGAACAAAAAAACAAAAAGAAAAGAAAAGAAAAGGAAAAGGATGGTGGAGAGAGTCTGATGTTATAGCCTTGCCCAGATGTCCAACATAATAACCATGTGACTCATCCATGGGGAATATCACTAAGCTTTGATTTAGCCTATAATCATTGCATGGGCATGTAGGGTTTTTCCCCATATGTACTTTGTAAATTGGGTTTTTTTATTCAAGGTTTCTAGGAAAGGGAAAGTTGAGTTTTTCCATTCAAGTTTCCTGAGAAAAGATAATTTTTTTCATTCCAGGTTCCTCAGAAGTGTATTTTGCATGAGAAGTCTGTTTGTCTTTATAGTCCATGGATTCTGAATTCTAATTTCTTTAGTATCTATTTACTATTTTGCATCTACATAAACATTATTTTTTTTTTTTTTGATAAGTAAACGCACAAAAAAAATATATTAGAAGAAAGGGCGCCTTAAGGCTGACCCAAAGCATATAGGGGGTATAAAAGAGTGCCAAAAAGCAAGAACAAAAAGAAGAGGGGATACAAAAAATCACTAGTTCTCATCTAGAACCCAACCAATCAAAAAAGCTGATTAAAGGAAGAGGTCCTTCATCTATAATCGACTTAGTCCAAAACCAAAAATTACATACAAAAGAATTTTTCATCCTATGAATCGAAAGCTTCTCATTTTCAAAAACAATTCTATCTCTTTCCTTCCAAACAGCCCAAAAAAGACATAAGGGGGCTGCCATCCACACCTTACTACACTTCTTGCCCATGTTGATACCATGCCAACCAAGAAGGGTATCTCTAACCGAAGAAGGAAGGACCCACATTACGCCAAAAAGAGCAAACAATAACTCCCATAAAACTCTTGCCTTGGTGCAATGAAGTAGAATATGATCAATAGACTCTTCTTCCGCACAACAAAAGAAACATCTATTAACTAAAGTCCACCCCCTCTTTTTAAGTTGATTCAAAGTTAACACCTTACCCCAAGAGGCTTCCTAAGTAAAAAAAACCCACTTTAGTAGGAACACAAGGGCTCCAAATGATGCTCTTTGGAAACTGAACAGCACCCTATCTTCCAAATTAGGATTAAGCCTCCTTCTTTGTATTGTCACAAGTAACCTCTCCACCTCCTCCACCTCCCAATCATTGAAGGGCCTAGAGAACCTAGGACTCTAACCCCCTTCCTCTCCCGATGAGTCCCACAACTCCACTAACCAAGCCTCTTTAAAAACCGCTACGGCATACAAAGAGAGGAAAGAATCACAAAGAGCAATGTTCCCACACCATTTGTCTTTCCAAAATTTCACTTTTCTACCATCCCCCATAGAAAATACAACTTTGTTTTGCAAAAGAGACCCTTCCTTCTTGATTTCCTTCCAAAATCCCACACCAAACCCCTCCCTCACTTCCCTAGTACACCACCCCCCTTCTTCCTCCCCAAACTTCTTACTAATAACATGCTTCCAAAGAGGCCCTTTCATTCGCAAAACGCCAGTTCTATTTATATAAAAGGGCCCTATCGAGAGTAGAAAGACGTCTAACTCCCAAACTGCCCTTCCTTTTGTCCAAATAGACTGTATCCCACTTTACAAGATGAGGCTTCCTCTCCAAAGCTCTCCCTTCTCACAAAAAATCCCTTTGAATTTGCTCTAATCTTAATCTAACCACTCTTGGAATATGCAATAAAGACATCAAGTAGATGTGCATACTAGACAAAGTATTGCGAATCAGAGTGATTCTCCCTCATTTAGAGATATATTGCCTTTTCCACATGGCAAGCCTTTTCCAAAATCTCTTCTCCACCCCATCCCAAACAGCCATGGACTTGTGTTGCGCACCCAATGGAAGCCCCAAGTAAGAAGTTGAGAGCCTCCCCACTTTACAACCAAACTCAAGAGCCAAAGCCTTTAGATTCTCTACTCTCCCTACCGGCAAAATTTCACTCTTATCCAAATTGATTCTCAAACCTGAAATGGCTTCAAACCACATCAACAACCAGCTGCAATAAGTCATCTGATCTTGGGAAGCCTCACAAAAGACCAGCGTATCGTCAACGAACAGCAAATGAGAGACCAGAACCCCATCTCCACTTTTGCCCTTTATCCTACAGCCTGATAGATACCCCCCCACGGCTCTAAAGATGAGACTGAAGGTATCTATAAAAGGCCTACCCACTAACTGATCTTAGCCAAGATTCATTTGGGCCTCACTCCAGCCACCAATTAGCTTCTCAGGAATTGGCATCAATTCATAGAGAATTGATGGCAGTGTTGAAAGCTTGTGGTAATAAATCCCAAACTTAGACTATAATTTAATCTACAAATCTAAAGCAAATAGTTGGAAGAGGGCTGGCCGGTATATTAAAGTCTAAATCTCCACTCAACATCTTATGCTATTATTATTTGATTTACAGGGAAAAAAACATTGATTGCAATAAAAGAGAGAAAGGATACACATAAGGATGAGTATTGTTTAGAGAAAGCCAAGACAAAAAATTCTATTGAAGCATGAAGTATAGAATAATATATAACCAATTTCATTAAAGATAGTAGGATTTAAAGAAAACTATATCATACCATATGACAACATTGAATACAAGAATTTTGAAAAGTTCAAATCAACAAAATTAATATATAGGTTCATCACAAAATCCATAAAAATGAACTTTTTAAAATTTTAGATTTAATTTTTAGTTCCAAATTCTAAAAAGGAATATCTATTTGTGTTGATATATATGTCTTTATATCTCATCAATAAAGTTCAAAATTTCCATGTTTATCACCATTTCTTCCCCATAGAAAAAAAAAAAAAAAATCTAAAAAAAAAAACTAATATATTAAATAAAAGTATTAGTATTGTATCAAGTATTGTATGTGAATCGTAGGATTTGTTTAAGATAAGATATGAAAGGCAATACATATCGATTTCCATAAAAAATGTATCATATCGTGTATCACAAGTTTTTAGAAACCATGTCTATTTGTGTTGTCACTATTAGAGGCCCTCTTCTCCGAGGGTCTATCAAATAGAGAGGAATATCTAACCAGGCAGGCTTTGATAACAGACTGATAGTGAAGGTTAAAGAAAAATACAAAACTTAATACGTACTTATTCAGATCAGTAGGAAGCTCAAATAGGACAAACAATAGTAAAGATGAGAAAACACAGATTACAAGTGGCAACAGGGAGATTGAACAAACTAAGGTTAGCAGGTGGCAACCACTTTAGGTAGGAAACTGGTGGTGCCCATTTTCAAAATTCACATCTGAATGTAACCTATCAAAAAAAAAAAAAAAAAATCACATCTGAATGTACCAAAACACATGAATTCTCAAAGCAACTGATGAGTTAAACCAAAATATGAGCACATAGGGAACGCTAATAGGTTATGATTTTGACAGTTGCCAGTTATGGGCAGATTTAGAGTACTCTAGGTGTTCCAATGTCAGAACTGATAATCTATCACTGCTGAAATATTAACATGCAGCCTATGAGAGCAAAACCAAAGACTAAACCAGAAGGTTCCAGCCATAATTGAAATCCTGATTGATGCCTTATCAAAATTAAAAAGAACTGACAAAACTTGGGTGAAGACCTTCCAAGAATGAAAAGCAATTAAGAACTACAAAGAAACTACATTGTAGGACAATAGTATCAAAATGTGACCACCTTCTAAGATCAAAACCAGAAAGCTCCAACAAATGGTTTCATTCCCCATATTTCCTGTTCAAAATTGGTCTTTTGGGGTTTTTTTCCCCTGTAACTTGAAGAGAGGAGGGAATTCCTAAACATTTTAGCTTGAAAAAATACTATTAACAACAAATGATACAATTCAAGAATTGACATTAGAATACATGCCAAACTTGCTAAAATATTAGATGGCCTTGCAATATCCTACAATATGGATTTAGCCACAATTCATGATAGCCACACAAGAAACGTTATGTAGCTTCTCTTCCAAAAAATAATGGAGTTGTGATGCACATATTAAGACTCACAACTCTATAGGATCAGTAAATGCCTGTGTATAAAATATTTGGTAACTTAAGCTCAAGTTCGCCTTTGGAGATATGATTGCATAGAATCTCAATAATTATGTGTGTGTGTGTGTGTGTGAGAGAGAGAGAGAGAGAGAGACTCACCAATTTGGTGCAAATATTTTAGACCATATCCGCTGGGATAATTATTGTATGATGCCATGAAAGTGATGATGGTGCACCCTAGACTACAAAATAAAAAATGAGCACAAATGGGGGAAGCAAATTGTTGGTATCATAGAAGTAAACTATGCATCTAATTTCAAACCTGATCAGAAGTAGTCCCAGCAAACAGAAATAAAGCAACTTCCATAAACTCTTCTTCCTATTGTTGTAGCTGCAACAAGGTGAAATAAAAATTAAATGACCAATCGAAGCCACAAATTCTTCCTATTATGAAAATCACAAAATAATTGAAACTTCTTTAAGAGTCTATGATAGTAATAACTAATAAGTCTTGGGACTTTGATAGCACTCCAAGAATTCAACGCAAGATCTTGATTAACTATTTGCCAATACAGAATTAAAATTGACACAGAATAGCTATAAGAGCAGCCATTTGTTATCATACAGAAGGCTCAGGTAGTTAAAAGAGTCATCATAACACAAATAAAGGAGAGAACATAGTGATGGATGTGTGGGTGACAAGAAATGATACAATTAAAGATATATGTACCCATAGCAAGTAGGATATGGCATCAATTGAGAGCAAGATCAGAAAAAGACCGTTCAGATGGTTCATAGATGTATAATAAAAACAAAGGGAAACACAGCCCACTAAGAGGGATATGGTTCCAGTGAAAACCCTGTGTCCCTCCTGGTTCAAAGTCAGTCATGGTATTGGTCATTGACTTGGAAGGTCCTGAGGTGCACTGGTCTTGACATCTCAAATTGGTACTAGGGGATACGCAAAACATACTAAATTAGAAGCTCAAAAAATTCTAAAAAAATTATGAAAATTATCAGAACAATAAATAGAATTAAACAGACTAAAATAAAATAAAATGAAATAAATTTCTACTAATGTAACATTTTTAAAATTAATTTTAAACTTTGATTTAACATTGCTATTAGGCAATTGTTAATTTCCTGATATTACCTTATGTTAAGAAGAACTAAATTAAACTTATACCATTGATGTAATTGTATTCAAATAAATCATAATTAATTTTATAAAAAACATAATTAAATTAAAATCTAATATAATTTTAATTTCTAATAATTAGTCAATTTTCTTTCCACTACCCATTACTTTGCCTATGACCCGATTGTCAATCATAATAGGAATATCCATTTCTTGTTAAAATATTGCTACACCTCATTTTATTTTCAATACCAATTTTTAATAATTCATACATAGTGAAATTGTAGCTTATTAAATAAAAATTATTTTTATTTTCAACAAATGAAAGAGGACAGTCATAAAAAGGATTTATTTATTTATTTATTTATTTATTTTTTATTTCTTTATAACAAGTTTGTTTTCAAAAAATAAAAAATAAAATAAATACTTCAAAATTTTAAAATACATTTTCAAGTGTTAAAAAATGCAACTATTTTAAAACAATGAATCATTTTTGAAAAATTAACTTTGTTTTTCCCATAAAATATACATAAAACAATTATAAAAAGTTAAAATTTTTATCATTTTATTTTTATTTGAATCAAATGTATTTAAAAATGAATATGTTGCTACACTATCCAATTTTTTTATACCTATATCCATATCCCTATTTATTTCATAGAAACTCGTATGCTCATGAAAATGCAAATTTCAGCCAAATACCATTTACCCATTTAATGTATGCCTAAATTTCCATCAAATACCCATTGCCAATTTAACTCAAATACTTGACGGTCCAAATTCCCGTATGCCCATTTCCCCATTTAAGCACAAAGACCCTTAAAATAACAATTACCCATTATTGCACAAATAACCATTTCCCACTTTATCTTGAACTGAAGTGTGAGATGCATGAATTAGGATGAAGTAGAAATAGCAGTAGCAGAGTGGACCCCAAAGGCATGCTACTACTCTCTCTTGCAATCTTCTCCATTTTCATACCTCCTTTTTCTCCTCTCTAGTTTTCACTGCTCTTCTCTCATTCTCAGCCCAAATTTCCAAAGGGGAACAGAGCATTCCAAAAAGGCATCATGCCATAATTGACTTCAGCACCGGGATTAATCAGTCCCTGCATCATCTCAGAGCCATCCCAGAATCATCACATGAATTGTCCCAATAATCGAGTCATCTCCAAGTTGGCTGATTCACCTCACCATTCAATAAGATACCGAACTTGGCTTTCGTCATCGTATCCTACTTGACTAAGTCGTATCGGTCTCGGCTGAGATTTTGAACCTTGCTCTCCCTTCCTCCCCTCCAAACATTCATCAAATCTCTATCATTGAATGGTAATCACCAGATCATATCAGATTTAAGTCCTGAAATCTTCTTATAGCTATTTACTCAACATGGGTAGTTCTCCTTATAGACTCCTACCCACTTAACCTGGCATCTAATCTAAACGTTAGTTGTAATAAAATATAAACTGAAGAATTTCTGAATTCCTTTATTGATACTTTAGGTACACACCATACACATATATATACACAACTGACTGAATAAGAAAAAATCAATCTAGCTTGATTCTCTCCTAAAATTAGGAAACTGAATCATCCTAAATGATCTCTCCTTCTTTATTCCTAAAATACTTTCCTAAATTAAAAAACCCTAACTTTGAATGCCAAATTTCAACACTCCCCCTCAAGCTGGAGAATATATATCATATAATCCCACCTTGCAAGTTAAGTCTTCAAAGTTAGGCCTAGGTAAAGCTTTGGTGAGGATGTCTGCGGTTTGGTGCTTGGTAGGAACATAATTCAATCTAACCGTCTCACTAGTCACCTTCTCTGTGATGAAGTGTCTGTCAATCTCAACGTGCTTGGTCCTGTCATGATGCACGGGGTTCTTTGCTATGCTTATAGCTGTCTGATTATCACACATCATCAGAATTGGAGATGAACTCGTTTGCCCCAGTTCACTAAGAACCCTTTTTATCCAAATCCCTTCACAGATTCCCTGTGCAAGAGCTCTGTACTCAGCTTCTGCACTACTTCTGGCTACAACTGATTGCTTCTTACTCCTCCAGGTAACAAGATTTCCCCAGACAAAAGAACAATATCCAGAAGTGGACCGCCTGTCAATGATGTTTCCTGCCCAATCCGCATCTGAGTATACTTCAGTGTCACGGTTCTCTGTCTTTCTGAAGAATAGACCTTTCCCTGGTGTCATTTTTAAATATCTAAGAATCTTGTAGACTGCTTCCATGTGTTCCTCAGTGGGGCTGTGCATGAATTGACTTACAGCACTCACTGCAAAGCCAATATCTGGCCGAGTGTGTGAGAGATAAATCAAGCGCCCGACGAGCCGCTGATATCTCCCCCTATCTACCGGTGTACTTTCTTTCTCGAAACCAAGTTTCTTCTGACTATCCATAGGAGTATCAATTGGTTTGCATCCAAGCATACCGGTCTCCTTAAGAAGATCGAGTATGTATTTTCTTTGAGAGACTACAATTCCCTTCCTTGATCTAGCCACTTCCATACCAAGGAAATATTTCAAATTTCCAAGGTCTTTAACTTCAAACTCCTCTGACAAATACTTCTTCAAATTCTGTAATTCCTCCATATCATTCCCAGATAGAATAATATCATCAACATAGACTATCAATATGGCCATTTTCCCGGCATGAGACTTCTTGACAAATAGAGTATGATCAGCCTGACCTTGTTTGTAGCCTAGCTTCAGGACTGCTTTTGTGAATCTATCAAACCAGGCTCGGGGAGATTGTTTAAGGCCGTACAAGGATTTTTGGAGTTTGCAAACCTGATTCTTTGCCATACTTCCTTCGAAACCAGGTGGTATTTCCATGTAGACTTCCTCTTCTAGGTCACCATTTAGAAACGCATTTTTTATGTCCAGTTGTTGCAAGCACCAATCTTGATTGACAGCCAATGAGAGAAGAATCCTGATAGTGTTCAGTTTTGCAACAGGAGCAAAAGTCTCCTGATAGTCTATCCCATAGGATTGTGTAAACCCTCTAGCTACCAAACGAGCCTTGAATCTCTCGACTGATCCATCTGCTTTGTATTTTATGGTGAAAATCCACTTGCACCCCACGGGCCTCTTCCCAACCGGCAAATCTGTGATAGTCCACGTCCCATTCTTCTCAAGTGCATCAATCTCATCTTGTACTGCCTTCTTCCATTCTGAAATTTTTAATGCCTCTTGTATTGTGTTGGGAACCTGAGTATCATCAAGAGAAGTAACAAATGCTCTGTAAGATGGTGATAGTCCTTCATATGTAACATAATTCCCAATTGGGTGATCTGTACATCTCCTAACACCCTTCCTCAATGCAATCGGCAGAGTAGAATCATCAATGCTGGGAATTAACACCTCTCCAGCCCTATCCTCACCTATGTTCTCTTTAGGAAGACTTGAATTGGAGTCAATATATTGGCCACATGTTGACTGTGATCCGTGCTCTAATTCCTGTCTTTTCCTCCTCCTGATGTAAACTTGTAAGTTCTCATTAGCAAGTTGTGGGGCTATAGGTTGAATAGGCATGGGAGACTGGATAGTCACAGGAGATGGCTGGACTGATGACGGTATGGGTGTGGACAACTCAGTGGGCGCGAATTGAAAAGGATTTGGTGACTCTGAGTGAAAAGAAGGTACACCCACAGTTCAGCACTGCCAATCATCTTCCCCGATTTCAAGTCCTGAAAAACACACAAGTTTGGACAAAATTTAGTAACACATTGGAGATCACGGGCCAATTTGCTAATGGACAAAAGATTACAATCCAAGTTTGGAACATGGAGAACAGAGTCAAGATATAAGTCTTTAGTAAGTTTTATAGAACCTGTCCCGGCAATTTTTGACTTTGAACCATCAGCAATATGGACGGATGAATGACCATTACTTGGCTTGTAATTTTGAAGAATGGTAGCATCTCCTGTCATGTGATCAGAAGCACCTGTGTCCACTATCCACGACTTTATTCCTCCTCGATTAGCAGTGAAGGCTACACCGGTAGTACTGCCATTGCCAACTTGGCTTAATAGTTTCTGTAGCATCTCCATCTGCTCTTTGTTGAATGGACTCGGCTCGGGAACAGAGGTGCTCTCAGAGTTGGCAGCTACGTGTGCTCTGCCATCTCTGTCAGACCGTGGCTTTGGTTTCCAATCAGCCGGTTTGCCATGAAGCTTCCAGCAAGTCTCCTTATAATGGCCTGGTTTCTTACAATAATCACACCAAGGCCTATCCCGTTTCTGACGATCTCCACCACTATTATTAAATGACCGAGTCGCAAGGGCAGAGGCATCCAATGTTGGGGCAGGTTGCTCTTTGGATCCCATCATTACTTTCTTTCTACTTTCTTCACGCCTAACCTCTGAAAAAGCCTCCCTGAGACTTGGCAGGGGTTTAATGTCCATGATTCGGCCTCTAACATCATCCAATTCCCTGTTTAGTCCTAGGAAAAACTTGAACAGTCTCTTTTGTTCCACAATTTTCCTGTATGTTGCTGCATCATCAGGACATTTCCATGAGTGAGTCTCGAATAAGTCAAGGTGCTGCCAATACCTTGTGAGTGTGTTGTAATACTGAGTAACTGTCTGCTCTCCTTGGCGGAAGTCATGTAGGGCTGATTCAACCTGAAAAAGTTCTGAAATATTTTCAGAACTTGAGTAAGTTTCTTTGGCTGCATCCCATATGTCCTTTGCAGTCCTAAACAACAAGAAATTTTCACCTATGTCATTATTCATGGAATTGATAAGCCATGACATGATCATGCTGTTTTCAATCTTCCACTTCCTGAAACCCGGTTCTGTAGTTTCTGGCATGACTGCTTCTCCAGTGAGGTACTCATCATTTCCTTTACCGCAAATGAACAGCAACACAGATTGTGACCACTGTAAGTAGTTATGGCCATTTAATTTGTGTCCTGTGATGAGAATAGGAGAGGAATCACTACCACCAAGGTTTGGAATTTCAGATCTGCCTCCTAATTCTGGTGACGTGACGCTGGATACTTGTGATGATGCCATTCCGTATTTCGTCATGGACCGGAAAGGTAGAAGAACACTTCCCAAGGCACGTGCAGGGATTGGAGTTGAGGAAAAATAGCCGAAGGACGTCGGAAAAGCTGATCGGAGGGCTCGCGGAGGCAAAAAGACCCCAAAAGAGGTACGTGCAGGGCTTGGATGGCAGAAACAGGTACGTAGGGTGGCTGGTCGGCGTCAGGCGAGCTTGGAGTAGGAAGCGCGTCGCCGGAAAGTGGCTCACGTGCCCTCACGCGCCGGCGCGTGAGATGCAGTCTCCGGCCGGAAAAACGCGCGTGGGCGGCGCGTGGATGGTTTTCTGGCTCCGGTGTTTTTGGAAAAGTTGTAGATCTCCTCCAGACGCTCCTTGCGGTGTGAAAAAAAAAAAAAAAGTCGCCGGAAAGTTCGCCGGAAAAGTTCGCCGGCGGTGAATGTTTTTTTTACGACGATTCGACCGACCGGAAAGCGTTTTCTCCCTTGGCTCTGAGAACAGGGACTGATGACCGGAATGAGAGATGGTCGGATTGAGAGATGGCCAGAGAGATTTGGCCGGAATGAATGATGGCCTGAATACGAGGTGGCCAGAAGGGATTAGGGTTTCAGAAAACTGGCTCTGATACCATGAAGAATTTCTGAATTCCTTTATTGATACTTTAGGTACACACCATACACATATATATACACAACTGACTGAATAAGAAAAAATCAATCTAGCTTGATTCTCTCCTAAAATTAGGAAACTGAATCATCCTAAATGATCTCTCCTTCTTTATTCCTAAAATACTTTCCTAAATTAAAAAACCCTAACTTTGAATGCCAAATTTCAACATAAACATATCGATGTTTTAAAGAAATTCCTACATAATAATTGAAATAATGTATGGCAATGAAGGAAAGGCACATACATTCTGTTAGCAGCAATTGCTGCTGATAAGTTGAAGATAGGAACTGAACTAATGATGAAACGAAGTTCCTGTGGCAAACAAAAAACAATATATATATATATAATATAAAGGTGTTCAGAAATAAAGTTGAAATAACATAAGAGAATGAAGTTCATATTCCATGTCCAATACCTTGTGTGGAAGTTTGGAGTAAAGTAAAACAAACAAGAAAACTGGAAGAATGTAGGACAAAATCCTCCTATCAAGGAAGACTCCAAGCTGCAACATAGAAAATAAATCAAATGAGAAACAAGATGAAAATAATAGTAGCGATAATTCACACTCCCAACTCAAGTTGGATAGAACTAAAACAGCTCAGAAAGCTTTATGATTTCATGTATTTACTACTTAAACCTTCATCCAGCTTGTTTTGTTTGGAATATGTTTTCATTTTCAGATTTATATCTCTACTTGCCAACAAGCATCAGCATTTCCTTCGATTAATAGATTCATAATAAAGTTCAAATAAAATATCTAAAGAAAATATCTTTTGTGATCATCCTTGACAAGGATTTCTGCACAGTGAAACCCAATCTTTTCTGCCTTTACGAAATTCAATAATATTTAAGTTCCCTTTAACCTTATTATTGGACCTCTTTTAGTCGATATGCTCCTTTTTTCCATCTGAAGTTAGTATATTTTCAGGTAAGACCAATATTTCTTAAAATCTTAAACCATATTCTTTTAATGCAAAGAGTTAACCATTACATTATACAGTTACCTGAAGAACCCATGCATTCAGACAGTGGAAACTTTGCGATCTATATAAGACACGACATGATACGAAGAAAAACAATACCACGCAGATGAGGGTTTGACTGTACTCTTCCAGTAACAACATGATAGCAGACTTGGTTTGGATATGATAAAACAGAACAAAACAAAACTAGTGATGGTTATTGATTCAGTATGGCTGGCGCCGTGATACAACATAGTACAGCTGATTTAGCTTGTTATCAGGCTATCAGCCAAGAGAGGAAAATACAGACAAAAAAAGGATTCATTCTATTTTAGGGTTCTTTTGGGGAAGCTGACATGCCAATCAATGTAAGGGACTATTTTGTCAAATTGATGACCTAACATTGCAACAGTGATGTAGCCCTTCAACAATGAGCTGGTAGGATGGGATGATGACATTCAGCTTGAGGAGGGAGGAGGGAACAAGGCAGCTAAGGGAAGCATACTGAGAGTGAAAGTAGCAAAGTCACAATGAGCTCTCAGCTCAGTTTAGAGAGTTATCAGAAGATCTGTGAACTGTGTTTTGAATCTCCAACATCCTTGATTTGTATGTTCACGAAGAACTCTTTGGAGTGATCAAGTCTCTAACATCATTGGTCTGAAGTAACTTTGACTCGGACCTTGTTGGAGTCCTTTTTGTAATTTTTTATTTTTTATTAGAAACAAACATATATACTAATTAAGAATAGAAACATGAGAAGGATGAGAAATCATTCCTATGATGTACAAACCTGATCAAAAGAATTGAGTAAACCTCCACTAACCAAGGATGACTATACAAAAGGTACAAAAGGCCTATACAAATATAAAAACTCCTGACCTTGTAGACCCAACCCTAGGGTGCACATATCGAAAGTCAACTAAGTTAAATTACACTGAAAGGATAGAGTTTAAAAATGTCTATACACTAAGCTAAAAAAGAAACATAGAAATGAAGCAGATCCCACATCATTTCCGACGTCTTCCATGTGTCCTCGGAAATCCTAGCGTTCCTCTCTCTTTGTACAATCCACAAAAAAGAGAGACACATGATCCTTCAAGGAGTCTTGCTTCCCAAAACACTTGAAAGAAATCACCATCATATTGTAAATACTGCCTGACTGAACCCACACCATCCCAGCCTGTGAAAATATCCTATGCCACAATCCCAAAGTAATCAGACAATACAAGAAAAGATGATCAATCGTCTCTCTACACCTTTCTGTAAAATTTTTTGGAGCTCTATTTCTGTACTTTCAGCTCTCTTGATTTCCTATAACCATGATGGAACTCATCCCCAAAGATTTTAAAAGATCCTCTCTAATAAATTAATAATTTTGGCAGAATTACCCAACAAGTTTCCATAAAGTTCTCTTCTTTAATGGACAGGTGGTGCTGGACCCTAAAAATTACAGCACTTTGGAAACTTTTCTTTTGTTGTATAATAAGATCAAAGAAGATAAAAGAATAGAAAAGAAAAAAAAATAGATCCTTAGCAATAACAACAAAGTTCCTAGGCAATCACATCTTTTAGAAGCTACATAGCTACTAATTTTGAATAAATTCTATTCATTAAAATTAGAAGAGTACATAGTGTTAGATAGTGTACAGTTATTTACTTTTCCTTTTCTTTTCTTATTGTATTGTGGGTCCCACTTACATGTATATATATACCCAAGTCCAATGTGTATTATTAACAGTTTTTTCAATAACAAAAATTAGGGATTCTCCCTTTTCTCTCTTTTCACACGGTATTAGAGCTGAGGGAGAAAAAAAAACTTAATTATTTCTGGTTTATCCGTGAATCAATTCTGGGAAATCTTTCAATGATCGTGTTTTATTCCGGTCACCTTTCCCATTTCCTAAAACTTTCCGATCAACCGTATTGCAGTCAGAAAACCCTCACCGTCGGCGACTTTTTCCGGCGATGTCCTTTTCCGACACCAACCATACCATCAGGTGCGCAAGGAGGAAATCTTCAAGTTTTGACAAAGCACCGGAGGGAGATTCTCATCCACACGCTGCCCACGGGCGTTTCTTCTCCGACGGCCTAAATCTCAAGCGCCGACGCTTGAGGGCGCGTGGAGCACTTTCCGGCCACGCGCTTTCACCTCCAGCCTTGTCTCCATCTGTGCTTGTCCCTTCCAAGCCCTGCAAGTGCATTTTTTGTCTCCGCCAGCCCTCTAAACAGCCTTTCTGACGACCTTCGGTGACTTCCTCTCCACCCTGAGCCCTGCACGTGTCTTAGGAAGTGTTCTTCTACCCTTCCAGTAGCGCCACATTTGTTTTTCTTTACTATTTGGTCTCTCAGAGCCGCGGATCCTCGGTTTTTTCTTCTTTCAGCCGCGATCTGAAGCCGTATTAGGGCTCTCTTCGATCCAAACATATTTCGTTCTCCAGATAAGTAGATATGACTACTCAAAGTTCCATTTTTTCCTCTATCATATCTGGATCTCCTATGATTACTTCGAAGAAATTGGTTGGCAGTGAAATTATTTGTCCTGATCTGCCTTTGTGGAGCTTTGGTTTATGGGTCAAGGTTATGAGGATCACCTTGTTACGCAAGAGGCGGATATTCCTGAGGTTGACAGAGTACAATGGAGGAAGATAGATGCATAGTTATGTAGTGTGTTATGGCAATCAGTTGATCCTAAGATTCTGCTTCATCTTTGGGCCTACAAAACATGCTTTAAATTTTAGAATCAGGCAAAAGGGCTATACACGAATGATATCCAACGTCTTTATAAGGTGGCTTCTTCTATTGTCAATGTCAGACAACAAGACATGGATTTATCTACTTATATTGGCCAGATTGCCTCTCTTAAGGAGGAATTATTGACTGTGATGCCTCTTACTATTGATGTTGGGGATCAACGAACACAGATTGACAAGTTCTTCATGGTTCTTACGCTTATTGGCCTCCATCCAGATCTTGAGACCGTCCGCGATCAGATTCTTGACAGTTCCTCCGTTCCATCCTTGGATGATGTGTTTGCTCGCCTCCTCCGTATCTCCTCCACTCAGACTTTGCCATCTGATAACACTTCAGATTCTTCTATGTTAGTTTCTCAAACTAACTCTCGAGGAGGATGCAGTGGTAACCGAGGTAGAGGCTAACGTCCTCATTGCACCTATTGCAATAAGCTTGGCAACACTCGTGATCGGTGTTATCAGTTACATGGGCGGCCTCCCTGCACTGCCCACGTGGCCTAATCATCTGATCCTCAGTTGCCTCAGCCTCCCAGTTCCTCCACATCTCAGGGTACTTCCCTCACTGACAGTGAGTATGATGACTATCTCTGCTATCAGGCCACCAAGTCAGCTTTTGTTGCTTCTGTTGCCCAGACTGGTAATGCTTCTGCTTGTCTTACCCACACATCTTCTCTTAGACCTTGGATTCTAGATTCTGGCGCTTCTTATCACATATCTGGTAATAAGGATCTTTTCTCTTCTATTACTACTACTTCTGCCTTACCTACTGTTACTTTAGCTAATGTTTCCCAAACTATGGCTAAAGGTTTTGGTTTAGCTCAGCCTCTCCCTTCCCTACCTCTCCATTCTGTCCTTTATGCCCTTGAGTGTCCTTTTAATCTTATTTCCATCAACAAAATAACTCGCACTCTTAACTGTTCTATCACTTTTTCTGATAAATTTGTGACCTTGTAGGACTGGAGTACGGGGAAGACGATTGGCATAGGACGTGAGTCTCAAGGCCTCCATCATCTCACCTCGCCTTCAACTCCTGCAGTTTGCATTTCCACTGATGATCCCCTCCTCATCCACAGTCGCCTGGGCCACCCTAGTCTATCCAAGTTCTAGAAAATGGTCCCTCATTTTTCATCTTTGTCGTCGCTTGCGTGTGAGTCCTGTCAGCTTGGGAAACATACTCGTGTCTCGTTCCCAAAGCGTTTGAATAATCGGACAAAGTCTCCTTTTGAACTTGTCCACACTGATGTTTGGGGTCCTTGTCGGACCGCGTTTACTTTAGGATTTCAGTATTTTGTCACTTTTATTGATGACTATTCTGGATGTACTTGGTTATTTTTAATAAAAAATCGAGCTGAGTTATTCTCTATTTTTCAGAAATTTTATGCTGAAGTCCAAACCCAGTTCAATATTTCTATTCGTGTGTTACGCAGTGACAATGCCAGGGAATATTTTTTTGCACCATTTACTTCATTTATGTCCCAACATGGGATCCTTCATCAGTCTTTTTGTGCTCATACTCCTCAACAAAATGGGATAGTTGAACGTAAGAATCGACATCTTGTTGAGACAACTCGTACTCTCCTTCTCCATAGTAATGTTCCTTTTCGTTTTTGAGAGGACGTTGTTCTTACAACATGTTATTTGATTAATCGTATGCCCTCATCTATATTACATGATCAGATTCCTCATTCCCTTCTTTTCCCTGACCAACCACTTTATTTCCTTCCTCCTTGTGTTTTTGGTTGTACTTGCTTTGTTCATATTCTCACTCCTGGACAAGACAAACTTTTTGCCAAAGCCACAAAATGCATCTTCTTGGGATATTCCAAACTTCAAAAAGGTTATCGTTGTTATTCCTCTGAGACTCATCACTACTTTCTCTCTACTGATGTCACTTTCTTTGAGGACTCACCATTCTTCTCCACCTCTGAGTCTCTTCCTATTTCTGAAGTTTTACCCCTTCCCATTATCTCCCCACCTGATGCAGTGCCTTCTCGCCCACTTTAGGTTTATCATCGCAGTCATCGTGTCGCTGTTCCTCCTTCTTTGGCCGAGATACCTGTTGACTCACTTCCTATCCCTTCGGCTTCTCCTGCCCCGACTCTGCCTTCTTCTGCTGACTTACCCATTGCTCTTCGGAAAGGTAATCGATCTACTCGTAATCCTCATCCCATTTTCAATTTTTTAAGTTACCATCGATTATCTTCACCCTATTCTGCATTTGTTTCTGCTATATCTTTTGTGTCTCTTCCCAAGAGCACCCCTAAGGCTCTTTCCCATCCAGGTTGGCGATAGGAAATAGTAGATGAAATGGCTGCTTTACACTCCAATGGCACTTGGGATCTTGTTGTTTTACCCTCTGGTAAATCTACATTTGGTTGTCATTGGGTCTACACAGTTAAGGTTGGCCCTGATGGTCAGGTTGATCGCCTTAAGGCCCGCTTAGTTGCTAAAGGCTATACTCAGGTTTATGGTTCTGATTATGGTGACACTTTCTCTCTTGTTGCCAAGATAGCTTTTGTTCGTTTATTACTCTCCATGGCTGCTATGCGTTCTTGGCCTCTTTATCAGTTAGATATTAAAAATGCCTTCCTTCATGGGGATCTTGCTGAGGAAGTTTATATGGAGCAACCACCTGGTTTTGTTGCTCAGGGGGAGTCTGGTTTAGTGTGCAGGTTATGCTGTTCTCTATACGGCTTGAAACAATCTCTTCGAGCATGGTTTAACCGTTTTAGTTCTGTTGTTAAGGAGTTTGGCATGCTCTGTAGTACAACAGACCATTCCGTTTTCTATCATCATAACTTTTTGAGGCAGTGTATTTATCTGGAAGTTTATGTGGACGACATCGTCATTACAGGCAGTGATCAGAATGGTATTCAAAAACTAAAGCAACACCTTTTCACCCACTTTCAGATTAAAGACTTGGGGAAACTCAAGTATTTCTTAGGGATTGAGATAACTCAATCCAGTTCCGGTGTGGTTCTTTCCCAAAGGAAGTATGCTTTAGACATCTTGGAAGAAACCGGTATGTTAGACTGTAAACCAATAGACACTCCTATAGATCCAAATGTCAAACTTATATCAGGACAGGGGGAGCCTTTAGGAGATCCTGAGAGATATCGGCGACTTGCATGTAAACTGAACTACCTCACCATTACTCATCCAGACATTTCTTTTCCTGTAAGTGTTGTTAGTCAATTCCTACAGCCACCATGCGATAGCCATTGGGATGCTGTAATCCGCATTCTTCGATATATCAAAAGCACACTAGGCCAAGGTGTGTTGTACGAGAACAGAGGTCATACCCAAGTTGTTGGTTACACAGATGCAGATTGGGCTGACTCACCCACAGATATACGTTTCACTTCCGGGTATTGTGTTTTTATTTGAGGTAACCTAATATCCTGGAAGAGTAAAAAACAAGATGTAGTGGCCAGATCTAGTGCTGAAGCCAAGTATCGAGCTATGGCTTTGACAACATGTGAACTCATATGGCTGAAACATCTTCTTCAAGAGTTGAGATTTGGAAAGGATGAACAGATGAAGCTCACCTGTGACAACCAAACCGCTTTGCATATTGCATCCAATCTAGTCTTCCATAAAAGGACCAAACACATTGAAGTTGACTGTCACTTCATTAAAGAGAATATCGCATCAGGATGTGTAGCGACTAGTTTTGTCAATTCAAACGATCAACTAGCAGATATTTTTACTAAATCTCTCAGATGTCCTAGAATTAAATACATTTGTAATAAGCTTGGTGCATATAACATATATGCTCCAGCTTGAGGGGGAATGTTAGATAATGTACAGCCATTTCAGTTATTTACTTTTCCTTTTATTTCTTTATTGTATTGTGGGTCCTACTAACATGTATATATATACCCAAGTCCAATGTGTATTATTAACAGTTTTTTCAATAACAAAAATTAGGGATTCTCCCTTTTCTCTCTTTTCACACATAGATTTATATAGACTCATGGAACTTCTTTTCCTAATAATCTATTTCTTGTTAGGTATCTAACTCCTTTTCGTAATCAAATTAGAAACTAAAACAAACAGAAATATAACTCCAACTAAAACTATGAAATACTAAAATTACTGAAACTATTTTGCTGAACACTGATCCCCATCAACAAGCCTATTTATAGATAAATGGATTACTATCAAACAAACCTTAATATTTATCTTTATAAGAATATTGTCCTAGAGATTCCTAACTAGTAAATTTCAGGAAACATGTTAAGGACAGAATACAGGTCAGATTGCATACGTGTCACAACCTAATTCACAGTAAACTATGGCACAGATTATACAATCAGTTTGGTTAGCCCTTGCTCTACCCACCTATCCAACATCTGCAAGCTTGTCAGTCTAGAAGGAGTGTCTTAGCACCCTGACCAAGAAAATTGGTACCAAGTCCTAATAGAGCTAAGACCTAGGCATGCATTAAGCATAAGGGTGTATAATGATAAAAGGTCGGTGATCACATCTCATACATGATGCCTAGTAGGCCCTATTTCATTTCATGCATACAATGCCATGGACCCTACTTCAATAGCTCACTTGTCAAGTTTAGGTTCTTAATGTCGTGTTATTTTTCATCTCCTCACATATCATTTGGTCATTCCCACATGTCGCCTGGATCAGTACTACATGTTTTCTTGATTACTAACTCATGCTATATGAATTGATGAATTATAAGTCTAATATCACCTTATTATTGGCTTATCAGAAAATTTAAATCCCAAAACTAAAGGATCATGAAAATTATGAAAGATATATGATAAAACAGCATCTTCCTCAACTACAGAACACTTAAATTAAGTACATCAACAATAATGGACGCTTCTCAAGTAAATTAATGGAAATTTGCATTTTGCAGGAAAATACATGTGTTGTGTCTCAATTACAGTACGTATCACAAGAACCCACTCAAAGTACATAAGTTTCAGGCAAGCCAAGGTAGTTAAACAAAAAGCATTATGAGACACTTATACAATTTTTTTTTTTTTTTTAAAGTAATGATTGATTTTATTAGTATATTATTATCTCTGTATAGTTTTGAGCTATACTAATAAAGTCATTTCTGTTTGGTTATGGGTTGTCATTTATTTCATTTGTGTATTTAATTTTGCCTTTTAGTTGCACTGAGAAACTCCTTTCCTTCATATTTCCTCTTTTTGCAATAACATTTCTACTTCTATAAAAAGGAAAGGACAGAAAAAAACACTTAGAATTTAATGTCAAAATAAAATTGCAAATAAACAGTGCATATAATATGAAGAGGGAAATCGATAATGTGATATGGAAAAAGCAAAACTGTAGGTTATTGAGCTAAGAAACATCTCTCATACAAAATCACTTTTGCAAATAAACAGTGCATATAATATGAAGAGGGAAATCGATAATGTGATATGGAAAAAGCAACTGTAGGTTATTGAGCTAAGAAACATCTCTCATACAAAATCGCTTTTTCAACAAGAAATGAAATCTATACACTGCCATATAGAGTTACTGCCACTACAGAAACCATTTGATCTAACAGCCACTCAATACAGCTAGCATGTGATATATGGGGCAACTATAATGTTATATGAAAAAGGAGGTTATACTAAGACTATTCCATTTTATCAATCTCTAAACTCACCATACACAGAGGATATGCTGCAAGCAAGGCGCGGGGAAGTGCTGAAGTGAAGTACCAGTGAAATGAATGTGTCTGAGAAAACTAATTAAGGAAGAATACAGATAATATGAAATTTGGAATATGTTACAATTATGGAGAAGGAGTTTTGACGTTTGCATCAAAAACTTATTACTCAAGTAACAATATCAAATACATTACAAAAAGTAGGCATACAAGAAAATTATAGGAGTCAAAATATCCAAGACCCATATTATGTGATGATGTGAACCTGACAGTACCATTGTTGCTTTCAAGCAGTATGCAGCCTCAGGAAATGGGAAAGTAAAGAAATTTCTTTATCTTGGACCAGCTAGCCCCAAGAACATTCAGATTATATTCCTACATGAACCAGAGTCCAAGAAAGCATCCACAAAAGTTGTGCTATCTCACAGATTCTCACCTAGAATGGAATGAAATTTGTTGGAATACTTGACTTACTATTATTATTATTTTTTTTTCTGTAAATGAGCTGCACAGATAAGATTGCAATTTAAATCCTATATTTTAGCTCTTAGAGATGGTAGGTGAGAAAAGGAGATTAGGTGAGGAAGGGGCAGTCTTCCAAATTGATTTTCAAAAGGCCTATGTTCATATAGATTGGGGTTTTTTTGACCATGTACTTGAGAGAAAAGGGTTCAGTTCAAAATGGATGTCTTGGATATAGCGATGCTTGTCCTTGGCAAGTTTTGTGGTCTTAGTGAATGGAAACGCCAAATGTTGGGTTAAGGCAACTAGAGGCTTAAGACAAGGAGATCCTCTTTCCCTATTACTTTTTTATCATTATAGCTGATGTTTTAAGAAGGATGTTGCAATGAGTGGAGGAGAGTTGCTTATTAGAGGGCTTCCTAGTGAGCAAAAATAGGACTAGAGTGTCTCATTTGCAATTTACGGATGACAACATCTTTTTCTCTAGAGCTTCTTTGGAAAATTTACAAAATCTCAAGCTAATATTGTTTGTTTTTAGGCGCTTATCAGGGCTTAGGTGTTAGAGTGCATGATAAACATTGCAAGCCCAAATCCTACAAGCTTAAACTTTTAGGAAAATTAGTAGTTTAACATAGTATAAGAGCCTCGTTTGGTGGGAGGTCATGTGTTCGAACCTCACTACCATATATTTATATCCTTAATTTATTAAGCTCAAAAAAGGTTGATAGTTGATTGTGGTTGTTTGCCTATGAACTTATGTGTCTCTCCATATGTGGGCATGGAGTTGTATGCGAGGGAAGATGTTAGAGTACATGATATATATTACGACCAAAATCTTACAAGCTTAAGCTTTTAAGAAAATTGGTAATTCAACATTAGGATCAATCAAACAAAAACACTCTTTCTGGTATCAACACAAGTAAAGATCAAATCTTCATGTTGGCTTCAATGGTTGAATGTATAATCTCTAATTGGCCTTCAACCTACCTAGGTCTTCCATTATGGGGGAAATTCGAAAGCAAACACATTTAGGGATCCAATGATTGATAGAATCTTGAGGAGATTGGATGAGTAGAAAAAAAGCTTTTTTGTCCCTAAGGGGTAGAATAACCTAATTCAGTCTTGCTTGTCTCATGTTCGAAGCTATTTCTCACCCCTTTTCAAAATTCCAACATTAGTAACATCAAAGATTGATTATCTTATTAGTTTGGACCTAGTGTGTAGGCTTAAGGAGTTTGGAGGTTTGGAATTTAGGAAGATTTCTTTGAAGAATCGTGCTTTATTAAGGAAGTGGTTTTGGAGGTTCCTTAGCGAAAGTTGTGCCCTTTGACATCGGGTTATTTTGAGCACTTATGGGATACATTCTAATAGTTGGGATGCCAACAATATAGTCAAATGGTCACATCAATGCCCTTGGAAGGTCATGCCATAGATTCTCTAGTTTTTTTTTTTTTTCTCTACATACACTCACTTTGTATGGGTGATGAGACAAGAATTTGTTTTTGGGAAGGTTTGTGGTGAGAGGATCAACTTTTGAGTTCACAATTTTCAAGTCTTTATAAAGTCATCACAATTAAAAATCTCTCAATTTCAGCTATCCTTGACGATGCCTCATATTTTTCTCGTAAACTTAATTTTCATCACAACCTCATTGCAACCCCATTGATTGGGAAAGTGAGGATCTTGAAAGACTCAAGACCTCTCTTACATGTATATGCTTGTCTCCATTTGTCCTAGATCAAGAGTCTTTATAGAGTTTAGGCACTACTTCGGTTTGACCATCAATTTGTGGGTGACAAGTGGTAGAAAATAACAACTTAGTTCCTAACCCAAGAGTGAATAGACTTTGTCTACTTTGTTGAGGGCTATTATTAAAAAGAACATAAAAACTTGGGAAGAGTGTTTACCACATGTTGAGTTTGCTTATAATTGTACTATTCATTCTACCACTAAGTTTTCACCATTTGAAAATGTTTATGGTTTTAATCCTTTAACTCCATTGGATTTAATGTCATTACCTTTGTCTGAACATGCTAACTTAGATGGAAAGAGAAAGGCTGAATTTGTTAACAGATACATGAGAAAGCAAGACTCAACATTGAGAGAAGGACGGAGCACTACACAAAACAAGCTAATAAAGGGTGTTGACTGCTGATTTTTGAACCCAAAGATTGGGTTTGGTTGCACAAAGGCAATCCAAGTTGCTTCCGAGAGGAGATGGACCTTTTAAAATCCTTGAGCGCATCAATGACAATGCATATGAGTTGGATTTTCCAGGTGAGTACAATGTTAGTGCCACTTTCAATGTTACTGATTTAAGTCCTTTTGATGTAGGTGATGATTTGAGGGCAAATCCTTTTCAAGAGGAGGGGAATGATGAGGGCACGACTAACAAATGGAATGCATATCCTATTCAAGTTCCAATTGGTTTAGTTACAAGGGCACGAGCTAAAAAGTTCAAGGGAACTCTCAATGGACTGATTCAAAACATTTGGGTTGAGGTGAATTCGTGGAGGCCCAAGGAAGATGCTCCACGTGTCCCACAGGGTTGGATTTCCATGATTCAAGCTTTGGAATAATCTAGAAGAATTCCTCAGAGAGAACAACTCACAAATTGCGTGGATTGAGTGGAGTTTTCTAAATTGGTGATTACCCAATTTTGACTCATCAAGGAGAATGGCTGGCTCCATTTAAAGCAATCTTTTAAGATAGCTAAATTACCTTTCTTATTTATTAGTATATTTTATTGCTGAGTTGTATGGTTTGCATGCCAATTTAGATACTTTCCTTATTGGCCTTTTAATTTTCGAATTGCATGGGGAAGGAAGGAATTCGAAATTCCCTTGTTTCCTTTTATTTTGGGGTAGGCGTGATTTTAGGAAATATTAGATTCAATTTTCAAAATTCAACTTAGGAAATTTTAGTTTCCTTTTTCTAGCTATCTGCGAATTCTAGGCAGCATATTTGGGGATTTTTTAGCTGCCAAATTTGTGAACCTCTTTGTACTTAAATAGCCATTAGCTTATTGAAAAACATTCAGATTTCATTCATAATTTTGTGAGAGAAATTTCTCTTTGGTTATTTTAGAACTCTTTGAACTTATCGGAAAAATTTATATGGCATTCTCTTTTGACTTATCAATCAATCCTTCCATAATTGATTGTGGCGTCTTCATTATACCAAGGTTCTTGCTTCCATATAAGCAACAAGTCACAGTTTCATATAAATCTGTTTCTAGACGATCTTGGAGTCATTCTTGATCCACAAGTTTCTTAGTTTCTTGGTGTGGATCATATCATCAAATCCAGTCTCTTTTCATCCAACTGAATTTTTATGGAAATCTAAAGTCCTATTTAAGGTCAATGCCTTTGCTTGGTTAGTGGGATACAAGAAGAAAAGTATCAATGACATGCTATAGTTGAGAAGACCTTTCAAATCCCTTAGTCTTGATTAATGCATCCTATGTATGGGGAGTGGAGAGACAATTTATCATCTGTTTCTACATTGTCCGATCACTTTGGGGTTATGACAAACTATTTTGACAACTCCGGATGGATTGGGGTCAGCCTAAGAGTATATGCAACATGATGACTATTTCATATATGGGTTTAGGGAACTCCCTTAGAGGCAAGACCCTTTAGAAGATTGCTTGTCTCCCTTTGATTTGGATTGTGTGGCGAGAGAAAAATGCTAGGATCTTTGAGGATAAATAAAGGATATCAGAAATGTTGTGGGATTTACTTTTCTCCTTTTTGGGCCTCTTGTGTTGACAATTTTAAAAGCATTCCTCCAAATGTCATTCAACTCAATTGGCATTTGGTGTGTACATCAATAGGGTTGGACCAACAATGAGAGAAGCTTAGCATGAGTTTGAGGAGATGAAATCTTTGTACATTCTTTTGTGTTCTATCTTTTCGCATAGATCTCCTTGTATGGTGGAGGAGTTCTTTTTGTTTTGATCAAGCTTGTGTATTTATGGGGAAGATTCCTCATCCTTCTCATGAACTCTTTATTCATAGTTAATACATTTCTTGTTTCTGATTAAAAAAATTCTAACAAAGATTTTCCGGCTCTTGCTTCTTGAAGTTTACCAAGCATCAATTTCAATCTTGCAATTTTTCACCTAATAAACATCAAGATCTCACAAAGATATTGATTTTTATCTTATCAGTTTCTGTCATGGAAAATTACGTATCTTAGTGACCTCACTGTGAACTCATAATTGTTCAATGACAGCAACATTGAAGAACCAATGACATACAATTACATCCTTGAGAACAAGAAAAGCATATTGGATAGACAAGGACAAGTATGACTTCTCTACATTTCTTTAGGTGGTTGTCACCAAAGAATCTGAGGGCATTCTGGTGATTCTCATGTCTTTTGATTGGGCATGTTTGTTCAATTAGCTACAGGAGAGAGAAAAACATTAGCAAACCCTCCTTACAGTTTCCCCAAAACTAAATTTTGATAGTTGCTCCTTAAGACCTTAAGGCAATGCGAATTTTGGGGGTTGGGGAGCAGAGGGGGAGACCACAAGGGAAAGTTGATTCGTGTTTTCTTGCAGCTGGTGGGGACTCGATGGCCTTTGAAATGGATTGGTAGCTCTAGTAGAGGAGCTGAAAGAAGATGAGTTCATAGGGTTTAAGACTTTAATGGCAGAAAGGAACTTCACAATTGCCTCCATGTTTACAAAAGACTCTCCGTTGTACAGGCATTGGATTAGCAAGATGCTTGAATACTTAAAGGATAAAGTCCCCTCAATGAGTTGTAGGTCCATATATACTACAATGGAGGCAAATGTCTAAGAGGGGAGCTTCTCAATCATAAGTGGTTGTTAGAGATTACAAAACCCACTAGAGGGTCTTTTGGATTAAGGGTTATTTTTGCATTAGCTTTCCCTTGATTCCTTATACTACGTCAGATCAAAATAGTCAACAAAACATTCTTACAAAAAGGATACACCCCATTCAGAACTCCGGTTCAGTACAGAGTTGAACCAAAGAACTTCAAATTCAGGCCAAACTAGCTTCTTCCACATAATTGTATCAACCAGTGTTGTAAAACCTATTACAAGTAGAATTTCAGTACTAGATAGAGATTCATAAATAGAGATAGTAAACAAATTTAACATTTACTAAGAATATACACATTATAAAGTAATTGCCATAATTGGAAGAAATAATTCGCTGACCTATGCACAAAAGAGCAGTGCTGATGCCGCATTTTAATGATTCCCACAATGAAATAGATTTTGTCTGTCATTGGCAAACTAAAATTCTTAAAACAAAGCATAAATCCTGACTATGCCAACAAAATACAAAATCATCAACATGTATAAAATAGGACAAGATATATGCAGTAAAGAAATCAAGGGAAACAAAAACATAGAAGGTTCATTTCACAGAACATAACACCAGAAAGTTGCTGAGTTAACATTTCTAATTACCATGTATAATGTTCAGGGTGCACTTCTACTTGATACAGTTGTAGTAAAGCATCAGGGCCCCACAATTAATGGTTGAGCATTCTGGACTTAAAGGGAGTTGACTTTGTTTCTTTATAGTTCTTGGTTCCTTTTTTAATAAGTACCCTGTCTTCAGTTTGTTCCTCATTAGTGATGTGCTAGGTTAGATTGCTTTTCCTGATTTTAGTTACATTAGGGCTATGTTTGGTTATCAGAAAACGTCAGGAAAAATGCAAGGGAATAAAAAGAAAAAAAAAAAGAGGAAAAGTAGAATTAAGAAAAGTAGGAAAATAAAACCAGATTTAAAGTCAATAAATTATTTTTATATGCTACTCATTTCACTTATTTTCACACATCAATATAAAGATTAAATAATTTGAAAAGACATAAGTTTCTAACTAATTTGATTTTCTTTCATATTTCTTACACTACAACCAATAACACTTTTCCTTTCTTTAGTACTTTCTAGGAACCAAACATAACCTAAGAATTGGGTACACAAGATGCTCCTTGTATGCTTCCCCTGTTTCATTTTTGCATTCTTTTTTATGTAAAATTTTTGCATCATTTACATAGTTCCACTTACCACCACATCTTTTACTTATCCAAGAAAAAACAAGAGTTAGGTCTAAATAGCAAGATTACAAGTACCATTTCAGTTGATATGCATGATAGTGATTGTAAAACACATTCAAACAACATTTGCAGGAAAAGTTTACCAACAGAACTGTTCTCATTCACATTACCTTGCAGACAAAATGTATCAACAGAAATGCATTAACTAAGGTACAACATGGAGCTAAATAAGTAGAAAAAAACAATAGCCATTTTATTAGCATAAAATGGTTAACTTATGATAGTCCCAAATTTGATGGGGCTGTATATTGGTATTAGCATAAAGCAATGAACATGATAGGCTGTTGAAATCATAATTCAAGTCTATGGTTTCAGGAGCAGGTATCTGTCCATATGTCTAATCCTTCACATCTTAAATTTTAGGATATAGGGACTTGGCTGAAAAATGATCTTGAATGACACTTAGATATAACATAATAAACATAATAAAGGGAAAATTTTCAACTAGAAGCAAAAAATTGAATTCTTGAAAAAAGACAGTTTTCATATTTTCTCTTTTATCCTTAATTTTAGAAGTGAAAAAGAAAAAAAGGGAATATCCAAAGCAAAATAAGAGTATCTGAAAAGGATCCCCACATACACATCCACACTGTTGTCATATCATGTCAACATGGATAGGTGAAGCTAAAGAGTCCAGGTATCACAGATTCAAGTATTCAACCAAATTCCGCAATGAATTCCAACTTAAAAACTTTAAAATTATAACCCCAAAGAAGATGGTGGCAAACACACAACCTACCAACAACAGTTGAAGGCCAAGAGGGCCAAGAAGTAATAGCATGTCACATCTGAAGACAATTGTTGCAAAAATCTGGCCATCAAAAACAGGAAGCTATAAGAAGAGTTCAACAAAATGTAATGCAAGATATCAAGTAATGCACTTTATAAGACTTACTGATAAGGATAATAATATAATTCTTTTATTATTATTATTTTTGGAAAAAGAGCAAACAATATTGAATTGGAGACTTCCAATAGCAAGAAAGAAATGTTCATATAAAAATGGCCTAAGACATCAAAAACTAAGTTTCAGTGTAAAACAAAAATGGACTTTTATCAAGATTCTTATTTGAAATGGGATTCAAAGTCCAACAGTGATTCCTTCAGATGTGTCAACTGGGCAAATATGTCCATAGTGACTAAAGATGTATATATCATATCCAAAAATTGGCAGTTTGTCCTGTCAATCTTCCGGGGCCCAAATAACTTGATTTTCTCACATAAACTATTTGTGTCAATAGATAATTTAATCCAAATGTTCATGATCTTGCTTGTTTTCATATGACTCTTAAAGGCTTAACTAAATCACGCAACCCCAAACAAACAAAAAAATAAAAAATAGAAACCCTTCATGAATCCCTAACATAGTAAATTCAACCAATGAAACAAAAAATATAGAAATTTTCAGAAGAGCATAAGACAGCCACAATATCTGGATGTTCAAATGAACAACGGAAATTATTTGATAGTATAGTATGATATTATTCAGATATTTATCATTTTTCTTTTCTAAATATTGCATTTTCATCATTTGGTGATAGGGATAACAAACTGAAATTGGCCACGCCTAGCTAGAGTTCAGTGGGGCATTTACCCATTGTTTATATTTTTTTGGATAAAATTATTCAACTCTTTCAACATTCGGTGATAGGAAAAGCATACCCATATCTCCCAGGCTAGCTAGAGTTGGCTAGGGCATTTTCCCATTCACTTGAGGATAAAACTTTGACTAACCATTAAGATGTGCCAAACTACCAAAATTCATCAGAATTTTCAGCTTTGACAAACAGGCTGAGGGAAACTTAAAGGGTTTCTCCTCACTTTACAGTAATGGTCATGGGTGATTCTGGAGGACACCCTCTAAAGTACCAAATTCCTTTGCTCTGTGCACCAATCTACATAATACATTAGCCACTACAGAAAGAAGAAAAGTGAGAGAGGATTGTCTTTTCTTAATTACCTTGATGCCTTCACCCAACCTTTGACATTATCATTTACTAGAATCACAATTTTTTTTATTTTTTATCAGATACTAGAACCACAAAATTAAGTGAAGATAAATACCTACAAATCATAATCTCCATCTTTGATTGAAACCTTTCCTTTCTAGAATATAGCTTAGAAAGCCTGAATCCACATGATCATAATTCTTTTCAAATTTAATCTTAAACACCAACCCTTTTTAAGCATGCACAGTGTATATAAAGACACCAAAAGGCCAACCAAAGGGATACACAAAAAACAACTCCCTTGTGCTACTTAGAACTCAACTAATCAATAAATTCCATCATGGACAAAAAGCAATCTTCTATATATACTCTAACCCATTCCAAAAAATTATACATAAGGGATTGTTTGATTGGTTGATCTGTTTTTCTGGTGTTATCAAATTCTCTCCTATTCTCTCCTTTCAAAGAGTCCAAAACAAGCACAAAGGAGTAGTTTTACCAGCTTTCTTCCTATGATTCCCAAAAAAAGATCCATGCTAGCTCAAAAGGGTCTCTCTTACTAACAAGCATTACCTACTCTATTCCAAATAGTGCATAAATTAGTTGCTATAGCATGACCACTTTCGAGCAATGTAGGAGGACGTGATCAACTGTTCTTCTTCTCCTTTGCACATAAAGCATCTATTCAGAATCCTCCAACCCCTCCTTCTGAATTGATCCAATGTCAATGTCCTTCATCATGTAGCTTCCCAAGCGAAAAACCCAACCATTACCGGTACCCAAGGATTCCAAACCATGCTTTCAAGGAATGCCCCCATTGTTTCATTAGATAAGAAGAATAGAGAGATTTAACTGAGAATTTACCACAATTTGAGTTGAATCAAACCATTTTATCCTTTATATTCCTACATAGCGTATGTGCTTGCAATTTCCTAAAAAAAGACCTCCACCTCGTCTAGCTCTCAATCATTTATCTAGCTCATGAATTTTAGGTTCTAACAACCCCCTTCCCTTTCTTGCTTCCACACCTCACCTACCTATGCATCTTTGACAATGGCTATGGCAAACAATACAAGGAAAGCCTGCACTGTTTATCCATTCAAAACTACACCCTTGCTTGTTTCCTATCCTGAAACTGATTCTACTATTAAAACCATTCCACCTGCTTCTGATAGCCTTTCACACACCTACCAAATATCCTTCCCTCACTATCCTCTCTTATTCTAAACATGTCTTTTTGTCCATTACCTCATTCACCAAAATTAGAATTTGTAAGTCCTTAGTAAAGCCTCCTTGAGAAAAACGAATGATCTCACATAGCACCTTGGCTGTAATATTATAGAGGCTAGTCATCAAACACTATCCCCTCCTATTCTAAACACCTTGGCTATAATATTATAGAGGCTAGTCATCAAACACTATCCCCTCCAATTCTAAACACCTTGGCTATAATATTATAGAGGCTAGTCATTAAGCACTATCCCCTCCTATTTTGAACATTTCTTTTCATCCACTACTTCATTTGCCAATAAAACCAAATTAGAATTTGTCTATCCTTGGTAAAGCCTCCGTAAGAAAAATGAATGGTCTTGCTTAACAACTTCATATGTCATGAGATTAGACCTTGGCCATAATCTTATAGAGGCTAGTCATTAAACAAACAAGTCTAAAATCCTTGCTCTATTGTAAAGTCTACTCTGAGAAGATCATATTTGACACGCGCTTGAGCAAAACTATATGTCACTAAAGATTTGGATTACTCTTACACTTGAATTCCTTGTTTAGCTAATCAGAAAATAGTTCAGTTGGCCAAGCGCTAATTTCCTTTACAAACGATCTCATGTCGCCTAGAGTAGTGAATTTGTCCTTATCTTTACTATTTTGATTTTTCTTTGTTCTTTTGCTTTTTCTTTTTTCAGTTTCTGTGATCTTTTGGAAGGATATCTCATCCTTTTTGTACTATTAAATTTATTTAATAGATTCTTGTTTCTAATAAAACATAAATAAATAAATAAATATTTGATACTCCCTTGTCAACAAAGTTATTATTTAAAGTTGTTGACATGATCTAAAAGCGCCATCATACAATCAACAATTTCCTTCATTTTTCTGTAATTTGAAACCATTTTTCTTTTAAAAAATTCATGCTCAAATTGATGGCAAATAAGTTTATGCATACATAGAATAGAAACTGAAATTGTTTGCCTGATATATATTATTGGCTTTTATCCTAATAGCTTAAACTTTTACTATAGTCAATAACCTAATATGGTATCAAAGTTAGAAGTCTCGGGTTCGAGTCTCTCCTACTGTTATTGTCTCTATCTATTTATCTTCTTCTTGTTGATTTGTCTCTTCGAGTATCGGTGTGGAACTGCATGTGAAGGAAGGTGTAACCCTAATATACATTGTGGGCTCATATCTTAACAACTTACGCATTTGACAAAGTCAATAGCTTAACATAGTATTACAGCCATGGTAAACTAAAGGACTCAAGGTCAATTCTCTCCTACTGTTTATTCCCCACCAATTTGCCTGTAATATGCAACTGGTATTGATTTGTCTCTCCACATGTGGATATAGGGCCTCGCATGAGGGCCTGATATACCATTGCGCCTATCTCCCAACAATTTAAACTCTTAGGAAAGTTGGTAAACTAACATAATATCAAAGCTAGAGATCTCAAGTTCAAGTCTCTCCTACTGCTACACTCCACATGCGAGTACAGAGCCACATGTGAGGGAGGGTATTAGCATGATATACATTCTGGGTTCGTATCTGAATATCTTAAGCTTTCAAGAAAGTTGACAGCTTAAACAAAAATGCAATCTATAACATGTTAATATATCCTTCTTAGGCAATGAGAACAAATCTCCAAAACTCATGTCAACAGTTCAAGCTTTTAGGAAAGTTGGTAGCTTAACAGAAATGAAATCTATAACATGTTAGTACACGCTTTCTAAGCCATGAAAACACAATCTCTAAAACTCATGCTACCTGAGGATAAATGAAGAAAAGAAAAGATTGACAACAATAGAGGAACTCCTAAAAGAATTGTTTCTGTTGGTAATGTAGAGATGATAAACAAGCTTATAAAATGGTTCGAAATTCCATAGATTAAAGAAAAAGCAACATCTCGTATATAGTTTTGGGGAAGTGGATTGTAACTAGTAACATTGTCCATAAATGAAATGCATGATTGAGCAGTGTATTCCATTTTTTATTTATTTTTTATTTTTGTCCCCTCTGGGACTTAAACCTGGAACCTCCCATAAACCCACCCCAACCCTTTACCATTTGAGCCAAGCCTCAAGAGCTTGAGCAGTGTATTGCTTACCCATTGATAAAAAAAAAATGCTATTTTAGATAAGAGAAGTTCAGGTTCAGCGTATACCAATGATCCAGTCAACCCAATAGAAAATCAGAAACACATTTTGTGGATGCGTTTCTAGTACATCTAAGCCAGGAAAATGGAGACAGAGGTTGACATTCAGAGTAAACAACATTACACTACATGATGCATATTCTGAAATTTTAGCAATTATGGTACACATACCAGACATTTTAATGCAGCATAAAAGCTTCCCTTGAGAGAATAGCCGTATGCCAAGTTGACTACATAAAATCAGGAAAAAAAGAAATTAGTGGAAGCCATCTTACCAAAAATCTCTAAACTCTAAACACAAGTCAAAAAGTTTATTCTCTAGAAACAACTTCCACAGAAAAAAAACAAAAGTCATCCAAACTTAACTTGAAATAGAAGGGAAAATGCCCCCATATATCAACCACTGGAAAAATGTATTTGTAATAACAGCCAGAACAAAAATAAAAGGACAGAAAATGACTGCCTGAATAAATCATGTTTTCATCCCAGTAACTTTTTTTTTTTCTCCCTCTTTTAGATTGTTGTACGACCTGTCAGTCAAAACTGCCCTAAAGATTCTTAGCATCCAACTATCTGACCGGACTTTCTTTAGAACTAAATTATCATGTTTTCAATTTACTTTTACCAAGTTTTAAGAAAGAAAGGTTCCTAAGCCAAACCCCGCTTTTAACTAGATATTAGCTGCATCTGTGGATACTGTTGCTATATCCCTTACAACAAAAGAAACTGCTTCAATGCTTGTTATAAAGAAGCGTTTCACTAGATAATAAGTTTAGGGTCTCAATTAATTTAGTTAAATTTATAAGCAACCAGTCTACAAGTAATTTCTATAGTTTCTTAACACCCCACACCAGAAAAGGGGGAAAAAAAAAGATAAGTAAGGTTTATTTGGGATATTATTTGAGCTACATGGGAATTTTAATAATTTTAGAGAGTCGGACTATTTTCTTTTAGTCTGATGTAGTGGTTCAACTTTGGATGAAAGCTTCTAGAATTCCTTCAATATTACAGCTACTGAAATGAGTCAGAGTTGGAGGAGTCATTTTGCAGGTTACGTCTTCTACCGGTGTTGTGGTGGGAGAAATGATTGATTGGAGTGGAGGATGCCTAAGTCTGGGACCTTTTGGTTGTGTCTTTCTGCAAATGGGAGCAATCAGGAAAATAAGGGAAACGGGAAAGTAAGAAATAAGGCCTACTATGCTTATTTTGGCGCATTTGGAAAGAAAGAAACAGAAAAAGTCTTGATGGTCTGAACTGATCAGAGTCACAACTAGAAACTGTTTCTATCATTCTTGCAGATCAGTGGGAGATGGTAAACTATCCTTTGCAGATTTCACAGATGTTTGGGGCCATCAATAAGCCATAATGAGTCTTCCTTCTTACTATTTGTTTCTCAGGTGATGTTTGTGTATGCCCCGTGTACATGGTTTGTACCCACTCAATTTAGGTGCTTTTTTTTTAGATAAATGAGCGCATATATATAAAATTAGGCAAAAAGCCACAAAGCATACAGGGAGTATACATAGTAGCCTATGCCAAAACAAAAGCAATACTCATCATCCCTTAGGGAGTGGCAAGCCATTCCAAAAAACCTAAAAGCGAAGAGGACTCCTCTCCCATATACACCCTAGCCCAACTCCACAAATTACAAACAAACAAATTTTTTAGCTTCTGAATAGCTAGAGATCCCCCCCTAAAGGCTAATCTATTTCTCTCCTTCCAAACCGTCCAAAAAATACACAATGGAATGGAAGTCCAAATCCTTTTCCTCTTTTTCCCCACAAAAGGGCCCCTCCAACTTTCTAACATCTCTTTGACTTTCTCTGGGAACACCCAATTAGCCCCAAACAAGGCAAGGCAATCTCCCAAAGAGCCTTTACAACTGTACAGTGTAAAAGAATATGATTTACAGATTCCTCTTCACAACCACACAAAAAACACCGGTTTGGAAGCTGCCAGCCCTGTCTTTGAAGATTATCCAAAGTTAGGACCTTCTTCCAAGAAGCCTCCCAAGCAAAAAAAGCAACTTTGGTTGGAACCTTGTCCACCCAAATGCTCTTTTTCGGGAAGGTAGTGGCATTAGGCCCTGTCAACAACTTGTAGGCATCTCTAATCCGAAAGCGACCGTGTCCCTCTCCTTTCCATATCACTGCGTCCTCTTCACTAGAGATCCTCAAGTCCCTCAACGTATGCAACAGCTCTCCCAAGGCGTCCAATTCCCAATCATTGGAGTTTCTAGAGAGTCTTATGTTCCAACCTCCTTGACCTAGGCTCGAGTCCCACATCTCATTTACCGAAGCATACCTGTGAACCGCCAAAGCAAACAACTGGGGAAAAGCTTGGGACAACGCCTCATTACCGCACCACAGATCAGTCCAGAACCTTACCTTAGTCCCCTTGCCCACTTTGAATTCTATATTCTCCCAACACCAAGACGACTCCTTTAGAATATCCCTCCAAACCCCCACCCCAAACGTTCCGCGGGCCTCCTTAGTTCTCCACCCAAAGCCCAACTGGCCATACTTCACCCCAATCACCTTCCTCCAGAAGCTATCTTCCTCAAAGGCAAACCGCCAAATCCATTTCCCCAACAGGGCCTTATTCAAGAGATCAATTCTCCGAATGCCTAGACCCCCACTCTCCTTTTGGGTGCACACCACCTCCCAATTGATAAGATGGATTTTTCTTTCCGTACTTCCCCCTCCCCAAAGAAAATCCCTCTGAATTTTTTCGAGTCTCTTTACAACTAGCTTAGGCATGCGAAAAAAAGACAATTGATAAATAGGCATGCTAGCCAAAGTACTTTTGATAAGAGTAATCCTCCCGCCCTTTGACAAATATTGTCTTTTCCACAAGGCAAGCCTTCTTCTCAATCTAGCTTCAACCCCATCCCACATAGCCCTGGCCTTGTACTTGGCTCCTAAAGGCAGCCCCAAATAGACAGAAGGGAGGGTCCCCACTTTGCACCCTAACTCCACCGCCAACATCTCAATATCTTCCACCTCCCCAACCGGGATTACTTCACTTTTAGCAAGGTTTATTCTAAGACCAGAGGCTGCCTCAAACCACATCAAAATCCAGCTTAGGTGGGTCATGTGATTTTGTCTTGCTTCACAAAAAATGATCGTGTCATCAGCAAATAATAGATGGGATACATTTATTTCCATTCCCCCTCTCCCTTGAATGTTACAACCTGAAATGAAGGCCCCATCAACAGCCCTTCTTAACATAGCGCTTAGTACTTCCATTCCCAACACAAAGAGGTAGGGGGAGAGTGGATCTCCTTGGCGTAACCCCCTAGAATTGGGGAAATAACTAGCTGGAACCCCGTTCACCAGAATTGAGAAACTTGCCGATGAAATGCACCACCAAATCCATTTCATCCAACGATCCCCAAAGCCCATCTTTCGCATGACCTTCATGAGGAAGCTCCAGTTCATACTATCATAAGCTTTTTCAATATCCAGCTTACATATCAGCCCTTTCTCTTTGCGTTTGAGCCAATGGTCGATCACCTCATTGGCTATGAGTGATGCATCTAATATCTGTCTGCCCTTCACAAAAGCGTTTTGGCCCGGCGAAACCACCTTGTCTAACACCCCCTTAATTCTATTGGCCAGCACTTTGGCCAAAAGCTTGTACAAACCTCCAATTAAACTGATGGGTCTGAAATCCCCCAAGTCCTCTGCGCCCCCTTTCTTAGGAATGAGGACTAGGAAAGTAGAGTTAAGGCACTTGGCAATTGATTTTTCTTCAAAAAATTCCTGGAAGAACTCCACAATTTCCTCTTTCACAAACTCCCAACAGGATTGCCAAAATGCCACTGTGAACCCATCCGGGCCTGGTGCCTTATCACCATTCATCCCCATCAAAGCCGCATGAATCTCTGCCTCAGTGAAAGACTGTTCCAGACCTTCAGCCTCAGCATGGCTTAATCTTTGCAGCTGCAGCCCTTCAATGTCAGCTCTCCAAGACTGTTCCTCTGTCAACAACTGCTGAAAAGCATGCACAACCCCCTCTCTCACCTCCCTCTCCTCCTCCAGCCACCTCCCATTGATTCTGATCTTTTCCATGGAGTTATTTCTTCTATGAGCATTAGCCATCCTGTGGAAGAATCCCGTGTTCTTATCGCCTTCCCTCAACCACAATTCCCTAGATAATTGCCTCCAATGCGTTTCTTCCAAGATCACCCATTTTTTGAAAGCATCCTTAGCCTCTGTTTTCATCTCTGTCTCTCTTTCAGTTAGAATCCTATCCCTCTCCACCCTATCCCAAAATTCTACTTGTTGCAGGGCTAGGTTTTTGTTAACTTCAACCCTCCCAAACACATCCCTGTTCCAGATTTTGATCTTCTCCTTTAGAGACTTCAATTTTGTGGCCAATCTGAAGCTAGCCCTCCCCCTCCCCCCCGCCTCCTGCCACCAACCCCGAAGGAGCTCCTTAAACCCATCCACTTTGAGCCATATATTCGCAAACCTGAAGGGGGATGGGCCCTTCCTGACCCCTCCACCATTCAGAAGAATGGGGAAATGGTCAGAGGTGGGTCTGGGCAGCCTACACTGACTAACCCCACTGAAGCAGTCAATCCAATCCTGAGACACTAGAAATCGGTCCAGTCTAGCCCAAGCTTGGTTATTCCTCCCCCCACTCCACGAAGCCACCCCCCCCCCCCCCCCCCCCTTGCATGGGAATATCTAGAAGCTATAATTCATCCACCACCTGAGCAAACCTTCTCATGGCGCCAGTCAGCCTCCCCTGATTGCTCCTTTCCTCAAGGGATAGAGTAACATTGAAGTCTCCCCCTACGCACCAAGGATCATCCCAGATTCCCCTTATAGCCCCAAGCTCCCCCCAAAGGATCTCCCTATATTCTTTGGTGAATGGACCATACACCCCTGTAAAATCCAGACCTTCCCATCTTCTACATTCCTGAGTCTGCACGAGATTGAGAACTGACCCATCTCCATCTCAATGATTTCCAGAGTCCTTTTGTCCCAGCATATCAGGATCCCTCCTGCAGCTCCCTGAGCGTCCAAAGCACCCCAACCAATGAACCTCCCAGAGCCCAAACTCCTCACCAGACCCTCATTCATGGACTGAATTTTCGTTTCCTGGATGCAGAACAAATCAACTTTCTGTTTTCTAATTATAGCTTTAATCATTTTCCTCTTGGAGCTATCATTAACCCCGCGCACGTTCCAACTCAAGAGCCTTATTTTCATTGGACTTCCATGATTTGGCACCCTCTTCCTTGCACAGTACACTTTTTCTTCCTCCCTCCCTCATAGTTGACTGAACATTCTAGTCTTCTCAACTCTCTTTCAAATTTCGATTTCTCCAACATGGCTTTGTTATGAATTTTTTCTCTCCTCTTCCTAATTTTACCCATAAACTCCAAAATATCTTTCTCTAGGCCCTCCATCGAGAAGCCCAGGAATTGACTGAACCTGGCCAAGTCACTATCCTCCCATCTCGCTTCCACCCATCCACTCTCTTCTTGACATAAAGGTCGGGCTAGGCACAGCGCCTTACTGTTATCCTCCCTACAATCATCACTGATCTCTACCAAATCCCACCGCTTCCCTTCATCCTGCTCTGAAGTCCCAGTTCCATTGCACAGAGTATCCCCCTTGGTTGAATCATCAAGAGCCCCAGAGCGGTCGAAAGACTTCTTCACAGAAGTTCGACCAAAAGGAGGAAGGAAGGAGGAAGAAGGTTCAAAAGCAACCATTCCATAGGAGGAAAGAACATAATCATACCTTGCGTCTTCCTCCAGCAGTGCACAGTCGGTCCTGGAAATCCCCCCCACTGATTCTCATTTCCATGGATCCCCCACTGACCATCCTTCACCCAGAAGGAGGAGATAGCCGCGTCTGGGCCCCTTAACGGGCTTTGGTTGCACTCCGCATCAGAGAGGCCCTTCTCCGCCTGGGCCTTAGATGAAGAAGATGTGCTTTGAGAAGCCAGCCCAACCCCTTTAAGCAGGCTTGAGGGCAATACCATTTCCATGGGCTTCCCAGGCCCGGATTTAACTAGCCCAGACGAATTTAATCCAGGGGACGGGTCCTTAGACCACCCAGATAACCTTGCTTGGCCTAATAGATCCAGCCCACCCAAAGCAAGAGGCTTATCTGAAGGCCCATCTTCGCTCCGAGAGGGATTCGAAGTTTGGCCCGATTTGCTGCACTGACTCCGCGTCCCATCAACAGTCAGCAGGACGTCCTCGAGCCTCGGGCCCTCCATCACCCCCGTCACGCGCACCCTCGCGCGTGCACCCTCATCACCCCCTACCTCCGTTCCCATTGCGACGGCCTTCCCTTTCATTTCAGTCGCCGGAACTTTCATGACTGGCCTGGTTTCCCACCATAGGGTTATCAAAAAACAAGTCCCTTCAACCCAAACCTCCACCTCATTAGGACAAAACTCACCGTTCCGCTTCACCAGGAGACGTGCCCACTGTAACTCTTCCATTTTTTCCGTTTGATTATCCATCGCAAGAAATCCCCCACACTCAATTTAGGTGCTTTTTTTTTTATGAAATCCTATTTATTCATCAAAAGAATCAATAAGGAAAAAAAAAACTTCAAACAAATATATGAATGATTCTCAAACATCAAGATACATATCCATCAAAAAAGTTAAAAGAATAAAATAAGTAAAATAATTTTAAAAAAAAATCCTCTCAATGGAACAGAGAAACTATATAAACAATAGAATTGAGCATCAGAGCTCTAAACTAACATGTCCTGACACCAGAACCCCTTGTTCTTAACAGCCAGAATTTGAAATCAACTATTTGTAAAAGAAAAACATCAATTGACAGATAAAATTAATCTGCGAGAAGTAATTACCTAAACCCAAAGATAGTATATTAGGAAGAGGGCGGGTGCAGTAGAATAGCAAGTGAAACTGTAATGCAGTTAATATTACAAAGAAAGCTTCTACTTGATGGCCAAACTTATTCCTGACCTGCTCATGCAAACAATATCTTTTTTCAGTCACTCAATAGTATGGATTGGAGATTAAGAGACAAAATAAACTGTTCAGAGATCCAGTCAATTTAATGACACAAGATAGTGATTTTGAGTTACATATTTGGAGACTTTTGGCTAATAATCCAAGACAAATTATCTACATTTATATATTTAAAGATATATTGGTTCACAAAGAGCATCTTATGTATTTTAGAGGCAAATGATTGGCTAAGTAGAGTTGGAGGCTGCATTATTAAGAAAGTCCACATATGTACTACAAGAAACTGCTGTTGATGTTAATTGATAGTTTCCAATACTTCCTCCCACTCTCAAATCTCCATGACCATTAGGTCCAAGATCATCTACTTGCCACTATGAAATACATATTTCAATTTTTTTGACATTTATATAACCTATAATATATATTTATTCATATAACAAATTTATGATGTTTTTTGGTATATTAGAATATATTTCTTTCAGTTAACAGCTAAAGATGAAAAAGGATAAATAAGGAAAGCCTGATTGTCCCACACAACAATGTAATTCATCATTCTTTCAGGTTCATAAACTATATCCAACATTGTATACTCATTTCTGTGGTAAGGACTTGTTTCCACAGATCTTATTTATCAAAAACCTTAAAACTCAAGATTTTATTCCATCTTACTTTTTAATTATTACATTAGCTGATTTCCTTTTCTCCAAAGTAAAATGCTAATCTGAATATCTTTTTCTCATCACAACTATTCTTCCTGAGTTCAGTGGAGTGACAAAATAATCTTCTTTTTTTTTTTTCCTTTTTTGTTTTCTTTTCATTTGACTAAAACATGATGCTTCAAAAACAGTACAAGAGTATAGGAATTGTACAAGAACAGACATAATTATCAAACATATGATTACATAACCTTCTTAGATCCAGAGCATAACTGGGAAATATGTTATTTAGATGGATCTTATATGTTTTTAGAAGGCTGGCTGCATGTCAGAGCTTTGTGTCTTTCTAGTTTGTTGGTTGAAGTGGATTCTGCTATAGTGATAGTGATCTCTTGCATGCCTAGATGAGAGAGAGGTCCCTGGATGTATGACAGCTGACTTCCCCAATTTTTTTTTTTTTTTAGATAGATAAAAAGGAAGTATATTAAACGAAAAGAGGAAGCACCAAAAAACAGTACCCTCCAAGTATACAGGGAGTATATAAACAAGGCCAAAGACACACCCCTAAGGGGAAAGGAAAGCAACATACCAACTTCCCTTACTTAGAGCCTAACCAGTCTAAAAAACTTACAAGAGAAGAAGGACCCAAAACTAAAGAAACCCTGACCCAAGACCAAAGATTACATATAAAAGAATATTTCAATCTTTGAAGCGAAAGCTCCCTATTCCCAAAAGCTAAAAAATTCCTTTCCTTCCAGATTGACCAAAAAATACACAAGGGAGCCATTTGCCAAGCCTTCTTACGAGCTTTCCCCACAAACGCTGCATTTCATCCAAGAAGAGTTTCCTTCACTGTACACAAAAGAGTCCAAGACACACCAAAAAGGGAGAGAAGAAGGTTCCACAAGATCCACGTCTTGACACAATGAAGTAAAAGGTGATCCACCATTTCTATTTCCAATAGACAAAGAAAGCACCTGTTTGCCAAAGAGAACCCCCTCCTTTGAAGTTGCTCCAAAGTTAAGAATTTACCCCAGGAAGCCTCCCAAGCGAAGAATGCTACCTTAGGAGGCACTCTCACTCTCCAAATACTATCACAAGGGAACAAAGAAGAGCCTCCGAGCTCCAACATAAAATAAAGAGACTTGACTGAAAAAACGCCACACTTTGAAGCTGTCCAGAACACTCTATCTTCCTCCTCCCTTTGCACCCAGAAGGCTTGGATCCTCTGCAAAAAATGCTACACCTCCTCGATCTCCCAATCATTAAACGCCCTTGCAAAAAGAGGGGTTCAGCCATCCCCATCACCAACGGAATTCCAAACATCCAAAACCCACACATTCTTAGACAAAGAGATGGAAAATAAAGAGGGGAAGGACTCACAAAGTGGCTCATCTCCACACCACTTGTTCGTCCAGAATCTCACTCTCTACCCACTACCCACATGGTAGGCCAATCCACCATTTAAAAGCAACCACTCCTTCCTAATTGCTTTTCAAAGTCCAACACCGTATCTCCCACTTACTTCCCGAGTGCACCATCCCCCCTCCTCTTCACCATACTTGTGACTTATGACTCACCCCCAAAAAGCCTCTATTTCATTTGCATACCGCCAATTCCACTTACATAAAAGAGCTCTATTCATTAGAGCAAAATTTCTCACACCTAACCCACCTTTCTTTTTATCCAAGCAAATCGAGTTCCACCTAACAAGGTGTGGCTTTTGGACGAGAGCTCCCCCACCCCACAGAAAATCCCTTTAAATCTTCTCCAATCTTAGCCTCAGTTTTCTTGGCAAGTAGAAGAGAGACATAAAGTATATAGGCATACTAGAAAGAGTGCTTTGAATTAGAGTGAGTCTCCGTCCTTTTGAAATATACTGTCTCTTCCACGTAGCAAGCCTTCTACGAAAACGCTCTTCAACATCATCCCACACAACCATTGATTTGAAGGGTGCCCCTAAAGGCAAACCCAGATAATAGGAAGGGAGCCCACCCACTTTACAACCCAACTCCAAGATCAAATCCTCTATATCATGCACCCTACCCACCAGGATTAACTCATTCTTCTCTAAGTTGATCTTCAGCCCTGAACATGCCTCAAACTACATGAGAAACCAGCTTAGATAAGTCATCTGGTCTAAAGACTCCTCACAAAAAACTAGCGTATCATCCGCAAATAACAAATGTGATATTTGTAACCCCTCACCATTCTTACCTCTCACCTTCCACCCAGATAAGAAGCCCCCACTAATAGCCTTTCTCAATGAGCAACTAAAAACCTCCATGGCTATCACAAACAAATAAGGAGAAAGAGGATCTCCTTGTCTCAACCCTCTCGAGCTTTGGAAAAAACTGGAAGGAGAACCATTTATTAAAACAGAAAATCTCACAGTTGAGATACACCATTCTATCCACTTTATCCATCTCTCCCCAAAACCCATCTTTTTAAGAACTACCATAAAAAAACTCCAACTAACATGATCATAAGCTTTCTCTATATCCAACTTACATAACACGCCCCCTACATTGTCTTTCAGCCTTGAGTCCACAACCTCATTTGCAATCAAAACTGCATCCAAAATCTGTCTACCCTCCACAAAGGGCATTTTGGGACGCTGAGATCACTTTCCCCATCAACTTTTTAATTCTATTAGCCAACACCTTGGCCAACAATTTATAGAGGTTGCCCACAAGGCTAATTGGCCTAACGTCTTTCAAATCTTCTACATCTCCCTTCTTTGGAACTAAAACCAGGAAAGTAGCATTTAGAGACTTTACAAACCTGCCCCTCTCATGGAATTCTCTAAAAAAACCCATAATCTCAATCTTCACCACATCCCAACAAAACAACCAAAAAACCATGGTAAAGCCATCCGGACCAAGGGCTTTGTCCTTGCCTAGATCTGTAAGAGCTGCATACACATCTCCTTTCGTAAAAGGAATTTCCAGCCCCTCAGCCTCACTGCTCGCTAACCTCATGAAAGACAACCCCTCAATACAAGGAAGCCACCCCCCTTCCTCATAATACAGCTTTTGAAACGCCCCCACCACACTATTTTTTAAATCATTCTCCTCCGTATACCAACAGCCATTTACTTTCAACTTGGACAACCAATTTCTTCTACTATGAGCATTCGCCATCCTATGAAAGAATCTGGTGTTATTGTCCCCCTCCTTCAACCACAATTCCTTAGACTTCTGTCTCCAAGATATTTCTTCCCTCAACACCCAAGTCTTATAAGACACCCTGACCTCCTTCCTTGCTTCACAATCTTCCAGATTCAGAGTTGAATATTTCTCCATTTCATTCCAATACTCCACCTGTCTAAGAGCTTCACCCTTTTTAGTGTCAATGATACCAAACACTTCTTTATTCCAATTCTTCAGAATATCTTTTAAGGCTCTCAGTTTTGCGTCCAAAATAAAGCTGAAGGTCCTAATAAAATTTAAGCTCCCCCACCACTTCTTCATCTGGTCCTTTCAAACCCTTCTCATCCAGCCACATGTTCTCAAATTTGAAAGGGGAAGGACCTCTTTTCATGCCTCCACCTTCTAAGAGAATGGGAAAGTGATCAGACGCTGGTCTGGGAAAGATCCCCTACATTGCCCCATTGAGCATACTATCCCAGTTATCTGTCGCTAAAAACCGGTCCAGTCTAAACTGGGACTGATTATTCAACCCGCCTCTCGAAGTAAAAGGACCCCCCTATAAAGGAGAATCCCTTAACTCCAAGTCCTCTACCACTTCTGAAAATTTCCTCATTGAAGCAGAAAGCCCACCTCCCCTACTATGCTCCTTTGGATATTTGACCATATTGAAATCCCCTCCCACACACTAGGGGTCACCCCATAAACCTTTTATTGACCCAAGCTCCTCCTAGAAATCCTCTTTATCCCTACTACACACCGGCCCATACACTCTAGTGAACACCCACATCAACCCATCCACACAATTCTTAAACCGACATGAAATTGAGAACTCCCCTTCTTCCACATCCACCAATTCAACCAATTTGTTATCCCAGAACACCAGAATAACTCCAGCTGCACCCCTTGAACTGACTGCTCTCCCGTCTAGATGTCTTCCCACCCTAAGACTACGGATAAGCCCTATACTTATTTCCTTGATTTTAGTTTCCTGCAGACATACCACATCCACTTTATTGGATTTTATGACTGACTTAATGACCCTTCTCTTATCACTGTCATTTGCCCCTCTTACATTCTATGATAAAATCCTTATCTTCATTTGCACCCCGATCCAGAAGCCCCTCCAGACATACCTGTATTGGTAGCCACCCTAGCTTTTTTATAGCTTACCGTCCACTCTAGTTTCTTTAGTTCCTTGCTAGATTTTGAAGCCGAAGACTTCATCTTTCTATACACCCCGTCCTGGCTCTTAAATTCAATTCTCCCCTTCATTCTCCTCAAAAGATACAAAATTTCCTCTTCAAACCCTTCCGTCGGCATACCCAGACAATGATTGAACTTCGCAATATAACTAGAACTCCATCCTTCATCCTGCCCCCCCTCTTCCAGTTAAAGGGCCATCCTATTCGCTATTAGGCTCTCAAATCCCGATCTAAACAGAACAATAGCTAGCTCAGTCGCACTAGCACTGCCAAACGAAGCCCACGGAGACTCTTTCCGACCTTCACGTGCCGAGAAAACTTCAAACAGCTCTTCTCGCAATGGAACCCTACTCCTCGCCCCTTCTGTTGACCCATCTGAACCACTAGAAGCCCCCTTCGTCCCCATCACAGCATAAACGGGCCCCAAGAAAGGAGTAGAAGAAGAAAAAACCCCAATCCCCAAAGATACAAGAGAGCGTTTGTGACGAAGGGAATACCTGGAAGCTTCATCCAAGAGCACCTCATCGGTGAGCATCATACGGCAAGGACACGATCTCCCGACGTTGGCACCTTCAATGGCTAGGAGCTCCTGCTCCAGCCTCGTAGCGCTCCCGACGAGTTCAAAGGAAGCCTTAGAAGAGAAAGGCTCCCCAAAAAGGCTCGGGTGGGCCTTATTTAACAAAGGCCCAAAAGGCCCCTTTATACCCTTTTCTAGGCCCGAAACGTCATAACTGGAGGAAATTTGTCCCTTTGCCCAGCCCGCTCCACCTCTAGAGTCCGCCCATCTTGCACCTTTAAAAGCCTCCCAGCTTGCTGACTTCAGCCCAGACCCACTCGCAAAAGAGTCCACAGTAGGACCATGTGCCAGCCTACCCCTTGCACCCTCTGCAATCCTTAGCCTTCTGCCACACTCAACCTGCACCTCTGACCACCAGCTTTGATTTTCAAAATGCAACTCCTGTACACTAGCACCAACGCGTGCACTGCCCCTACCTTCATCCCTAACCTCACACCCATTTCTCAAATGCAGAACGGACCTCGACACTACCTGAGACACACGGAGGGGAGCTTCCCACCATAGACTAATCTCCCAACAAGTGTTCCCAGCCACCACCTGCAAAGACCCTGACCAGTTCTTCCCCGAAACTTTTACCAAGAGTGCCCACTGCAACTGAGAAAAGAAAGTTGTTTCCTTATCCACAACTACATACCCCCCACAACACTCTCCAATTCTCTTAAAAACCTTTCTACTCCACAGATGAAGAGGAAGTCCTACAACCCTCACCCAACCTTCCTTAGCATGGCTCTCATTCCAAGTACACCCCCCTTCCGGTCCCCACCTTTGCAAGATAAACTTTCTATCCTCAAAACGTCTGCAACCCCTTAAAAGCACCATATTAGCTTCACATTTATTTTTAAACTCAAACAACACAAGGGCCCCACCCAACTTGGAAACTCTTAAATCCCCCTTTAGCAACCAACTTTCAAATGCCCACCTCTTCAAGGAAGACAGCAGAGGAACAAACTCAAAACTACCACCAAAACAACTAACCAAGCAACGACTTAGCTGCTCTTCCCTGCTAAGCAATTCTCGGTCCCATAGGTGCACCTAAAAGGATTCCCCTGACTTCCTTGTCTTCCTACTTACAACTTCTACAAACGATCCTAACCCTTTCTCTGAGCCTTTGACACTACACCCCTCCTTATCAGAGGCTGGAACTGCCAGAAAGAATTTCCTCATAGCTAGAGTGGAGAGTGGAGACTCCAAGGGCCCTTCTTAGCCAACAGAAACCATCCCCCTACTAAACCTTTTCCTTTTGGAAATACAAGACAAAACTTCTTAGCTTCCACATCTCTGACCGAACAGAGTAAAAACCTACCAGCCTTATTAGTACAACAATCCAACCTAAACTTTCTTCCTCCTTCCCAAACTTTCAAACACCTCGAACTTGACTCACCTCTACACCAAGCTTCCACACCTTCCAACAATAGGCTTAAGCTCTTTTCTCCAAATCTTATCCAAGAGGAAAAGCCTTTGCTCTTTTCCAAAACAGACCCTCTCAGTTTATACCTCGGACCACTTCAATGGATATTTCGAATGTCTTGGATTCTATTGCAAACCAACAGTTACCACCTTTCAAAAGTCCTCTTGACTCCTCCATTTGAGAAACTTTTCAAAACCTCAAAAACAGTTTTGAATGACAACCATAAAAACTTTTCAAAGCTCTAGACTTCCCCAAATTTTAGATGTTGCTATTTGGGTAACTTGGTTGTTCATTCTCTTAAACTCCATTTTTAGCTTATCATGACACAGATCAGTTAGTGAAATGAGAAGCCAAGCAGCAGGATTCTTTCGTAGGGGATTTTTACCCCACTGAATTGTTTAGAGTTTCTCTGACTTACATATATTCATGTTATATCCTTGAACTATATTGTTGTTTTCTTGTTGCTTTCAGGAAATTCTTTCCTCTTTTTCTTTTGATCAACTTTTGGATATTCTGGAAGGATTTTTGTCCTTCATTTGTATCTAAAAATTCATATCAATGAATTAGTATGTTTCTAATGAAAAATATATAGGTCTAATATGCACAAGCAACAAATGATCAGTTGCAGGAGTATATGAGAATGAATGCTTAATGAATCTCTAGATAAAAATGATCTAGGTCATGATGAAATTAAAAACATACGAGAATCAGTATGTTTCTGATTAAAAGACATGGTCTCACATGCACAAGCAACTATGAACAGTTGGAGAGGTGAGTATATGAGAATGTGTGCTTAATGAAACTCTGGATAAAAGTGATCTAGGTCATGAAAAAATCAAACATATTTTCTCAGGTGCCAATATAAAATATGGTTAACATATTTCACCTCAACTTCAAAGTGTCTAGCCAACTTCAAAAGTCACTAATGTTAAAATTGTGATGATATGATCTTTCTCTTTTCTCCTTGGATAAAAAACAATGGGTCTATTTGGTTGCTGTTTTTGAAAACTGTTCTGGAAAACAGTTTTTAAGAACAGTTTATTGTGTTTTCAGAAAAAAAAAAAAAAAAAATTGTGTTTAGGAACTGAATTCTGTAAAACAGTTTTAGTTCTCAAAAAAAAAAAAAAAACATGGTTAGTTGAGTTAATAAAAAAGTTTTTTAGAATAAGTAAAATAAAAAAACATATTTAAAAGTTATTTTTTTTAATTAATAAAGTGTTTTCTTTCCTTAACTTGATATTATAAATATATAATAATTTTCATATGCACAATTCATTTAAATTAAAAAAAATTATTCAATTTTAAAATTTTTATACCAGTTATAATTTTCTTAAACAAATGATGATTTTGTAACCATGTGTAAGTATATTAATTTCAATAATTTAAGGAAGAAAAAAGGGCTTGCGGGTGGGGGTGTGGTAGTTGGGTGGAGCTCACTTTTGTGGAAAACACAAAAAAAAAAAAAAAAAAAAAGAGAACACGAAAAACAATCTATGCTTTAAACAGTGAAAAAACAATGAAAACATCTTTTTATTGTTTTCAAAAAAGTGGCTTTTGAGAACACGGAAAACACCAAAAAAACACACCCCTTTCCCCAAACAAGTTTTTTGTTTTCAAGAACAGAAAACAGTTCTTGAAAACAGGAACCAAACATGCCCAATGTTTGTACATTTATATACTCTACAAGTGGGAGTGAGGAGATGAAGTGTTTTTTTTGTAACTCCTATATGCCCTCATTCTATGGCATATTTATAACAATGTCATTCACTATTGTAATCTCATTTTATTTTTTAATATTAGATGTTGGTAATAAGGAGTCTGCTCAATGAATCTCAACAACCTTTCCTAAATTTTCAAAATTTTTATTAATTTTGACCCCTCTCATAATTTTCAAGATAACTAAATTTTAAAATGTAAATTATTAATTCTTTTCTAAATTTGAAAAATGAATAATTTCAATCAACTAAAATTAGCGCATTTTTTACAAAAATAAATAAATAAAACTCCAGTAACCTTTAATTATATTATGAATAATTGGTATGTGAAATTTGAAATTCTGGATGCATCATATGCGGCACTACTATTATTTAGTTTAATACTTGCACTTGAATATTTTCTCTTGCTTTTAGGGCAGATGGATGGTCAGCTTAGTGACATGACACGGTCCCTCTGAAGAGTACGATGTTTGGTTTACTGCTCTCCCATCTCGTCAAGGAGAAAACCCACCACATGAAAGCTTTGGAAAAGCTATTCCCACTGCTTCAGAATCTGACTCTTCACAGGTGGTGCTACTAAAAATCCTCTTTCAAAGGTCCAAAACTAAGGGATCAAATCCACGACTTGCCTATGAAAAACATATAGCAATTAATTTGTTTGCATATGGGACACCAACAGTGAAGTGTTTTTTTTTTTTTTTTTTGGTAATGTATGACAAATACCCTGAATCCATCTCCAGTAGACTATAGTGCTTAGCCCTAGTAATCAATCAACTAGTCATATAGAACAAGAAAGTGATAGAGAACCACCTTGCCAAAGTTGTCTAGAGGCGCCAAACTGACCCTTGGCATTCTCATTAACAGGCACTAAAAGAATTAAGAAATGAAAGGCATCACTGAATCCACCTCCTCCACTCACAATTTTCTTGGTAGGACTCACATATGGACCTAATGTAGTTTAAATGATAAACATATCCTTCTGATATTAGAACACTACTAGCCATTTTAAATCAAGGACAAAATTAATCATTTCCTTGACATTAGGTCTTGTGCTTTCAGTGGTAAGAAGGGCAACTTAGTTTTACAAATCGAATTATAAGATATTCTAAGAATATGCTAAAGCAAGTATAAATATTGGCTTTAGTTTAGTCGATGTTGCCCCTGGATTCAGAAGCTTATTGATGCATCCTAGGATCTTATCAAGGCACTCATGAAGCATTTTAAAAATAATTGGAAAAATGAAGCCTTAACAACAACATTTTTTAATGTCACTGCACAAGCCAGCTAAGAGATTGCATCCATATAAGCTTCAGCATCATATTCAGATAAGCAGTCACTGCCCAGTGGTTCCATCAAGATTACCTTTGTTTTTGGAGTTGAAGATACAAGAGGATAAACAAAATGCATAATTTATTTTGACAAGTTAGATAAAACAACTTTTATCAGCAAAGTCAATTTGTAATATGAGTAGTGTCAATCCAATTTAAACCACAGGCATCATGTGGAGCTTCAAAATGCAGCCCAAATACAATCAATTTTTGTTTTTTTTTTTTTTTTGATAGGTTAATGTTTGTCCCCATTGGGACATGAACTTGGAACCTCCCACAAACCCTCCCATCCCTTTAGCACTCGATCCAGGCCTCAAGGGCTTCCAAATACAATCATGTTGCTGGACCTACCTTCGAATCAATGAAATGCAAAAACACTGAGCATGCAAATTGAACATTATTGTACAGTTGAATGCAATATGATAAAGCCTATCTATAACCTATACAACGTAAGTTTGTCAAATCATCAAGCCATTTTGATTTTACCACTAGATAGTTAAATGGTAGAATCCTGATACACATTCTAAACATTATTATAGCCTATTTAATAAATCTTCTGGGTGTCCAGATATACCAAGTTGCTCAAGTAAGAGGTTATTTAGGCTTTTTGGTTTTCACAGAAGCATTCATCATTCGTAAACAAATATAAAAAATAAAAATAAAAATAGATGCAAATAAAGAAGGTTGAAAACAAAATAAAGTACGCACCTGAATACGGAAAAAACGCAATGTCAACAATATGATGCAACCTAACACCAGACGAACTACACAAAAAATGTAAACAAATCAAGTGTTTTCAGAGGTAATACATGGCCATATAAGACAAAAAAATTCATAATAACACTTCTGTTATAAAAAAAAGAAAAAAGAAAAAAAGGAAAAAAAAAATAAAAATACAAGTCATGGGATTTGTTGATTAAATGATCCAGTATAAATATATAATAGAGGTCTCAATATTGAACAAACCAATATTCAAGCAGAAGAAATGAAAATTGAGCTTTTCTTTCAATCCTCAAGGTGAGTGTTAGGATTTTGAATCCAACATATGTGGGGAAATTTATGAAAAGAATAGTCTATACTTTCTAGTTTTTAATATTCATTGAAATCTATGTAATAACATGCCTAACCAATCTAATGCTCTCGCAACCTCCTATCCCTGTTGAGAAGATTTCTTCAAGGTTCTATGCATATAAAAAAGGATCATATCAAGTATCTTAGGAATGGTAAGTAAAATATAGACATTAGAAAAGGTTTATGGGAAATCAAAAATTAATTTTGAAAAGTTTCAAAAGTGATTTGGAGGCTTGAGGATCATGTTTCAGCAAAAAGGGATTTTGATGTTTAACTAAACTCCTCTAGGATAGATGGCAGGCAACCCGTGATTAATTATTCTAGGTACTTTCTCTAAGATCTATGTTAGATGGACTTGGGTGAGAATACTAAATGAAAGTATGTGTCTAGGTGTTTGATCCTTTTAATTTTCAAAAATTTCAAGGCATGGGGAGTCAGCTGAAAAGGATCTTAATAGCAAGTAAGATAACTTGTATACAATTGAAAAATCAAATATCAATATGATTAGGAATTAGGGTAGCTTGTTAAATTATATCTACTTTATCTTCTATTGTGTCTTATAATGTATTTTTTTATCAGGAACAAACATTCATTTATATGGAATTAAAATTACAAATGAAGGATGAGAAATCCATCCCAAAATTTACAAACTTTGATTAAAAAAAAATAAAAAAGAACAGGAGAAACCTTCTCCAAAATACTGGGAAATGTATATTGTTAGAATACCACAAGAGACTACACAAAAAAGGCCTCTCAAGTTGGTTTACCAAAATGGAGCCAAAGGGATCTTTCTCCCTTTTCTATCCTAACCCTTTGATCTACATACTACTTTCCAATCAAGTTGAATCACATTGAGGGGAGTGCCCTTCAAAGCTTTTGAATCCTAAATCAATTCTTGCATTTTTTTTTTTTTCACCACACTATACAAATCAATGAGAGGTAAGCAATTTGCCATAAAACTTGTTGCTTGTGCTAAAGCCTAAGTCATCAGACAGTGTAAAAAAAACGATTAACCAATTCTCCACTTCCCATGCACATGGTGCAACAATCAAGACTAAGAGCTTTGAAAGGTCTTCTTGCTTGAAGCAAGCTATTGGCATTGACCTCCTTGTTGACCACTAGCCAATATCAATTGCATTAGCACCACCTAAAGAGGCTCATAAAAGTACAAACAATAAAAGGCTAAAAAATCAAGGCGAGTGGAACATAAAAAAACAAAACAAAACAAAAACAATCATGTCTTACTTAGAGCCTAAACACTCCACAAAGTCCAACCTAGACAAGGAACGATCTCCTATAGACACCTTGATGCATTCCAACAAAAAGCACATGAATGTCTGTTTAATAACTTGATCACCTCCCTTAATATTTTTCAAATGCTCTCCTATTTTTCTCCCTCCATAGTGTCAAGAATAAGCATAAATGAGCAACTTTCCAAGCCTTTTTCCTCTTCTTTCTAGCAAAAGACCCATGTGAGCTCAAAAGGGCACCCCTCATTGAAGAATGCATCACCCACTAAACACTAAAAAAGGCATATACCAGTTACCACAAGATAGCTGCTTTCAATCAGTAAAAGAGGATGTGATCAACCATTTCTTCTTCTTTGCACATGTAGCAACTATTTAGGATCCTTTAAACCTTCTTTTTGAGTTCATCCAAAGTAAAAACCCTGCCCCATGGTGAACTAATCCTTGATGGTACCTAAGAATTCCAAACAGCACCAAAAGCCATTGCCTCCACCCTTCCATTTGATAAAGAGGAGTATAGAGGATTAATTGGAAAACTACCACTCTTCATGTTTAGCTAAATCAAATTATCTTCCATATCCCTTCTAATGGTTTGATCATGCAACCTCCTAAAGAAGGCTTCTACCTCCTCTAATTCCCAATCATGGAAACGTCTAATAAACATGGGGTTCCAACTGCCCCCCCTCCCACACCTCAACCACCTATGTTTCTTTAACGGGGGCTATTGATAGGAGCTCAACATACATGTACTGTGATTAACCAACTGCTTCATTTACCCAAGAAAAAAAAGGAGAAAACAAAACTGAAGATTAAAACACAGCAATGTCTTGAGGAGATAACAAGTTTTTTAGCGGTCAAGATATACTTCTAAGCTCTTTATTTGCATGGGTGACAAATACCCTCATGTTTACCATAAAAATCATAGAAAATGAGCTTTTCTGCTAGCAGAAGCTTTTTGGATTATTTCCTACATTAGCAAAGAAATGAGACATTAAATGCTAATGTTGCAATAAGACAAGAATCGACATTTTTTTCTTTTAGCAATAACTTAGGTCATTCGTACAGTAGCTTTTTCTCATTCACATCAAAGTAATATTAAACATAAAAGTGTTTTTGGTTAAAAAAAAGATGTCTAGTGCATTTCTATCTTCCAGATATCACTTTGTGCAGCACTGCAAGAAAAAAAAAACATATACTTACTTAACAGAAGAACTAACCTGCAAAAAGACTATAAATCTTTGGCAAGTGTAGCAAATTCATTGCTAATATGACTGGAGATGCCAAAATTGATACGATCAAGGCACCTAGAAGAAAGAGATTGTCAAGTGATGAGAGAATTTCTCAGTCATTGGAAAATGCCATTATAAATGGTAAATCAGTTTAACTCATATTCAGTTAAATAACTCAAAACACAGTTTATTATAGCCCAACTCTTAACTCCTTTTTTTTTTATCAGAAGCCCAATTCTTAATTGTGAGAGAAATAAAACCATAAACAGAAACAACTGCACACACTTGACAGATGAGAGAAGCTGCAAGAAAATCAGAACAATTAACTAAAATAAGCAATATGGTCCAGAGTCATAGTAAGAAATGAAATAAAACATGCCATGTGGACTAATAAAAAGGATCCTGAAAAGATGAATGCCCTTTATATTTGTGGCTTCCTCTCTTTTTCGTAAGGTATCAACCTAATATTCTTTTCTTTTAAAAAACTATATCATTCTCATGCTATTAAATTAGCTTATCCAAGATCTTCCCTTTTCGTCTCTTTCTCGTACTAAACTTCTTTTTTATTTTAAAAAACTATATCATTCTCATGTTATTAAATTTAACTTATCCAGGATTCTCTTGTTAGAGCCTTGAACAATTCATCTCAACCCTTATCCTAGTTCCTACATTTATCATTTATGCCAAACTCACATCTGAAAATAATACAATAAACATAATATCAGCAGAAGTAAGCACCTCAGCAAGAAAAGAAAGCCTTGGAAATTCAATAGAGAAAAATACTTAAAACAGACCTAACACACACACACACTCACAACAAATTAATAAATAAATAAATAAATAAGAGGACAGTACATCCTGTGTCACATGGTTTTTCAATGAAGACCACAAAAATAAAATATAAAATAGAACACCCTTATTGTCCTTTTTTTTTCTTTTTTCTTTTTTGCAAGTAGCCTAGAAGCATTTCTTGGCTGCCAAAATGCTTTGGAGCATGTTTGGTTTGTCACTAAATCACTTTTAGGGCATACAAACACACATATATGTGTTTGTGTGCATATGAGTATGTATATTAATGTACATATGCCTGTAGATACATACATACATATATATATATATATACACACACACTACACTTAGATATATACATATATTATATTTAAGTATATATGCCTATGTATATTCATATAAATGTATACATATGCACACTACACATAGATATATGCATAAATACACAGATATAAGTACATGCACGTATGATGAGATATTGCAGTTTAGTCTCTTCATGGCAAAGTGAGGATGAGGAGCCTTTGAAAAAAGGAGCAAAGAGGTTTCTGAACTTAAAAATCTCTTATCATGTGAGAAGAATCCAATCCCTCTACAGATCCACTTAAAGAAGCAGCATGCTAGAGGTTAAATCTGCACCAAATTGCCCTTAAACGTTTTTCAAAGTCTCCATTTTCCAACCACATAAAAGAATAAAAAATAGAAGATATTGTTTCCTATTTCAATCAAGTATGAGATTCAAATTTATGGAAAAATGTAATCTGTACGTAGGCTAAATTAGGGAGGTTATAGCTGCATAATTCTTAAATAATGGAGATAATTGGACAATCCTTTGATCAAGGGATCTGATGTAATTAGGAGAAGAAAGTCCCTATTCTTGGTGTTCGGAATAATTGTAGATACATGTGGTTTTATATAGACTGAAATCAATAAAAAAAAATTCATTCTCATTCTCTTTATTCCCTCCTTTAGATTCTTCATGGTATTAGAGCTTTAGGCTCATGAACTTGAGAATCAAGAAGAAAAGTGTTTTCGGCCTTCATTGCCGAGTTTGAAGCTCATTGTTGACCTTCATTGTCAACCTTTTAAGGGTTCCTTTCTCCACCTTGAACAGCCATCTTCACACCATTGCTGCAAACACAGATCGCCCCGCCACCCTCATTCCACCTCGCACTATCATCCTCACATTGTTGCTATAAACAAAACGCAAACATATTCCCACCGACCACCTTTATCCTCGCATTGTCGATACAACAATAGATCACAAGCTCAGGAACTCTGATGCCACCACCTCAGGCCATCATCTCCTCATATTGCCGTCAGCTAGGGTTTTAATACGATTCTGCACTCTGCATTTTATTTAAGTCTTCATTGCATGGCTCCAAACCTAGGTTCGTCATGCACTCAACAACGTGTGTTTGACTCAAAAGGATATAAGTGCTACTATCCACCATCCAAAAAAAAATTTGTCTTAGCAAAAGTTACTTTCAAAGAAAGTGAGTCTTATTTTACTGTCTTGTCTTCAAGGGGAGAATTCCATCAAGGAAGATAACGATCAATATTCCTTTCTCATTAATCCCATTCCCATTGACCTTCCCCAAGTGTCTAAGTTAGTATCCGTACTCTCTTCCTCTAAACTTGAGTCATCCCTAACCCCTAAACCTATTGTTGAACAAAATGTTGAGCCCATGGTTGCTCCTGAGGATCAAATGATTGGCAAAGTGTTCTTAAGGAAGAAAGCTACGGTCCCTAGACCAATAAAAGTCCAAGAATCTAAACTGGCTACTGGAAATGAGGTAACAGTTTTTGATCCTCCCCTTACAAACAGAGTCAAACTTCAGTCTAGAAAAAACATAAATCAGAACCTCCCTATTGTCATTAGAAAGGGAACCAGGGAATGCACTAAACATCCTTTGTATCCACTTTCTTATGTTGTGACATTTAAGAAGTTCTCACCATTCCATAAGAGTTTTCTTACAAGTTTGAATAATATTCACATTCCTACCACTATATCTGATGCTTTATCTAATGAAAATTGGAAACAAGTTATGAATGTAGAAATGGAGGCCTTGGAGAAGAATAAAACTTGGAAGTTATTGCTTGTAGGAAAAGGCCAGTGGGATGTAAATGGGTTTATACTGTTAAGTATAGAGTAGATGGGTCGAACAGATGGGTCATTAGAGAGTTACAAGGCAATATTGATGGCTAAAGGATATACTTAGACATATGGTGTAAATTATCTAGAAAAATTTGCCACAATAGTCAAGATGAACACAATCAAAATTTTGTTAACATTGGCAACTAATTATAACTAGGATCTGCAATAGTTCAAAATCAAAAATGTGTTTTTGCATGGAGACCTAAAAGAAGGGATTTGATGCGAACCTCAATCGACACACTTTGAGACCCAACAAACAGTATTGGAATAATTGCCCAAGAAAGCTAAAATATAGATTTTTGATAGAACCCTGACCCAACGTTTATAAGTGAAACACCAACCAAAAGTATAAGTAACAGACCTTAACCCAATGATTACAATGGAATCACGAACCGAAGGTATTAAGTTGAACGCCACAAGGAAGAATCCCTGATAAGCTCACAGTTCTTGAAAAACCAAAAGAAGAGCAAAGCCTCACCTTTTCTAATTGTTTTATTCAAATAAAAATTATCCCCTATTACAATGAGTGCATGTTATTTATATGTCATGAAAAAACTTACTAAATATTAAAACCCTAAATAAAAGTTGATTTGGTCTAAAATTAGCAGATCCAAAATACGAAAATAGCTAAAAAACGTACGAAATATTAAAACCCTAAATAAAGGTTGATTTGGTCTGAAATTAGCATATCCAAAATAGGAAAATAGCTAAAAAACGTTCTAAATAATAAAAGTCTAAAATTAAGGTAGATTTGGCCTAAATTTAGAAGCTCTAGAATAGGAAATAACTGATATGAAGCTGGAAAGTCAATCAGTCATTAATCCACGCCATAAATCACGCCCAATCAAACCATATTAGCCCTCAATAGCTTGGATTAAATTTATTACACCTTCATCTTCCTTTAGGCCAAGCTTGGAATGTCCTGCGTTAGAATCAGCCAAAATCTCTTGAATTAGCCCATTAAGTGCTTCTTTGATCTTCTTAGATCTTGCTTTAGTAATAGGCCCAACTAGAACATGCAATGGATCCTTGAATGCTTGTTGATTCTCATCAGGATTTGTATGGAAATCCCTCCTAGATTTGAAAGTAACCTAGTCACTAAAAAAGTGTGTAAATTGAAGAAAGCTCTATACAAGCTAAACCAACCTCCAAGGGCATGGTTTGGAAGGTTTGTCAAAGTGATGAAGAACATGGGATACAGACAAAGTCAGGGAGATTATATGTTGTTCATCAAGCATTTAAATTCAAGGGGAGTTACAGTTTTTCTAGTATATATGTAGATGACATCATCATGATGAGGAACAATAGAAAGGAGAGACAAACTTTAAAACAATGTTTGATCAATGAATTTGAGATTAAAGAGTTAGGATGGTTGAAGTGCTTCCTAGGAATTGAGGTTGCACAAAGGAAGTTGACATGTAGACTAGAAAGAACACCAATAGGATCCCAATCACAAGCCTAGAGAGGCTGAGAAGATGTTGTCGTAGATAGAGAGGAGTACCAACGTCTGGTGGGAAGACTTATTTATCTCTGTCATACAAGACCGAACATAGTATATGTTGTGAGTGTGATTAGCCAGTTCATGCACAATCTAAAAGAGGTTCATTCATTTGCAAGTTGCTATCTGAGTGTTACGATATCTTAAAGGGTCTCCAAGGAAAGGCATCCTATTTAAATGAAGCACATGGCTAGTACTTTGAAGTGTACATAGACGCAGATTATGTTAGATCTGTGGTCGACAGAAGATCAACAATCGGGTATTGCACCTTTCTTGGTGAGAATTTGGTGACGTGGAGAAGTAAAAATCAAAGTTTGTTGGAGTGTGGTAGCTAGATCCAGTGCAGAAGCAAAATTTTGCGCAATGGCTTAGGAAGTTTGTGAGTTACTATGGTTGAAGATCATTTTGGAAGATTTGAAGATTAGATGGGATGGCCTAATGAAAGTTTACTGTGACAACAAATCTGTAATCAGTATTGCATATAATCCAATACAACATGATCAAACGAATCACATAATTATAGATAAGCATTTTATTATGGAGACACTAGATAATGGATTGATTTGTACTTCTTATGTGTCTACTAACCACCAACTCATAGATGTACTCACCAAAGGTGTAAGCAATACAATGTTTCAAGCAAATGTATCCAAAAGGGAATGGAAAACATCTATTCACCGGCTTGAGGGTGAGTGTGGAAAAATATAATCTATACATAGGCTAGATTAGGGAGGCTATAGCTATATAATTTTGAAATTAGGGATCTCCAATGGAGAACAAAAGTGGACATAAAAATTGGTACTTCTGATCTCTCCATGTGTATCTCACTTCAAATATCACAATTAATGGACAAACTATCTCCAATGGAACTTTAATTGCTTATGTTTAATAGAAATATGGCAGTTGAATAAATTCAAATTGAAATTAAAAGATCAATTGATAAGAAAAGTACAAATCTTGCAGTCAATCACCAGAGGCCAACAATGACGTTATGTCCACATTAAAAATAATAATAATAATAAATTAAAAAATAAAATAAAAAATCAACAAGACATAAGAGGTGGAGGAAGGCCCATATTGTATACACTTACGTATGATGTAAACAAATAGTGCCAACAGTTGAGCAAAAGAAAAGAGAGAAAAAAAAGAACAATCTCCCCTTCCTTAGATGGAACCTAACCAATCTACAAAGCCTACTATAGTCATAGAGGGGTCATCTACATACACACTTACGTTGCATGGGTTTGGGTATGAGTGTCGGATGTGGATATATAGTTAGGTATCTAAGCCTTCATAACTCAAATTTTAGGATGCAGGGACCTGGCTAAAAAGGATCCAAAAAAAGGCCTAGGTATAGGGATATGACATAATAAAAGAAAAAACAATTAAAATAAATTGGAAGTGAAGATACCCTTTTTAGAAGCCCTCGTCTTTTTCCGTGTAGTCCCTTTTTTTTCCTCTTATCCCTAAATATTCTTACAAAAATTCACTTTTTAACGAACTCTTATTTTTTCTCTAATGTAATTATTGCTAAGAAAGCCGAAAGAATAAAAGGATATCACTAAAAAAAAAAAAAAATCAAATAGCCAAACACAAAGTAGAATAAGAGTGTTCAACAAGGATCCATACCCATACCCATGCCATGTCATGTCATGGCATGTTGACATGTACATTGGGTGAAACTAAAGGATCCAAGCATCATGGATAAACACTAGCTCTCCTATTATTAAGTTGCATATAAGGTGTTCCATATTTACATGAAAATATCTTGGATAAAATATCTATAATGATCATGGGGGACATTCTAGGCATAACTTCTAGAACAAGATTGATCAAGTCACCATGTCAGTAACAGAAGTCCTCTCAAATTAACATTCTTGTCAAAAACCATCGACTCAAATATAATTCAAATAATGCACAATACACGCTTTAGACTCCCAAATGGATGGAATGATTAAGGCACAAGTTCCCAGTAACCACCATGCATGCAAAGCGACAACTTTAATGTGCCATAATGGCACAACCTTTGAAATTATCAAAACAAGAGCACCAAAATTACCACCTTTTGAAAGTTTTGATATTATACAAATCATTCTCTAATCTCTTCATTTTCACACTTTTGCATTTTCAATTTCAGTACCCTACTTTCCCTCTCTAATTTTCTCCTTCCCCTTTGTTGTGCCAACAGAAACTCTCATACTGCTTATTGTGCTAACAAAAGTTTTAAAACCTTGAGTTAATGTAATAACATAAAGATAAAAAAATAAATCCACAACAAAAGTACACACAATTTTAACTTAGTTTGACTAACTATACCTGCATTCATGGATGATAGAGAATTCATCACTATACCGCATAGGAATCATAGAGGAAAGTGAAAAAAGAACCTTCATATTTTCCATATTCCTTTTGGCAAAGGTATTGGAAATAATATTTCATATATGGTTAATTCCTTGTAATAAGAGATTTCCTTGTAGATTTAGGGAAGATAGTAGGAAGATTTCAATAAATATATAGATCATCAAGAAAAAAGGTTATGAGATATAAAACTAATATCAAATAGGCAAAGATGTGAGGAAGAGTAGAAGATGTATAGCGTAGCAGGGTTCATGATTTAGGGTGTGCAAATATTAGGAGCAAGGAAATCTATGATATTTCATGACTCAAGAGTTGTATCTATCCACACCAGTTTCATACCTTCTAATGCAAATAATCCCATAAACTTTTTTTCTTTTATTTCCAGTTGTGGCCACCCCTCAAAATCTCAATACTATTGAAGAGACACTTAGATATATCTCTTCACAATAGACAACCATATTAGGATTTGCCTTCTTCCTCCTAATGAAAACCTAAATTTCAATTCCGCTAAGAAGATAGTTCTCCATTACTTCCACTTTCAAACTAGTTTTAGGGTTCCTTTCCACCTATTGATTAGGTGTTTCTTAGACTTCTTTCACTTGCATATTTCCCAACTCCATCCCAATGCCTTCGGAGTTTTGATGGGATGTCTTGTCTGAAACCATCAAGATAGACTCATTTTGAAAAAAGATAGAGAAAGAGAAAAATGGGTTTGTTAAGGTCTTAGGTGATCGAGAATTTGACGCCTTAGAAGACTTACTCTCTAGTCTTAGGAAATTTCATTGTTACATATGTAGATCACCAGATGATTATTCATGTATGGAGACTTAGGACCAAATTGTAAACATACTTTCCCTGTCAATTGACAAATTCAACAAATGATTTAGACCTACATTTCAAACCTATCTTGAAAAACATATGTCAGAGGAAGTGAAGCTTACCAATAAATGTGCGAGGAACAACTCCAGGAAACTCCAAATGATCATACTGATATAGTAAATAAATTCCACCATCAAACAGTTATGTCTAAGCTCAAATATTTTCCAAGCAAATATGGTAAAAGAAACTAATTGAAAACAAAAATGAGTTGACTTACATTCTCTAAGTGATGCTGATGATAAAGAATATCGTGCATTGCCTTCATAAGCATAAAATTAACCAAGAAAAAACACACAGACACAAAGACAATTAGCAATAGAATGGGTAGTAGAAGCTGAGACAGGCTAAAAAAGAAAGATAATGAATTCCAAAAGCTATAAATTTAAAGCACTATAGTCACCCTAAACTTGGTCCTTTGTGTGGTTTATTCAATAGTCTGCCATTTGGTTAAGGATAAAAATGGAGGAAAAGAAAAGAAAATGAAATGCTCACTCTTTTGGTTCCAGCTTCGGTTTCCCAGATATGAGAAACTCAACTAAACTAACAAATAGCTGAACTAGGCTCACCTGAGCGGTGGTTAGCTGGGATCGTAAACAATGTAGGATTCAAAATTTTAAACTCAAAAGAACACAACCTCTGTTCGATTTTAGAAAAACCAAGGAAAAGAAAATAAAATAAAATTTAGATTATACGTCTCTTACTTTCCAAAAACAAATGAAGAACACACATCAGGTGGAACCAACTAGTAATATAATGTAAGTTCCAACACAGAAAGCCTTGTTCTTTCTTAACAGTCAATTATTCATAAATTACATTCCTTTTCCAGGCACCCAAACAAAGAAAAATAAGGAAAATAAAAAAAAATCGAAAGTTTGAATCTTAACAAGGCCAAACGCTTGTGTCATTCTTATAAGTGGAGGATTACATTTTCCAGGGTCCCAAACAATGCAAAATGCAAGGACCAAACTTGCCCATTTTATATTTCCCCCTCACGTTCCCAGCAACTGAACATAAAAATAAAAAATAAATAAAAAATAAAAATTCAAAAGTACCTGAACATTGAAGCTCTCTTCAACCTTGGTGTAGGGCGCCATGAATACATAAAACGCAGCAATTGACCCCAAAACCAAATCAAAACCTGCCAAACAAAATTCAAAATTCAAAATTCAGTGTATATATATACACACACACAATTGTACAGAGAAAAAAAAAAAAGAGAATCATTCACCATAATTCTGGAGAAATTTGGAAGACTGGGGAGCCATTTTTAGAGAGAGAAGGTAGATAGAGAAATAAGGTTTAAGAGACTTTTTTATGGGTTCAGTCTTGGGCCGGCAACGGGCTTGGGAAACGAGACCAGTAAGCAAATCTCCAAAAAATTCCGGCTTCTCGTGTTTTTAAAAATATTTTTAAGTTAAAGACTAAAAAAAAATATTTTTTAAAAAATATAGTTAAATGGGTTTATATTTTTATTTTATTTTTAAAAATTGATAAAAATAATTTCCACTTACTATTTAATAATTATTCTTTATTTCATTTTATTTTTTAAAATTATTTTTTAAAAAAATCAATCGAACAATATTAAAAAGTTTTAAAAATACTTTTTATTCTAAAAAATAGAAAACTATTTTAAAATCACACGGCCACAAATAGACTATTCAATAAAATTATATATAAATTATTACAAAATTTAAAGATGTTTTATTTTTTATTATTAATATTAAAAATTATATCTTAGAAACAATACATATAAATATATTATTTATTAAAATAGTCCACGTGGTCACATGATATATCAAAAATGAAATAAAATCATATTATTTAACTTTATCTATATCTTAAAAATGAATACATTCTTTCCTTTATATTATTTTAATATTAGGCTTTTAAAAAATTTATTTTGTTAACCTAAATCATGCGTACTATGAAAGATTACAAAACTCATGAAAAATAAGCCCCCAATTTGGGGTTGGGGTTAAATCTCCATAAAATTAAAATGTAACACATTAAAGTAATGTTTGCTTTTTATTAATTCTAAATAGAATTTAAGACTAAATGATACTTAATAGTGTTAAGTATTAAATTATTTATTTTTTTAATAATTTATTTTTATTAAATATTAAGAAGCAAAAAAAAAAAACTTAAAAGGTCAATGTATTTATGGTAGTTAATTTTTTAGCGATTAGAAAAAGCTAAATATTTTAGTTTTTTTATTTAATAAAAAATATTTAAAAATAAAAAATAAGTAATAATTTTAAAAACTAAAAAAAATAAAAATAAAAACCTACCTAATGTCTAAAAGTAAATTACTTATAGCAAAAAAAATTAAAAATAAACACCCTCTGAGTGTGCTTTGATCAAAATAGTGAAATGAGTTAACAATTACGTGAATAAATCTTTTTGTTATGAAATAAATTGTTCTGCAAATTAGATGAATTTCCTCATTTAGGTATTTACAATTAATTTAGTAAAATCGTCTTTTAGGATATAATTATCACTCTGTAATAATAGCACTTTAATTTGTAAGAAATGATGAATCAAACAATGTTTTATACTCCCTACAAAAACTTAGATGCTTTGAAAATGTACACTTACAACTCACACTTGACTTAGAATAAAATACCACAATTGAGAATGCACCATGTTGGATTTGAATGCACCTCATATTTGGCTTGGAATGGAACACCACAACATTTGACTTAGAATTGAGGGAGACATGGATGATTATTGGAATGATGGAATGTCATGGAGGGAGGCCCATTTTATAGAAGCAAGTGTGTACCCAAGAAGACATTTTTCCATCGGAAAGGTCGCACCTGTCTAAAAGAGACATGTCTTACGGCCTTTTTCATCGGAAAGGTGTATGGGAACGACACAACCTTGTATGCCGATGGGCTTTTTAATCAAGCTTGTAGGCATGTGGGCCACGGTTAGACCCAAGTTCACACCATCCAGTTGGGCCCATGTGTGTGAGAGTCAAGGTCTAAGCCCATGTTTCTTTAAACTTACCAAACACTTTGTAAAGACCCCTTTTAGCTAGTAATCTTCTTATGTATTGGGATGACAATGAGGCGTTATAGATGGTCACCTTCATCCCAGTCTCGTCCAATTTATTTATATTTATTCTTATCTCTACCTTAAAAAAAGGAGAAATAAGTGAGGTGAGTGTAAGAAATTCTTATACTCGTCTTGCTCGCCTAATTTTTATTTTTTTCCAATTTTTTCAAAATTTTTAATTTTAAAATTTATTAAAAATAAATATAATTTATAAATATATAAATATTTATAATTTATTTTTATGATAAGTAATATTTTAAATTTTTGAAAAATGAAAAAAAATCAAACTAATTTTTTATTTAACATTATATAAAATTAATGAAGGACAGAAGAAAGTTATACTCAAATCTGCTTCAAACTTGTCTTAGGTATTAAAATATTTCTCAACCCGACTTTAAAAATATTTATCTTTATCCCAAACATTTTAGGGGTAAGGTAAAGCAAAGTGAGGTGGGTAACTTGAAAAACTAGTCTCATCAACACCTCTATACATATAGGATTACTTTCTATAAATACAAATTATTTTGAGGTAGAATTCTCATTCCCTTGTAAATGGTTTTGAACATATGAATACATTATGTTTGTTCACTTGCAAAGATGAAATGTGGTCCACCTTAAAATACTTGTGGGGCTCTCTAAAATTTCAACCCAAATTTGTATTATCTAAAAAAGTATTTTTCCCTATATATTTATCAATCCTATTTCTATTATGAACATTTTCAAGGGGAATCATTTAGCATTTGGATGTAAACAAAAAATGCGCTTTGATACTATGTTATTGAACAAAAAATGATTTTTGAAAGAATCACTCAACAAATGATTGTCCACGAATCATTTCAAGTAATTCTCTAGATCATTAATTAAAGGTTAAGATCCTACTACATCATTAAATGGGTACATATCAAAGAGCAAGACTCAGAAAGAAATGTCATGTATATATTTTTGGTCTTATATTTTGTACCCAAGCCCAATCTCATTACCTTGATCTTATTTTTATATCTTGGTTTCATTTCTTTATACTTTGATATTTTATTTGTTTGTATTCTCATCCAACATCTTAGATTTTACGTTACACTTCTGAATTGTATCTTCAGTAGATATAGGATAGGTATCCTTAAATTTTCCTAAAAATTAATTTCAATAGTTTATCAAACACCCAATAATTTTTTTTTTTTAAAAAAAAACATATTTGAATTTTCTCAATCACTTCCAAATGAGTTCTTATTTTCATATAAAACACTAAAATGGGTGATATGAGATTACTATTTATAGCAAATGATGTCTATTTTAAGCTCTAGATACATGTAGGACAAAATTTTGAGGTTCTTAAACAATTTGAACACCATCATGAGACAAACCAATGGAAGCATAAAATATCAGTTAATAAAGGGTTGTAACATTTTGGAAGTGAAGTTAAACAATCTATTTTAAGTATATATTAATATAAATTTTATGTCATTTAAGAGTAAGGTGGTGTTTTTTTTTTTGTTTTTTGCTGAAAACAATTTGTTTTCAGAATTTAGGTTGTTTGTTTTTCTACTTTTTGATAACTTATTGTAAACTTTTTAAAAAATAGAAAAAGCTAAAATATGTAACTTTTTCTAAATAGAAAAAATAATATATTGATTTTTCTTTACTTTTTAATATTTAATAGAAATAAAATACTACAAAAACAAACAATTTAATATTTAACACTATTAAACATTAAGGTTCTATTTAGAATTAAGTAAAAAAACAAATATCACCTAAAACTCATCCAAAATCCGCTGAACTTGTTTAATAAAAGGGACTTGATTAACCACTAATGATAAAATACTATAAGTAAATTTTAAAATTTTATAACTTTTTTTATTCAATATTTACCTTTTTTATAAAATAAAATTTTTATTATTAAATAATTTTATAAGAAATTGTTTTGTCTTTTAAATTAAAATTTTGTCATTAGTTCCTTTATGTGACAAAATTAAAATTCTGAAAAAAACCCATAAACCTATTTTAATTGATTTATGAAAATATATTAAATCAAACTCTATTTTTAGTTAATTTACATTGAAAGTGGATTTGTTTTAAAATAATTTTTTTAATTATTTAATATCATAAAATCAAAATTCTAAATAAATTATATTTAATTCATTTATATGAACTGATATTTCATTAAGGGGTTAATTAAAAAATTAAAAAGTTATTATTATATTTCTTTAAATGATTTTAATAAAAACTGATGGTAAAATAAATTAGTTAATACATTATTTTTGTTTATTATGAACTATCTATGTTATATAAGATTTTTTCCTTCTTTGTTGGAATATATTAATTATTATTTTTTTATTATATAATATTTATAAAAACTATATTTAGTTATTGGAAAGTTTGAAGAAAAGATATTAGAAAAAAAAAAACCTAGAAGAAAAGAGAATCATGATTAAAACTTTTTTAGTCATTATCCATGAAAAATTTTGAAAGTTAAAATTAAATTATTAACAAAAGCACTTTCTCGAACCTTTTTTATTTATTCATTTTTAGAAAAATATTTAAAATTTTTTTATATTACTTTCTTTCTTATTTTTCTATCTCATTTTCAATGTTATCTTAATACAAGAAAATTGATTTTTTCTCAATGTTTTTTCCTTTTTGCTAGCATTTTCTCTAGAACCCAATAGACTTTAAAATATTTATACCATTTTGGAGGTAAATGATAATTAAAAAAATAGTTGTTACATTACTATAAAATAAAAAATAACAATAAATTTTTTATAGTTTTTATCATAGCATACAAATTATATTATTAAATAAAAATTTAAGTTGTTCACTTCAAAAATGTTATGTACAATCCTTAAATTTTCAAAGAATATCATATGATAACTACATAGTTAAAATTATAAAAATAATCATTTTCTTATTTTATTATTTCTATTATCAAATGGTCAAATTAAATTTTGCACTTAAACCTAAAATAATATTAATTTTTTATTTATATTAATTAAGTATTTATAATTTCAAGACTTAGAATTCAAGTCTTAATTTTTTAATTTTATTAAACACTTTAGAAATTTATTTTAGTTATGTTGTTAGTGTTTCCAATAGCAATAAATTGGTCATTTAAATATTTGATTGAGAATTTTTTCTTTGGTAAGGCAAAAATAATAAAAAATGGAATGTAATTTTTTTTTATGAAATTTAAAAATTATTTTTAGAATAAAATATAGTAATTTAAGAGTATTTTATTAGCATTTTAAAATATATGAACAAATTAATAATTGAACATAGTTTAAAGATTAAAATATTAAAAAAAAAAAATTTCTCATATTTTTCTTACCATAAAAAATGAAATAAAATCAAATATAATTTAAAACTTTACACACTTTTAAATTATTTAATTTTTATGTAGAAGATGAAAAATAAGTGAAATAAAGCTAAAGGTTATTTAAAAATAATTTATTAACTTTAAATAATTTTTTATTACTTTTTATACTATTTTTTCTTTTCTATTTTTTTTTCTCTAAATTTTCTTTTAAATTTTCCAAAAGCATAGAGTATAAGGGTCTGTTTGGTTGTTTTTCAAAATTGTTCTAGAAAACGTTTTTTGAGAATAGTTTTTGGTGTTTTTAGGAAAAAGAAATTGTATTTGAGAACTGAATTATGAAAAACAATTTTTATTATAAAAAAAAAGAAAGACATGTTCGGTTGGGTTAATAAAAATATTTGTTAGAATAAGTAAAACAAAAAATATGTTTGAAAGTTTTTTTTTCCAATTATTAAAGTGTTTTCTTCAATTAACTTGATATTATAAATACATAAATAATTTTTATATTCACACTTCATTTAAATTTAAAAAAAAAATATTCAATTTTGAAACTTTTACACCAATTATAATTTTCTTAAACAAAAATGACTTTGTGACCATATGTAACTATATTAATTTCAATAATATTTGTATTTGTACATATGGTAAACTCCATATAGACATAAATTTGGTATCTTAATTAATAAATTTGGTAGAGTGCAACTAGTCTTTATGGGTAGTAGTCTCTAGTTTTTTTCCTAACCATTTCAATTTTACTCTTCAATTTCCATTAGGCTTTATTTATTTATTTATTTTAAATTACAAACAAAAAAACGCATGAAAATATTTTTGGGATTCAATTCTCTAGGAAATGGGAATACCAGCTTTATTCAGCTCATGTATTGTAATATATGGTTAGCAGTCTTACAATCTGAATCATAGACATCTTTATCCAATGACAAAAACAAGTTATTTCCCTGATTTTGTAATCATTCAGAACAAATATAGCCTAACCTGTCAATTGGAAAGTCCTATAACTATTTGCTCAATTAATACAACACTGACTGCAACATTTACAAATTTATTATCCAAAAGCATGCACCAAACAAAATAACAATTTAAGCATGATTCGATTGTTTAAGAATTCATAGGGCACCCCATCGAAATCATCTTTAACTCTAATTTAAATTGGTATATGATAAAGCTTTAGACTCAAAGAAGAAGTTGAAAAAGGAAAAGGCATTACAAAATATAAATTTACCAAATTAAAAATATATGAAAATTCATAAAAACCAATAAATATTCAATAAACAAGAAAGTAGACATAGCATTTTAAAATGCATAAAATCAATCCAAAATTATCAAATAAACAACAAAATAAACAAAATAAGAAAATTTCTCAATTTTTTCTGAATTGAAACAAAGGTCCAACAACATTCTCACGCCACCCTATCAGTGAAACAAAAATTTTCAATCTTGCAAACTGAAAGCATGAAAGAATACTTTGTTTCGTTCCCTTGAACAAAACAACATAAGAAAAATCCTACTCTTTATCAAATTCTTTTCCTTATTTTTCCTCAATTTTCTTAGCATCGAAATGGGAAAAATCAAAAAACAAAAAATGCTTGATAGAATAAAAATGCTTAAATCCCATTCAAATAACATATATGAGAAAGAGAAATGATTCCCACAATCCCATTCCCCCCCAAAAAAAAAAAAAAAGATTTCAAAATAAAATAAAGGTTTTGATATCGTGAAACAAGCAAAAAAAAAAAAGGTTTTCGCTCTATTTCATTCTGGATGAGAAACCACATATAGGGAAAGGTGAGAACAGGGGGAAGAAACACAGAGAATAACTATTGCCTTTTTTTTGTTCTCAAAATAGTAAAAAAAAAAAGGAAAACAACATTTCTTTTTTGTTATCTAAAAATAGCCATTTTGAGAACACGAGAAACAATAAAAACAAAAACTACTCCTTTTATTAAACATGTTTTTAGTATTATTTTTTTTTTTGTTTTCAAGAACATAAGACAGTAATCAGACATGTCCTAAATTTCTCAACATTTTGTTATTTTTTTCGGAACCAAAAGTAACTTCTTACTTTGACTTAAATTGTTTCAGTTGTACTTCGTAGTCTAACCAATTTAAACCCATAATCATCATAAAATAATAATCAAAAGAACAAAAAATTTCATTTATATTGTGATTTACAAGATAATTAAAAATTGAATGAGATTAAACATCACTATTTTTCTTAATTTCCTTTAATTTTATAAATCTTAGTTTTTTGGTAGGAAAAAAAAAGGAATGAAAAACTACAACAACTAGTCCAAAAGTTTGAGTAGTTTGAGTTTGATTTAAGGTATATGTGGTTATTCGATATTATGATTAAAAAAAACCCTCTTTCAATGCAATGACTAAATTTGTTATAAACGTCACGTATTATGGTGCATCACAAACACATGCACATAAAACTACTTGCATTGCATATGATTTATATGAATATAATATTTATAAATATATAGATTTTCTTAAATTGCATATTGTTTTTATGCATGGCATTTTATATTTTTAGGGAATTAGATATTGAATTTTACCAAGTCAACTTGATAGAGGTAACTTGGTAGGTGGGTGAAAATCAAAATGGTTTTTCTTAAAGTATCTCACTTCACTTGGTTAATTATCCGTATAAAAAAAAATCTATTGAGAAAAGCTTTGAAAAAGGAAAAACTCATCTATCTTTTAGTTATACTTTTAAATTATTTTTTTGTTATTTCTATTGTCTTTATTCATACTAAAGAGTGAAAGAGAAAAAAATGAGTGAAAATCTTGAAGAGAAAACTAATTGAAGAGTTTGAAGAGAAAAATGTTTAAAAACTTTGACAACAAATGATTACTTCATAACCTATCATTGGTATTCGAGTAAGATTTCTTTTTATGTTGTTATGCTTGTTGTAAAAGATTGTTTAGTTTGACTTGTATGACATCATCAACTATTAATCTTAGATTTGCACAATTAAGTAAATTTTTTTCAAATTATTAGATTAAACATTAGTTAATTAAATATGACCTCTAAAACTATTAGTTATAAACTTAGCAAAACTGAAAAACTTATTAGTATAACTTTTCAATTTGAAAAAAAAAAAAGAGAAAGAATTAGGAACATTCTATGTCAAAATAAAGTTGAATACATAATTGATTCACCTTTATCACCACTCAAGGAAGGTGTTTTAGTTACTATTAGGAGAAATTATGAAATTTTTTATGATAATAATACAAAGAAAATCATGTCTAATGCAAAGGAACCCATATGGAACCTGATATAGATCGAGAGATTTGTTTAAAGATCAATATAGAATTGTTTGATGTTGTTTCTATAGCTTATAGAATTGATTCTAAATCATATATTCAATTACTTTTTGAAAGTTATAATATAGCTAAATGAAAGAGTCTAATTCTTTAGTTAATTAATTTAATAATTGTGATAGCTAAGGACTTGTTGCACATGGTAATCTTATTCTTGATAAGTTGTAATTGTCTATCATTATGCATAGTCTTCTTCATTCATGGAACATGTTGTAGTTCCTTTAAACATTAACAATAATTCTACCTTTATGAAAAACCTTCTCACAAGTTTAGCACAAAGAAGGGAAAAGAAAGGAAAATGGTGAATCACTTTTAATGTTTAGACCAACTCCATCACAAGAACTTTTAGCAATACTTTCACCTCTATGAAAAATCTTCTCATCATCTAATCCTAAACAAAATACAAAGCCTAATAAGAAAGACTTTAAGCCATTTTAACAAGTTTAATAATCATAAAAATTCTAAAACCTTTAAAGGTAATTGCTACAATTATGGAAAATTTAAATTTAATTTCCCAAAGAAGAAAAATGATGATAATAATGGAAAAAGAGTTCATGACCTAGTTTGTATGACATATTAGTCTTTATTTGTTGTGGTCACACTAATATTTGGTGGATTGGTTCTAGAAAAAAGAAAAAGAGTTTTTTTAACTCAAAGAGGTGAATATGGGCAATCATAGTGTGTTTACATGGGAAACAATATGTTTTGTAATTGGATTTACATTTTTTATGTGCGATGGTAAGACTTATTTTTATTGTGAAAAACTAATTTTTGAAAAATTAAATTTGTCACTTATTTTTGTTTACTTTTAAAAGGAAACAAAATAAGAAATAAAACATATCCAATCAATATTTGAAAAATCAAGCATATTTAATGGCTTCAGTGAGAGAACCCCTTGAACCAATCTCTTATACTATCATTGAATAAGGGACATACTATTGAAATTATAATGTAAGACCGAGAGATAGTAGTATCATGAATAAAGAATGCATAACTTGTAATAGACATTTGTTTATCTTTGTAACTAGCCCAATGTGCAACCTTGTATTTTTTCAATTTCAACTCTCTACCTTGATAACAAAGGATGAGATCTAAATTCCCTTGAAGTAATTATAAAAATTATCTTAACTACTCACTAATGGACAAGCCTAGGGTTGTTCTAGTAATGACAAACCAATCTGAATATAAAACATATATTAGATCAAGTTCACAACATAACATATATTAAAATTCCAGTTGCACTCATATAAGAAATTATTGTCATATCTTTCTTTTCCTCATCATTCTTATGACACTGATCAAAGGTGTAACATTATTAATTAATTAGAGTGTCTATTAGCTCATAATTCTAAGTCCAAAGTCATTTTAGAATTTTTATAATGTAAGTCTTTTAAGGCAAACTGTGAAGCATTTTAGAGTAACCCTTTAAGATCTTAACTTTGAATATAAAATTTGCTTGCCCCATATCCTTGATATTAGTGAAAGACAATCACTCTTCAATGCTAAAAATCATCTCCATATTATTATCAACTAATTCAATGTCATCCATATATAAAGATAAAACATGGAAATATTCTTTCAATGATAAAACAATAGGTAATAGTCCTTTAATTTCCAACATTTCAAGGCATAGGAAACAATATGTTGATAAAATTAATGTATCCTTGTGTAAATAATTGGTCTAGGCTATAAATAGAATGCTTAAAGGAATTAACTTTGATCTTAATTATCCCTTAGACGAAAGACTAAGGGTCTGTTTGGTTATTGTTTTAAAGAATTGTTATATGTTCTTAAAAACAAAAAACAGTACTAAAAACGTGTTTGGGAAAAGGGGTGATTTTTGTTTTTGGTGTTTTCCGTGTATTTGAGAGGCCTCTTTTCAGAAAACCAAAAAAAATTGTTTTGGTTGTTTTCTTCATTGTTCAAGGAAGAGTTGTTCTTCGTGTTTTATTCTCTTGTTTTTTTTGTGTTTCCCTACATGTGGTTTCTTCTTCAACAACAAGAAATGAAGGATGAAAGGATGAAGATGGCAGCCATGTTGGCTAACTATGGTGGTCTTGGCGTGAGTGAATGGTTGTGGGTGTGAAAGGCGTCGACGATTGTGCAATGCTTTGAAGGGCAAGGCCACAAGTGGAGATGCCGTGAGCGACGATGTGCGGTACAACAAGTCCGATTATGAGATTCTCAAATCCCAATTTTAAACCATCAATCTTGTCCGCCATGAAGATTAAAGAAGAAGAAGAAGAAGAAGAATTCTCATTTAACCCAAAAACTGTTACCTCCTTCAAAGTCTATTAAGATGAGAGATCAGAGGATGAGGGCTCCCTTACCTCACTACAATTGACGGACTATAGGAGCTTCAATGCCAATGGATGGTGACTCATTGTCGCCGATGCCGAGACTATACGAGATTCCTTCTCCAACTTAGTGACCCTCAACTGTGATCGGGATTTGGGGGTAAGCTTTGGGTTTGAGGATTTGCTGGTGGTTATTGGGATAGGGAGAACCATATTTAGTAAACTTGTAATTTTATACTTTATAATACAACATCAAATTTAATAAATATCAAAGTTAATATTTGGTAAAGTTATATTTGGTAATTTATATGTAGCATCGGATTTAATATTTGGTAAAGTAATATTTAGTAATTGATAATTTATACATTATAAAAAAACTTTTAAATTTTATAATTTATATGTAACATCAAATTTAATATTTGGTAATTTATATGCAATATCATATCTAATAAATAATAACATGGTTTGTATAAGATACATTTAAATGATGATCAACTTCTGACACGTATTTATATGGTAAATAGATTATATTTACATTTGAATCATTTTTAATTTATTATATCATGTAATTTTTTTTTATCTTACAATATTTTAAATTGCATTAGAAAATTAATAATTATTTTTAAATGGTATGAAAATTATATTTATATTTGAATTATTTTTTATTTAATTAATTTTTTACCTTATTTATCTATGTCATATTCCATGTTCATATTTATCTACTAAAAGTTAACAAAAATTATAATTGGTGAAGATAAATTTGAGAATAATTTTTTAAATTTTAATAAAATGTGAATTTAAAAATTATTTATATGCTTACAATATCAAGTTAATTGAAGACAAAAAAACATTTAAATATGTTTTTTATTTGACTTGTTCTAAAATTTTTTTTTTATTAACTCAACCAAACATTTTTTTTTTTGTTTTTTTTTTTTTTTTTTTTTTTTTTGAGAACAAAAACTGTTTTCCAAAAATCTAGTTCTCAAACACAATTTTATTTATGAAAACACCAGAAATTGTTCTTAAAAATTGTTTTCCATAACAATTTTCAAAAACAGCAACCTAACATGCCCTAATAGGCTAATGAATATAAATCTTCTCATCTAGTTTTTCATTAGGAATTATAGTTTTTCAGATTGTTTTTTTTTTTTTTAAGTTCCAAACTTAAATGCATGTTACAGTAAGGCAAACAGAGGTAAATCTCACAATTGAATAGAAAATGTTATCATGATAGATGTCTTCTCTATGGATATAACCTTTTGCCAAAAGGAAAACCTTGTATTTTCAATAATTTATATGGTTTGCATTTAATATTCAATATTCATTTGCTTCTAATGGTCTTACTCCTAGGTAGAAAACCAATAAACTTTAAGGGTAATGCTAAGTTTGTTATAATGTTTGATAATATTTGTGTGGGTTACATATCCATGATTGTGGTATTAATTTATGAATAGTCTAAATATTTGATGTGATATGTTTTTCATCTTTGAAAGGCTTAAATGTTATTGGTTTTTGCTTTAAGGGTCGGGTTAATGATAATAAAAAGTGTTAATTTTCCAAGTAAAAGAACTTTCAATCATAGTCCCTAGGAAAACTGGGATTGACTCCATAGGGACTTGGTGATTTTAGTGGTAGAGGCAAGAAATAGGTGATTGGAATGGTGCTTATGTGAAAAGGGCTCTATCATTTTTATTAGAGAAGTGGGTGGAGTTTAAAATCAAGTTTAATAAAATCCATAGCAAATAATAATAATAATAATACCAAGAGCAAGGTTCCACAAAGGTAACTATCTTAACTCAGTCATCTTTCTTAACCAGTTGCATTGGAACTAAGGTTGAGAAAGAGACAAAGTGAGGAACTAATGCTTTTGACTTTAGGTTCATACCCTAACTTTGCACCAAAATGGATTTTGCTTTGCTTCAATTAAGGTCACTTCAATCTTGCTCAAACTTACTTCTAAGGTTATTTGACTTTTGGCCTTTACAACCTTTCAGTAAGTGTTTGCTATAGCATCAAACTACTTATACTTTGCACATAGTGAAACCAATGGAGAATAGAATAGACGTCTAGATTGATCTCAACTTCGCCCACCCCTTGGTGCTAAGAAAATTAGTTACTCATAATCAAAATCTAAAAATTGGTATTTCATTTAACAATAGTAAAATGATTTTCAATACACTAATAAAATGTAATGGAATTTTTCAACAATAGAAATAGAAAATACTTTAGGAAAACCAAGCTTGAAAATCCTTGAATTGAATTTAAATGAATCACTAACTTACTCTTTATTAAAGAAAACCATAGAAGAAAAGGAAAGAAAATAAAGTAGATGCTTAAAATAATTCCCAAAGTGATAAAATATATAAATGATGTTCCAAAGCATGATAAAGTCTATGAACAATCCTCCAATTCATCTATTTATATCTCCCCTTATTACTCTTGCCTTGAATCTCAAGTTGCTTTATTAGAATTTGATAGTGATTGAGAAATTACAACAATGATCCTAAGTTGTCAAGGTTTTCAATTCTTTCCATATTATAGTTGTTATGGATGTCTAGGTGTGAGGACTTTAGTGTCATGCACCCAAGATAGGCACTTCACTTGAGGAATAGAGACTTCACTCATGCAAAGTCACAATCTTATAATGTTCATGCTCAACTTCACTTAAGGATGGAGAAGTTCACTTGTGTGAAGTCGTGAGTAAACTTGCTTGTAAATTAAAGTCTTTACAAAGAGTTGCATGTGCACATTTTCATTTTGTTTAAGCGATGTTATGACTAACATGATAATATCGGAAAACTTCATCAATGGGTATTGCATTCTTAATGCTTAACAATTCAGATAAGAACTTTAGACTAACTACCAAAAGTAATTGGGAGATGATGATGGGGAATGGAAGACCCGGTCACACTTGGGTATCAAAAGGATAGGTATCCATCACATCCAAGGTCAAATGGGTTATGTTAGTCTCACATCCAATGTAAAGAAACATGAACGAAGTGGCATAACTAAGCATCTGATCTAATTTTGGAGGGATGTTGGATAAAATGTATAATTCATGCAGATATATGGAGAACCCTTGTTGTCTCAATGAAGACAATCACTAATACATAGAAAGGTCTTTACTCTTATATGGTGTTTTAACAATTGACTTAGACTTTAATGGTAATAAAGTTAATTAGGACATTGAAAACAAATATTGGAGCTCGCATTGGATAAGACCTTAGCTGAATGGAATTACAATTGCAATTAGAAGCAACTATGAACCTCGACTCATACATAGACACTCCAAACTCTATTTTCAACGAGTAGTTATAGATGTTCACATGAAACATTTGGGTATAATGCGGGTTCGCAACCTCTTGAATAGTAGCTAAGTTGCTTAGCTAGAGATGATATGTGATTGATTAAGAACTTTAAGTTGATAAAAGCAATAGTTTGTAGCTTTATTTTTCATAATGGATTTTGGTTTTTGTATTGTTACATTAGGTATTGATCTTTGTTTTCTAAAAGATTTTTCGCATATATGCTTGTATTGTGTATTTGTGACTTCTTAAAAATTGCAAAATTCTTGCATATGTATTCTGATTGTTGTTGTTCCAACTTCTTAGGTTGTCACAATCGACCATATTTATTAGCATTAGAATCTTCAATTAATATCATCCAAGATAAATTAGAGAAAATTGGTTTAAGCATAGTAGTTGGTTGGTTAAATTGAATTAAAACATTCATGTGGGTTGGGTCATTGTTGATGGAGGCTAGTGGTAATATATATTCTCAACAGAGGCACATGATATTTCATGGGATTAAGACAATATATTTCTTTGGGTGATACAAAGGACATGTGATCATGAAATTTATGGTCACAATAATTCCTTAAGTGGAATTTGACATATAGTCTTTATGAGTTAGAGTGTGTCAATTGATCACATAATAGGAAGATTTATAACTTAAGGATTGGAGAAATAATCTTGATGAGTTGATAACACTACCCAATAATATTACAAATACCAATTTGTGAGGAGTTTGTATGAACCCGAGCTTTGTCTTATTGTAATCTCATATGATACTGGAGTGCAATTGACTTTCTTCAATAAAGTATTGAGTTAACTTTAAAATTGAATTATGAGGGAGCCAATATTTTCTTATAGGTCCTAATAATCGCCATTCGAGCTTCTAGTTCATTTCAAGAAGTTTTGTTTGAGGGATTTGGTTTCTGGTTCATAAGGGTGCAATAGGGTGTTTTGGTAAAAATGCAAAGTTGTATTAGATCTTATGAGAGTTCTCTTTGGACTGATGGATTGGCCTAATTAATTAATTGAAGTCTATTATGAATAATTAATTAATTAGGACCCAAATGAACTCAATTAAGTGACCCAATCCCAATTTATGCTAAAGTCACTTAAGCTTATCGGAAACCCCATATAAAACCCTCTTAAGGGTTTAGTCAAGCTTTTGGCCCTATGTCCATTGTTTTCCAAAAAAAGAGATAGCAACCCTTAGCTACCCTCAGGCAAGTAAGAAAAGTTTACCTTTCACTTTTGTTAGGATCCATAAAGGGAAGGATTGGATGAAAGATCATTGGGTAGACAAGCTTTATAACAACTATCACAGTTTCAACATTTTCATTGGATGTGATTCAATTTAGGAATATGTAGATTTTAGATATGATTTTCTAACTCTAGATTTAGTCTTTATTAAGGTTTTTATTATCATTTTATTCCACTACATTAGATTTAGAGAGCCTAAGGATAGAGAGCATGCATCTTATGAGATCTAAAGCTAGGGAACACAATAATATGAAGTTTCCAGCAAAGAGTCCATGCAATATAGAGTTTAGTGAATTATGATAACCAATATAGTAGTTTAGTCCTATCCAATGTGTAACCATGCACACTAGGGCACTAACTATGAGAACTTTATCTTGATGACCAAAACAAGTCATCCTTCAATTAGAAGGTTTTTGTCAAATTGACCAAATCCATGAACTGATTGTAAACTACTTATCACCTTACAAGGAATTCATGACTGATATTCTTTGCAACTCCTAATGCATCTAAGTCATGTACAATGTAAGTGATATGGGCATGAATACTTAGATAACCAATTAATACATACTAAAGGAAAAAAACATAAACAAATATATTTATTAATGAATCTAAAATCCATTACATAATGTCATGCTTTCTAGGGCTCTATCCAACATGAGCGACTTGCCTATCACAATAAGAACAAACAATTTGAGTTGAACCTTGTTATGTTTTGTGAATTTCTTCTTTCTCCTTTGCCTAAGGTGCAGTTAGAGGATGTTCATATATGGTGTGACTAACATGCCAAGGCTTGTGAACTACAAATTCAAAATCCCTCAAACAAAACATGTCACATGAATTAGGAGCTCGAGCGAAGACTATTGAGACCCATAAGGAAAATGGTAACTTCTTTAAAATCAAATTCTAAGGTTGACTTAATACTCCACCAAAGAGAACTAGATGTACTTAAATATCCTATAATGTTAAATTGAGATACAAATTAATCAATTAATTTATCAAGTCTATGACCTTCTATTCATTGTATAATGGTTTCTCATTAATAGTCCATAATCTAATAGCATAGTAGCTATCAACCTCTCAATATTACCTCTTAATTCTTAAATCTCATATTCACTTATATTATGATCGATTGACATACTATTATCCACAAAGGGCATATGTCAAATTCCACTAAAGCATTATTATGGCCGTAAATTTCATGATCATAAATATTTAAAATCACTTAAGGGGATATAATGTTTCAAATATATGAGATATCATGATGCTTTTAATTGAGAATATCTGTTGTCACGTACCAAAACCACGAGTAACCCAATCCATATGGTATATACGATCAATCTAGGATCTCACCCATAGGTTAAAGTTAATAATAACCTCAACAATAACAAAATATTTTCTCAAGATTAAGAACCCATGCAATATAGTAGTTGGAGATTTCATGACAACTTGATAGTCATTTAACCATAACTCCCTGTAGGTCCTATTCAATGTGTAATAATACATACTAGAACAATCACCATAAGAAACTCATCTGGATGACCAAGATAAGTCATCTCACTAATTAAAAGGTAGTGCACTATAACTTTTAATGATTCATCTAAGTCTATAAAATGGTCATAAATAAACTTATAAACTTGTAAGAAACCTATTACGTGAATTTTTTATATAACTCCTAATGCACTCGAGTTATGTATAATATAAGTGATTAGGCATGAATGCTTAAATATACCATAATAATGCAAATATGATTAAAAAAAAATGATATTATATTTAATGAAATCAAAGGTTACATCATGTCACTACTTTTAAAGGCTCTATTCTAACACAATTGTCTTGTACTTCAATGACAACAAATCTAAGACATTCATAATGAATATTGAAGCTCGCACAGGAGCTCGCATAGGATGCAACCTTAGATGAATGGTATGTGGGCGTAAAACATTCAGATATAATGTAGGTACATAGTCTCATGAATGGTAGTTGAGTTGATTTGCAATTGTTCTAGAACTCTAAGTTCATAAGATAATAGGTTGTATCTTTATCGCTCATAGTGGATTATTGTTTTTTGTTGTAACCTCAAGTAAAGATTTTTTTACCTTTGGAAGGTTTTTCACATGTATGCTTGTATTGTGCATTTATGCTTTGCTGTGAGTAAGGATATTCTAATCTTTGAGTTTTGGTTGTTATATTTCCAACTTCTTGGATTGTCACAAGCATTTCTATTTAAATTTGAACCTTTAATTAATCTCATCCTAGGTAAATTAGAAAAAAATGGTTTAAGAATGGTAACTAATTGGTTAAATTGAATTGAGAAATTAATCTGTGTTATACAAGAGCTAGCATTTTTAATTTAACACATACCCTTGTAATTTAGGGTCTTACAAAAAAAAAATGTATGACATAAATTATCTATTGAAATGTTTCCTCAAAAAGGTCCTTGATTTGATTGTTTAATATTTTACAAAATAATCAAATAATATAATATCTTTTCACAATTTTGGTAAAACTTCTGATGATACAAAACATTTTTTTTCCTAAATATTTAACTTTTTTTTTTTCTCATCTCTTCTCAAATTTAAATTAAGTGTAATTGTGAGTTGATTTTGTGAGATAGGTGCAACATTCTGATCTTGATTTCTCATGATTAAGAGATTGCAATGGGTGAATTGGTAGATGAATCCATGTCATAGCTAAGTTAGTAGGTGAATGCTTTAAGCTATGCTTGGAGGTATGGTTGCTTATCTCTTTACCCTTTCTCTCTTTCTCTCTCTTCTTTTCTCTCTATTCTTCTTCTTCTTCTTTTTCTTTGAGCACACTATCTTCAACTACAACTACCATATTTTAAATTCTTCTTCTTCTTCTTTTCTTTAAGCACACTAGCTTCAACTACAACTATTAGTAATTAAGGTCTTAAATAGACATACATATTTCAATTATTTTGAATGCTATGAAAATTAGCCAACTTTTCTCATGATACAACATACTCACCAAATTTCATCAATTAATTTTTTGATCATGAAGTAAATAATTAAATGTGATGATGAGATAAGTAGTTTGAATGAAGTGAGTTTAATTTGAAGAATTAATTAATGACTATGAAATGGGAAAGTGGGGGAGCCTAAAAATGATTTTGATCAACAAATTAAGTTTAATTGTTGCAAACTAATTAAATCATACATTACAATATCATTACAATAATGTTTCTTTGTTTAATTTAGTCCCCTTATTAAAGTTTGGTATCAGAATGAAGTGAAACATTCGTGTTCAGATGAATTGGAGTCGTCACAAGGAGAGTGGTTGTGTCTACCTTCATATGTTGTTATCACCATCCGACAATCTTCTGATAACCGCTCCACCCTCTTCTTCACTCGACAGTTTGTATGAGTACAACGATAATAACTTCTGCAATTCACTCAAACATATAGAGAGAACAATAAGTTATTATGCAACGAGGCAAAGCAAAGGATTATTAACTTAAAAATCATCATAGCTAGACATTTTTTTTAGATCTTAAATTCAAGTTATATCTCATTATATATACATATGAAGGTAGTTAATTTTGTTATATGTTCATATTTAAGTTTGTTTACGAAAGCTTATTAAATCCTAAAAGTTGTTTTTGAATGTGAAATACAACTTTTAACAATGTTTTAATAAAACATTCAAATATAAACCCCATTTTCTAACGTAATTTATTTGCACGGATGTTTTTCTTCAAACATGTTATGCAAAGTAAAGTACATTTTTCTTTTATTAAAATTTTAGCCATATGAAAATTATCATTATTTTTTTATAAAAGTAATTTTAAAATATAGTTCTCAAGTATAAAACCAACAATAGAAGTAATTACTAATTACTTCTACTTACATTAAACAACAAAAGTCAAAGACGATCTTCAAGAGGTCTTTTAGCTCGTTAATTATCTTCATTTTCTATATTTATCATCATACCATCTTAGAAACCAATTAAATTGACTCATAAATAAGAAAATCCATTAGAATATAAACACATAGAACTCTCAAAATTATACGAGTCTCACATCTTTTACTGATTCTATTCCATCTGTAAGTAAACACTTGGAATCAAAAGAAAGAAACAACTTATCTTAATCTTGTACATTATTTTTTTGCACTCCTACGAGGTGTTAATTTGATGTGTAGAAACTATGCCAATGGCTATGCAAAAAAGAATTAAATCGACCAAAATGCATGGTCTTATCAATATCGGCACCCATACCATAGAGTAGATATTTAAAAATTAGATATAATCTATTTTTTTATGAATTATATTAGCAGAAGAAAAAACAAAGCCATAGAAACATAACCATGGTCCTATCTAAGACATCAAATATTTGGCTATATTAATAATATTTTCATTTTATAAGCTATTTATATCATTTACACTTAAATAACTTGTTTTCATTTACTAAAAGTAAAAATATTTATATAAAAAAAAAATTATCTCTACTTTGGTTACAAAACAATCCCCAAATACTTACACCATTCAAAACATTAAAAATGAAAAGAATGTTTTCAAATTTTAATCATGTCACAAGAATGACATGGTACCAATTATTTAATAATGTTGATGTGCTGAATAAGAATCATAATAATTTGGTTGAACTTTGATTATGAAAGAATTATATTTCAGCCATGCATGATTGAAGATTTTGACAATTTCTTTTAAGTGTGCACGTGTGCCACTCACTTTAATTACTTTTTGTGGTAATAGTTATGATGACAATCTCTTTGGGCTTCTTTGTCGGTCCATTGGACCAACTTTTACATTGGTACCTATAATAAATTGTTCAAAACTTTATATTATAGACAAATTGTTCAATACATTATAGATAATTATATTGTCTATATATATATATATATATATATAATTCAACTTTGCTTATAAAAATAGATAATTAATCATAATTGACACTTTAGACAAATAGTACTAAATCACCCTCATAAAGTAGACAAGTGGACTTCCAATGCCACCTAATCACAAAAATGGGTTGATAAATAATAAATTCTGATTATTTATTATGATCACAAAGGAGAGAAAAACCACCTAATTATATATATATATACACTGAAAAAATTTGAAGGAAAGAAAATAGAAAGGAAAAATAAAGGGAAAAAAAAGATCAAGAAAAATAAAAAATAAGTTTTAAAGTCAATACATTATTTTTACATGATTCTTTAAACTTATTTTTCTCAATTATATAAAAATCAAATAATTTTAAAATGCATAAATTTATGGCTAATTTTAATTATATTTAACTTTTTTTTCTTCATATTTTCCATAGTGAAACCAAACATGAAAAAACGGTTTTTTGTAAATTTTTTTTTTTTTTTTTTAGAATTTTTTTAGAACCAAACATAGCCTATATCTATTGTGATTTTTTTTTGTAAAGCCTTTTCTTAAGTTGGTAAGCACCATACAAAGTAAAATTCTACATGCATTCCATCTTATTGATAGGCAACCATTTTCTCTTTGGCTTGGACGATTCTATAGCCCTAATACACCGACTCTCTAAGTTAGCAGAGAAAAATCTAAGTGACTTTTGTTGCATATGATTCTCTATATAAAGATCTAAGTGAGTTTTTCTAGTACAAAACCAAGTGAGACTGCAAACTGTAACATCCTTTTCTCCTAAAGCATTTCATACACAGCTTCAGATACACAGACCTTCTCCTATATCGTTTCCTGACTCCCCAAAAAAAATCAAACTGTATCTTTTGATGATTCTATTCAAACGTTTCTCAAATCTCAAACCTTGATTATTTTCTGGGTTTTTTTTTGGGGGGGAGGGGGGATGGAAGAAAGTTAGGATACAATGCTTCCAAAATAATTCAGTTCTCAGAAGAGACATTTCATTAGTATGTTTAACAAAAGGGGGACAGATTGATGAAGTTAAGTGAGGTAATGTGAAGGAATATCACTATACACAAGTAGACAAACAAAAGTATGTCAAATCATGATCATCAATAAAGCACAAGAACTGTATATATGAAGAAATCAAATAATCATAATTGTATGTTCCTAGTACTAGATATTAAATTTAGAAATATGATTTCCAAATGAAATCTCACAACAGTAGCCAATAATTCAATGAGAATTCTGCAATATATGCATATATATTCTTGGCTAATATCCTGTAAATAATCTTGTGGCATTTAGATGATAACTGGTGCATGGATCTATGCTATCTTCATCTAACCATCTTCCTTCTTCAAATAAGAAATTGCTGATTTTCAATTCTACTGACTGAATTGTGAAATTTTCGCCATTTTCAGGACCTTCTACTTATTTTTCATTCACTAACTTTATGCAATATTCATGGATCACACCATTCTGATAAAGAAGTTGGATGATTTGCATAAAGCATGAATTTTGCGTCCATGGTCAAACTTAGATGGATGAATATTTTCCACAAGTATGTGCAGTGCTGTGTTGAAGTTGAGAGTTGTTTTGGTTAAATATGCATACAAATTAACATGAGGATAATTTGATTAAATTTCTCTATGAAGTTCTGTAAGATATATCTCTCTACGAAGGATTAAAATAAACTGATTGGCTACCAGGAAAATGAAGGAAACTAACCACCTTCTTAGCTATCAAAGGCCAGCATAAATTGTCGGTGGATGGTATAGAGCTTCTGACCTACTGTTAGAGAAAAATTCTCTGCCAAAATTATAAGGATGGAATACTTTTGAAGAGATTTCCACTGGGAAATATAGAAGTACTTGCCACAGACACTAAGGACACAAAATCTATGCTGTGGGAACCATGTCCGCCTAATCAAATATCGTCAGTCTCAGTGCAGAACTAACAATAAAACTCACAAAATGGAAGATACATATACATACATATGTATATATAAGCAAAGCATATGAATGAAATTTCAAAAGAATGTGGGGTTTTTGCAACATGAAGATTGATGGTTGCTTGAATATAAAGGGAGGCCAACCCACCATTTCTGATGCCCTCATCAATGGCCAACACATTGTTTCAACTTTGCATTACATGTATATGCATCTAGAAGACTAGAACGTGAAACCAATGACCAAACTAGCACTTTTTTCTTTGTTTTTTGGTTTTGTGCATTGAAAAAAAAGAGGCCTCAATGGCTGTGACAGTGTACTATCAATATTCTCCTGCTGGTAGCTCTCGAATCTTTAGGAAATGATTATGTGCATGCCTTGAATGTACTTGTTATATAAACCCTTTAGCTTACAAAATATTGTATTATAATTCTTCATATTGTCCACCTCCAGAAGGGGAAATTCTATGCCCTATGTATGATGTTAGTATAAGAAAATTTATGAGGAAATTTAATTATTTTTGGAGGCAGTAATATTACCTTGGATGAAGGCTATTCTTGACGACTTTCTGGCCATATTTTCTCCATTTGTAACCATCGTCGAGCACATCCACCTCGCTTCTAGTTTGAAAACAGAACCTTGGCTCTCTAAGCTTTCTCCTCGCCTTCACTTTGGTCTTTTCTGAGGATGAGCTCCTCCACCTGCCAAATTCAAAATACCCAATTATATATATATCACACATATACAAATAATTCCTCTTTAATTTTCTTTTCTTTTCTTTTCTTTTTTCCTGTTTTGCAGAGAGGAGTCAGTAATTGGGAAAGAAAAGAGTAATTTAATCTGTTGATGGACATGTGGATGTGGGTTTGGATTTGAGCATCGATGTGTATCAAGACTCTTGTGGATCAAGTACTTATTCCCTCAAACACGAGAGATTCAGAGAGAAAGAAGGAGAGAGGTTATAGGATGGTGTACGAAAAGGCATATATATATTTATGTATGCTAGTCTGCAATCAAATTCATTAGGCTGTCTATCCTCCATGTATGGCTAGATCTTCTCTAGATTCTGTGGGAGACCTTCAAGAAGCTTTTTTTTTCTAGGGAGTGTCAAGCACAGAGAGGGAGAGAGGGCGAGAGGGAGAGAGAGAGAGAGAGAGAGAGAGAGGGCATGTATGGACGGAGAGAAATCAAGAGTAGAAAGTAGAAACACCCAGAAGAAGAAACTAAGGAAGAAAGCAAAGGGTTACCATGAATTGCTTCCATCGTTGGCATTACCAGTGCAATTCTCTTCATTCACAGCCTTCGGATCCAATGTCCCCACCTAGTGTTTATTCGCGAAAAACATATAAAAATACACAAAGGGGAGAGTATCAACAACCCCAACTCCCAAATCTAAATACCAGTAGTAAACAAGAAAAAAAACATTAATTTATAAGGAAAAAAAAGATTAAAAAAAAAGAGAGAATGAAACCCCATCTTAAACAACAATTTTCAGACTTTCTTATCATCATATATATCATCACCTGCTCATTATTCCAAGAAGGTCTGGTGAGAAGATCATTGTGAGTAAAGCCCATGGTTGTAGTAGTGGTGTTGGTGGGTGTGGGTGTGGGTGTGGATGTGCTAGCAGTGTTGAGAGGCTGAGACATCTGAGCAGACTGTGATGGTGCCAAGAAACTCAGCACCTGGTTCTCCTCAAACTGCACAAACCCCATTTCATGGATGCCTTGAGGAGTAGTAGAATAAGACACCTGAAGCTCATAATTTGGAACCCCAGATCTTTCTCCTTGATGATGATGATGATCCATCCTCAATTAATTTCTCTGATATAATTCCAATCAATTTATACAAAACCTCTCTTTTATATCCTTCTCTCTTTCTTCTTCCTTCTTCCTCCTTCTTGGCCTTCACCTTCCAAAGCTACAGCTGGGTGGTGCATGTGTGATCTTCTTCTTAGATCTTCTTCAACCAGCTCATGAGTTGCATGTGTCCGTACAGTTGTCAAGAAGGGTATGTGCTTCACATGGTGCAGTTTGGTCAACCAGTAAACGCTAGAGAGAATGTTTCCTGAGAAAACTCATTAATATTCCCCCCTTCTCTCCTCCTTCCAAATTTTCTCCACAGTCTCTCTACTGTTACTATCACATTCACATCAAATAATTTACAGAAACTCACTCCACAGGAGAGAGAGAGAGTAGGTCCCCTATCCCTAATTACTTGTCTTTGTATATTCTATCACTATTTTAATAATTTTACTATCATTTTCTCCTTCATCTCTTATCTCTATTGTTATCATTTTTGTTCAGAGCAATCATGCATTCTCTGAATTATTTTTCGATTTGCTTCCCCGATAATTATCAGCGTATAAGAGTCCATTTGGCAGTCATGTTAGGAAGCAATTTTATCTTGAAAAGTGGTTTTAAAATAAAGTTAAAGGTAAAAGTGTTTTTGAAAAAAACCAAAAAACAAAAAAAAGAAATGCTTTTAATATTTTTATTAAAAATCATTTATAGTATTTTAAAAAATAAAATAAAAAGAGTTTCTAATATTTATGATATTTAAAAATTTTGATAATTTGAATACTAGAAAATATAAAAATATTTTCTAAAATTACTGTCAAACACTTGTGAAAACACTTTTAAATAAAACATTTCCATTAAAAACATTTTAAGTAAAAATATTATTAAACACATTTTAAGAGTATATTTGACAATAATTCTAATAAGTGTTTCTATTTTTTCTAATACTAAAAAATAAAGATTTTTAAATATTAAAAATATCATAAATACTTCATAAAATCACTATCAAACAACATTAAAAAATGTATTTAATAGTGATTTTGAGAAATATTTATAATATTTTTACTACTTAAAAAATAAAAATTTTCGAGTATTAGAAGAACTAAAAATATTTCTTAAAATTATTATCAAACACACTCTAAAAGTGTGTTTAGGAATAATTTTAGAAAATATTTTTAATTTTTTTAAAAAATATATATGACAGTAACTTTAAAAAGTATTTTTAATATTTTTAATATTTAAATAATAAAAATTTTCAAATCTTCTACTTTTTCGTTCAAGGGATAATTATTCCAATCTCATTCTATCTTTGAAAAACATATACCACTTCATAAATTAATTTTAGGTGGGTATGATATATGTTGTTGTGGGTTTAAATCTTTAAGCACCTTAACAATTGTGACTAAAACTCGAGTTATTTTTAAAAGATTTAAGCTCATGCTAATGGAATAAATTTATTAATTTATTTTGAAAATAAAATAAAATATAAAATATAAAATATTTTTACATTTATTTGGATGTTATGATGTTAGACCCTCCTAGGAATAGCATTTTGTTTTTTTTGGCTCAAATTAAAAGTAAAGCTCAAGGCAAAGTTATCATTTCCAAAGTACAAAAATGATATTATAAAATTTTATTTAATTATAAAATAATTAAAAAAAATTGTACCACAATTAATTATTTATTTTTATATTAAATTCTTAATTTGTTAACTTTTTTACTTAAGTCAGTCAAATTGATGTTAAAGAATTTATTAAATTTGAAAAAAAAAGGTTAACTTTTCAAAAGTAATTTAAACACATTCAAGTTGAATCCTAGTATCATGCACCTAAAAAAAAAGAGAGGAATATTTTTTACCACCTTTTTGTTTTTTCATACAAGGTGGCATGTATGTGTACTTCACAACGTGGGAATCATTTTTCCCATAATTTTCCAGGAAAATATGTTTTGAGTTTGCAGGGTAATCATATTTTTCCTTCAATCGGATTTAAGGGTCAAAGGAAAAGAAATACAATTACTTTTTTGTTAAATTAAATGGTGCCATATATACATAACCTTTAAAATATATTAAAAATTGTATTTTTCACGTTTAAGAAAATATGAAAAATAATTTAACCATTAAAAATCCAATTTGTTGGTTCCTTTTATTTGAAAGATAAATAAAATATCTTTTAAAATTTTATTTTAATATTTTTTTTATGAAAAATAATTATTATTTTGTTTTTTTATCAGCCTAATTTAATAATTCCCATATTTTACAAATAAGAAGACATGTTTAAAACGCAGAATGAAAAATTGATTCTTTCTATTTCTCGCTTATTATTATTTGGATTCTTTATTAAAAATAAGAACATGAATATGAAATCTCGTTTTTATAAAAGACAAAACTCATTATTATTAAAATTTTCAATCCTCTTTTTTAATCTTACTATTTATCTTCATTTTCACATATTCATCTTTTTCTTTGAATCTCATGATTTATCTTCATTCTCATTTCTTTTATAATAACATGTGTAGAACACTAGAGCAAGAAATGAGAATTGAAAACTCATTCTATTTTTTATTCATCACTCAATTGAAGTATTCGTAACAATCAGTGGCAAAGTTAGAAAATAAGTTAAGGGTTAGAATACTAATTTATTTTCAAGGGACAAAAAAAGAGTGAAACCTCGTAAAAGAAGCTTTTATTTTGCGAAAATTTGGGGCATAAATGTAATAAAAATCACAAAATTATTATGAATAATATACAACGGAAGAATCAAGATCTTCTTAAAACTAGGTTTAGTTTTTATAAAAAAAAAAAAAAAAACAAAAAGTTTATTTCTTTTTCCATCTCTAATTGTAATCTAAATATGAAAATTAAAATAATTTTCTTATTCTTATTCCTTATTTCACCATTCCAAATTATGCCCAAGAGAAAATAAGAGGTCTTGAAACACTTTTATGGGTTGAAAGCTAAGAGGCAATTTGAATATGTTAGTACAAATTAAACTTCAATCCAAACACACCCTTTTTTTTAAGTATAAAAAAAAAAACAAAAAACAAAAAAAACATAAGCCAAAGCGAGAAGAAGAAGGGAATGGGAATGATAATTTTAAAAATTAATTGATTAAAATAGATGAAATAATTTCTAAATGAATTTAAGTCTTATCATGTTTTTACTTAAAAAATAATTAATTTTTTATATAAATATCATTTATTATTTCAAGCATTTATATATAAACAAATTTTTAATTAATAACCCCATGGTAATGAAAGATTAGGAATGGGTCTTCCCATCATCTTCAATCTATCATCCAAATGTGGACCCTACCAAAAAGTAATGAGGACAAACTTCATGTTGCCACTCACTCATTCTAGAATCTAAAATTAACATACTATTTATTTATTTTTGCAATATATATATATATATAGAGAGAGAGAGAGAGAGAGAGAGAGAATTCAAATTGTTTTAGTTACATAAAATTATATGTTCATCTCCTTGTATTAAAAACAAGTTCACCGTACAAAAGATTTGTTAGCACAAGATGAATGTGACAAATGTTATAAGCCTAATTTGGAAGTTTCATTCAATATGAGCTCTATCCATTCTCATGATTACGATTTTAATATTTTATTAATAAGACATTTTTTTCCTTTTTCTTCTATATTACGTTTTAATTATCAAAAAATTATCCAAAACCTATTTGGATTAGTTATTGAAACATTATTTATGTGTTGATTAATTTTTTCAAAAAAAGTCAATTTAATATATATATATATATATATATATATATATTATAAATAAAAAAAATTAGGTTTAATTTGTCTAAGGAGTTATTCCATAATTAATAAAAATTTTATAAGATTTTAACTTTAGGCCTTACTATAATAATAATAATAAATAAATAAAAAAACCTATATCAAATGGGATCTAACATTAAAAAATTAGAGTTAAAATAAAATAAGATAATTGATTAAAATATGAAGAAAATAAATCAAAGTAAAATAAGATAATTTTAAAAAAACTTTAAATTAATGGGTTTTTTCTTTGTTTCTTTTTTTTTTAATGTCTATTAATTATTTTTTTAAAAAAAATCGTCTCATCATTTAGATGTTACCACCATCATCAAATATTTAAAACTTAATTTTAATCATTCAATTTTAACTCTTATGACATGCTCACATGATCCTCAATTTTTATTATATCTAAGAATACAAAATAAATAATTATTAAAAAAACTTCTTACTGCCATACTTTAATTTTATGAATCATAAGGAAAGTAAATTAATTTTTATTGTTAAATTAAAATTCAAAATCACTTATCCAATATTAAAAATTTATAAAAATGGTTTTTTTGGTCAAATTTATTTTAAAAATGACAAATATTATGAAGAATTTAATTTAATTGAATTATAAGAAATATGTAAAGGGCTTAGAAAGATTTGTGAGATTTATTGTATTAAATAATTTTTAAATGAAAATTCAGAGTTAAGTTTTTATATATTTGTATTCTCACATGTCTTTGAAATTATAATTATACTTTATTATGTTTACTAAAAAATATTTTCTAAAATAAATTAAATAGTAAAGGAAAAAAAATAGTAATAGCAATGAAAAATAAATTTAACATAAAAGACAAAAAGAAGGAAAAATATTTTGGAAATGAAGTTAAAATAGCAAGGAAAAAATAGTCAATAGTAATGAAAAATAAATTTCACATGAAGACAAAAAAAGGAAATAGTAATAAAGAGAGAGAGAGAGAGAGAGAGAGAGAGAGAGAGAGAGAGAGAGAGAGAGAAGGGGGTCATGGGGGTAATGAGTGGAGGGGGGGTCATGGAATATGAAAATGAGGAGTTTGAAAATGATGAGAAGTTGCCTCTCAAATCCTTCCAAATCCATTCCCAATACCATGCATTTCTCCATTGTCCCACTCTCCTCCTTCCTCTGCAATATCACCATCATTATCTTTCTCTCTCTCCCCCGCCCTCTCTCCACTCACTCTTACCTGTTACTTCATCCACAGTTCTCTCTCTCTCTCTCTCTCTCTCTCTCTCTCTCATGAAAAGACCCTCCCAACAGCCCCCACAACACCAACAACAACTCCATCTAACAATGCACAAAAATAAATAAATACCTCCTTGCCTGGTCATATGTAATGAAATTGAGGTTTTAGTGCTACAAGTCTTAATTTTCAAGTTATAATGCTTTTGTCCGTGGATATTAGGTTACTAGTTCATTTCACCTAAATGAGTCAGTTCTATAATATTGGTGCGATGTCTTCTAAATATTGTTTTTAACAAAATAAAATATTTGTCTTATTTGGTAATCATTTGATTTTTAAATGCTAAGAAATGGAAGTAAAAGTTATAATTATTATTTTCCTTATTAAAAATTATGCTTAAAGTTTGTATTTTTTTATTTATATCTAACTATTCATTTGAGATACAAAGCATTATTAATTAAAAATGTTTTTATGATAATTATTTTGAAATTAGATTGATTGTGTTTTCCAAATATCTTTTTTCTATTATAGAAAATATTACAAAAATTACTATAAAAAATACTTTCATGATTTAGGTCCATTTGATAACTATTTTCGAAAATAAATTTATGTTATTTAGAAAAAAAAACTAAGAAAATATGTTTGATAATAAAAAATTATTTTTTATTTTTTATTTTAAATTTTATTTATTTATTTATTGTTTTAAAAAATAATTATATAAATATATAAAATAATTAAAAAAAAAACATTATATATAAAAATTATTTTTAAAACATATTTAAAATATTAAAAATAGGTTAAAAACATTTTATGTTTTCAAATAGACTTTTATTCTATAAAATATAAAAAACAATTTTCAAAAGTTATTTTTTAGAATTATTTTTAAAGACATTTACCAAACAGACTCTTATAATCTATTAGACATTTTAAAAAATGTCTCTATAATAATCACTTTCAAATAAAGTCTAATTTATACAAACAAATTTAAGTTATGTTTGGTTTTAAAAAAAATAAAAAGAAATTAAAAATTAAAAAAAATATTAGAAAAAATAATTTTATTATATTTGATTTCATCATAAATATATATATATATATATATAATTAACATTAATCTAAATTTTTATATTTTAAAATTATTTAATCTTTATATAAAATAAAAATAAAAAATAAATAAATGTTATTAATTTTTAACCTATTTCATTTTTATTTTTTTCACTTTTCTTTCTTCTATTTTTCTTCTATATTTTCTTAACATACCATTAATGTGTTTTACATGCTATTAGTCCAATGAAAATAATAATAATTATTATTTTGATGTAAAATATGTAGAAAATTAGAATACGTCAACTTGAGAGCTGGTGAGTAGATAGCCGCCGAAATGAAAGCGGATCGACAAAAAGGGGGGGGCACCGCTCACTTTGGTCGGTCCAAACAAATTTTTTCCTGGAATTATTTTTCATTTCCTTTCCACATTTTGGATGGATTTCCTCACAAAAGGGCTTCAAAAAGTTTGAAAAAAAAAACCCCACCTTTGATTTTTGATTTGATTCATTGAAAGATATTCTCTGAGATAAAGTAAGGAATATGAAGTAGGATTTGCCCAAATTTTCAACTGCTTTATGGGCTCCAAAATATTTAGTAACCATCACTACATACTGTCACATTCACCCTTTCATGATCCTAACGCCTACCATAACCTAAATTATTATACCCTCCATAACTTAGTTCTCTCCATAATCATATTCTATAATCTTTTTAAATTTAAAAATAGAGTCTTGTCTTGTCATACTATTGAAATGTAAGGTTTTTTTTCTTATAAAAAGATATCATCAATGAAGGTGCGACCACTTATATAATTCAAGTCTCATTGTTCTGCATTTGAATCTTATTTGTTTGTACATATGAGATCTCATCCATATATTTGTACTTATGTTTAATGAAATAGATTTTAAATAGTAAGTTTGGTAAATGCCAGTTCAGTACCTTAGTATTTTTCTTAAAAATATAAAATATAACAATAATTTAAATTTTTTTTAAGGAATTCTCAACAAAATGTGGGATACTCCCATGAGTTGAAACCATACTGATTACTGAACCAAGATTTGATCATCTCATTTGAAAACTAATTAGGCTGTGTTTGGTTTCCAAAAAATTGGAAGGAAATGTTAAAGAAAGAAAATATAGCGAAAAAGTAAAAGGAAAGAAAAAATGAAAGAAAATAAAAAATAGATTTAAAATCAATAAATAATTTTTATATATACTTCAAACTTTTTTCACCTATTTAAATCTTTTATATAAAAATTGAATAATTTTAAAATATATTAATCTCTTAATAATTTTAATTATATTTTACTTTCATATTTTTCATAGTAAAATCAAATATGATAAAATTATTTTTCTTACCATTTTTTTCTTTCTTTAATACTTTTTGGGATTGATATGTTTCATTATTTATGATTTTTGATATTATCATCACTAAGATGATTTATCCTCGAACTTATGAGTGATAATGTGATATTTGACATTATTACACCCTAGTTAAGAGAACATGGAAATGTTACACCATAACAGGGAGAACAGGGAATACGAAATTGTTATGGAATTTTAATACTTAATTTTTGTCAAACATGTAAGAAAGGTATTTTCCAACATTTTAAAAAAGGTTTTTAATCCTTTCAAAATTACTCCTTAGCGCACCATTACTTATATAGTATTTGAAGATGACTCATCGAAAGCTTTAATGCAAACAATACTAGTTTAAGAACATAAAGATATAATAATTCACACAAAAGCACACAAGGTTTTAATATGATTGAGGCAACTATGCCTAAATCCACGAATGAGAGAGAATCATTCCACTATACCATAAAGAATATTACAAAGGGCAGAACTATTAAGTTTTCAAAACATTTCATGGTTTACTTCATTGAGTATCTTTCATTATTTTTTACATCTCTATCTCTATCCACTTCATATGGTGTTTAGAAACTTATCTCCATCTCATAACTTTTTCGCCTCATGATTTAAAACATTTATGGAGATATTCTTAACAACTTTGCTTTTATTCTACACGAAAATCTAATATTATAATAATATATGAATTTAGGAAATATTTCATATAATATTCTTTACAAAAATGAATTTATACTAATTTGGAATTTGGAACACTTTTCAACAATCTTCTCATTAAATTTGATACACACTTTTTGTATCACATCGAGAGAACAATTTACCCCACCTTGAACAAAAATTCTTTTTTATCATCATGTGCGATTTATTTCTTTAACTTCTCTAGAAATCTTCAACCCAAGCTTTGATACCGATTTCTTAAGTATGCGGAAGCTTTAATACCAGTTTGTTGTATCAATGAAAACTTTAATGCAAATAATGCTAGTTAAAAGAACACAAAGATACAATAATCCATATAAAATTATACAAGGTTTTAATGTGGTTTAGCCTACCATATCTAAATTTATAGATAAGAGAGAATCATTTTACTATACCATAGAAAATATTAAAGATAACAAAACTAGATACAACTATTAGGTTCTTAAAATATATCATATTTCCTCACTGTAATCACAAGTTCCTCACTTCATTGAGTGTATCTCACATCCTTCCTCACACCTATATCTATCTTATATAATCTTTACAAACTCATTGTTATTTCATAATTTTTTTGGAGAAATTTTAACAACTTTTCTTCTTTTATAAGAAAATATCATATTATAATAATGTATTAACTTAAAAATATTCTATATAATATTTATAAAAAAAAAAAAAAAACTATACTAATAGGAGATTTGGTTGGCACATCTTCCAATAGAGGAAACAATGCTCCTAAGGACAAGACAAATAAACTTTTGTGCTTTTCTTGGAGGGAGAATTATCTTTTGGGGTAGATGCCCCCAAATTAACAAAAGGTCCATATAACTCTTCAAATTAAGTTGAAGGATATGAAATAGTAACGGACAAATATACCCTTTAAGAACACATATAAATATTTTATAAAATTAAGTTAAATATTTTTTTTTTCAATAATTTTTTTTCAAAAATACTAAATTAAATAAAAGTAGTTTTCAAAAATATTAAATTAAATAATTTTTTTTCAAAAATATTAAATTAAAATTTTTTTTCAACAATATTAAATTAAAATTTTTTTTCAAAAATATTAAATTAAAAATTTTTTTCAAAAATATTAAATTAAATTAAAGTATTTAAAAAAATATTAAATTAAATATTTTTTTTAAATATTAAATTAAATAAATTTATTTTTAAAAAATATTATATTAAATAAAAGTATTTTAAAAAATATTAAATTACATAAAAGTATTTTTTAAAAATATTAAATTAAATCAAAAATATTAAATTAAATAAAAATATTTTTCAAAAATATTAATTTTTTTGCTCAAAATCAACAAATGGCATTTTTGGAAATACTGAAGGATGATATCCTTCAACTCAATTTTCATACTTTCATTGGGTCTTGGGCTCAATTTGAAGAGTTATATGGACCTTTTGTTAATTTGGGGACTCATCTACCCCCAAAACATAATTCTCCCTTTCTTGAATTTCTTTTTCCATAATTAGTAAAGAAAGGTAAGAAAGCTAGCACACACTCTACACTTCTTATTTTTTCTTAAAAAAAAAAAGTAATAATTTCTTATAAAATATAAAAACTCTTATAAACTTGTATAAAAAGTATAATTTTAAAAAGTGATTAAAAAATTGAGACATTAAATTTTTTATTATTTTAGATTTAATTTGTTTTAAATAATTTTTGAGGACATAAAGTAAGTATATTGATTTTGTATAAAATTTTCTATTTTTTATAATAAAAAAATAAAAAGTGTATCCAAGGGAACTTAATATAAAAATTAAAACAATATTAGCTCTTTGTATCTTATATAATAATATTTTCGTGTTTAATTGAAAATAAGATTATCTCTTTAAAATCATAATTTTAACTTAAAAAAAACTTATCCCCCTTAAAATCCCTATCTCCTATAACAAACCTCAAACTTTGTTTTTTAGACCTTAAAATATTTATTCTTGATAATCTATTATACTAAGATCCCATATCAATATCTTGTCCAGCATTTTTCTTGACAAAAAAAGTTTAAAAATAAAAAAATGATAATTTGATTAACAATAAAACAAAAGTAAAAATAAAAATATAAGAAGTAAATTTTTTTTCCTACAATAAATTTACCATGAGGGCAATTCGGGTATTTAATAGTAGGTTGACAAGTTGGTTGGTGATATTATTTCATCAAATATGCTCTTGCCACAATAATAGTTTTTTATTTCTCATATTCTTTTTGAAACAAAAGAAAATAAAAACAATATGAAAAAACACATTTACAAGAATTGTCTTTAAAATGTTTTTTTAAATTATTTTTAAAAAAATATGAAAAAAAGAGAGAGTAAGTCCATAATATGATACAAACTTCTTTAATTCTATAAAAAAAAATTATTCTCCACCATAAAACTTTTTTTTTCTATTTTTTTTATTTATTTATAACCGTTCACTATGATTGTATAGTATTTAGGACTTGTTCAGGATGAATTCTTACTTTTACTTTTAACTAAAAACCGAAACTAAAGTTAAAGTCGGGATTTTTAAAGGTATTGATATTGTAAAAGTTTCATTAAACATAAAAGAATTTCTTATTTAAATCAAAATAAAGTTTTTACGAGAAGCAATATTTTTCTAACTTTTATATTAATTTTGTTTTAAAATCATAAATTATTTGATCAAAATTAATCAAACAAGCATAAATTCTTTTATTAAGCTTAAAAAATAGTTTTTGACTTCTTATAAGTTGATCTGACCTTATTATTGATGTCAAAATTAATATGAGTTGGAGACAAAAAAAACAAACGGAATATCAGTTTTAAAAGTACAAAATGGCCATATAGGCATCTACATATTTGAAATTATAAAAAGAAATTAAAACAATAAAAATAAACCTAAAAATAAATCTAAAAAAGATACGAGTCCATCCCTTCATATTGGAAAAAAAAGAATATTACAGAGACCTTTTATCTGCTTTTTTTCCTACCAAAATAAAATCATGAATTTAACATCATTAATCATATCAAAAAAACTCTAATGTAGAGGGATAGGGGTAAATTGGTCATTTTCCTACCTGAATAAGGATAAGAATTGTAGTTTCGGAGGATTTGTCATGACATGAAAAGATTTGTTTGTACTCCATGACAAATTAACAAAAGTTAGGTTGTGTTTGGTAGAATTTAACTCTTAAGAAAAAGCATTTTCAGTTTAGTAAATGACAAAAAGGTCATTATACTTTCACCACACTTGCAAATTCCATCCATTTATTTTTAAAAAAATTAATCAATATTTACAAAAATCCATATGTAATTGTGATAAACCAAGTTTGGATTCATTTCCAAGAAGTTAAAAGTATTTTTTCTAAAGCTTAACAAGAATTTTTTTTATTGCTTATTTGACTAATTTTGTTCAAAGAACATACAACTTAAACAAGGGTTTAATATAAAAGTTAAAAAAAAAAAAATTTATAAACATTTTATTTTGATTTATGCAAAAAGTTTATTTTTTATACTGAATAAAATTTTTACAATACTAATATTATTTTTTTAAAATTTATAATTTATAATTTTAACTTCAATTTTAACTTTTTAAAACTAAAATTCATAAATTATACCTTTTTTTAAAGAATTAATAATAATAATAATAATAATAATAATAATAATAATAATAATAATAATAAATGTTGGAAGCATGCGCAATAGCTTGAGGATTATAGAATGATGATGATGAGATTAGGATATAATAAATGTTGGAAGCATATAGAATAGCTTAAGGATTATCGAATAATGATGAGGAGATTAGGTGGTATTGAAATTAGATTATGATATATTGGTAATGAAAATGACTCTTTGCACCATCCCTTCACATTTCATTCATAATCTATAAGAACCAACTAAGTTTTGTTTTGGAGGTTATCTCCCCTCCTCTATCACACACAAATTCCAATGATTCTTATATATATATATATATATATATATATATATATATATATATAGCACACATCCTAATTTGGTCTTGAGATGGTTCGAGACACGCCTAAATTGTTTCGAGGATGCATGCTCGGAACCACCTCAATTTATGGTTTAGGTTATAAGGTTTAGAGTTTAGTTCCAACAATTTTAACTCTTTGAAATACAAAACTACAAGGATTGAGGGTCAATAATATAACCCTTAACAAGGTAATTAGATTTTATACATAATTGCACCCATCATGTCTCGGACCACCTCGAGATACATGTATATATATATATATATTATCACTTTAATTTGTACCATTTTTATTTATGATACTTAATTTTATTTATGAAAAAATGGTACTTAATTTTATTTATGAAAAATGCCTAATTTTTATGAAGTTTGTTATAATCCAAATTAAACATATCAAATATTTACTCATTTAAAATTAATTAAATAGAAAATAAAAAATTAAGCGTTCATATAAATATACTTTTTGTTTTTTGTCTTTAGTTTAAGATAAAAAATAATAGTAACTTTTATATAAGACATTGAAAATTTTAAAGACTTAGATTAAAAAATAAGGATTTTAAAAATTGTTTAAAAATATGGTTTAAAAAAATTTTGCTACTTCAGGTTTAAAATTTTTTTAAAAAGTGATTTTAAAGACGTATGATAAATTTATACCTTTTATATAATATGTTTTATAAAAAATGGAAAGTGTATATTGAACGATTCATATGATCTTTGAATACACTTTTTTATTTTTATTTAAAAAAAAAAATAGTAATATTTCTTATACAAAAAGTAGGGATTCTCGTAGAAAGAGTAAAAACTCACCTTGTATTATTTAAGGTTATTATATTTTTTAACAGCTTTCGCTATTTTCTATTTTTAAACACAAAAAACAAAAATATAAACTTGGATATATTTTCCTTTTTCCATTTTAAAAATAAAATATTTATATAAAAGTAAAAACTCTTATAAAAACATATAGACTTACTTTATATCCTATTTTAAAAATATTTAAAATTTGAGGTAGTAACTTCAATTTTTAAATTTTCAATATGGGTTTGTAAGAATTTATATTTTATATAAAAATAATAATAATTATTTTATTTTATTTTTATTGTTTAAAAAATGAAATGCATCCAAATAGAGAGGCATCCAATCCTTATTTTCAAGTGAGAGCACAATATCATGTTACTCTATAGATGGATAGCTACTTAGACTTGGGTTTAGTTTCATTTTTATCCAAAAATGGAAAAATAATAATAATAAATAAAATCAATCACCATTACTTGTGTAAGGTGGCACATGATTAGACCCCACAAATTATTTAAGAATCACATCATGAAACTCTTTCAAATGATTCAAGTTAGGCAACACATTTTTCACATAATAAACATTTTTCCTTTCTTTCTTTAAATTTAATAAATCTTTCCTTTTCATCTTTCTCTCTCTCCCCCTTTTTTTTTTAATTTCTTTTTAATTTTTTTAAAAAATAAAAAATCCCTTTAATATTTCTTATCAAACGGGGCATAAAATAGAACTATTATGAAGAAATTTCGAGAGTTACAAAGAAAATTTCAAACTCAAATTAATGGTTTGAGAATAAAAATTGAATTCCATAAGATTTAATTTCTGTTTGGTTAGTTAATAATGAACTGATCATCTGTTCAAATTTTATTTGAGAGATTTGATTTAATTAAATATTTAGACTAGTAAATGCAAAATTGAAGATCAAAACCTAAATGATTTTAAAATAAATAATTTTTAAAATTCATTTTCATTTTTATAATATTTCAAGATCCAAATGAAAGATAGAGGCAACCCACATGGGTAGATGTCCCAAATTTGGGAGCCCTAATGAAGTTTGACTGGCATGAGATTAGTATTTAGTATCATTCTTTTTGAACTTATAATAGTATAAAAATGAGTTAAATTTCAAAGAAATCTTGTCACAAAGTCAAGCATATCATACATGGGAGAGAAATTCTTAACCGTCCAAACAAAACACAAATTTTCCTTGGAAAAATTAGATAAATCACATGATGAGAGTGTGAATGAATGAGGGTATTGCATGACTTTTGAGATTGGTATGATTACAAATCTTTGCAGGCGTGAGGGATTATCCAAAATTATTACTTAAGGTCTATTAAAAGATGAAAAACAAGCAAACGTGTTGATCTTCATTTGGAAGAAAATAAAACTATAGACTAGAATCTTTGATTAATATAAAAATGTATAAAATTTGAATAATTGTTCTTATTTTTTTATGTTATTTTAAAAATAAATAAATAAATAAATAAATAAAGCCAAACAAGAGAATATGTATTCTTTTCCATTTTTTTCTTAATAATTTTGTGTGGGATAATAAAAATGGGAAAAGTTAGTTTTGATTCACTAATATGAAAATATATATAAAAAGGAATCTTCAATTTTTTAAATTTATATTTTCTTCATCTATTTGAAAATAATTTAAAATATATGCACTTTTTAACGAGTCATCTAATTATTCCCTAAAATAACCCTTTTACTTGTCATGTCATGATATCAATTGACAACTAGACTTCTTTTGCTATAGAATGTTTGTTCATAAAGAAATGAATAAATCTAACTTTTTTTAAGAGGTATTTGTTTCTTAAGGGAAAAAAAAATCTCAAATAATAATAATAAATATAAAAAAGATGAAAACGTTTATGTGAAAAACTTCAATTATGAATTGATATTGATAACATGATAAGTAAAATGAGTATTTTAAGAAATAATTAGATGACTTGTTAAAAAACACGTGTATTTTAAATAGACAAAGATAATATTAATTTAAAAATATGAGATTTTTCTTTTATATATTTTCGTATTAGCGAGTCAAAACCCACTTTTCTTTAACCTTCGAGAATCCACCGCCAGGTTAAGAATTTAAGACAGAACAAAATTTCATATCAATATCACTTCCTAGATGTTTATAAAATGATACATCATTGATATGTTTCTTCAAAGAAACGTGCATTTGGGTGTCGACGAAATGGTCTGATAGACAGTGACTGATGATAGAGAAGACGATAAGTATTGTCTACGTATAAATATGCGACAATGTGTATCGAGAATGTGTGAATCATGTGTCGATGGTAAATATATGCGACACGAGGATATGCGTGTGCCCATGTGTAAAAAAGAGAAGGACCCACCTCAATGTGGTGTTCCCATGATGAGGAGCACAATGGAATGAAGGTGTAAGGAGTACAATTTCCTTGAACCCCCTAGTTGTAATTAAGTAGAATAGTTGAGGTAATTATTAGGGTTGAATGAGATTAATCAAACCCTCTAAACCAACCACAAGAACCAACAACAAACAGGACCTAAACATTATGGAAAAATAAGAAAAGGAAGTTGAGAGCCAAGCCTAAGGACCCGACATTCTCATAATTCCAAATCCAACATTCTAAGGTGCAATTATCATCTCTCCAAAAAAGAGAACAATTTGAAGCAATAAGGGAGAAAAAGATAGAGAGAGACAGAGAAAGAGGGAGAGAGAGCGGGGAGGCAAAAGTATAATACTGAATTCCATGCAATAATCATACCCTTTCAATCAATTTCAAAAGTCTTCCACATCTCATGATGGTAGAGTGTGCATCAGATATTTGGTGGATCCCACTTTGTTCCAACCCCCTTCTCCTTTAAATATTTATTCCACTCTATGATTTTTTTTTTTTTTTTGGGTCATATTATTGTGAAGTGGGTTGATCATGTTGTTACAGTTGGGACTTAACCATCCTTTAACTACTTTGCTGTCACCCCTAAAATTTTTCATCTGCTCCTGTGATTTTTCCCCAAGTTTCATGTGACTCATATCTTACCTTTTGATTTCTATTCTAGACTAATACACTTTTAGACCATGTTTGGAATACTAAAACTATTTATTATTATGAAACCAAATTCTAGGATTTTGATTCTCCTTACCTCCCATTCTATTTCCATTCATACACTACCCACATACCAAACACATCCTTAAAAGTAAAACAAGATTTCACTTTAATGTTTAAAATTGCAGTTACAACAAAAAAATTTTGTAATACAAATAGCATCTAACTTTTCTCTAGTTTACAACTAAAGCTAACAACAAAAGGGAAGCTAAGGTCAAAATGAAAGGAAAAAGCTCCTTGGAGCCCATGATGAAGTTGTAGCAGAGGCTGAGTCCCATTATCAGCTCAATGGGGTGAGTGAGTCGCATTAAGGTGAAAATGGGATGATTTCAGCCATAGGTACCAAGGAATCCAATATGAGATTCTGAAACATGAGTGGAATGGTTTAGAATCGGTCAATTTGTGTTTCCCACAGAATAAGGTCCCCCCTGAATTTGGGTGACAAGCCCATGTCACATCCCCAGTTGGTACATTATTATTATACTTCAATGGGGGCCTAGACATTAGACAATATATATATGTGGTATCTTGCTTCATTTCATATTTTCAATTGCATCATCAATATTTCTTTAGATAGGAGCAAAACCCATGTAGTAGTTAACTGAAATTGATAGAAACACAATTCAATCTCTATTCAAATATAATCAACTTCACATACAACCTATCAGCACCTAACTTCTACCCCTTAAACATGGCGTCTGGTTTGAGTTGAAAACTTCTGCAAACAATAAACCAAGGCCCAAAACGGAAAAATGCAGATGAAGACAGTAAAATCCAAACAGCAAAATGACAGAGAAGACAAGGATTTATTCAGATAAGATTTCACAAATCCAAAATCTGAAGCCCACTCCCAGATGGGTCAAATATTCCCACATCAAATCTTGGGAAACACCAGTGAGAATAGAAACTCTAGTAATTGACTGGAGAAAGCCAAATTGGTACCTTCTGAGAATCTGAGCTTTTCCAATTAATCTTCCTATTCATTCCATGAAAACTGCATCCCTTCACCTGCACTTCACAAAAGATTGCTCAGTTGGAACTGTCATTTCCCTAGGATGCTAGAGGGCAGTAACAACATTAATCAATTAGGTTGCTATGCTTTGTAACAAGAACCACAAATATTAATCAACTTCCAATTTTTCATGAATCAGTACTATCCTCAAGTTCTCATGAAACACATCCACTGTTTTTGGTTCTTTCTTGTCTTGCAGCCCAATCATCTCAACATTATCACCTTAACCTTGTTCACTTAACTGACACATCCTTTGATATCTACTTGAATTTTATAGGCAAAATGTCCTCCCTCCTGTATCTTGCCAAAACATATATGCTAATAAAATATTACCAATATACCTCCAAAGTCTTTGCCAGAGGAAAAGAAAAAAAAAAAAAAAAAGAATGTATTACTGGAAATTACAAATTTGTAGTAGCAGTACCACAATAAAAAGTACAAGGCATCATAACAGCAGATACAGGCACTATTATATAGTGAGACTGCAGTAAAGCTGACTCAATGCCACAACATGGTGATTAAACCACACACCACAAACATACACCTACTAAGTCAACCCTTCACAGTAAATTGGATGTCACACTTATACCCAGATATCAAATGAATAAATTTATAACTCAGCCTGATACTTGAAGTTGGCTTCTCACAAAGCCCTAAAAGTTTGTGGTAAGAAGTGTGTAGTAAATAAAAACCTATAGGTAGGTTCAGATTTCATTACATGGTAGAATTAACGTACCACAGGAACTAGTAACAGAGAGTACAGTAGGACTTACTAGTAGAACTGAATTTTTTGGAAGAGTCATTACTATTAAAACTCCAGCCTCAGTATCAAATTGTTGATCTAAGTTACTGGCATATTTAAACCAAAGAGGATTTTGTGGCTCATGCTCTGGAATTGATACAAAAGTACCGGGGAATCTTTAGGAAATTCAACTACCTGTGGGAACTACCTGATCTATCTTATTGTTCATCCAAATGATTGCCATTTTCTCCAATACCTTCCCTAGTTGAGCAAAAATTGATATCAAGTTTGTTCACCATTTCATGTGAGTTATTGATTGCAACCATCTTTAGATGATGGGCCAAACCTGAAACATACTCAGACAGTGGTTGCAAAGTGTTCCTTCCAGATTTTGAGAAATGAAATGACAAAAATTGATAAAGACAACTGATGCTTCCAAAAACATCATGAACTAAAATGGTAAACTAAAGAGCCTATATACAATCCCGAAGAAGGAATATGTCACTTACATGTATGCAATGGGAACAACCTGTGAAAGGAAGATTTACAACTATAAGTTACCTAAATTACAATCAAGAAATCAAGGAGAAAAATATGTACCAAAAAATTGAAGGTGAACTAAAGAACTATCTAAATATAGTCTACAAATTAACCTACCAATCAGCTTCAAATTGGGTAAGTAAAAAAAATCTAGAGATTGACTTTCCACACTCCCCCATAAGTTGGTTCAAAGATGCCTATCATACCAAGCTTGCTTACTAGAGATTGAAGCACTTGTTTTGACAATCATAAGAATATCCATCAATTGCTCATGTGTAGTCACAAATGGAATAAAAATCAAACCACTCTCTAATTTTTCCTTAGTGAAGTGTCAATCAATTTCAACATGTTTGGTCTTATCATGTTAAACTGGATTATGAGCTATATTAATAGCTACCTTGTTGTCACAACATAGTTTCATAGGTTCTATTTCTTTTCATCTGCTAGAAAAATTTTCAACCATAATAACTCACAAATCCCTTGTGTCATTGCTCTAAAATCAGTTCAACACTTGACCTAGCCCCACTTCATGCTTTTTGCTTATCTAGGTCACAATGAATGTGCAATACCCTAAAGTAAACCTCCAATCATCAAGGGATTCAAGCTAGTTTGCATCTGTGTAAGCCTTTACTTATAGGTGATTTTTGGAGAACAAAGTACCTTTTCTAGGTGTGCCTTCAAGTATCTTAGAATATTAAAGATTGCCTCCATATGAGCTTTAATTGGTGAGTGAATAAATTGGATAACTACATGGACCACACCAGCAATGTCAGGCCTGGTATGAGATAAATAAATTAGCTTCCCAACTAATCTTTGATATCAACTTTTGTCAACTAGTTTACTCTCAACACAAGCTCCTAGCCTATGGTTTGCCTCAATCAGAGTACGCTTTGATCTGCACCCCATCATGCCAACCTCCTTTAGGAGGTTTAACACATACTTCCCTTGTGATAACAATATCCAACTTCATAACCTTACAACTTTGATTCCCAGAAATTACGTCAATACCCTAAGGTCCTTGATCTTAAACTTTTTAGCTAGAAGTTGCTTCAAATTTTCCATCTCATGTCAGTTGTTTTACTGTTAGGATGATACCATCTACATACACTATAAGAATGGTTACCTTTCAATCTTTAAAGCATAGCGTGATCATCTTGATTCTGATAGTATCCAAATCTGAGAAGAGATCGTGTGAATCTTTCAATCCAGGCTCTAGGTGATTGCTTAAGACCCTAAAAGGATTTTTTAAGCTTGCAAACCTTTTCATTATTACACATCCCCTCAACACCAAGTGGGAGATCCATATACACTTCTTCCCCTAATTCTTCAAGAAAGAAATGCATTTTTTGCATCCAACTGTCCCAAACAAAAGACTCACTAGTTCCCAACTGTCATTTTCATCCAAAACCATCATCTCCTCTTGAATTAATTCTTTCCACTTTGTAATAGCAAGAGCTTCTTGTATAGTTTTAGGAATAAACACACTTTAAAGATTATTAGTGAAGGCTCTAAAAAAGGAGTTTAATCTATGGTAAGAAATAAAGTTGCTTATAGGATGTTGTGTAATGGAAAACATATTTTCCCCTTGTACATGAGGTCAAGGGATCAAAGCCACTGCTTTGATTTTATTTTTCGAGGGGGGCATGTGCCTCTCTTAGCCTAAGCTAGCTCTGCCAGTGATTGTTGAGGTAGCTTCTCCCCATAAATATTTTGGCACTCCCTTTGTAATAACAAAGCCTAGGCAACATCAAGTAATTGTTTATTTTTCTTCTCAACTATCCCATTTTATTGAAAGGTATAAACACAAAATATTTGATGAACAACTCTCATTCAAATAGGTAACCATGGTAGAAGGAAAAAAACTCCCCTCCAATATTTGTTCAAAAAACCTGAATTTTAGCTTGAAGTTGATTTTCAATCATTCTATGGAGGGTTTGGAACATTTTGGTTGTTTCAAATTTTTGTTTAAGGCAAACCTCACAAGTATGATCATCTATAAAATTAAGAAACCACCTTGCCCCGATACATTGATCACATGTGAAGGGCCCTAAATATCTTTATATACGAGTGAAAAAGGTTGAGATTGTTTATAGGTTTAGATAGGAAAATAAGCATGATGATGTCTAAACAATTCACATATTTCACATTACAAATTAGCAACCTTTTTATTCATGAATATAGTTAGGTATAAAACTTTCAAATATGAAGCACTTGGATGTTCTAATCCACGATGCTAATATTTAATTTCATCATCATAGGACACAGAAGTAGCAATATGAGCAGCTTAAGACAAACATTCTGAAACATTTAGGTCTTCCTCAAAGTAGTACAATCTATCTACCTTTCTAGCACTACCAATCTTCTTCCCTATATAGGGATTCTAAAATTCACAATGGGTAGGACAAAATTTAGCTACGCAACTAAGATATTTTGTTAATTTGTTGAACATGTAACGTTGAAGTTAGGACTAGGCGTTTAGAAATAGCAATAGAACCCTTTCCAGCAATAGAAGAAAAAGACCATCAACAATCTTAACATTTTGCATAGCTAAACAAGTGACATAAGTTGAAAAAAAAAAAAATTAATACAGTAGTGATATGATTGGTTACCCTTGATTCTATGATCCAAAGGATAGAATTTCTTGAGGTAGCATTGAAAGCAGTTAAAAAATTACCTCTTTAGGCTATGTTGAGGAAGTAGATAAGAATTATTCTTGGCTCATAAATCTAAGTAGTTGTTCTACTTTTTCATAAAGAGATTTGCTTCTTGCTTCTCATCTGATATGATAGAAATCAAGGCTAAATTCTCAATATTCAGTCCCCTCATCATCGCCCTTTTAATATCAAAATCCTCTATCAACAATGAAGACCAAAACAAAACACAGACCTATGTTAGTAGTGAAGGTTAGCCAACAGCAGGGTCAACAATGGTGCCACAAGATAACACCTATGATTTACAACAAAAAAAACCACTGGCAAAACCATTCTTAAACAACATAAGGTACTTTGATAAGACTTGCAAATTTTGAATATATTTTTTATTTCATCTTGAAAAATTGTACAATGTCATATATATTTGTAATGGGGATAACCTAGGAAAGAAAGATTTACAATTATAAATTTCCACACTTACAATCAAGAAATCAAAAAGAAAAATCTCTATAAAGAAAAAGGCAAACTAGGAAATTATCTAAATATATATAGTTTTTATGAGACTATCTAAATATATTCTACCAATCAATCAACCTAGAATCAAGTAAGTAAATAAAATCTGGAGATTAACTTTCCACATCTGTGAGGCACAGTCTTAGAACTTTAGCCTAAATTTATTTTTGATATATTTTGTTGGTCAAAGGCCTAACACTTAAACTTTTGGATCAAATTAGCCTAAAACCTTACAGTTTCACTAAGGTTTTCTAGACGTCTTACCTAAAAAAAAAACGAAGTCTTGCCATTGGAAAGTGTAAGATATGCTATTAAAAATTAATGTTATTCATAACAAATTGTTTGATAGCAATTAGCAATTAGCATGGAAAAAAAAGAAAAAAGAAAAGAAAAAACAAAACCTATGTACTAATTTATTAGCGTTCTTATTCTTTCCTAGTAATCCTAAATCTTCCAAGCATAGTAACTTTAGGATTAGAAAACTTAACAACTTATTGACACTTTTTATGATAAAAGTTTATAATGAAGAAGGTTTTTTAGATTCTAAAATAGACTCATGTATCAACTATGTACATTTCGACTCTAAAGATAATAAGCAAAATCTTCCCTTTTTTTTTTTCCTTTGCTTACTAGAGTTCTTCCCTAGGTGTACTTAAGAAAGGAAGATTTTGTTGATTATGGTTCTTTAGAGTCACAATGATGCAGGTCTTTAAGGTGTATTGAAGAAAAGGAAGAAACAAAACTTTTTGCTAATTAGGGAGTTCTTTCCAAGGCATATTCGAGAAATGAAAGAAATGAAGAAAAACAAGATTTAGTTAATTAGATTTACTTTTGAGTCATCACCAGTAAGTAGTTGGTATTTGAGTCCTTTTTAGAATCTAGAAAGTTTCGTTTATTATAAAATCTTATTACAAGAAGTTTTAGGATTTTTAGGAAAGAAAATAAGAGTCTCAAAAAGTTACAATATAATTTAGGTTTTTTTTCATGGTCTTATTTAAGTTTTTAGGTTTTTCTAAAACCTATATGTGAACAATCATAGAATTGTATTTTTTGTATAAATGAAGGAATTTACAATGAATATATAGGATTTACAAGGAAAACAATAAGGGGAAGTAATCCTATTGACAACCTAGCAAACATTAAACATAAACACCATTAATCAACTATACAAACAAGGAAGGAATCCCTCATTTTTAGCCCTAATTTACATCTTATACAAGCTCTACTGATTGTGGACAACTTGCATGATCAAACAATTGTTAGGATTTTGAGCAGTAACCAATTTCAGATTCCTATGGATCTGCCAATACTCCCCCTTGATTTTGAGAGTAGATATTTTCCAATCTCAACTTGCTTGTAATTTTTTGAAAAGAGTAACTAGCTAGTCCTTTGGTTAGAATGTTGACTAATTGCCCTTTTGTTGAAACATATGAAATATAGATCAAGCTACTAACCAAAGGACTTGATAAAGTGACAATTCACCTTCACATGCTTAGTTCAGTCATGTTGGACATGATCATGAGTGATATTGATTGTTGACTTATTATCACTATACAACTTCATACTTCATTCTTGATTCTAAGATCATTGAGAGTAATTTGTAGCCAAACAACTCACATGTTCCATGAGCCATAGATCTAAACCCAACCTTTCCACTTGATCTTGTGACAATTGATTGCTTCTTACTTCTCCATGTCGCTAAATTCCCTCCAAGAAAAGTACAATAACTTGAAGTTGACCTTCTATCTCTATCATTGATCTTGCCCAATCTACACTAGTGTATGTTTCCAAGGTCAATTCTCTATCTCTTTCCTTTCCTTAGAGTAACCTTCAGGTAGTGTAGAATCCTGTACATCGCCTCTAGATGTATCTCTATTGGAGAATGCATGAACTAACTCACCACACTAATTATATATGTTATATCTAATCAAGTCTGAGATAGATAGATTAGTTTACTAACTCAATGATGGTGTTTCCCACAATCTACTACAACATCCTCCTTAATCTCTCCCAATTAGTGGCTCTGTTAAATTGTAGTGTGAATTGGTTTGTTATCAAGAATCTTTGTCTCCTTCAACATATCAAGCATGTATTTTTATTGGGAAAGGAAAATTGCATCTTTTGAATGAGCTATTTCTATGTCCAAAAAAAATACTCAAGTCTGCCCAAATATTGAAAAAAATTCTAAAATAGATTGGTTAAGCTCAATAATTTTTTGGGAATAAAAGTACCTCATTCAAAAGATGGAATCTATATTTCTTAATAAAAAAAACATACTTGATCTAGTGAAAGAGACATGGATGCTCAATTGCAAGCCATTTGGCACTCCAATAGAACAAAACCACAAATTGGGAAAGGCAAGGAGGATGCTATAGTAGATCATGGGAAATACCAGTTTTTAGTTGGTAAACTAATCCATCTGTTACATTCTCGGCCAAATATATCATATCTAGTGAGTGTGGTGAGCCAATTCATGCATTCTCCTAGTGAGATACATCAAGAGATGGTGTACAAGATTCTATGCTATGTGAAGGCTACTCTATGGAAAGGAATTCTTTTTTAGAAGAAATACAAAAATGACTTTAGAGGCACACACTGATGCATACGGGGTAGGATTAGTGGTGGATAGGGAGTGAACTTCAAGTTATAGTTGTTTTCTTGGAAGGAATTTAGTGACATGAAGAAGAAAAAAACAATTAGTTGTTGCGAGATCAAATAGAGAGTTTGGGTTTAAATCTATAGCTCATGGAACATGTGAATTGTTGTGGCTACAGATTATTCTTAGTGATCGTAGAATCAAACAAGAAGTACGAAGTGGAATTATGATAACAAGTCAACAATCAATATCTCATATAATCTTGCCCAACATGACCAAACTAAGCATATGAAGGTGGACCATCATTTCATCAAGGAAAAACTAGATATGAACTTGATATGTACTCCAAATGTTTCAATAGAGAGTAGTTAACTAACATTTTAACCAAAGGACTAACTACTTACCCTTTTCAATAAATCACAAGCAAGCCAGGAATGGAAAATATCTACTCTCCAACTTAAGGGGAAGTGTTGGCAGATCCATAAGGATTCAAAATTAGTTATAATGTTATGTACAAAGTTTATGTACAAAGTTTATTTATATTTTAATGTAATCCCTAATTTGTAGGTAGATAGTAAACTAATCCTACTTTCGTGTATAGAGAAATTGTATAAAATTTTGTACTTCTAAATGTTTGAATGAATGAAAAGAATTACTGTTTTTCATAGTCGATCCTCAATACTATGTTGCCATAAGTATGTCACTCCCTTTAATTTGTCCTTCGCAAATCTTTGAACTTTCAAAAATAGCGTATCAATACTTGTTTGATGCAATTTTCCACAACAACACAACTTGTTTGGAGCTTCTGAATCTTTCTTTGCTTTCAAAGCTTTTGAATCTTTCTATGCCCATACCTTGATGAATATGTATCATTGTTTTGCTTGCTTTGTTATCCACAAGCTTGCTCTTTATGAAGTTTAATGGTGATTTGTTTTTAAGTATATGGCTCACACCCATTCCAGATTAGTTAGTTTGTTGACTCCTTTCCAATAACTTTACCATCACATCAAATTTGTTGGTTTATGTCATGACATCTTCTTATGATTGGTGAGCATAGAAATCTTCTCCAAACATGTTGAAGTAGTATTTTGGTTATTATAAATATTTTTGGGCCTCATTCTCGATCAAATTGTTCAACTTGTTAGCTGTGAACTTCAAGCTCAGAGCTTTTGATGTTATACTAAAATTGATGTAAAATAACCTTATGGTAGCTACCTAAAGTCAAATAATGATGTACAAGGACTTCACTTTTCTAGGCTTTAAAGAAGGGAATAAGAAATTAGGATTTATGGCAATGACAAAGAAGGCAAATTTCAAGAAAAAAGAAGAACAAAATGATAAACCTTAGGCTCTCATTAAAACCTTCTAAGAATCTCAACTAAAAAGGAAAATAAATAAGTCTCATCATCAAAGAGAAAAAAGAGTTAGAGCTAAACCTTAGAGTCTTATCAAAGTCTTCTAGAAGTCTCACAACCCACCTAAAAGAGAAAAAAATGGAATCTCACAATGAAGTTTGCATAGTTGGCTAATATAATTATAATTTATCGTATTTCCACTTTACGACAATTAGCTTATTATAGGGTTTTGAAAATCCAAATCTATAAAAGAGCAACTTAACTTATATTGTAATCTGTTAGAGCTCTAGTTCTTCTTGTAGGGCTCCTAAACCTTCTAAATAATGAAATTAAAACATTAAAATAGACAGTTCAAGAAAATTGAAAGTTTGAAAGTATAATAAGACATAAAAACCTTTACAAACACAAACACTTATAGAAAAATAAATAAATAAATAAATAAAACAACCAACTGCTACCAGCTCTGACTCCAAAACAATCTAGCAAAATTACCAAAATATCCTTGAGTAAATTGAACTAGGGTTTATTTTATTGCATTTTATTTTATTTCCCCTTTTATGAGGGGCTCAACAAATTTTTAGCCACATCAAAGAAATTACAATCAATAGCATAAGCCACATGAAATCAAAGCTTTTGATAGCTTGAAGACAAAAAGGGAAAATATGAGATGTAGCCCTTCTAGCTTGCATGTTAACTTTCTTAAGATCAAACATCCAAGCCAAAGTCTCAACCTTAGGTGGGCTTGGAAAACCATTCCAGTGATGGTCAGGTGTTAAGAGAATAAGGAGAACAAATGGCCTTAGAGAAAGATTTACAAGAACAAGAGATGGACGACTTAACATGGTTATGCTTCCACACCATTTTTCTTGATGTTTTACATTAGATTTCCCAAATTTTGAATCATTCCAAACACTAATAATTCCAAATCCAGAAGTTGCCACCATGCTTCTAGGACATCCTCACCCAGACTTCTCCAAAACAGTAGGGGCTAAACATAAATCAATACAGACAATACATAATAAATAATCAAATTTGATGAAAACCATGGAGTGAGGATGCAAAACTGCAAATATTCCAAGCAAGCAAAGGCACAAACATTTATGAGTATTAAGAAAGATGTAATGATCTGCAACACCAAGTGTATCACATGAACCATTTCATTGATAAGAAAGAACCCTATATATCAAAAGTAATCAGATGTCATTTCATCATACTAACACTATCTCAGAATTAAACAGAAACTGCTCTAAATTTGTCAAAAACTAAAAGACTTCATACAAATAGCAAGAAGATTTCGGGTACAAACTACATATAGTAGATAGAACATGGATGCATAAAAGTAACTTATAACCTTACAATTTTGCATTTTAGAATACTCTGACAATTCAGAGAGGACAAGTTTGTGAAAGAGTCGTGTAGTGTCAGAACCAAGAAGTTATAGAACAAAACCTTTGGGGCAGAATCAACTGGGAAACCAAATGTTCACCAATGTAATGTTCTTAACAAGAGCCTAGAAAAGTTGAATTACACATCTTTCCACATTCAAAATTTCCTATAAGATAAGAGACAATGTGAAAGACACCCACCTAGAATAGCCTTATAAGATCACCCATGACCACACCACCATTAGGCAACCAAATGTTCAACTGTAATATTCTTAACAAGAGCCTTCCAAGGTTGCATTATGTGTCTTTCCACACTCAAACTTCCATAGAGGGGACAACAAAAATGCTATTCACGTAAAGGGTACAATGGCATTATAACAACAGTGAAATCCACAGAGCAATAACTTTGAGCCTCTGAAAACCCATGAAAGCTAGCAGTTCAAAATGCAGTAATTCAACTTCAATTTCAACACCAGTGGCAATTTATAAAGAAAGGTGCAAGCAAGTATGCATGATTCACACCGCTAAATCTCAAGCCACATAGACCCATTTAACTCACATTGATCAACACATAATAAATATCCCAGTCATTTTTATATCAACCTCACATAGAGAAAACAAAAACCCACTTGACAAAATGCATGAATTTTAATCCTAAATCGTGTGAATTTCAATGCAAGAATTTCAAGCATACTTTGAATTAGGTTGCATGCTATGGACCAGAATGAAAATGGTGCTAAAATGACGGTTTAGGCAATTACTCGAACAGGTGGTCTGCAAATTTTATTCCCAATTTTCACTCTCCATTTTCCTATCAGGTTTTCTCGTCCCAATATAATACCAAAATTCAGTTCCTGTCTTTTAAGAATTCTTTGGAAAAAAAAAAAAAAAAAACCCTATATATAATAATAGCAATAATCTCCAAACCCGAAAGTATCAGGAGTATCCATTTTGGGTTTTAAAACATATCAAGACTTCAAATTTTTTTGTTTTTTTTTTTTAAAAAAATAGAATTTAATTTTTTTAAAAGAAAAGAAAAATCACAGAACAATGACACGTTGATATGCACAAAATCTCACCTCTACTTGTTGAAGGAACAAAAACCACCTACAAATACAATTTCACTCAACCGAACGAGTTTTTCCAAAAATCTTTTCCGTCAAATTTCGCACACTCATGGAGATTTTTAAATTTTTTTCCTCTTGCAAAAAATAGTATTTTAGTTGAATTCAAATAGGACATTTTGTAAACAGGGAAGGCATATAAAATTAAAAGATTAATTTGATAGTATTTTTAAAAATATTTTTTGAGAAAATTTTAATTATTTTTAAAAATAAAATATATTTAAAAAAATTAAGTATTACAAAATTTTCATTTATTTTATTTTAAAATATAAGAAAAAAATGAGTTTTTATATTTCTATAAAGATAATTACAAAATTAAAATTTTTTAAAAATAATTCAAGTTTCATATACTCACATGTCAAAGATAATATTTAAGATAGTTAAAAGTAGTACTTATATAATTAAAATATAATATTTGAATGATTATATTTTTTTGCTAACAATAGTTTCACTTTATTTTCAAAAAAATTTAAAAATTATAAAAAATAAATATTATAACATTATGTTTATAAATGTTGAAAATATTAAATTTGGATGCAATTAGAGGAAAATGCCACAAGAAGTAAATTTTTTTTTTTTAAAAAAAAGCACCATACTAGTAAATTTTAACATTATGTTATTTTTTAGAAGAAATAACATCTTCTTTGAGTTTCATCCATCTCTTTGCATCACGAAGAATCTAGCAAAGGGGAACACCTTTGCTAAAAGGGAAGCTACATGAAGGGCTATATCAATTAAAGTTGTTCAAGGCTTAATCATCTTCAACTAGTTCAAATCAATTTTCCTCTATCGTTTCCAAGAATCCCAAGTCTTGTCTCTTAAATCTAGAAGAATAGGGGGTTGTGGTCCTGATTCATCTCACTCTTTTACTGCCAATCAAAATGAAAGTTGCCTATTATTTTGAGTTTGTGGCATAGGAAATTAGGACACCCAACTTCCTCTATCAAATTGTAACTTGAAGTTTTCAATGAATGAGAAAAATCATTTTTGTTTTGTCTATCAACTGGGGAAAAGTCAAATATTGTCATTCTCTAATTCTTTAGTTGTCCATAATGAGCTATTACAACGAATTGAATATGGTCTTTGGGTTGTTGCTTCAATAACATTCAAGACTGGTTTTTGATATTATATTAGCTTTGTTGATGTTGATTCAAGGGACACTTGGTTTTTGATATTATATTAGCTTTCTCCTAAACAAGATCAAAATCTGTCAAATTAACTAAGGTAGTGAATTTAGATCACTAGCTTTATTCCTATAATCAAATGGAGTTACTCATAGATTATCTTATCCAAATACTTCAAAACAAAATGGTATTATACAAAGGAAACATAGGCACATCATAGAGGTTGGTTTGACCCTTCTATCTCAATCCTCTTTACCCTTCAAAAATTGGGATGATGCTTTTGGAATTGGTGTTTACCTTATCAATAGGTTGCCGACATCAGTTCTTCATGCTTAATCTCCCTTGGAAAGGCTTTTTCACCCTAGACCTGATTACTTTTTCTTAAAGATATTTAGTTGTCAACATTCTCCTTACTTGAGACTATATAATGCTCATAAATACAATTTCACTTGGTTCCCTGTACATTTGTTGGATACATTCACAAGCACAAAGGATATAAGTGTTTAGATGAGTCTAGGGTCTATGTATATAAACATGTTACATTTAATCATCAATTGTTCCTAAGTGTTCTACAACCTTTAATCATCTTAATGCCAACTTGTGGTTATAATTGTTGACCATGGTTCAACTTACAATTCATCCCAAAATCCTGCTTCAACAACTGTTCCTAAGAAGATTTTTTCTTAGGGTTTTGCGATTGATAAGAAATAAAGTTGAGAGCAAAAGGAAGAAGAAGATGGGTGTAGGAGAGAATAATGAGATGTTTTAAATACATTTACAATTTTTAGTGGATGTATTAATAAAAATTATTATTTTTAAGTGAATATATAAATAGAGTGAATACATAGATCAATTTGGTAGATACAAATATAATTTCTAATAAAAATTTAAGGGTAAAAATATTAAAGTTACATGCACAATCATGGATACATAGATGTTATTTTTTTTTAAATATTATATCATCTCGTCATTTTTAATAAAATATTTTTTAGATTTAAATAAAAATTTAATCTATAATCACCTTGTAGTAGCAAGAAAACAAATATCCCTTTTTGTAAAAATTATTTTAGTTTCAAAGGAGGCACCCCTCTTACTATAATTTGTCATCCAATCTTTACATTGTATATTAATCAAATATATGTATTTTGAAAAATGGAAAGAAAAATTATTAGTGAGAAAAGATGGAATGATTTTGAAATATCTTAGAGAGAATTATTTTATATAATTAAAAATGCATTTTTATTACAATATATTGGAGCAAAATAAACATAACTTTGCACTCTCAAAGTATAAAAATTACTTTTATTTTATTATTCTTTTTAAAATCTTTTAGAGGAAAAGGTTAATGATTCTCCTCATCCATCATTGTAAAAATATTGGCTTATATAGTAGAAATCAAATTTATTTTTTATTTATAAAAAATAAATAATAAAATAAATACAAAAAATAGGTCTAATAGTGTACTCTCAAAATTAGGGCTTTTTGGTAATAGTTTTGAAGAACATACTTTTAATCTTAAAAAAAGAAAAAAGAAAATACGCTTAGTGATTATTTGTTTATTAGGATTGTTTTAAAAAATAATTATATAAATATATAAAATAATTAAAAATAAAGAATTGATATAAAAATTAATCTTAAAATATATTTAAAATATTAAAAATAGATTAAAAATATTATATGTTTTAAATAAATTTTTATTCTAGCAAATATTAGAAAAAAATTTTTAAAAACTATTTTTTAAAACTGTTTTTAAAAACGGTTACTAATTATACTCCAATATTTTCTCTTTCGCAAATAATAATAATAATAATAATAGTATTATTATTATTATCCTTCGATCTAAACAGGCCTCGGTAGTAGACTTATCTTCTTCACGACATCAACCTATTGAGGCTGTTTGATTTCAAAACCCCATTCAGAGTTGACAGGGTTCGACACTTCTCCAAAACCCATATCGAAAAATGCTTCTCCAGTTCACTATATCTCCTCCTCTGCACCAGCAGCTTTCTGGGTTTCCCAGTTTCACTCTGCCTCGAAGTGTAAACTATCGTAAACATTCAATCACTTGCTCAATTTCACAGATTCATAGCTATGGAACTGTGGACTACGAGAGGAGGCCTTTGGTGAAGTGGAACGCTGTGTATAGGAGAATCTCTCTGATGGAGAATCCTGAAATGGGTTCTGCTAGTGTGTTGAACCAGTGGGAAAATGAAGGAAAGAGGCTTACCAAGTGGGAGCTTTGTAGGGTTGTCAAAGAACTGAGGAAATTCAAGCGATTTAAGATGGCTCTTGAGGTATAGTCATTGTTTCTGATTTATGCTTGCTGTTTTGGTACATGGGTATTTAGTCTTTTTGTTTGAAATGCTTTCAATTGTTTGGTTTGTTTTGTGCATTTTTTTTTTCTTTGTAAATTTTTTCCTGTACAGTACACTCTTATGTTTGATTTAAGAAACCAAATTTCAGTTTCTATTTGATATTTTGCTTTATGGGCAGTTGTTATTTTTGTATGAAATGCTTTGAATTGCTTGGATTTTCTTTGTGGATTATCCACATTGGTTTCATGCAGTATAATATCATGTTTGGTGGTAAACCAAATTTGAGTTTATGTTAATTTTTTAGTTTTTGGGTGTTTGGTGCTTTTGCTAGACATTGCTATGATTGGTTACTTTACTTGAATTGTCTACTCTCGATTCAGTATATTTTTCATAGTACTTTTAACATTCAGCTGGAAATTGGATGGATTATTCAGAAATTTTATGACTTCTATTTGCGTATGTTGAATGATTGGAATATCTTGGTTGTCTAAAGTAGGTCATGGGTTCCAAATTAGGGCAAAGTTGGAACCCATCTGGAAAGGAAAAAACTATTGGTCTGTAAACCGGCTAGTTAAAAGTTACCTGTGAGCCTAGTTTCAGGTTTTGTTTTTCCATGTGGATATTTTAATGGGTTTTTAAATTACTGGTAGTAGAAATTATTGCAGTTGATATGTTGGTCTGGTAAAGTTATGAATTAATTTATGATTGATTATGTTCTGAAGGATCACTCTTGAAGTAAACCTAGTGCTGGTTCAATTTTGTTTTCCCCCCCTGTATTTTGATTCAGGGAATTCTGCTACTTCAAGAGAATATTTTTGAAATGATAAAGTATCTTCAGTAGGTTGGTGGATTTATTTTGTTCAGTGCTGTCTCACTTTTGGGTACGTGCCACAAATCTACTTTTAGTTTTATGCTTCACTTTTCATGGTTTTTGATACTTGGATGGTTGTTTCCTCTTAGGAAGGTGATGAGTTTATGTGTGCTTGTTTTCTTTCTTTAAATGTAGTACAAGAAGACTGCCCATCTTCCAAAAAAAAAAAAAAAGGAGGAAAGAAAAGAAAATGGGGTATATAAGAAGGCAGGATCTGATTAAATTGTTTTTTATTTTACTTTTTGGGGGATTTTTATTTTATTTTTAAAAAATGAGGGTGAGTATGGTCCTAAAATTAGAGTCGAATTGAAGAGAAGGATTTTATGTAGTCAACTCCTTGCAGTAGGAATAAGGGGTTCTGTGTTATCAAATAGTTTTATGGGTATCAAGCACTTGTTGAGGTTATAATCAGTTCCCAGGTTGTTCTTTTGGTTTGAGTAAGGTTTAGTAAAATTGTGATTTATAAATGGAATTCAGATGAATCTTCAATTACATAATTGCCTAGTTCAGGTTAACAAGATGGAATTTAGATGATACTTAACAAGATGGGATTTGGTGATAAGTGGATCAGGTGGATTAGGTGGTGTGTCTCTATTGTGAGCTTCTTGGTCCTTGTTAATGGGTCTCCTTCAGGTTTCTTTCGTAGCTTACGGGGCTTGAGGTAGGGAGATCCTCTCTCACCTTACTTATTTGTGATTTTCATGGAGGCTCTCATTTGTTTGCTCAAAAGGCCTAAGAGCGGTGGCTTTTTGTTGGGTTGGTGGGTGAATGGCAGAGGTGGGAAGGGGGTGGAGGTCTCGTATCTGTTGTTTGTTGATGACACCTTAGTTTTTTGTGAGTCTTTTCATGATCAGTTGACCTACTTGTGTTGGTTGCTTATGTGTTTCGAGACCTTTTTTAGGCTAAAGGTTAACTTGGAAAAGAGTGAGCTAATTCCATTGGGGAGCGTGAAGAATGTTGATGAGCTGGCTAAAGAGTTTGGGTGTAAGGTTGGTGCCTTTCACTCTACTTATTTGGGTTTCCTGTTAGGTGCTCCTTTTAAGTTTGTTGCAGTTTGAGATGGTGTGAAGGAAAGGTTGCGTAGAAGACTGGCTTTGTGGAAGAGGTAGTACTTGTCCTAGGGTGGGAGACTCACTCTAATTTGTAGCACCGTCTCCAACATGCCTATTTTTCTTTTTTGTCCTTTTTTTTTTATCCCGAGAATAGTCAGGTTGAGGCTAGAGCAAATCCAAAGAGACATTCTTTGGGGAGAAGGGGCCTTGGAGCAGAAATCCGATTCGGTTCAATGGGCTATTATCTACTCTAATAAAAGCAAGGGAAGGTTGGGGGTGAGGTACTTGACGTCCCTTAATAAAGCTTTGTTGAGTAAGTGGAGTTGGCGTTTTGCAATGGATAGGGGACCTTTTTGGCAAAAAGTCATTAGCAAAAAATGTGGGGGAAGACAAAGGTGGGTGGAGGTCTAGCAAAGTGAGAGACGGGTATCAATTTGGTCTCTGGAAAGCCATAAGGAAGGATTGGGACCTTTTGGGAAGCAAAGTGACTTTCTTTGTGGGTAATGGGAGGAGGGTGAGATTCTGGTTAGACAAGTGTTGTGAAGATGAACCGCTAAGATCTTCTTTCCTTTCTCTATTTGCTTTAACCATTTCCAAGGAGGTTTGGATGACAAATGTTTGAAGCCTTTCTTCTGCTAGGGGTTGTTGGGTCCCCACTTCTCCAGGAGGCTCAATGATTGGGAGATGGATTTGGTTGAAAGGTTTTTCCTGAGATTGCAAACATGGAGGGTGAGCAGCAATAAGGAGGATAGATTGGTGTGGGCAAGGGAAAAGAGTGGAACCTTTTCTGTTAAAGCTCTATACAAGGTTTTGGAGCCAGGGGGTCCTTCAAATTTCTAAGTTGCAATTATTTGGAATTCTTGGGTGCCTCCTAAAGTGAGCTTATTTGCTTGGCAAGCTACTTGGGGTAAAGTCTTAACATTGGATCTTTTAAAAACGAGAGGGTGGTTAGTGGCAACCAATGCTTTCTTTGTCATGAAGAGGAAAAATCAGTTAATCACATTCTCATTCATTGTGACAAGACTCGGGTTGTTTGACACCTACTGTTTTCTTTGTTTGGCGTGTTATGGGTGCTGCCCTCTTTAGTGAGAGAGTTGCTTTCAAGTTGGCATGGGTCTTTTGTGGGTAGGAAAAGGAGAAGGCTTGGTGGTTGCTCCTTTGTGTCTTTTGTGGATGGTCAAGAAAGAAAGGAACAATAGGGCGTTTGATAACAAAGAGCTTTCTGATAAGGGAATTAAGCTTGCTTTTCTTTGTAATTTGTGGGTTTGATCCAAATTGTTAATAGTTTTAGGCTTTTTCTCTATTGTAGATTTTGTGGATTGAATAGGGGCTTGTTGAGGAGTGCTGTTTTTTGTTAGGCCCTTTTTCTTTTTGATGGTGTTGTTGGCGCTCTTTATATACTCCTTGTGTACTTTGGGACACTCTTTTGGTGTTTCTTTTATAATATACATCTATTTTACCTGTCAACAAAAAAAAAGAAAAAAAGAAAAAAAAAGGTCAACCTGGAGACACAATGCATGTTTATAGGTCCATTTGTTTGTGCCAAATTAGATATTAACATGGAGACAATGAGTTTGCTTGTGACTATGGCAAAGAAACACAAATTCCTGTACTAGTTAATCCAAACAAGATCATGACATGTGATGAAACTTCTCCTAACGAAGAGGGAGAAAGCTACCCAACCACTGACTGATGCAGAATCATTTGAAGTTCCTCCCTACAATGGTAATTGGGTTGGGGGTTTTCTCTGGAAAGGATTAGAGGTGATTAGAAATAGATGGAATAGAACTTTTTGTGGATGAGATTAAGGGTCTATTGGGGTTGTTTGGGGGGTGTTTGTAATTGGTTTAAATCATAAATAAAAGCTTTAAAGCCACAAATTGACTATTTAGCAACTTCATTAGAATAGAACTACAATCTTTCCATGATTGTGTAAAACTTCAAAATAATTAGTTCTAGGTCATGGATCTGGAAAATCTCCATCCTTAGTTCAGGCCACATAGAAAGGACTAGAGACAAAAGGTCTTGTTTAGTCTTGTTGCTGCAGTAGCATGAAGTGTTAGGCTATGGCATGAACTGTAACTCATAATTGGTAATGATACAATGGAAATTACTCCACTTTCAACAGCAGAATCATAAATGAAATAGAGACCAGAAACAGGAGAACATGAAGGAAAAAGAAAGTTGACTACAAGACTACTTCAAGTTCCATTAAATTGCTCTAAACATGCATAAAATCTGGTCCTATGAAAATTAATTCATTTTCAATGGAAAAAGGATCTTTCCAGAAGTTGGGGTTGTTTGTATGAATAAAATCTGGTCCTATCCAATGATTTTATTTCTCAAAAGAAGATGTCCTCTTCAGAAGTTCTTTATTTGAAAAAAATATAATCAACCTTTACCAACCATGAGTCCTGGCTCTCTTGCAGAAAGTCTCCCAAGTCATTTGTTGTCTTGGGATTCTCCCCAAGTTGGTTGGATCAAAACGAATATAGAATCATGGATGCAGGAAGTAGATTAGTACTGCCAGAACTAGCAGGAGAAGGTGGGAAGAATCCTGCTCCCCTTCAATATAGCCAATTAACAAGGGCATGGGTACCCTATTCCTTCCCTGAGGAATAGATGGTATTGTGCCCTCTATAAAACATCATTGGAAAATTTTACATCTTCAATGATAGTTGCAATCTTCTGTGGAAGGAGGGGGAGGGGCAGTCAACCTAGGTACACATAATTGACAAGCAAGCAGATATCTTCTTCAGACCATATTGCATCACACCTCTTGCCCTGAGCAGGCATTATATCCCAATTTGGAGCCATGGTTATTAGGTCATGTACATATTTTGTTTGTTGTAACTGTTTTTTTTTGTTATTTTGTTACAGCTGTTACTGAGCTCGTTATGGCACAGCTGTTTCTGAGCTCTTTATATTGATTTTGTCTCTATATTTTTAATTTAGTTTTTTTGTTCAATGAGAAGGGTTTTCTCTTCTTCCATTTCCTTGCTTTCAGCTTAATAATGGTTTCAGCTTAGCTGAATGTCAACAGAAAGACAACAATCTTCCCAACTGCCATCTTCCTCAAATGGTTGCAGCCACACCAACCATCTTCTGGGTGTCTCTTTTTCTTAACAAAATGAATTTTTTTTTTTAATAAAAGGAAATATTTTCTAGACTCAAGGTAGAACTTCATTCTGCGGATTGAATTGCAACTTTTATCATTCCAACATATACCTTATGCGGAATGGTTTGAAACAAATTTCAAACATTCTTACTGGAATGGTAAAGATGAAGAGCAGTTATGCCCAACAAAATGCTCCTTTCTGTGACAGTGTTGGTGAGACCAATGTTAGTATTTAGAAGGGGAAATGAGGGGATAGAACTAGTTAAAATAGTGATGCTTAAACTTGCAATGTAATGATCAGAAACATTTTTGTTTTTATGGGGTGCATAATGAGCATAAACATGTTGTAGACCCAGCAGTCTGACCCACGGAGTCAGAGGAAATAGAAGAGTGCCCTTACAGCCTTGAAAAGTAATGCACGTTTTATATATGAAAATAGTGTAGCATAGTAGAACAAGATCAATGAAAAGAAGAAGATAGGGTTTAAAGCTTTAAGGTCCAGGTCAATGCCATCTTGCCTGGAATTGCTTAATTTGTTGGGACCCTGATGTTTTGCCATTTAGTAGACACTGTCATGATTCTGGGTGTGGTGTTTTGCTATGCTAAAATTTTTAATCTTTTTTTCTGTTATTTATTTTCTTTTTATTATTATTATTTTTTATTTTTTTATTAGAGGCATAATAATGGCCTTTATGTGTATAGCGAATGCAAGGATAATATGACATGTTTCACCTACTAGTATAACTAAGAATACATTCCATTGCTTGAGTAGCAATATCCACAAAGGGAATTAACTTTTAAATAATGATGAGCAACTGATTTATCTGATAAGGTACATAAAAATTATCGTTTTGTCCTAGCAGTTGTTATTTGTTAGGATAAATCTTATATTCACGTTATGTGCTTGGGCTTAATGTTTTGAACTGAATGGATGCTCATGCCAATCTAGATTTTGCATCCATGAGCACCTTTGGTTGGATTAGACCTTGGAGCAACCTGATTAGTGTTTTGTTGATCATTATTGATTGTGTTAATTGTTTGCTTATGGTATAATGGATGTTTTATTCATGGATTTTGTGCTATTCTCATCTTGTGGTCTTTCTATTTCAGAGTTGAACATTGTCTAACATGATTTTTTAAGGTTTTTATTATTTATTATTTATTTATTTATTTATATTTTTTAATCCCTTCTTGTCATTTGCCATGTTCTACTTTTGTATTATATATGAACTTCTCAAACATTTAGCAGGTGTATGAGTGGATGAACAACAGAGGAGAGAGGTTTAGATTATCCTCCAGTGACGCTGCTATTCAATTAGATCTAATTGCCAAAGTGTGTGGAGTTTCAAGTGCTGAAGATTACTTCTCGAGGTTGCCAGATACCTTGAAGGACAAGCGAATATATGGGGCTCTTCTGAATGCTTATGTGCAGGCAAAAATGAGAGACAAAGCCGAAATTTTAATTGAAAAACTGAGAAATAAAGGTTATGCCACAACTCCTCTCCCTTTTAACGTGATGATGACACTATACATGAACCTCAAGGAGCTTGATAAAGTCCAATCAATGATTTTAGAGATGATGAATAAAAACATACAACTAGATATTTATTCATATAATATCTGGTTATCATCTTGTGAATCCACTGAAAGGATGGAACAAGTGTTTGAGCAGATGAAACTGGAGAGAACCATTAATCCCAACTGGACTACATTCAGCACAATGGCTACAATGTACATTAAGCTAGGGCAGTTTGAAAAAGCTGAAGAATGCTTGAAGAAGGTTGAGAGTAGAATCACTAACCGGGATCGGATGCCTTACCATTATCTCATTAGTCTATATGGTAGTACTGGTAACAAAGCAGAGGTTTATCGAGTGTGGAACATTTATAAATCAAAATTTCCCAACATCCCAAATTTGGGTTACCATGCTTTGATCTCTTCTCTAGTTAGGGTGGGTGATTTGGAAGGGGCAGAAAAGATTTATGAAGAATGGCTATCAATTAAGTCGAGTTATGATCCCAGAATAGGAAATCTTCTCTTGGGTTGTTATGTTAAAGAAGGGTTTTTGGAGAAAGCTGAGGGCTTTCTGAACCACATGATTGAGGCAGGAGGAAAGCCGAATTCAACTACATGGGAGCTTCTTGCAGAGGGAAATATTGGAGTGAAGAAGATCTCTGATGCTCTGTCTTGCTTCAAGAGAGCTGTTTTAGCAGAGGGATCAAATGGTTGGAAACCAAAGCCTGTTAACTTGTCTGCCTTCCTTGACCTCTGTGAGGAAGAAGCTGATACAGCAACTAAGGAAGCTTTGATGGGTTTATTGAGGCAAGTGGGATGTCTTGAAGATGAACCTTATGCTTCTCTTTTCGGTCTCCATAATGGGTCTGTCACTGGTAATGAACTGTCAAATGAGAAAGACAGAACTGGTGCGGACAATGACATTGATGAAGATGAAGATGAAGATGATGGAGCAGAGATGCTTCTAAACCAATTCCAGAGTGGCTTGTGACAACTCTTTTGCAAGCTTTATACCATTTGGACACATCATTTGCTAGGATATAAGGTGCTGTTATATCATCATAAAGCGGGTCCTCGTCGGGTCACAAAGAAGACCTCTTATTACCTTCTCATGGCAGTCATTGCATGCTGAAGTTGCTGCGTGGAATCTAGAACCTCTCTATGGTATCTCCTTCAATTTGCAGATTCATACATGAAGATCTGACCATTAGAATATCCCATTTTCTCATGTGAGTAGACTCCCATCTCTGTGTTCTCTGCTTTAGAGTTGAACAGATCTGTTACACAATCTTTTGTAGCCTGTGAACAATCAAATTAATCTCATCTTAGTTTTAAGACTGGAAGAGTGTATTTTATCAGAGGTTCATGAATTGGGATTCAAATAGTGAGTTGTGTGGAGTCTCTTGTGGTATTTATTATGGTACAAGATGATCCCTCTCATCAATTACCTGAATGCCTTTCTCCTTATCCAAATTCATTATGAAGTGATTCATTACTGTTTAAATTGCCAACAAATCCACTCTTGCAGTACTTTCATGTTTCAATTTACTCCCTAAACTTTCTTTTTTCTTAAGTAATTTCATCTTAAATTAAGACCCAAATGTTAAATAAGTCATTCGATTAAGATTTTTTGACAAAAATGGATATGAAAAAACTCATGTGATAACTACATAAACATTGGTATAAATTTTTATATAATATATTTGGATAGGTTAATTTATTTACATATTTATCATATGAGTTTTTTTTATTTACAACATTTTAACAAAAGACTTATTTGATATTTGTACGTGGTTTAACATGCATTCATTATAAAATATTAATCAAGCAAATACCCCCATCAAAAGTAATTTCTAAATATTCAGTAAGTAAAAATTTTTGTGGATAATCTTTTTTTCTAGTAATGTATTGTAAAAGTAAAGAAAGGGAAGAAACAAATGGAGACAAAAAAAAAATTCAAAGAAAAAGAATTACAGAGTTTTAAATTTTGAGTAACCTTACTTCTTTTTATTTTATTTTATTTTATTTTATAGCGTTATAATCATAATAAATATAATAAATATTTTTATGATAATTATAAAGATTATATGAATATTTGAAATGTTTAACATGAGAAGTGGTGATATTTACAAATTCTTGGCTGCATTAAAAACAAGATTATGCATTTATTTTAATTTTAAAATTTTCAAGTAAATATAAGACTAGAAAATATTACTTTACAAATAAAACCGTAATTAAATTACTTAAATATAATAATGCAAACATGGAAAAGTTAATTGGATTGAATGGAAAGAGGATCCTTTACATAAATAGTATCATCTTTTTCCCAAGTGACCTTGTAGCTATTTAAGGCCATTTGATATTATATGCTTTGCAGCCATGAATGAATTTTGGATATTGCTCATGAAAAATGGAGATGAAGATGAAGAGAGTATGAAAAATTGAAAGATACTTGTGATTGAGTCAACGGTTTAGCATCGATAAGAACAACATTTAGTATCAGTTTGAATACACTTTCAATTTTTTCTTTTTAAAATTAAAAACTTCTATATAAACATAGAACATGTTGTAAAATGAGTATAGATTTTTCTTATGTCATTTAAAATTTGAGGTAATAAATTTATTTTTAAAACCATTACTTTTCTGATATAAGCCTCTAAAATTCCTGTATCTTATGTAAAAGTTACTAATATTCAATAAAAGTTTTTAAATTTTTTTGTATCTTATATAAAAGTTACCATTATTTTCTGATTTTAAAAATAGAAAACGAGAAATCGGTTTTATTGGGTTTTTCATTTTTTAAATTAATCTTTCTTCTTTATATTCTCATTGATCATTTCATTTGTTATTCTCTTATGGTGACTTATAAGCAACCATGAGCAAGCACCAGAGGAGCAAAAGACATTGTTCTTCAATCTCTAGGTTTTTCTTGGTAAGTATTAGAACCCTAGTCTAATTTCAAGTAGGTATATAAAAAATATAATTATTTTAAAGGATCACAAATTTAAAATGTGAGAAATAAACTTTGTTTATTGTTGCCTATCAAATTTATACATCTTTGACTAAATAGAAAATGATAAATATAAAAGTTGTATTAAGGGTGTGGTTGCCTACAAAACTTATTTTAGCATTTAATAATTATGATATTATTATTTACTAATTATCATAAATTGTTCATGAGCAGTACCACCAGATCGACAGGCATGGATTAGGCAATGTCAGCTACCCAATATGAGAAGTCGGCTCCAATGATCATGTCTTTGTGGGGATCATATAACATCAAATGTTTTAGTATGATGTTCATGACTAATTGCCATCAAAATAGATCATTATATCATTTGAAGCAAAAGTAGCTATACATTTGTTTTCTTATAGTCCCATATTTTGAGCAATATTAAAATAATTAATTCTTTTCAATTTTCATAAATTTATCATAAGAAAGGATTTTTATATCAATTATGGTTTAATAAATAAATAATATTTTGCTAAAATCCTACTAGTCATCCTCAGAAAATGTTAATAACTAATCGCCTACTTTGATGGAAAGTGGGATAATGAATATATTTTTTTTAAAAAAAATTGGTCCACTCTCAATCCAAAAAAGAGATGTCAATTTTTTTTTCTCTCCGTCAGAAAAACATCCATCAAGCTTAAGGGCCCAAGAGAGAGAAACGAGTTTGCCTTTACATTTGATTTTTCTTCAATAGATCCCCATGAATCAAAATATGTTTTCTATCAAATTTCTATTGTGAAAATCATATTGGCCTACAATCTTCAGGCATTATGATTTATGAAAAAGTTGAGAGTTTTTATCGTTTTATGAACAAGTTAAGAGTTTTTATTGTTTTGCTTTACGAGAATTTAATAAATTACTAACATTTGATATCAAAGCTAGATTACGATTCTAAGACCTTTAGGCTATTATGATTTATGAAAAAAATTAGAGTTTTTATTATTTTGCATGATGATAATTTAATAAATTACTAACATTTGGTATGAGAGCTTGTAGTTTAAGAACTTATAATTTTCCTTTAAAGATAATATCTTTTTGAAAGATAAAGTTTTATTTTTGTTTTGTGGTTTTATCAAATAAAATTAATTTTAAACATACATGGACTTTTATTGTTGATGGATTATACCACATGAAGGTAAAATTGAGTATTTGAGATAGAGCACAACTCTTAGGTCACAGTGACTTTGACTTCTTTTACGGATAAAATTATTTAATTTACAAATAAATATTATATTTAATTTTAGTTTTTAACATTCTATAACATATTGATTTATTGTACAAATATGTATTATATTTATTTTAACATATTGTCATAGATTGACTTACTCTTATTGGTCTTAAAAGAAGCTATGGTGCTTAGCCTTTATGTCATCATGTTTCTTAGTGTTTAGAGTTGATTTCTATGGCCTTGAAATTTTATGTTTAACACCAAATAAGCAGTTTATAACATGTTATATGCATGAGTTTTTTTGTTATCTCAACCCCCTATATAAGAACTACGGTTTGAAAAGGGTTAATAGGCATTTCATGCTAGCACACACACATATATATCTATAAGAATATCGTGTTGAGTCACTAATTGGGTATGTTTCATTTTTTTTTTCAAATATTGGTAATATGAAGGTCTAGTATGAATGAAATTTTATTTAATTTGAAATTCATATTATGTTTGTTTTTATTCACCAATGTGATAAAACAAAATGTCTCATGGATATCAAATTGATAATGTATATTTACTTTTATTATGGGTACATTGAAGTTCATTTATTATAAAATATTTAAGAATTTCCCAAAGGTTGATTAACTATTTTTATAATTTATGGACATGGTTGTGGTTAATTAGTATGCTTAATTTGATGTGTTTAGCATATCCAAAGATAGTAGACATGTCATGTTAGAGTGTATATAATTACCAACTATGTGAAAATTAAAATTAAGCATTAATTATGTTTATGCTATGTATTGTTGTATCACCAAAGGAGAACTTCAATATGCATATTAAAGTTTAAATGATTTTTGTTTGAATTTGAATTATGTGTTCAAGTTTTTAACTCAAAGCATTAATGTGTGAACACTTTATATTTATTGCAATATTTGTTGTTTCTCTTTATTCGCAAGCTTCATCTGTTGTAATGTTTAATGGGCTTAACTTTCTTGATTGGTGTGAATAAGTCTAGGTTCATTTGGGAGTTCTAGGTCTTGATTTGGCACTCTAAACTATGAAACCAGTTGCTATTATTGACTTTAGCAACGATGAACAGAGGTCTTTCCATAAAGCTTGGAAAATATCAAATAGACTAAGCTAGCTAATGTTTATGCGAATGACTGTAGCAAACAACATCAAGTCCACAATTCCTAAAACTAAAAGTGCTAAGGAATATATGAAGTTTGTGGAAGAGCGCTCTGGGGTTGATTCTGTTGATATGTCACTTGCTAGGACATTAATGGGTACTTTGACCACCATTAAGTTTGATGGTTCAAATACCATGCATTAGCATGTCATTGAGATGATAAACATTATTTATATTACAATGGGATATCTATCCTAATATGTAGTAAAAACATGTAATACATTATATCGTTGATGAATAACTAGACAATAGGCTGATACATAAATTTGAGAAAAAGTTAGTGTTGCACCATTAAAACATTTCAACAAATCTCTTAATAATATGACATTTAACTATTCATCCTCAATAGATGATAAAAAATAGATTGTGAATCACGTTATTCCAAAGTGATACAAGTCATTATATCGCCCTTTAGTAAGTAATAGCAACATTCAACAACTTTGGGGGCAAAATAGCCCTTTTATAGAAAAAAAAAAAGATCTAACCACTTTGTAAAACTTATGTTCAAATTAGGCTTTTTACTACCATGTAAGAGCCATATCATAAAAAAAATATAATTTTTTTCAAAATTTAAGTTGAAGCCTCAATTGTCAACTAAGACTTCATTTTTGAACTGAAACCATAATTATCAATTAGTGCTTCATTTTTTAACTAAAGCCTCAATTGACAAATGAGGCTTCAATTAATTTTTTTTTAAAACTTTAAATTTCAATTAAAAAAATATTAAATTACAAATTATTGTTGAAATTTAAAAATATACTTTAATAATAAATTATTTATATTTAAAATTAAGAATATAGTATTACTTCAATAAAGATAAATTGATAAATATAATATAATAAATGAACATTTTATTTATCAATAAATTAATAATCTTAAAATAATAAAGTTATATAATATATAAGATATAAAATTATATAATTTAATTTAAGATATTTAATTTGTTGTTTTTTTTAAGATATTAATTTATTTGTATTTTGACAAATTTATCTTTATCGAAATAATAGTATACTCTTAAGTTTCCATAAATAGATTTTTTTTTTTGACAAAATTAGTTAATGAAGTTAATTAAAAAAAGTCTACAACAAAATGTAATTTTCAGTAGTTTCATCAAAGTAAAAAAAAATACCCATTGAACATTTATATGGGGGGAAAAAATGGTATATAATCTCATATGCCTCCACAAGGAAAGAACCTATGTGTAATTGGTACTCTCTTTTTTTTTGGTCGCTCATCTCTAATTGTAGCAGGTATTCCATGTGCCACGTGAAAAACATCTGTCTCTGATGGAGCTAGAGTAGGAAATAGAGATGGTGGAGGTAGCAATCTAGGTTAATGTAAGCCATGCCTACCCCTCGGAATGGCTGGGGATAAATCTAGTTGAGTAGATGCGTTAGTTTGTACAGGTATAGGAACAAATATAGATGGCTTTAGTGATGGTAGAACTAATATCCTAAACTCAGGTCTTAGTGGAATAGCAAAGAGACATCTAGGCGCAATGAAAGGGGATCAACATATGGGGAGGTGGGTATGAAGAGGTAGGTGGCTATACTGATGATGGGTCTGAAGAGGTAGGTGGTTGTACTGATGGTGAGTTTGAAGAGGTAAGAGGTTGTATTGATGGTGGGTTTGAAGAGGTAAGGAGCTATACTAAAGGTGGGTTTGAAGAGATAGCGAGTTGTACTAATGGTAGGTTTGAAGAGATGAGTGATTGTATTGATTGTGGGAATAAAAAAGTAAGAGGCTATAATGATGCTAACACTGATGAGGTGATGGGTTGACGACTAATATATCTACCTTCCTCTTGAAATGTTGATCAACCTCAAACAATTGGCAATTGAGCAATTTTCGACTGAGTTGGTGGCCTATCTCCTCCATGCTCTACATGTGGGATACGATAATCCTCTTGAATAATAAGCATAACATTAGTGCCTATGCAAATAATATCAACAATACCAATGCGACAAACATCATTATCAGAGTCCTCTAACACATGACCTCCTCAAGATATGATCGATGTCATAGTCTCAATCTGTTACATAAAATGATATGCAATTATTTGTTGGAATAAATACTATACACAATATGTACATAATATTAAAGTGATACAAACCAATAAGTGGGTAGATAAGGCAATAGCCTAGTATTGCATAGGTCTAACATCATCCATAAGTGTAATAAAACGTCATGTAATATGATGGTACCATGTCATGTAAGGAGCATGGTAGTTCATATCAAACTCTATAGGCTCTGCAATGGCAATGTGGTCTTTCATGCCACATAACGCTCATGATGCCGCCTCCAATCATACTAGGCTCAATCGCATCGATCTATGGAGTGAAGGTCAATATCTATGGAGGATGTTGGTGGAATACCCTGCATGAGTCCAAATTGTTGCAACACACGCTCAAGATGATTGCACTCAACAATATAAAAAAATGTAAGTGGCCACATCGTTTGCCAAATATCTTGATCAACTAAACAAATGTCTGAAAGCAATGCTGGTATATCATCTATGTAAGGCTACCATAATACCCAATACATTCAAATCTTAGTATGGATATAATAAAGTTAAAATTATTATATTAATATTAATAATCTTGTTAAACAAAATTAGTATTTAGCTCAAACTTGATCAGATCGTTGTCTATCAAACTCATCTCTATATGTGACTAACACATGATAAGAAGTGTTTGTATGAGATAAGGGAACCCTCTACCCACTTCCTTGTGCATTTGTCGAGTCTCTTATCTATAGGTACTGGTACATGGGAGAGTGATCTATTAGGACAGCTCATGTTCATTGCTCTCATTACCTTAACTAAAAATGAAACAAAATTATGTTTAAATGCACATAATTATGACAAAATTATACAATTAATAAGGCTTGTAGTTATATTTGCAACAACTATAATGGTCTCGCAGTAGTTTCTGTACTATCTAAGTTAGCTCAAAATAACTCTTTATACAGATGTGCTAGTATTGCACTTTCCCAACTATATTGTGCAGTCTCATCAAAATCTCTTAACATGGGTAGAATTGCTAACTGTAGGTAGGTTCCCTTCTTATATGGAAATAATGAACCACCCACTAACAATAAAAGATATGATATGACATGGCACTGTAACGTGACCTTATTTAAAACCTCTAGTGGTAAGTGGGAGAAATGGATAGCAATAAAACAAACTCTAAGGGATGTTTCTCGAATATCAGTTTCTATCAGTTGAACACCCAATAACTCTTCACAAAGTGCACACTAATAGATATTTGTAGTACCAGTGATAGGATGACCATGTACACATAGTCCGAATAAGATGGCTACGTTTTGTAATATGATGGTCATTTCACCAACTGACATGTGGAATGTGTGTGTCTTTGGGCGCCACCTCTTCACTAGTGTAGTAATAAAAGGCTAATAAAGTTGAACATGACCTATTTGATGAAAAACATAAAATCTTGACTCTATAGTGTACGATCGAACACGATCATCCAAAACCCACTCTTGAGAGAACCTGTGTCGACAAGTCAAAACATGACCCATATCTGGATCAACACGAATGATGGATGATCAATGTCAATGCTAAAGAGTAAGCACAAATATATCCTCAGGGTCAGGAAAAATAGGAAACCACTGAATGTCCATGTCTGCATGTAGATCAATACATGATATAAGAAAATGTGAATGAATTGATAACAAACAACAATTTCTAGCAACATGGATTTTATGATTAAAATTTTAAAAATTTCAACAGCATCTCCTCTACATAATAGAGGTTTTTTTTTTTTTTTTTTTTTTTTTTCAAGTAACATGATATAAGCAAATATATGAATGAATTGACAACAAATAACAATTTCTAATAACATGGATTTTATGATTTTAAAAATTTCAATAGCATCTCTCCTAAACAATGGAAATTCAAATTTTTTTACGTAACCTAATATAAGCAAATATGAATCATGAATTGACAGTAAACAACAATTTTTAACAGCATGGATTTTATGATTAAAATTTTAAAAATTTCAATGGCATTTCCCTTAAATAGCGGAGATTCCAATTTTTTTCAAGTAACCTGATATAAGCAAAATATGAATGAATTGACAACATACAAAAATTTCTAACAAACAAATGTCAATAAGATGTTTAATAAAATGTCAACTACATATAATTTAAAACAATTAAGGTCAATACTAGTAAATAAGAAAATAACAATATAATAAGATGTTCATGAAGTACATCAACTCCTTCTATCATTAGTTTCTCTATTAGGACAAGAACATTAATTGTGACCCGATTGCTTGCAAAGTCCACATATTTACGGAGTTTTAGCCTCCCTTGCATCCATCTCATTATGAAAACGACTTGATTTTGGTCAATCAGAAGTTAGACACTTTATTGACTTCCAATATACAATTACTGGTCCATCATATTAAAGCCACTCCAACTCATCAAATATGGGTTAAAATAAGGGAGTTCATGTTAACAAGTAGGCTTGTGTAGTGTAATAACCCTGTACAAATTGTCGAAAATCAACTGACCAACAATGACAAGTAGCAAGAATGTGCGAACATGGGAATCCTAACAAAAGTGTTTTGCTACATGTGCAAGATCCACTTTGAAGGTTATCATGACATGTGTGAGGTTTCCTATTATTGCTTCTAATAGAGTGTCTAGTTTTAAATTGAAAATGTTCCTCCACATGATCATACAAAAAAACCTCATGTGAACCTAACTTAACGACTTTAACCTTTATCTTGACATTAATATATGAAGTGAATTCTTCATTCGAAGTGAGTCAGCTTGCACTATGCTCTCGCTTGACTATGAAGTAACTATTAACCCAATAAAAAGTTAACTGAACTAAAGTTGTTATTGGTAAGTTATGAGCATCCTTAAGGACACCATTAAAAATTTCAGACATGTTAGTTGTCATAATCCCATATCTTAGTTGACCATCATGTGAGAGTGCCCATTTTTATAAAGGAATATGCTCCAACCGATTTCTAGTCTTGACATTTATCCACCTAATTATATCAATGTGAGAAATAAATTTTTTAACTTTACTCTCCATAGTAGCCCTACACATGAGATCCTTTAAAGTCTTATCTTTGAACCTTGTGTTGAAGTTACTTGCTAAATGACACATGCAAAATCTATAAGAGGCATCTAGTTCAGTCCATCTTGAATAAGTCTCATTTACAACAACTATAATGCTAGGATGATGATCAAAGATTAGACATAAGCCTTTCCTTTGTGTCACTCCAACTTTGATACATGCCAAAAACTAACTCCAACTATCTGTATTCTCTTCTTCTATAATGGCAAAGGCAAGTAGAAACAACTAGTTATTACTATCACATCTCATAGCAATCATCAAAGTCCCTTTATATTTTCCATACAAATATGTCCCATCCAATAGTAACAACTAGTCAATAGTGAGTAAACCCTTTAATAGATGAAAAGAATGCCTAAAAAACATGCTAAAAAATTTCCTCATTTAGGTTATTTCTAAGAGCCATTTTGGAATACACAATACATCCAGGATTTGACCGCTTTAAAGCAAGGAAGAAACATGGTAACTCTACATAAGACTTGTACTAATCACCAAATAATCAAGTCATTTCTTTCCTGTTTGCCTTCATTGCTTTTTGGTAAGAAATTTGGTAATCAAAATTTTCCGCAACAACAACTTGGATTGCAACAATTGTAATGGTCATTTGTATTTTCACCAATGTTTCAATATACTCAGATACAAAGCTAGAATCCAATTGTGAATGATCTTGATTAATACATGGATTGACACATACATGAAGACCTTTGTACTTTGTGATTCTACACATACCCTCATCTTTCACTGCCATTGCCCTTAGTCACCATTGGCACTCTGGTGCTTTTTTACATTTAAGAACTAACACACTTGTATTTGACATAAAAACAGTAAACTCTTGGTGTGACTTTATGGAATACATCTTCACAGCATGTTGCAAATATGATTTTGAGGGAAATATTTAGCTAATTGATAACTCATCATCAACATTTCCTAAAGTTGGATTTTTCCATGAAGTCCAATCACTCACAACTCAATTAATTGCCTCGTCCATATTTAAAAATTGTGGTGTAGGTGGCATATGGTATGAAATTAGTGCAAATGTTGTCTCTAGGTTGTTATTGGAGATATTAACTTGGGCGCCATGTGGGGAGGCAATTGGTGATGTATTTTCAACCTAAAACTCAACCTCAGGATCATTGGACCTATCACTAACTTCAAGGTTCACATATTTTGTGCTTTCACATTTCACAACTTGTTGGACCATCACCAAATCAATATTTTCTCTGTGACCACAATTTTCATCATATTTAAGTAAATGAATTTCATCTATATGGATTACATCATCTCTATTGTCTTCCTCATCTCTTTCATTTTCTTCATCAACATCAATATCACTAGCTAACAATTGTATCAAATGACCCATTTCATTACTCAAATGATAATGATTGGGAGCTTGCTCTATGAATAATTCAATTGAAGACATTCCATACTTTGGTGGCACTGCTAGCATATTTGCTATTGTTTGACCATTTCTGACCATTAATGGTTGAAATTTGTTCATTCCAATTGGAAGTCAACGGTTCAAGACTAATTGATAGTGTCTGTTAATACCAATAATATCATATATCATGTTTAGAAACTCCATAAAGGTTGTATGAATGGGCACATCTATAGGCTCAATCTCTACATTATTTCAATATATCTTAAATCTATTTCTGTCCTCAAAATTGTTCCATTCCAATAACATAGCACTTTTACTGTGGAATCAATCATAATTGCTCTCACATACATAATAACAAAAGGTTATTATATAGAAAATAATATTCATTCAAGTAAAAAATTATATTTTATGGTCAATAATTCATAAAAGACAAGAATAAACCAAATAAATATTAAAATGGAACAAAGCTTCATGTCTAAATATCAAGTTCAACTCAAATGAAAACAATTTAAGTATGAACATTCTCAGAAAACTTATAAAAAAATAATGTCATTAACCATAACTATCAACAATAAGATCAACAAAAAACTAATCAAGTTTTTATTTTTCCATTTTTAGGAAAGTTGGTAAAAAGAAAAACCATACAACAGTGAACATTTAGGATTATCAATTATTTGTGTGTCAAAGCATATTTTAATGGTGACATTAAACATAAATCAAAGTGTGAATAACACTACTTTCAACTAAGGAAAACCAAGTTCACTAGCATCAACTCCATCAATTTCATCAAATTTAATACGTTTAAAGAATTTTATAAATTTAATTAAAAGCAATGAATTAAAAAAGAATAAAAATTAATTAATTTAATTGTAATAAAATACTTTATTTTATATGATAAGAAGGCATTCAAATGAAACAACCATCAACTCCATCAATTTCATTAAATTTAATAAGTTTAAATTTTTGTAGAAATTTAATTAAAAGCAAGGAATCAAAAGAGAACAAAACTTAATTAATTTAATTGTAATAAAATACTTTATTTTATATGATAAGAAGGAATTCAAAATAAACAACCATCAATTCTATTGATTTTATCAAATTTTAAAATTTTAAATTTTTTTAGAAATTTAATTAAAAGCAAAGAATTAAAAAAGAACAAAACTTAATTAATTTAATTGTAATAAAATACTTTATTTTATATGAGGAGAAAAAATTAAAAATAAAGAACCATTATACTGAAATGCCAGTTTAGCCACTAAATAGCTCTATGAAATGAAATATTTAATAATTAAAATGAAATATTTCTTAAAGCTCCATGAATTTTTTCTTAAAATTCACTCGGTGATGTTTAATATAATTTATTATTTTCACCATATTTCATACCCATGTAAAATAACCTTAGTTATTTGAATTTATTCAAATTAGCAAGAAACCTTTTCTAATTTATTAAATGGTTAAAATCATCCAATTGAGGGAAAATTAGAACAAACTCAAATATAGTTATGACATGATTTGCTATCAAATTGACCCAAGGTGGAGGGTTTCATTATTAAATTATACTAATAAAAAGAAAATTAGAGACTTAATCACTTACCCACATTGACAATCTTATAATATATTTTTTTCTTCACACCCAATCCTTTTTGTCTATATATCTACAATGAGCAAGGAAGTAGTTGGACCACTTAATGACTTTAAATAATTGAATTTCTCATATTATGAAAAAGACAAGAAAATTATTTAGTTGAGTGAGTCAAAGACCAAAAAATGTCCATTGTGTTATGTACCAACAAACATGTGCGGACATGTGACCCAAAATCCTCCAAAAATATTAAAATACCAATTGCCATAAACACCAACATACAAACTTACAATAAATAATGAGCATTACAAAGAATACAAATTTAAGCAAAGAGAAATAGAATGAGAGAAACAACAACCTAGCACACTGTGGATCCAATAAAAAAAACCCAGAAATTCACAAAGACATTTTGATAATAGTAAAATGATTATTTCTATTTTTTTTATCTCTAACATGCAAGTTGCAATCCACACCCCATCTACTAGTGAAGACCTGAACCATGAAATTCTAAATCTAAAATGAAGAAAAGGGAACCAAAAAATGTGTTTAGTCATCATTTTAAGGAAAAATCGAAGTGTTATTGTTTGTATATAAAGAAAACTTTACATGATAACAAGCCAAAAGGAAGATTGGGACCAACCTAAACCTTGATACTTTGCAATTCCAACAATATCTCTCTCATAGTGGGCTATTGGTAGGGCTAGGGTTTAAAGAGACAAAGTTGAGAGAGTGACCACAGAATGGGGAGGAGAGAGTGAACTAAAAAAAAAAAAAAAGAACTTTATGCCTATGTAGAAAGAGAAGGACCATTTTGAATAATAGTTTTACGTAGAGCCTAGACTTAACTTTATATATGGAGATAAGCCCATTTTGGCCCAAAACTCAACATTCAACATTTTATATGTTGGATTTCATCCAGTTGAAACATCAATAGGAACATTTTTACGAGGTAAATAAATGACTTTACAAGCATTTTAAATAATGAAGTTTCTAGCTAGAGAAGAAGCAATTGTAAGAATAATTTTTTCTAGTTCTTTCAATAGAATTTTCAATTAATAATAAGTCATCTTCAACAACTAAGTATAATATATGCACACAATAATGTAGATGAAATAATTCATCTTCAATGGTAATCATAAATAATCTAGCTCAAACATATAAAACAATTTTCTTATAATATTTTGCATGATGTAAAGAAATAGAAAAAATTTTGGTATTCAAACCCCAAGAAGAAATTTCATTCATGATATTTGCCCCTATAGAGTAACTAGTCTATGGTAATTCTATTGTTTGAAAAGAAAATATTTTTTTTCTTTTTGTTATTGCATTTCTCAATCATTATCTATATAATGGGTATTTAAAGAAAAATATCTGGTTTGTTCCCTAAAACTTCATAGGTATGAAGTTAAACAAATTTTTCTTCCACATGTTTGAAAAACTTGAATAATTTTTGTCTCATATTTGCATAATCTTTTAAAATATCATTTCAACTTGTATTTTTTTGAAATTATATGGTTGTAAGTTTCTTTGCATGAAACTTTCAAATTTTTTGTTCTCAAATAAAGTGAAAGACATATCTCCAATAATAATAAAATCAATAAATTCTTTATGCATATGAGTATTATCTTATTGAAAATTGGTAAGTTGCACGTGTGTAAACCCCCATTTGGGGCTCTTTTTTTTGCCAGGTGGAGCAATCCTAGAAGGCCACGTGTTGATTCCCAATTGGTTCATAAGGAATCGCAATAGTGCTTTTAAGAGGCAATGAGAGGTCGACACATGTCACGAAGATTCTGAAAAAAGCCGAAGCCGTTATGCAGGAGCATAGCTAGCTGTAGGGAGGGGGTGCTTTTGTTGATGGTTTTGAGAGATATTTGATATAGGAGAGGTTAGCTTAGGGAGCAAGCTACCGGAGGGAGGTTGAGTTGGGTTTCAGAGATATTTTGGGAGAAGGTTTTTCTTGGGAGGCCAACAATAGGAGAGCAGACTAGGGATTTTTGAGTAGCAGAGGGAAAACGAGAGAGGGTGGGGAGAGGGAGGGAAGGAGGAGGAGATATTTTTTGGAGCATTTTTGTTTAGCTTGAGAGGTTACAGAGGGGGAAGACGAGTGAAACTTGCTGATGATTTTTCTTTTAGCTTGTTGGTAAGAGTAGGAGGAGATATCTTTTTTTTTTTTTTTTAAGGTAGCAGAGTGAGGAGAAACGAGTTGGAAGGTGAGCATCTTAGGAGTTAAAACTTAGAGTTCTACCAGTCTTGCTGGGAAAGGACTTTCTTAGGTATGATTGCTATAGGCTCATTAATTGTTTTTGGTTGTTTGACACTCTTCTGTGTCTCTTGTTGATATTTAAATGTTGTTTGATTTGCTTGGGGTGGATAATGAAGGCCACTTCTTTCTTGTTGGGATATAATCTTGAACTCATGTTTGACATTGTTAATCTTAGCATGTCTTGTCTCTGTTGTGAAATACTTAAGAATCATGCCAATATTTGCATTGGATGCTGTTTTTCTCACCTAATCAGAGGGCTCACTGATGACCCATGAAGTGAAACCTCATTTGAGGATATTTTCATATGTTATCTTCCATACTCTGTTTCCATGATTTCTTCTTTGTTGCGATTACTCCTTGCTCCTGGATTTTGTTCAATGCATGGACTATGATAGAGGAGATTCGGGTCTGGTTGCAAACTTCTACAAAAGAAGGAAGAAAAAAAAAACAACGAGAAGGAAATGTTCTCAAAGGAAATATGGTATGTTGTTCATAAGTATGCCTGAAGGATAATGAGTTGAGAAATTTGGGACGGTTGAAACAGAGCTGGTGAGAACGTTTATGAAAATAAGAAGAAGGAACAGTGAGTAGACATCCCAAAAATTCCTTGTTAAAGAGGAGGTTTCCTCTTCTTTAATTCCATTCCAAAAATATGGGAGGTTTTATGATGTGGCGGCAAGTATATTAGGCTTCAAGTGACTTCCAGATTTGATGGGTTGCGTACTTGATATGAAGGACTCTAGACTATGCTATCTGAATGACACAATCAATACGCTCATTTGACCAGAAAATTTCACCATCATATAGTTGCCAAGCAGCATCTTCAGTTTTAATGGAGTGCTATGCATAGGACCTTGTTCTCATCTTGCAGTAGCATGTCATATGTTTAGATGGGAAAATCAAAGTTACATGGGTGGAAACCATTAAATTTTAAAAATGTCATCTGAAAGGTCCCTATTATGTGAAAGTCTGAATAAACAGAGTTTCCAGTATATGATGCTTTCTGTCTGTTGGCTTGGCTCATGTGAAGGTGTGTCATATAAACGTTACATGATTTTGACAACTGCAACTTCCTCTTGAGCAGTCAGTGAAAGTAATGAGGAATCAGTGGGCTATTAGAGTGAATAAAAGAGAGAGATAAATTTTCTCACAAACAAGGTTGAGAGAAGAAAGACCAAGGGGGAATTCTCTCATCCATGTATCTTCAAGGGGAAAAACGTTTGAGAAAACTTAGTGTTATGAGCCTGCAACGATGAAATACTGAGGATGTTATCCTGGCTTTGCAACCTGGTGATTCGTCCCCAATTGTACCTTTGATTCAGTCCTCAGACTGGAGTTATCAACAAAATTTATAAACCTAATTCACCATATACTAGGGTAGTGTAGCTAGCATAGCATAGTGATTTTAGGATCGTTCACAGGGATGAGTTTTCATTTCACACATGAAATTAGTTTAAAGAATTGGATTGATGCTTTTTCTTTTATGAGTTAGCTTTAAAAGAAAGCATAAAGTTAGGTTGAAAAAGGTTTGGTTTTAAGCTAACCAAAAAATAGTAACTGATATTAATTACAAAGAAAAGGTTTCTTGGAGTTTTAGGTCACTAGGTTCAGGTTCCTTATATAAAAGGGGAGATTTCGGATCTTTTCCTCGCATTGGAGATTTAACCTATAGTTATCTTCCCAACCGGTGTGTTACAACTACTTCCTATTAATGGTTTCAACGCTAAATCCCTCTCACTGATGCATCTTGCAATGGCTCGTACTTCTCACCTAGTATTTACCATTCAAGGGGATCTTTAACATTAGATTACCCTTCAAAAGCTTGTAGGAGATAACTAATGGATGTCTTCAGGTAGTCCAAAAGCTTACCAAGTGTTGGCTATCCTAGGTAATCCTACCTTTAAACCACCTCCCAGAGACTCACAAGAGATAACTAATGGATCTTTATGGATTGAGTTCGAAAAGCTTACCAAGTGTTGGCCCAGGTGATTATAAGGGATTTTAAGTTAACTAAAAATATAAAAACCATTATCAGGTCATAACTTTCTCTTCATTAAAAATTGAAACAAGGAAAACTCCCACTTTTTTATCTGGATCCCTTACCTAGCTTCCTTCAATCCAAGAAACAAAAAAAGCCTAGCCACTCATCCTCTGAGGTCTCAGAGGATGTTTGGCTAGAAAAAAATGAAAACAAAAATTCCAAAGAAAGACAGAGCAAATGCTCTGTAGATATATTTCTTACTACGATCCTCCTCCTCTGTAGTCATTTTTCTTTACATGATATCAAAGATATATATAGAAGATATTTTCTAAGAAATATCTAGAGAGATCTTTTTAACATCCCTTTAGATATCTTAGATATCCCAAAAATATCTGTAGCTGATTACAAGGAGAAAATAGGTCATTACACAAAATATCTCGAGCTAAAAATCTAACTGAGTCGGCGTGCAACTATCTGAAGAGTACATAGGAAGATTTCGCAAACTTGCAAAAATTTTGCAAAGCTGAAAAAAGGTTGCGAAATTCATCATTTTCGCAAGGGGTAGATAGGCTTGCGAAAATTTTGCAAGGCTGAAAAGGGGTTGTGAAATTCATCATTTTCGCAAGGGGTAGATGGGCTTGCGAAAATTTCTCAAGGCTGAAAAGGGGTTGCGAAATTCATTTTTAGCTTGGTGCAGTTGTCTTCAAATGGCCATAACTTCTTCATTTCAGCTCCGATTTGCACACCGTTTGAAGTGTTGGACTCCTGACTTCCCAAGCTTAGAAACAATATATAGTATGTATACAATGGACTAGAGAAAGTGCTCTCAATTTGTCTTGCAGATGTTGTCCTCTTGAATTTCACAATGCCTTGCGAAATTGCTTCATATTGGATTTCTCTCTCTGTTTTTCTTCCTTGCATCTCTTGATTGGCTTGGAAACCTATTGCCAAGGGTTGCAAAAAATTCTCCCTCATTCTTGGCTGGCTTCAATGATCAAAAAGTTACCAAAAACACCAAAACTAGCCAAAAACTGATTAGTAACACTTGCAAAGGTCTTTAATGTGCCAATTGAGTTAAAAGGTATTAAATACTCCTAAAAAATGTTTAAAAGAGTTTATAACAAGCTATAAAAGTGCATTTTTTGAATAGTAATCACCTAGTGAGGTAAGAAAACATGTAACACAGGAAATGAAGGCTCAAGAAATATGGGTTCAGAGTAGCTTCAAGCAGAGGTGACAATTTCCATGGATACTTGTCAAATATATTATTGAACATCAAGAGCTTGTATGCGAGATCTCGTCACTTGATACTGGAAAAACAATGGTTGGTGCCTCTTTGGAAGAAATTATGACAATTCATGAAAAGATCACCTGCCTTCTTTCAGAAGGTGAAAAGTAGTTAAAGCCTGAATACTGGCCTACTGGAAAGTTAATGCTTCAGAAAACAATTGAAGAAATGGTGTTGTAGGATTGCTGTACAAGTTGCCATCTTGGGTTAGAAACGGATGGGGAAGGTCATGACTGTGTTAATTTCAAGAAGTATCACCATGCTCACTTATTACCTTTTGAACCTTCATTTTTTTTAAAAATCCATTTCCCAATACCTCTCATTATCCAATTTTTCATTTTATCACCCCATGCCCATCCACCAAACCCATTTGCTCACTTCCTATCCATGTACGTAGTGATCATTGCGCATGGTCACCCTCATCCATGTACACCCATCATACTCAATAGCTTTCACTTATTTTCATCACCAAAACCCCCTTCTACAGCTACACCTCCATTCTTTACAACTTCTCTTCCAACAACATCCGTAGGGAGCAGTATAGAGACCCTTGGAATGAGGTCAGAATATGGAAGTTGCTTGAAGACCTCGATGCCCTTGCTATCACCATTTTTGTTAAGCATTGTCCTGATGATGATACCACCACCAGACTTCTCTTGCTTGTCACTGTTTATGTGGACAAGATGGTGCTCAAGAAGTCCATCAGTGTCAACCTTGATCTCGAAATTTTCGACGTTGTCATCTGGGTTGACCGCTCTTCCATTGAAGTTCAGCTTGAAGTCACTTAATCCACAAATGAGAGCTCTAATACTTCAGATTCGGTGGCTCTTATGGCCAACTTCATATTTCTGGGCCGTGACTATAAGACAAAGAAAACTACCCCAATGAACCGGCTATCACCATAAACAGAACAAGAGAAGTTTTTTTTTTGAAGCAGAAGCAAGAAATAATCTCAGAAAAAGGAATAGGAGAGGAGAGAGAAGAGACTTTGAGAATGGGGAAGTAAATAGACTTGGAACACTGTTGACTGAATGACGTATTTTTTGTGACATGCCAGCCTTGGCAGATAGGGAGAGCATTCTTTTACGGCTTACCTGCCTGGAGAACTCCTTAATTTTTCAGCCACAGTAAAGGAACATCCATGGTTGGATCTTTGAAGGGTTTTTAATGCACCATGCATTTGAATTGGCATTCTCAACAACTGATACCTTTGTTGGCATGGTACCTTGCTTTCTAGAAGTTGATCATGTTGACTTCTTAAGGCCTATTGATGAGGAACATGATTGTAGGGATTATGAAGATGGACATGCTTATTATTGCAATAATGGATCCATGCACCTTTGCTAACTGAGGACTCCATGTTTGATATTGGGAATATGTGAAAATTCAGAATGATGAATGGACATCTTACACGGCTGAAAATGAATGAAATGACGAAAGTGTAGTAGTTGTGATCATTTTCTCAAGGTGACTTGGAACAAAAAATGAATCCGTTTTTCAAGCTGGACCCATTGCATTGAAAAGAGAAGGTGATGATGGAAAATTGGTCATGGGATTTCTAAAGTCTAAGGAGCTAAACAAGAAAGCTGAGGTAGAAAATAAGGAGTACTCCTCGAAAAATGCGCCCAAAAGAAAATGCTCCTTGCATAGTTCGCATGGCCACTTTTGGATCATGTGTCATCATCCATTCCCTCATTCCCAGCTTTCGAAAATAATTTTCCCAAGCCCCATTTTGTCAATATTTTCTCAAATTTTTTGTTTTCAAATAATCCAACTTCCCCATCTTTCATCCTTAGAGTTTTTAGGTCTTAAAAGTCTCATTTTTAATCAAATTTTACTGTTATTTTTCTTTCTGGCACACAATTTTCATAACTCCTTTGATTTTTTTAAAATGTTTTAAATAAGCATGAATTTAATTTCATGATTCCAATTAATAGAATTTACAAAATTAACTCATGCAAAAATAAATTGGGCTTTAGTGGGGGCCCAACATCAAATAATTTTATTTGAAATAAAAATAAACTTGAGTGAAGTGCCATGTGTGTCATTGATGATTTTGTATTCTGTTTAGTGACATACGAGCTATATTTTGTATTTATTAAATGCGCACTAACCCCATTTCTTGATAGTGCATTGTGGCTCGTTGCCCAGGTACGCATCCATTCCCATTCTGGTCATTCTCTATGCATGTTTTGATTCCCATATGTGCATTATCGATTTAAGTATCCATTAATTTTCTTATTGATTGCGACGTCAGCTTCATTTTATTTATAGAGACCCGACTTTAGGGATTTAAAGGGGTGCTATGGTCATTACCGTACCTTCCCGATAAGTAACTTGACCCTCGAGTCCGATTCGGTTTTTCACAGACCACATTTTTCAGAATAAGGAGTTACACTTAGAGGTTTTTTTTTTCTTATTTTGTTTACCCTTTTAAAAATAAAACAAAAATAAGTGCCGACTTCAAGTCATATTCTAATAAATAGAATCATTTTCAAAATAAAATTGAGCTCGCCATCGAGTGGAAGCACATGAGTTGAAATGCGGGGTCCACAAAATAGCGACTCCATTGGGGATCAATTAGAGGGTCAAACTTGAATTTAAGATGAAGCAAACATGACATTTGATTAGTCGATCAGTGGGTTCCTATCTTTTGATTACACATTGAGAGTTATTGATATCATTGGATGTATGCTTGGATATTGTATTCATTTGGCACATTGATATGCTGATTATGATGATTGTTTTGTCTTGATTGAGGATTCTGAGATAACTATTTCTTCTATACTTCATTGCTTTATTTGTTTGGGATATTGACATGCTGATTGTATCGATTGCTCATCTTGTTTCGCTTAGCATAGTGATTTTGATTTTTGCCATGATTTTTCTGATTGCTTTGCATGTATGGATTCATTTTTATATATCGTTTGATTTGATATATTGATTTTCTGGCTTGTGTATTCTCTTGATTTTCTCTGAGCATGATGTCAGTATCACTATTCATTCTGATCGTCACATCTTGTTTCGCTCTGAGGCATGCCATCTAGGATCTGATCGACCAGGGTTTGGTTCACTTGGGTTAGTCGAGTGTAACGACAAACCCACTACAGACCCACACCACACATGCGGTTCCTACACCAGCCGATGGCATTCATTTTCTGGATTTTCCTGAGTTTGATGATCACATCCATATGTTGAGCTGGGATGACACAAAGCCAGAGCCTATAGTCTCAGATGAGATTTATGAGATGATTGAAGCAACTTTAGGGCCTCGGATGCCCGTTCCATTTAGACTAGTTTTCGAGGCAGCATCAGTACAAACTTCCATTGTTGAGCCATTGATCTTCCCACGTTATAGTGTCCAGACGCTATTCATCTTGATCCCAGATGTTGAGGAGGTTCATACTCCATATGATGATGTTTCTCAGACTTCGGATGTACAGTATATTCTCTGAGGAGGTAGAGTATTGCGACAACTGCCTTCCACTACTACTAGACCCGTAGAGGGGACATCTGCTCTCGATGAGGTCAAGAGAAAGGACGACGAGATTTTGAGGCAGTTGCAGAGCACTCAAGCTCACATTTCCATCTAGAACTTGTTAGCATCTTCCAATACTCACCGAGATGGACTGATTTGAGCCCTAAGCTAGATTAGAGTCGAGACTACCACCTTTCCTAAGGGATTGATTCATATGATGACGGCTGGCAGAGCCACCTACATGCATCGTATTCTTTGATGACGACTTGCCACCAGAGGGCTTGGACTACACGCGTTCCCTTTATATATCTGTTGGTTGTTCAAACCACCGAGTCTCATATGTCATTCTGGACAATGATTCGGCCTTGAACGTTTATCCTTTAGCCATTGCCATTACCCTCGGCTATGCACCTTCTGATTTTGGTCCATCTACTCAGAAGTTTGAGCTTATGATAGCACTCGGAGGGAGGTTATAGGCACTCTAGAGATCGAGCTACTGATAAGTTCGACCACTTTTGTTACTGTATTCCATGTTTTGAGGATTTCCACATCTTTTGATTTACTTTTGGGTCGACCTTGGATCCACAGAGTCGGGACCATTCCTTCTTCCCTTCATTAGAAGAAGTTTATTCATGATGGCCAGGTCATCATGGTATAGTTTGTGGGAAACATGTTTATTTATGCTGAGCCTGTGCTTCAGATTAGTCACAGTGATGACGACTTACTTCTGACTGGATTCACCTTCGATGAGGTGCATGCCCTAGAGATGGAGGATTTTTGCTGAGACTTCGTGGCCATGTCGTTTGACCAGCACGGTTGCACGGTGGTGCTCGACATGTTGATGAGTATGTCTTATCTTCTAGACATGGGATTGGGTCGGCGCCAGCATGGGCCTAGTGAGTTTATGGCCATCCTTGATCTGATGTACCATTCAGACTTGGGTTCATCCCCACTGAGGCCGATTATAGATATATGGTGCGATTGCGTAATGAACGGGGAAGGGCTCGATTGACTATCCTGTTCACCCGTATATCATGAGTCTGGCAGATTACTTCGTGAGGGCATCAGAGCCACATGCACCATCGGACGGTATCATTGGAGGACTCAGCACTACTTAGGAGGCTGAGCTACAACGCCTCGTCCAACAGTTACAGTTGAGTGATGGAGCCCTTGACACTTCGACATCTGTGTTAACCACCTCTTCCTCTCTAGATCGTATAAGCCTTATGACGCTCTATTTCTCGGATGAGATTCACGAGCACGAGACATTTGCCGATATTAGAGACATAATGGATAGAGCTGTGCCACATGACGAGTTCATCGATGAGATGCTCGCGATCAGCTTGAGCCAGATCGAGGAGATAGTTCGACCTGAGCTCGCTTCACCATTCAATTTTTTTGGGGTGTTCGTCATCGTGATTGCTGAGAAGATCCTGGCTGCCCTTGCTTCGGAGATTGCTAAGGATGTTTTAGCTGTTTGTGATTTGTTTGATGGCTCTGTTGACCTAGTTGAGGGAGTGTTCAACTTTGTGGACTCACTTCTTTCATTTGATGTTTTATCGGGATCTGTCTCCTGTTCTAACAATGTTCATGATCATTCATTTTTGGATTTGAGCATTTTTTAGTATTTTCCTATCTCTCGTGATATTACTTTATTTGCACTATCTTCACCCACAACACAAATATTTGACATTTATGATGAGATTGCACAACATGATGACTCATCTTCTGCTTCCGATTCAGACCTCATTGATCAGAGAGTTTCACCTGCTGTAAGAGGCATGGAGATCGTTGATTTTGGCACAGTAGATTAGCCTAGGGAGTTGAGGATCGGATCGGATTTATCTACAGATGAGAGGGATAGCTTTATCCAGTTGCTCAGAACATACTTGGATGTTTTCGCATGGTCCTTTAAGGGCATGCTGGGCCATGATCCATCTATTGTCCAACATTGTTTGCCACTCCTACCCTATGCTAGACTGGTTAAGCAGAAGTTGAGATGATTGCACCCTTGTTGGAGTCTGCAAGTGAAGAATGATATCTAGAAGCAGCTAAGTCTAGGATTTTTGTCAGTGGTCGAGTACCCGGAGTGGTTGGCCAATGTCATCCCTATTCCCAAAAAGGACGACAAGGTGAGAGTTTGTGTTGATTTTCGAGATCTCAACAAGGCCAGTCCCAAGGATGATTTTCCCTCTCCCACACATCGATATGCTAGTTGAAAGTATGGTAGGTCATTCGATGTTGTCCTTTATAGACGGATTTTTTGGGTATAGTAAGATCTTGATGGCTTTAGAGGATATGGAGAAGACGTCTTTCATTACCGAGTGAGGTACTTATTGCTATAGAGTCATGCCATTTAGATTGAAGAATGCAGGAGCCACCTATCAGAGAGCAATGACCACCATCTTCCATGACATGATGCATCAGGATGTCGAGGTTTATGTAGATGACATGATTGTTAAATCCCGAGATAGATCAGATCACCTAGTAGCTCTAGAAAGGTTCTTTGAGAGGATCAGATAGTTCAGATTGAGACTAAATCCCAAGAAGTGCCCTTTCGGAGTGACTTCTGGGAAACTCTTGGGATATATGGTCAGTAAGAGAGGCATAGAGGTAGATCCAGATAAGATCAGAGCCATTCTTGACATGCCTACATCGAGGACAGAGAGAAAGGTCAAAGGCTTCTTGGGTAGACTACAGTATATCGGTAGATTCATTGCCAGATTGATAGACATCTGTGAGCCCATTTTTTTACTTTTGAGGAAGAGTCAACCTACTGTTTGGGATGATCAGTGTCAGCGCGTATTTGAGAGGACCAGAGAGTACTTGCTGTCACTTCCAGTCTTGGCACCTCCTACACTAAGCTGTCCTTTACTCCTATACCTGTCAGTCTCAGACTTAGCATTGCGTTGCATGTTGGCTCAGCTTGACGATTCGGGTAAGGAGCGAGCCATTTATTATCTGAGTAAGAGGATGCTAGACTATGAGACGAGATATGTTATGATTGAGCGTTACTGCTTTGCATTGGTTTGGGCCACTTGCCGACTAAGACATTACATGACCGAGTATTCAGTGCACTTGATATCCTGTCTAGATCCTCTAAGATATTTATTTGATAGGCCCGCTTTGGTCGATCGCCTCATGAGATGGTTGGTACTTCTGACTGAGTTTGACATCCATTATGTCACTTAGAAGTCTATTAGAGGGAGCATCATTGTAGATCACTTAGCCTCATTACCGGTTTATGATGGTAGAGCTATTGATGATGATTTCCCGGATGAGGATGTTGTTGCTGTGACCAGTTTATCAGGTTGGCGCATGTACTTTGATGGCGCAGCCAACCATTCTGGATACGGGATAGGTTTCTGATTACTACTCAAAAAATGTTATTTTGTACCTTGTAATTAACTCTTTTAAACACTTTTGAGTAGTAGTTATTATCTTTCAACTCAATTAGCATATTAAGGACCTTTGCAATCGTTTCTAATCAAATTATGTAAGTTTTGGTGTTTTTGATAGTAATTTGATCACCAAAGCAATCCAAGATTGAGGAAAGTTCTATGGAATCCATGGCAAAGCAATTGAAAGCTCATTAACATGAAGAATCTAAGCTTTGAAGCTTTATAATCCTTTGCCAAAAGCAAATCATGAATGCAATGAGGGAAAGCAAAGAGAGAAATCTAACATGAAGAATTCAAGAGGACAGCCACTATTGGACACTTTTGGAGCACTTCCTGGAGCTCAATTTATGCATACTATATGTCGTTTTGAAGCTCGGGAAGTCAGCAATCCAACGCTTCAAACGGTGCATGATTCGGAGTTGAAATGAAGAAGTTAGAACCATTGTAAGCCGATCACACCAAGCTAAAGGCCAATTTCGCAGGCTGTGAAATCAGCCTTTGGCTGCGAAATCACAAGAGGATGGCTGTGAAATCAGCTTTTGGCTGGGAAATGGTGTCCTTCAGCTTGCGAAATTTTCCAGCCATCTTGCACACCTACGAAATCCTCTTGAGTGCTTCTAGATATTTACAACCGACATTTTTAGATTTTTTTGCTTCAGATATTTGATGTCTAAATCCCCATTTTCTCCTTATAATCCAGCAATTATAGGATTCCTTATTTATTAAGTAAGAACAAAGGGTGAAGAACCTCATATATATTGTTTTTAATTTCCATTACAAAGATTTCTCGGGAGCTTGTTCTCAGAGATAACTTTTTGTATATTTTTGGAAGGAAGTAAAATACAAAGCTTTGCTCTGCCTTACCTTCTCATTTTGATTGCATTTATTTTTCTTACTAGCTAAACAAACTCTGAGGATGTTTCCTTAGAGAATGAGTGACTAGGCTTTTTGTTCCTTGGAGTTAAGGTAGCTAGATAAGGCCCCGAATGTAAGAATTGGTAGTTTTGTTGTTTCAATTGTTAATGAAGAGAAAGTGTGACCCGTTAATGATTTCTATGTTTTTAGTTAAATTAAAACACCTTCAATGCACCTAGGCCAACACTTGGTAAGGCAAGTGATCTCCATCCATTGAGATGCACTAGTTTACCTCTTGCAAGCCTTTGGAGGTGACTTGAAGGTAGGATTTTCTAGAATTGGCAACACTTGATAAGCTTTTGGACTCTAAGGAGACATCCATTAGTTATCTTTTACGAGCTTGAGAAGGGAAGTTCAAGGTTAATGATCACCTTGAATGGTGAAGGCTAGGTGAGAGGCAGGAGCCATTGCAAGATGCATCAGTGAGAGGGAATTAGTGCTGAAATCCATTAAAGGGAAACATTTGTACAACACCGGTTAGAGAATTAACTATATGTTAGCTCTCTAATGCAAAGAAAATATTCAAGTGACCGTAGCTTTTTTTTGCAGGAGGAACCTCACCCCTGTGAACCTAAAACTCCAAGAAACGCTTTTCTTCATAAGTAATTTCCATTACTTTCTTTTTAGTTAGCTTAAAACAAATCCTTTTTCAATTAAAGTTTATGTTTTCTTTTGAAGCTAACCTTGAAATGAAAAAGCACCAATTCAACTTTGAATTGGTATCAGTTGTAAGTTGAAAATCCTTCCCAGTGAACGATCTTAGAGCCACTATGCTATATTAGCTAAGGCTATCCTAGTGCATGGTGATATAGGTTATAATTTTTGTTGATTACTCCTGTCTGAGGACCAAACTCAAGGTACACCAACTAGGCATGCAAATAAGTTTCTTGTTGATATCCCCTCATGGCGATCACATTCCTAGATCTGTTCGTTTGGCATTCTCAGATCGACATCCTGCCACGAACAACATTGTTGAGTATGAGGCCTGTATCTTGGGATTAGAGATAGCTCTCGAGTTTGGGATTAGACAGATGGAGGTGTTTGAGGACTCCAATATGGTATTGAGACAGATTCAGGGTGAGTGGAAGACTAGAGATGTGAACCTTACGCCTTACCACACATATTTGGAGCTACTGGTTGGGAGATTTGATGATTTGAGATACACACATCTACCTAGAGCGTAGAACCAGTTTGCTGATGCCTTAGCTACTTTAGCTTCTATGATTGATATTCCTGTTGATGCCACTGTTCGTCATTTATTGATTGAGTTGAGATCTGTTCCTGCCTATTGTTGTCTGATCGACGATATGGAGATAGACAATGGTTTGCCATGATATCATCACATATATCACTTTTTGATACTTAATGTATATCCTGAGGTCGCCACGGCCAAGGATAAGAGAACATTGAGACAGTTGGTTGCCCGATTCGTGATTTGTGACAAGACATTATATAGATGATCAGCTGATGGGATGTTGTTATTATGCTTGGACCGTGCCTTTACCGATCGAGTGATGAGAGAGGTTCATGCGGGAGTCTATGGACCACATATGAGGAGACATATGTTGGCCTGTAAGATCATGAGGACTGCCTATTTTTGGTTAACCATAGAGACGGATTGTTGCCAGTTTGTGCAAAGATGTCCAGAGTGTCAGATAGACGGAGACCTCATTCACGTGCCGCCATCGAAGTTACATGCGTTGACTTCACCTTGGTCATTTTCAGTATAGGGTATCAACATCATTGGGAAGATTTCGCCGAAATCTTCCAGTGGTCATGAGTTTATCTTGGTTGCCATCAATTACTTCACCAAGTGGGTGTAAGCCATCTCATATGCGAAATTGACATCAGCTAGAGTCGCTAGCTTCATCATATCACACATTATCTATCGCTATGGAGTCCCTCACAAGCTGATTTCATATAGAGGGGTACATTTCAGAGCAGAGGTTGACACTTTAGTGTAGCAATATGGCATCCGATATCATATGTTGTCTATGTACAGGCCACAGACGAATGAGGCAATAGAGGCCGTGAATAAGAATATTAAGAGGATTTTGTGGAGGATGGTTAAGACTTCTCGAGATTGGTCAAAGAAGCTCCCTTTGCATTGTGGGCTTATCGGACTTCTTTTCGTACCTTTATAAGAGCCACACCTTACTCTTTGGTATACAGTATGGAGGTAGTGCTACCAGTCGAGATCGAGATGGGTTCATTGAGAATAACATTAGAGTAGCAGATTCTCGAGGCAGATTGGGCTCAGGCTCGTTTTGATCAACTCAATCTTCTATATGAGAGGAGATTGAGGGCAGTAGACCTTGTTCACGCATATCAGAGGAATATGGCCCGCGCTTTCAAAAAGCAGGTCAAGCCTAGACCACTACAGATAGGTGACTTAGTGTTGAAAGTCATCCGAGGATTGATCAAAGATCCTAGAGGGAAGTTCAGACCCAGTTAGAGCAGACCTTATTTCATCAAGGAGTTGACCCTAGAGGGCGCTACATGGTTGATAGATCTTGATGGAAACCAATTCTCAGAGCTGACCAATGTGGATCAGCTAAAGAGGTATTATGTTTGAGACCATGGTCGAAGGATGGGTGGCCATCATTTCGATTAGCCATATACCTTTTCACCATTTTGATATATAGTCCGTTGCTAACCCATTGAGCCTTGCATGTGCATTATAGCCTTTCTTTCTTATTGCCTTGCTCACACATTCGCACCGGGATAGGGGCCCTTTAGTGTATGCATACATTGCTTGGGAGTTTCATGAGCCTTGGACCTAGGGCATATTCTTCTCGTTATCTTTTTCTATCACTGCACCACTATATTTTTATCTCATCTCATTGGTTGTGTTATTCATCTCATCTTCTTTATCCTATCTGTTGCTCGTTTTGCATCATTTTCTTCCACCCCGAGGGGTGATCCTCCTCCGTTCATTATATAGAGGGTAGTCATATCATTTTCACTATCTATCCCATGGACATTGATATAGGGATCCTTAACTTGAGATGATCATTTCGTCAGAGAGAGTTTATGCTACATTGGCATTTGAGAGTATGTTTATCCATTTTACCTCATCTTTGTGGCTTTGTGGTTTGCGTTCAGAGCATGTATATTTTGTATATATGAAAAAAAAATACGAAAAAGAAAAAAATAAATAATAAGTACATATGTATGGTATTCTCTATCATTGAGTGTATATATCGATGTTTGAGGGTCATTTTATTGAGTATGTTTGTTGATGGGAGTTTGTATGTGAGCTTTCCGAGACCCTTCATTCTTTGTATTCATTTTGTTGTGTGTTTTGAGAGAGAAATGAGTGGCCTTCTCTTAGGAGCTCTAGGTCATTGTCCATTCCATCATTATGTTCGTTATTAACGTGACTTCCCTTCATATTTGATTTGAGCGGATCATCACTCATTCTCGTGTTCTGTGCTTCATCATCATCCTCGTTTTCGCTTCTGATTTATTATTTTCATTTCACCTCTTATTCTTTTCTTACAGCGACCCATCTTGGGTTTGATACTTTCTTTGCATCATCATTACACATCTCATTATCAGTTTGATTTGCTTCATTTGTCTCCTCATTGACATCATATTCACATTAGGCACCCTCAGGTCCATGGCTCACAGGATTTACTATACATGTTGCATTTCATATATGAGGAGGGCATGGGTTTCTGATCATTGGGTATTTGAGCTTAGTTTTCCTTCATTTTTATCACTCTATCACTTTGGCCTATGTTACGTCTAGTGTCTTAAGACCACCATGAGGCTATGAGATCAGATGTCGTCTTCGACAACCTCTATTTAGACAAGTGTTTGAGATCTGGTTGACATCTAGATATCGTCATGCTTCTTTTTCTAAGAAACGTCTTTTTAATGTTTAGATCTGATTCAACTGTGTTTGGATTACTCGTATCACGCGTTTGATGATAGATGATTTGATGTCATCTGACCTTTCTGATCTATCACACATCTGATGCCATACTGGGGTATATTCCGTTTCGGGTGAGATTTACAGATCTTCACGGAGTTGCATGCTTATCCTCACTTACGAGGTGTACACTGAGATGATTGACTAGTTCGCTATTTTATGATGATCCCTCAGTGGAGCCTCTGTGGAGCCATTCAGCTAGACCCATATTTCTCAGCATTTGGTTATCGTCATGCTTCTTATTTTGAGAGATGTTCCCTAGATGTTTGGATTTGATTTGGATTACGAAGATCACATGTTCGATGATAGATAATTCCATGTCTCCTGGTTTCTGACCTACCGTACATTCGATGCCATACTGGGGCATATTTTCATTCTAGATGAGATTTACAGATCTTGATGGAGTTGCACGCTTATCCCCACTTGCGAGATGTACGCCGAGACGATGATTTATTCGCTATTTTTACGATGATTCCTTGGTGGAGCCTCTTAAGAGCCCTCTAATTAGGCCTGCACTTCTCGACACTTAGATGTCATCATGCTTTTCCTTCTGAGAGATACTTCTTGGATCTGTGAGTTCGATTCTACCATGGACGTGGATGACTAGGATTGCATGTTTGATGATGGATGATTTGATATCATTTGATTTTCAGACCTGTCACATATTTGATGCCATACTGGGGCATATTTCCATTTTTGATCCAAATTTGTAGATCCCCCACTGATTTGCATGATCATCCTCGGTTATGAGATACGCGTCAGGTTGATGATTCGATTTCATTTTGTTATAATTCTCTGGTGGAACCTTTATTGTGTTTTTCAGTCAGGCTCATGTTTTCTGATATTGTCATGATTCTTGGGTGGAGTTACTCCAGGCACATAGGTTCCCACATCACCAGTTTAGTGGAGTACATGTCAGATCTTTTATGCATCCCCATGGAGTTATTATTGAGTTATCAGGATAGCCCGGATACATCTGATGCCATATTGAGGCATATTCCTTTATTTAAGCTATGGAGGTAATTATTTTCTCATAGATCTCTTATAGTCTTCATCGCTCAACCGATAGATATTTATGTGCACTATTGGTCATTGTTTTGATGCTTTTGGCCTAGACGAGCCCTTAGCGGAGCACAACATTCGGGTTTTAACTACCCCACTATCCATGATTCTTCAGTAGATTGTTGTGTTGGGATCATAGTGGTTATCCCAACAAACTATTCTCTTGAGACTCCCTAGTGGATCATTCGTTTGAGATGACGATGGATTCTTCCAGTAGAACGTTTTGAGCTAGAGTAGTTTGATTTATTCGGACACTTTGTCAGACCTCATGATTTAGTCAGATGGGTTATGAGACTATGCTCACAAGTGATTTGATTATTCCGACTCACTAGCAGAGCATCTTTTGAGACACAAGAAGTCTCTTCCAAATCCTTCCAGTGGAATGAGAGTTGCGACGACACATTACACTGGGGCATATTTCCCCTCCTCATCATTTTCTTGTATTTCGGCATTCAGAGCCACCTGTCATTCTCAGTTACGACGTTCAGAGTCGCCCCTTTTCAACTTGGTGTTTAAAGCCACCATGTCTTCTTGGTTACGACATTCAGAGTCGTCTTTCTTAGCTTTACATTCATGGTTATCAGTTTAGTTTGGCATTTAGATCTGTTGTTTCTGCTTGGCATTCATAGCTATTATTTTTTTAGTTTGGTGTTCAGAGCCACAGTTTCTTCACAGTTTGGTGTTTAGAGCCATCGTTTTGGGTTGACATTTAGAGTTATCACACCATCTTTCTTTAGTTTGGCGTTCAGAGTCGCATCTTCATTTTGGCATTCAGAGCCACCTTCGCGTTTTTAGTTCGATGTTCAAAGCCACCATCATTATTTTCATTTGGCGTTCAGAGCCACATCTTCAGTTTGGCGTTCAAAGCCACATTTTCATTTCGATATCAGAGCCATCACCTTCTTCATTCGGCGTTCAGAGCCATTGTTCATTTTTTGCTTGGCGTTCAAGGCCACATTCTCATTTCGACATTCAAATCCATTTCTCCACTTGGCGTTTAGAGCAGCATTTTCATTTCGATATCAAAGCTATCACTTTTTTCGTTTGGCGTTTAGAGTCATTGTTCACTTTCCGTTTGGTGTTCAGAGCCACATGTTCATTTCGACATCCAGATCCTTGTTTTTTGTTCGGCGTTCAGAGCTGTATGGTCATCTTGACGTTCATAGCCATTGTATGCCTTTAGTTCGATATCATCGCATTTCTTGTTTGGCGTTCAGAGTCGTTGTTCATTTTTCATTTGGCGTTCAAAGCCGTTGTTCTCTTTAGTTCGATATTCAGAGCTACACCTTCAGTTTGATGTCCAAAGTCACATTTTTTTTGTTTGGCATTTAGAGTCGTTGTTCATTTCATTTTGGCATTCAGAGCCACATCTTCATTTTGGCATTCAGAGCCATATTTTCTGTTTGACGTTCAAAGTTGTTGTTCATCTTCATTTTGGCGTTCAGAGCCGCTTTTTCATTTTGACATCCAGAGCCATCACATTTTTAGTTTGGCGTTCAGAGCCACATGTTCATTCTGACATTCAGAGTTGTTATTCATTTTCGGTTCAGCGTACAGAGCAGCTTTTTCATCTTGGAGCTCAAAGCCGTATCTTCAGTTAGGCGTTCAGAGTCGTTGTTTACCTCTAGTTCGACATCTAGATCACCTTTTCCGTTTGGCATTTAGTACCTTTGTTTCTCTTCAATTTGGTGTTTAGAGCCGCATCTTCATTTTGGTATTCAGAGCCGTTGTTTGTTTCCAGTTTGGCATTTCGAGCCATCATGTATTTCTTCCGTTCGGTGTTCAGAGCCATATCTTCAGTTTGGGGTACAGAGCCACACTTTTAGTTTGATGTTCAAAGTTGATGTCTTTTATTTGGCGTTCAGAGCCACGTTTTCAGTTCGACACTCAAAGTCATCATGCCTATTTTTCGTTCGACATCCAGATCCATCACCATTTCCCTCCATTTTTGGTTTTTAGTGCCATTGGGCATACTCCTTCAGGCCTTTTGAGTCACTTTTTTTCCTTTTAGTTTTGGCGTTCAGAGCCGTTTTTCATACCCATTCATGCATTTTGAGTCACCATCTTTCTTAGTTTTGGAGTTCAGAGCCATTTTTTCATACTCATTCAAGCATTCGATGCCACATCTTTCTTTAGTTTGGCATTTAAAGCCGTTGTATATATCCGTTCAGGCGCCTTGAGTCACCATCTTTCTGTGTTTTTTATGTTCAAAGTAATTTCTCTTCAGTTGTATCATTCAAATTCACAGTCCTTGGCATTCATATTCACTGGCATTACACATCTTGCCTTCATGGGTTTGCATTTATCCTCATTTTCATCACATTGTTACCCTGTGCTTATCGCCTATTCGTCACCGCTTTTCCAGATTTCTCTTTCACTGCTCTTGACATAGTCTTTTGAGTTCCCGACACATACTTCGGTCATGTTGTTGGGCACCCTACACTTGTCATTTTCATGTAGTTCACATAAGATAGTCTCCTTCGGACAAATTCTTCCCGTACTTTAGAGTGGTTCGACCGTTACTCATCTTTGATTTGGTTTTTCGAGTCACTTTTGGAGACGTCTTAGAGGGAGCCTAGGTCCTTAGTGTGGTTTCAGAGGCATTTTGAGACATTCTCTTGTCTTAGTTTTAGAGCCTTTTGTCCATCTGTTGGCTTGAGTGAGTCTGTGTCTCACTAACATCCTTTTGGGGGTCTCCGTTATTCTTCGGTAGAGTTCACTTTGTTCCACTCATTATTCACACTTTCTTTTCACTTCAGTGTTCATATTCCTTACAGTCATGAGCTCTATCAAAGAGAGGCATATTTGTAGACCCCCATTTGGGGCTCGTTTTCTGCAGCTCGTTTTTTTGCCAAGTGGAGCAATCCTAGAGGGCCCTGTGTTGATTCCCAATTGGTTCTTAAGGAATCATAATAGTTTTTTTGAGAGGCAATGAGAGGTCGACATGTGTCAAGAAGATTCTAGAAAAAGTTGAATCCGTTATGTAGGAGCGTAGCCAGCTACAGGGAGGGGGTGCTTTTGTCGCTGGTTTTGAGAGATATTTGATATAGGAGAGGTTAGCTTGGGGAGCAAGTTGCTGGAGGGAGGTTGAGTTGGGTTTTAGAGATATTTTGGGAGGAGGTTTTTCTTGGGAGGCTAGTAATAGGAGCGTAGACTAGGGATTTTTTTAATAACTCAGAGGAAAAACGAGGGGGAGGGGGAGATATATATATATATATATATATATATATATATATATATATATATTTATATTCTGGAGCATTTTTCTTTGGCTTGAGAGGTTACAGAGGGGGAAGAAGAGTGAAACTTGCTGATGATTTTTCTTTTAGCTTGCTGGTAAGAGTAGAAGGAGATATCATTTTTTTCTAAAGATAACAGAGTGAGGAGAAATGAGTTGGAAGGTGAGCATCTCGAGAGTTAAAACTTGGAGTCCTGCCACTCTTGCTTGGAAATGACTTTCTCAAGTATGATTGCTACAGGCTCATTGATTGTTTTTGGCTATTTGACACTCTTCTATGTCTCTTGTTGATATTTGAATGTTGTTTGATTTGCTTGGGGTGGATAATGAAGGCCACTTGTTGCTTGTTTAGATATAATCTTGAACTCATGTTTGACATAGTTAATCTTAGCATGTCTTGTCTCTGTTGTGAAATACTTAAGAATCATGCCAATATTTGCATTCGATGCTGTTTTTCTCACCTAATTAGAGGGTTCACTAATGACCCATGAAGTGAAGCCTCTTTTGAGGATATTTTCATCGATTATCTTCCATGCTTTGTTTCCATGATTTTTTCTTTGTTGTGGCTACTCCTTGCTCCTGGATCGTGTTCAATGCATAGACTGTGAAAGATTTGGGTCTGGTTGCAAACTCCTACAAAGGAAGGAAGATAAAGAAAACAACAAGAAGGAAATGTTCTCAAAGGAAATATGGTGTGTCATTCATAAGTATGCCTGAAGGATAATGAGCTGAGAAATTTGGGACGGATGAAATAGAGCTGGTGAGAATGTTTGTGAAAATAAGAAGAAGGAACAGTAAGTAGACATCCCAAAAATTCCTTGTTAAAGAGGAGGTTTCCTCTTCTTTAATTCCATTCCAAAAATATGGGTGGTTCTGTGATGTGGTGGCAAGTATATTAGGCTTCAAGTGACTTCTAGATTTGATGGGTTGCGTGCTTGATATGAAGGACTCTGGACTATGCTCTCTGAATGACACAATCAATACGCTCATTTGACCAGAAAATTTCCCTATCATACAGTTGCCAGACAACATCTTCAACTTTAATGGAGTGCTTATGCACAGGACCTCGTTCTCATCTTGCAGTAGCATGTCATATGTTCAAATGGGAAAATCAAAGTTACATGGGTGAAACCATTAAATTTTAAAAATGTCATTTGAAAGGCCCCTATTATCTCAAAGTCTGAATAAACAGAGTTTCCAGTATATGACACTTTCTGTCTGTTGGCTTGGCTCATGTGAAGGTGTGTCATATGAACGTTATATGATTTTGACAACTGCAACTTCCTCTGGAGAAGTCAGTGAAAGTGAGGAAGAATCAGTGGGCCGTTAGAGTGAATAAAAGAGAGAGATAGATTTTCTCACAAACAAGGTTGAGAGAAGAAAGACCAAGGGGGAATTCTCTTATCCATGTACCTTCAAGGGGAAAAATGTTTGAGAAAGCTCAGTGTTATGAGCCTGCATCGATAAAATATTGAGGATGCTATCCTGGCTTTGCAACCTGGTGAGGTAAGAAAACATGCAACACATGCAATGAAGGCTCAAGAAATATGGGTTCAGAGTAGCTTCAAGCAAAGGTGACAATTTCCATGGATACTTGTCAAATATATTATTGAACATCAAGAGTTTGTATGCGAGATCTTGTCACTTGATACTGGAAAAACAATGGTTGGTGCCTCTTTGGAAGAAATTATGGCAATTCGTTAAAAGATCACCTGGCTTTTTTCAGAAGGTGATAGGTGGTTAAAGCCTGAATACTGGCCTACTGGAAAGTTAATGCTTCACAAAACAACTGAAAAAATGGTGTTGTAGGATTGTTGTACAAGCTGCCATTTTAGGTTAGAAACGACTGGGGAAGGTCATGACTGTGTTAATTTCGAGAAGTATCACCATGCTCACTCATTACCTTTCGAACCTTCATTTCTTTTAAAAACCCATTTCCCATTACCTCTCATTATCCACTTTTTTCATTTTATCACCCCCATGCACATCCACCAAACCCATTTGCTCACTTCCTATCCATGTACGTAAAAATCATTGCACATGGTCACCCTCATCCTTGTACACCCATCATACTTAATATCTCACTGATTTTCATCACCAAAACCCCATCTTACAGCCACACCTCCATCCTCTACAACTTCTCATTCGACAACATCCTCAAGGAGCAGTACAAAGACCCTTGGAATGAGGTCAGAATGGGAAGTTGCTTGAAGAACTCAATGCCCTTGTTGGCACCATTTCTGTTAAGCACTGTTCTGATGATGATACCACCACTAGGTCCCTCTTACTTGTCACTGCTTCTGTGGACAAGATGGTGCTCAAGAAGTCCATCAATGTCAACCTTGATCTCGAAATTTTTGGCGCTATCATCTGGGTTGGCCGCTTTTCCATTGAAGTTCAGCTTGAAGTCACTCAATCTATAAATGAGAGCTCCAATACTTCAGACTCAATGGCTCTTATGACCAACTTCATATTTATGGCCTGTGACTATAAGACAAAGAAAGTTGCCCTAGTGAACCAGTTGTCACCAGAAACAGAACAAGAGAAGTTGCTTTTTGAAGAAGCAGAAGCAGAAGCAATGAATAATCTCAGAAAAAGGAAAAGGGGAGGAGAGAGAAGAGACTTTGAGAATGGGGAAGTAAATAGGCTTGAAGCACTGTTGGCTGAAGGATGCATTTTTTGTGACATGCCAACCTTGGCAGACAGGGAAAGCATTCTTCTATGGCTTACCTACCTGGAGAACTCCTTAATTTGCCAGCCACAGCAAAGGAACATCCATGGTCGGATCTTTGGAGGGTTTTTAATGCATCGTGCATTTGAATTGGCATTCTCAACAGTTTATGCCTTTGCTGGCATGGTACCTTGCTTTCTAGAAGTTGATCATGTTGACTTCTTAAGACCTGTTGATGAGGAACACGATTGTAAGGATTATGAAGATGGACATGCTTACTACTGCAATAATGGATCCATGCACCTTTGCTAACTGAGGACTCCATGCTTGATATTGGGAATATGTGAAAATTCATAATGATGAATGGACATCCTACACGGCTGAAAATGAATGAAATGGCAAAAGTGTAGTAGTTGTGATCATTTTCTCAAGGCGACTTATAACAAAAGATGAATCTGTTTTTCAAGCTAGACCCACTGCACTGAAAAGAGAAGGTGATGATGGAAAATTGGTCATGGAATTTCTAAAGTCTAAGGAGTTAAACAAGAAAGCTGAGGTAGAAAATTAGAAGGAACACTCCTCGAAAAATGAACCCAGAAGAAAAAGCTCCTTGCACAATTTGCATGGCCACTTTTAGATCATGTGTCATCATCCATTCCCTCATTCCCAACTTTTGAAAATAATTTCCCCAAGCCCCATTTTGTCAATATTTTCTCAAATTTCTAGTTTTCAAATAATCCAACTTCCCTATCTTTCATCCTTAGAGTTTTGAGGTCTTAAAAGTCTCATTTTTAATCAAATTTTATTGCCATCTTTCTTTCTGGCACACAATTTTCTAACTCCTTTGATTTTTTTAAAATGTTTTAAATCAACATGAATTTAATTTCATGATTCCAATTAATGGAATTTACAAAATTAATTCATGCAAAAATAAATTGGGCTTTGGTGGGGGCCCAACATCAAATAATTTTATTTGAAATAAAAATAAACTTGAGTGAACTGCCATGTGTGCCATTGATGATTTTGTATTCTATTTAGTGACATACAAGCTATATTTTGTATTCATTAAATGCACATTAACCCCATTTCTTGATAGCGTATTGTGGCTTGTTGCCCAGGTATGCATCCATTTCCATTCTAGTCATTCTCTATGCATGTTTTTATTCCCATAAGTGCATGATCAATTTGAGAATTCATTGATTTTCTTTTTGATTGCTACGTCGACTTCATTTTATTAGTAGAGACCCGACTTTAAGGACTTAGAGGGGTGCTACGGTCTTTACCGTACCTTCCGGATAAGTAACCTGACCCCTGAGTCTAATCCGATTTTTCACAGACCACTTTTTCCAGAATAAGGAGTCACACTTAGGGTTTTCTTTCTTATTTTGTTTACCCTTTTAAAAATAAAATAAAAATAAGTGGCGACTCCAAGTCATTTTCTAATAAATAAAATCATTTTCAAAATAAAATCGAACTCGCCATCGAATAGAAGCGCATGAGCCGAAATGCGAGGTTCACAACGTGTTTGATTTGACCAGCTTGAGTTATAACTTAATCTCTTTTATTTGTAGTATGCCTCTTCAAATGTACGTTTAGATGAGTAATATTCCTAACTTTGAGTCACTAGCAAGCTCTATTTGATAAACATTTTGGTTTTATCATCACCATGCCATAATCATTATATATATATATATATATATATTCAAGATTATTCCAAAAAAACAAAAAGTCGTTTCTTCAAAATGGTTGATTGGACACTAGGTTGAGAGGGAGAGCAACTAATGGTATTTTGTTTAAGAAAGGCTAAAATTATCATCAAAGCTATAGGGAAGTGAATTATTTTTATTTGGATCCCTTTTTTTTTTTCCCAAAGTGAAAAAAATGTGAAATTTATGAAATTTTTTTTATAGATTATAGTATTAGATGTTTAAACAAATAAGTAAATTAACCAAATAATGAATAAAAACTAATTAAAATTTTAAATACAAAATAACAATAGAAAGATTAATATTATATCTAGATTATAATAAAGTAAAAAATTAAATGAATAAAAATCTCATTGTATAAATTAACAAATAAATAATAAAATTTTATAATACTTGAGCGCACAAAACTTGAAACGTGAAACTTTAGAAGTTGAGGTTGAGTGTTGAATTGTGAGATTGAGACTTGATATAAAAATTAAGAGAATTTGAAATTAGTTGAAAAAATTTTGTGAGTGAAAAAAAAAAAAACGGAAATGAATGAGGTATTTGTTAGGTAGGGGAAAGGGAGAGAAAACTCAATAAAACGAAGAAAAAAAATATTCCAAAATGCTCATATGACACTTAATATTTAAATGAATAGTTTGTGGGGTGTCCACAAGGTTTTTTTTTATTTATTATTATTTTTAAATCAACAACATATTTTTTTTTTTTAAAAAATAAAGCCTTAATTTTTAAAATCAACAATAATTGATAAAATTTTAACATAGTTAAAATTTAAAATGGGTGGTTGGTAGGGTGATTATAGTATTATGGGGTTAATCCGCTTGGGTGGGGTGCAAAAAATAGTAATTCGGAGGATTTTGAAAACATGAATTGCGAGTTAGGTGTGTTAAGCCTTGTTTAGACTTTTAGGCCAGACTTGGGTTGGTCCGAGGGTGAGGGCCAACATGAGAAATCCTTGACCCAAGCCTAACCCATAAAATTTTGAGTGAGTTTTAGGTTTGAGATTTTTTGGGCTGGGGTGGGCTTTGGGTGAGGTTTGTTTGGGTAGACTTTAATTGATATTTAGTGGTTAAGGATTTTCTTGTATAATCAAATGCAAGAATCTAATGTCTCTAAAATTTTTATGGTAAGTAAAAGTTCTCACAATCTTTTAAAAGTACTACAATAGAAGGAGATGAATTATCTCATAAAACATGTTTCTTAATGGGTGTGTATGTGTCATTGATATGAGAGTCATAACCATTGCTTAGCGTTGCACATTTCTTAAATTTCTTATATAATATTGTCATTAATGTCTCTTATAAGAATATTACATTTATTTATTTTCAAATTAAGTTATTGTTTAATCATAATAATTATTATAAAATGAAAACCCTCATTTTTATTTCATTTTTAAGAAATGATTTAAGATTAAATTTCAAATTTTAAAAAATAAAAGTCTACAAATAGGAATTTGATCCCTTCAAGTCTCAAAGATGGGGGGCAAGGAGGAAAATGTCGCAATATTTCGTATATCGAATATGGGATTTGAACCCCAAACCAAAAGGGTTGGGGTTCACTCCACTTACCATCTGGGCTAACTCACCCTTGTAATATGAAGTGCACCAAACATATATATACTTAATGTCATTATATAAAGAAAATGTTAAAAGAATATTTTAAAGAGCATATTAATTATAATTATTTTATAATTAAACGCAAATTTTTTTTTTAATTAATTACTAAAAATATAAAAATTATATAATTTTCTTCATAATGTTTTTAATATCATTAATAATTAATTAAATATTAAAAAATTATATATATATATATATATATATATATATATATATATATATATATATATATCATAATTTATTTTATATTGTTTAATACAATTGAATTAAATGGATCATATTTTAATATTAATATATATTTTAAAATTAGACATATTACAATCAAATATCATAATATTATATGTAATTTAATAATAAATGTACACTTATAAAATTCATATTTTTATCGATGCATACGATATTATTATCAAATATGATAAATCATGTTATACATATATCAAAATTTTCAATAAAATAACTTTAAAATGTTTATTATACTTTTAATTATATTATTATGAGATTTTCCTTACATTTTCATGAGTTTTTAACAATTTTAAACTTATCGATATTTTTTTCCAAAATATCCGTTGATATATCTCCGATAAATCCGATATATCCGTAAAATCAAAGTACCGATATATCCGTGATTACTGATATTTTCATCCTTGGATGGGGGATGATTTCCATAATTATTACTAGGCTATAAATTTTTGTTTATTTTTTAGGCACCACCCATTATAGATAAATACTTAGATCTTGCCACACCTACAACTCTCGCAGTCATTTGTTGGCTCTACACGCAACAGTATTTGACCAAGTCCAATCATTTTTTTCCCTAAATGTCTTTCTTGTACAAGGACAAGGCTACATGATGAAGTAAGATGTTTTAATTTTGTAAAAAAGGAGATGATGTGAACTAGATAAAGCATAATTTAGGGTAAGTTTCCTTGATCCCTCAACTTTTTTTTCTCTCTTCCTTTTAAACTAGTAGTTGAAGCAAACTTGAAAAACAATAACTTATTTTACACAAAATTTAATTTTTTAATAACAAAATAAATCCTTCATGTATTTTACCATCACTAAAAACTTTTTGTACTAATATTCCTAAAATATTACTGAATATGCATTTATATTCATGATATTTGCAACAATATTTCTTGGTTTGTTTCATTAAAATATGTTGAATTCTACATATAGTTAGTCAAACTTGTCCTTGAAGATTTTCTTTTAGTGGTGAGCTTCTTTGTCTTTACTAAATAGGTCTTTCTTGTTGGACCCTCTACAACATCTATTTGTTCTAACCACCATTGGAGGGTTGCTCTAATGATGTTTAAGTTGGTTATCATTATCAAAAGGAATGAAAAATGAGATGATTTTAACAGTGAGTTTTCTTTTGATGACTTTAGACAACTTAAGATTTTGTATTGATATATATATTTTGTAGCAACTCAACATTGCATGATATAAACAAAACATGAACCATTCTTTAAAAGAATTAACATAGTTTTTTGAAAAATGACCCACAATCAACTCTAGAATCCTAAGCTTTATAGCGAAGAGGATCTTTACTTAGATGGAGAAAATGTTTTTTTTTTTTTTTTAAACATGATTGGATTGATTTGTGGTTGTTGTATTTGTTTGAGGATTAAGCATCTTGTTCACACATAAGTTTTTAAAAAATTACATATCAACACAACACTAGCTTCTTCCCACCGACTTAGAAAGCAAAATTTATTTCTTTTAAACCATAGTAAATCATATATCAGTTTTACACCCCCATTTTAAAAGTACAAAATTAATGAAAAGATATTAAAATTTTCATATATATATATATATATATATATAATGATAAAGTTTTAATCATGTGTGCAATTAATGAAAACTCATACCTTGTACTCAAAGGAATGTCTAGGCGTGTCCATGTGAAAGAAAAGTATTGATTAAGTAATTAATATGAATCCAATATATTTTAGTTCAAGATGCATAGTGTTATGAAATAGAGATTGAGTACTTAAGCTATTTATAGCTAGATAATATGACCTTAACTTTTCATAAAATACTTATATGTATTGAAAATAATGTCATTTTCAATATAAATAGAGTTGATAAAATATTTAAGAAAGGAAATTTCACTCATATTAATTTTTCCTTTTACCACATTCGTATGTGATGTGCTTGGAGGATGTACAAGACAGTTATAGAAATGACTTAATTAATACTAGTTACAATGCACAGACAATGCATGCAATGTACGAAAAAACTTATTATCAAAAATATTATTTTATACAAATAAAAAAATATATGTTAAAAATCACGAATTAAAAATTAAGAAATAGTTAAAACTATATTTTATGTGCCTATTAAATTTAAAATATAATTGAAGATAATCTGCAAGGTAACACTTTAGGTGTCAATTAAGAAAAAATATAATTGAAAATACTATATTTTTAATAGTTATTTTTATTTATTTATTTATCATGGTGAGGCTTACAAATAAATTGAATTTTGTAATGTTAAATAAGATATTTAATTGTGTAAAAAAACTAATAAAATAAAGTGAAATTAAAGAAGAAAATAAAAATAAAGTTAGAAGAAAAAACATTAAATTCAAAATAAAATTTTTGAATTTCAAGCTAATCAAGTATAAATATATGAGCATTAAAAAGGGAATATTTAGTGCTTGGAATATACTTTCTACTTTTTATTTTTCCATTTTTCCCTTGAAATTAAGAAAAGATCAGTCACATAAAAGAGATGAACAATAATAATAATAATAATAATAATAATAATAAGATAGTGTTTTGAGTAGTTAAGGATCCCTTTTTGATATTTTATTAATTTAAATTTTAAAACCTCAAATCATGATTTGCCAAAAAATAAATACAATTTTGAAATGATGATATTTCATATCAAAATAGTGAAAGAAATTATCATAAAATATGGATATAACATTATTTTATGGATGAAATTGATCATTTTCAATTATATTACATAAATGAGTCATAGGACTAGTTAAGTAATTATAATAGGAAAAATGGTTATAAGACTTAATTAATAGAATAGTTATATGCTTTTTTAAATCTAATAACAAACTATAATATTAATAAACATGTAGTCAAAAGATGATATGAATAACATTTTTTTAAAACAAAATATAGATAGAAGGCATATAAATTTTTAGATGGTTTTAAATATCAAATATTTTTTTAAAAAGGTGACAATATGTGTGGTGAGTATTGTGTGAAATATATAAGTTGAGACTTATCTTTTATACTAGTAAGTTTGTATATTTGGTACTTCCATATTTGAAGATTGATATTTAATGAATATATTTATCTATGCTAGTTAGAATTTTTTTTATCTTAATTAAACATGATGAAAAGTTTGAAATTTATGAAAAATAGTGGATTTATTTTAATTTTTAAAGTTAAAAAAAAATAAAATTTGTTTGATATAGATCTCTTAATTATAGCAGGTGTTTTTAACTAAAGTTGTTAACAATACAACTTTCCATGTAAATGATAGTTGAAGAAATTACTCCAGAACGAGTGTGTAAAGTTGAAAATTGTTAGACCCTACCATGAGTCTCAAGATAAGTAAAGGTCCTCGAGATGGGTATGTTATGGGATGGCTAAAATCCCATTGTGATGGTTAGACCCCATTATAAGCCTCAAGATGAATATGTATGTGGGATGGTTAAGCCCCATTATAAGCATCTGAGTTCTTCAAGCTCCATTGTTAGCCTTTAAACGGTTAAGTCTTAATATGAGTGTGCATGAGAGTAACATAAAATGATATAAAGATGATTAATGATGCTTTATTGACAAATAATTGTTTTTCATATACCCTTGGTCCTAACAAGTGGTATTAGAGTTAGGTCATGGGTTCGAGTTATAAGAGCTATATGTTGGAGAAAGGATTGTTAGGCATGCAACAATGCTGCTCTCTGGTAAAATAATGGCTAAAAAGATGAGATGGTTAAATCCTAAGTCCTAACAAAAGTTGTGTCCATATGTTGGGGAAAAGATTGTTAGACATGCAATAATATTTTGAAAAATAACTTGGATGGATGTGTAAGAATGTCAATGGTTTGACCCCATTATAAACCTCGAGATAAGTTGAACCACGTAAAGAGAATTAATTTGACTTCATTGGTAGTTATTTGTTTTCAATGAGATGACCAAGTCCTTAGTCCTAAAAAAATATTATATCTACTTGTAAGGTCCCAAAGTTTCCTTCAAATTATTTAGGAAATCATATATTTTAAGTCAAAAACTCTATTCAATGATCATGATTCTTTTAAATTTAAAAAGGATTTACCAATACATGCATATATTTGAAGAGAGATCAAAGCAAACAAATGTTGAATACTTCATAAATTTAGTAGATTAGATATGTATAGTTATCTTTTCTCTTTTATATTTCTAATTCAAAGTAAATATAACCTAAAATAAATTTAATGTTAAAAGTATTCTATCTCTTGCTCCCTAGTTCAAAGTAAAATCTCTCTAACATTGCCTTAATATAAAATTTATAAGTTAGGGAAAATGGGAAAAATTTGTTTTTGTTGCTTAAAATTAAAAAAAAAAAAAAAAAGATAAATTACTAAATAGTGGATGACCAAAAAAGTTACCTTTCTTGGAATTAAATTTAATGTTTTGCAAATAACTTATTTACTAAAGACACATAAATAGTTGATTCTAAAAACTTTTAAGTACATTTAGGTTTAACTTTCTAAAACATCAAAGCCAATTTACAAATAAAATGCTAAAAGTAAATTCAACATTCCATTGATTTTGATTATAAACATTAAAGGAAATACTTTTCTTAGATCTAAATCCAAAGTATGAATTTATTTTGATTCTAAATTAAAAAAAAAAAACAAAATGAATTATTAAATTGTGAACTACAAATAATTGCTTTTCTAAGAATTAAATTCAAAATATGCATTTTTCATTCTCAAAAAATTAAAACAAATAACTTTTGAAAGTAAAGTAAGCTATGGATTATTTTTAATTTTTAAAAATTTAAAGAAAGTACAAAAAAAATAAAAAATAATTATCCTTGTTGGAAACAAATTCAAAATATACATTTATTTTGATTCTAGAAAATTAAGGTAAATACATTTTTTTTTGGTAATAAACATATCTAGTCATTTATTTTGATTCTAGAAAATTAAGGTAAATACCCTTTTTTTGGTAATAAATATAGCTAGTCATTTATTTTGATTTTAAATGTGAAAGGAAATTCAAAAGAAATTACTAAAGAAATGTTGCCACTAATAAATTTATAATTAAATATTTTAAATAAAGCAGTCCTAAAATGGTAAATAGATTAGACTAGACATAGACAATATTCTTTCCTTCATCATTTTATAGGTGATTGGATGGAATTTTTAATGCACAACTTATTTAAATCCCTTGGGGGTGGAAAAGGCCCTAATATGTTTAACTACCATGAGTAACTTTTGGGGACATTATGAAAGTGGAGGTGAACATGAAAGTAGAAAAGAAGAGAATGAGAGAATTGAAAAGATACCTTTGATCAAATCAATGATTTAGCATGGGTAAAAACATTCACTTTTTGTTTTTTTGTTTGTTTGTTTTTTTTTTTTTGTAATTGATTCATACATATTTGTCCATAACAATATCAAATTTAATTTATGTTATTTTCAGGAGCATGGAAACATCAAAATAATATCCTTGATTGGGAACAACAAGTGGAGAAGAGAGGAAATTGTTTTTCATATTTCTAAATGTATTTCCTCTTGTTGTTCCCTACCTTTTGGGTTTCTTTGCTCAGGTAAGTTTTACAACTCTTAGATTAAATCCCACATAGGAGAATGTGATTATGTGCAACACATTAACATGATGCATGCCCTTTCTCAAATGCATTCCCATGCATATTTTTAAAATTTTATTTATAGCTAATTTCATGATGAAAATTGTGTTCTTTTGAGTTTTCTAACATTGTTGGTTCCACAGATAGAATTTCTTCAATTGGAGATGGAGCAACAATTGGTATCAACATTAAGCTTTTAGGGAATGATACATGTTGAAAACTCCTTGACTTCGAGAAACAGAGCTACTACACAACCAAGGAAGATGTAGTTAAGAAATTAACATTTGATGATGGCTAGTCACAAAATATATGTTTTATGGGGGTTATGGCTAATGATAGTGAATACCTAAAGTAAGTCACTACATGTTCTCAAACAAGCATGACTATTATATTTTATTCAAAAAAGAAAAAATTAAATTGTATGTAGTTAGAGGAGCATTGTTGCAACAAAGGATGAAAGGTGTTTTTAAATTATGAGAATAAAGATGATAGTTTGATAATGACTATAAAGGAATTATGGGAATAAAGATGATAGCTAGCTTGAAAAAAATAAAATAAAATCAAAGTTCGTAGATTATAAATCAAGTTTAAGGAAAGATCATAAGTGAAAATTAATGAATTTAAATATTTTGCCTCACTTTTACATTGATTTCTAATCATAAATAAGAAAAATCATGTCATTTTATTGAAAGAAACATTGAGTGAGTCTCTAAAAGTAATTCAAAGTTATATTTGTGAATTTAAATTTGTGTGAAACTAGAGAAAGAAAAAAAAATTCATTACTTTATTGATGATTGCGCGAAACATTATTTACATTTACCAAGAAGCAAAAACAAGGCATTACAAGTATTTAAACACTACAATAACAAGGTTGAAAATCAACTTAGAAAAAAAAATTAAAAATAGTAAAAAGTAAAGGGGGAGAATGTAAAAGACCTTTTATTGCATTTTGTTCATAACATGGTATTATTTACCAAAAAAATCACTCCTTGTTCATCTCAATCAAATGGTTTTGCTGAACATCAGAACTATGTTGATAACATGGGGAAGTAATTCTTTTTGAAAATCACATTCTTATTAACAGTATACCACATGAAAAAAGTATAACTCACTCTATATGAATTACGGAAAGGAGGAAGACCTTCCTATGGATATTTGAAAGTATGGATTTGTTTAGTAAAGGTAAGTTCTCTTCTTCATGTGCTAGTTATTGCTATGAATACCATCTTGGTTTTTCATGCATGCAAAAATATTTACAAATGAAATTTGATACTATAACGGACAAAGAGATATTCATCAATGGAAAGAGAATATTAAGAGAGATTATCAATTCAAGATTAAAATAAATAAGTAAATGTTGTCAACAGTGGTAACTTTTAGTTTTCCTAGTATTCCTAGTCTTTTTCATCTTTACTTTCACTTTCACTTCCATTAGATGACCAAAAGTTATTCATGGGGACAAATTCACCAAGGTCTTAATGAATTTCTGTGCTAATATGTTTTGTAAGGTTTACATAGAGGATAACTGATATGTTATTGAAGGTGTCACTCTCTTATTATCGTATGATAGATAATTGATTTTTAAGTAAAAGATCTAATTACTTTCAATTGAATTTTACTTATTGATGTAAGAAAATTTCAAATATTAGTAAAGAAATTATAAATTTTTTTAAAATTTTTTTTAAGAGTATTTTATGTACGACTAATTCATATTAATAGCAGATTATCCACAAAGTTTCAGCATGCAATTAAGAAATTCTCAACAAATATTTTTAGCATGTCCATTTTTACTAGGCGGTCAATTCTTTTTTAGGTAAATATATTTTTCTTAGTGTTCTTTTTTTTTTTTTTTTTTTCCCTATGTTTTTATGGGTGGCTTTAGCATTTATTTGAGAAGAGGACCTCACAAGAAAACAATGGAGATGCCCTTCGACCTATACTATCATTTTCCACTAGTTTACAATATAAAATCCTTTTATTGATATTAATGAAGTAGTTGTTTTGTAAAACTTAATGTTTATTACTTAATGATATAAATTGACTTTAAGTTAAATTATTATTAAATTATTAACTTAAAATTTATTACTTATTTTTTCCTTTTAAGCATTAAGGTTATTTTGTAAAACTAATTTAAAATTTATTTCAAGTTATTAAATTGATAGATTTACTTCATTAGTTGTAATTGATATTTATTATTGAAAATTTTAACTACTATTTATTTTTATTAATCTTAAATAACGAATTTGTTTAATAAACCTTCATACTTAAAAGTATTGTAGATTTATAAGATAAATTTAAAACATTTATTATAAAAAATGAGTCCTAGTTTGAAGTCATGATTATGGAAATGTTCTTTTTAGGTATAGGCAAATAAGATAATAAATTTGGAATTAAAAATAAGTTAATTATTTTAACTTAATACTTAAAATCATTTTTAATTTTAAATTATAATATTAAGTTGTTTTACCAAACATACTAAATCTATTTAATGAGTTAAATTAAGTTATTAAGTGACTTTAATTTATTAAATTGATTTACTAAACAAGTTTGAAGTAATGAACTTGAAAAAAAAAATGGAAACAATAGGAGCAATGAACTAAATCAACACTCAATTCCTAATTTTCACAATCTTTCCGCATCATATGTGGACATCAACTACATTCGCTATATATATCTAGAAGCTACAGTACAATAGTGTCATCACCAAGGGTAAGAAAATGCAGCAGTGAAGCTCTCAAGTCCTCCCCTTGGCCTCCTGTCATTTCTTCCGGGAAAGTAGGTAATCAACTTTTTTATCTCATTTTGTTTCCTTGCAAAACAGATATGCGAAGCTAATCATTTGCATGTTGTAAATTTTCTTTAATAGTATTGATATATAATGCCAAAGTAGCCATTATTTACTCATATACAGGGCACATCAATGGCGTTGCTGCTGCAACGCTCTATGACCATGAAACGGCTAAGATAGCTAATGAGCAAGTTTTTTGTTTCATTATTCTACTATTTACCAATTGTATTGAGTAATAAACAAATGTAGAGAATCCCAAAGTAGTCTCATTTTCTTGAACAAGTGAAGAAATACACACAACAAGGTCTCTTTTTCTTTCTCTTCTTTTACAGGGGGTTGGTTTTCATTAGTTTGAGTGGATAAGAATTGGACTACGGATTATACTTCATGAACATAATGAGCAGTGACTAGAGAAAGAAACATAACTTTTCATTGACCTTTCTCTTAAAGGAGATGCTTAATCCAAAGTACATAGATTTTACGAGAGATAATTAAGTCCCTCCTTTTAAGTCTTTTTCACATCAGAAGAAAGAAAGGAAAGACAAGGGCATGAGAAAAATTAATTAGAAGGGTATCTCTTTCCTACTTATATGCTCTATGTGTGTCCACCAGCTATAGACCTATTTGGATTTTTTTTTTCTCAAATCTCAGGCTTGTCTAGGAGTTTAGCAACCCCTAGCTGTTTGGCACATGGGAGGGTTTATGGGGTCTGTCTGAGGATTAGGCCTCTCTTATGGGACCTGTACCTGGTCGTTTAGTTGCACTACGGGGCTATGACGGTCACCCTAACTAGTGTTGACTGTCCTCATCAAGTCTTTTCCAAGACATTTGGATTAATGGCTAATGGTTGGGTAACCATATTGCTCCCTAATATAGGCATATAGTTGTCCAATTGTTTATTTTATTAGCCTAGATTTTTCTATTCACTTTTTTCATAGTATCATGGGATGAACTTATATGTTATATTAAACTGAAATAGACGGATATGTCTCTAAAAGAAATATTAAAAATACTTTAAAAGGATGTTTTAGGACGATCAAGGACTGCGTGCACGATGGGGGTTACAGCTAAGGTGCATGAATTTACATGGTATACCTGTCCTTGCATCAATCCTAAGGTATAACTTACAAGTATTTGATTCTCTCATATGGTTGAAGGATGCTTTAAGACGATCAGTACACCTCCCTCCTTCACAATTGGCAACTAATTTCTCTCAAAGATTTGGGCACCCCACCAAAAACATATTTAAGGGCCCATAAAGCTACACAGTTTGTCAATCTAAAGACATCATGAACTCATCTTCTTATCATGGATAAGGACGACAAAACTTCAACCAGAACTACTCCAAGTCATGATTTATTGTGGTGTGGCGATTTTGCAGCAAACTCAATCACAGTGCTAAGAACTGCTACCAAATCCAAGGATATCCACCTAAAGTACCACGAGCCCAATTATACCATATTGCAAGACAAGTCAAATGCTTAAAACTGGTTGATCAACTCCATGACATCTCACCATATCACCTCTAACCATAGCAACTTAGGAATTCATTTTGAGTACAATGGGAATGATTATTGTTGGTACATTAAGTTATGTAATTTAAGTTCACAATTTTATTTCATTCATTGCATAAGACTTTTGGATTATATGTCTTACTCTTCATTAAAAACTTAAGATTGTTGCATGATTAATTGGAATAACACGGATAAGTATAGAAAGGTTCCAGAAATGTTAATATGATTTATCTAAGGCTTGTAGTGGACTTAAGGTTTTTTAATTGACCAAAAATATTTTAAAAATATTTTTTTTTTAAAATTAAAGGCGAACTCAAGTGCTCATGGCAAACAGAATTCCAATTTTGCACAATTGGATTAATTTTATAATTATATTTGAATTAATTTTACAATTATAATTGGATTTGTTTTATAATTGTAATTGGATTTCTTTTTACAATTGTAATCGAATTAACTTTATAATTGTAGTTAGATTTATTTTACAATAATTATTGAATTTATTTTAGGAATCCTAATTTGAGTCCACTAGGTATTTGAATCCTATAAATACCTTGCCTAAATAGGTTTTCTAGTTAGATGCAAAATTTTTGAAAAACCTACTTTGTCTTCTCGCTACCAAAGCTCTTAAAGAAGATTATCATACTTATGTTAAGTTGTGAAGGAGATCTGCATTTCATTAGGCACTAAGACAAGATCCACTAGAGCACACAAAGTGTTGCATCGCAAGTGTAGATTGTAGTATATATATGTTTTGGACAACAAGTCTAAAGGTAACATCTACCAAGTAATTCTATGTACTACTTTTTTATATAGTGAATTGTTGACTTGAGGTATCTAACCCCGTGGTTTTTTATCTCTGCACGTTATGTGGAGGTTTCCTACGTAAAAAATATTATGTCCTATGTATTGGATTGCTTTTAATATTTTCTATTTTCTCATAGGAATTAATTGAATTAAAAATCTCAACTTTTGGGCTATTAAGAGTAAAAACACTTATTCACCCCATTCTATGTATTATCGGATTTTTTTTCAATTATCATTTGTGATAGTACTAGCCTTCCAATATCTCACATAGGTTCCACATTCTCACCTCACCAACCACAATTTTTTCTTTACATGATATATTTTGTCTTCCATCCATGGAAAAAAAAAAAAGGCTTGTGTTCATTTCTCAATTCTACAAGACTAACAATACCTCTATTAGGTTCTTACTTTTTCATTTTATTGTGAGGGATTTGACCATAGGGGTGCAAAGGCTGAAGTAAAGAGAAAGTATATAAGTGGCCTAAGCATTCCTCTACACAAATTTCCAAACTACTAGTCTATATCAATACCAAGTCTCCTTCTAAGATTGGAAAAACAACTTGGCCATCCCTTTGGCAAGATTCTATACTATCTAGTATTTCATAAAAATATTCAAGTGTTATCTACTTCTCATACTCTATATTGTAATTCTTGCATTTTCAATAAAAGTCATTGGTTTTTGTTGTTTAGTGTCTTTTTTTTTACTAGCACAAAACTGCTTGACCTATTAGAGTGGCTATTTATGTCTAGATCCCTCCACTAATAAGATGTACACCTCACAACATGCAGTATTTGTTGAAAACACTTTGGTTCTACCACAAACTCATTTCAGTGAATCCCAACCCAAACCTCAACGGTGAATAGGCAAGAAACATCCCTTATTAAATATGGCATCATTTTGTTCTCCATTTCCGATGTGGGATTCATTTTCTCAAAGATATGAAAAATCACAAACCCAAGTGCACACTACCAAGACTTGAATCTTGACCTTTTAAATGGAATTTACGGTCTCTAATGGAATTTAAGGCCCATAATGAAATTTAAGGCCCTTGCCAATAGACCTGTGATGCTTTTAGTTTCATAAAATGCATATCACTATATATATATATATATATATAAACATTTTTTTTATATTTTTTAATATATTTCAACTAAATACATTATATCCTTCAATATACTAGCTTAATATCTTCTCAAGGTTGAGAGTCCATGCAGTATATTAGCTTGATGAATCATGAAAATTGATAGTCTTGTGTCATGAATCATCGTAGGTTATATCGAATGTGCATCACATACACTAGTATAGTCACCATGGGAAGCCCATCCCAATGGCCAAGATAAGTCATCCCTTCAATTAGAAAGTGATGTACTATAGTCTTTATTGGATTGTCCAAATCCATAAACCGACAATAGACAGCTTATCTACTTACAAGGAACCCATGACTTGTATCTTCTATGCAACTTCTAATGCACCCAACTCATGTATAATGTAAAAGACATTGATTGAATGTTTAAATCAATGTCAATATACCAAAAAGATAACAAAGGGATGGTTAAGTCTAACTTTATTACATCATGTCTTGCTTTTTGGGGTTTAATCCCAACAATATGATTTTTGTTAATTGTGTCTAACATCCTCATTTGCCAATAGTTGAGCTTTGGAGGACTTATATTCACAATTCATCCACCAGTTTACTATTCAGTGGTTACCTAAGTGTACCTAAATTATTTGTATCTTTTATTAACACAGTGTCTGCTTTATTGTTACTAAAAATCTTTGGTATCTCCTACTAATGTACCAAAATATACTTGCCAAAATTTGTAGAGATAAACTCTCTCCCTCTTGACATAGTGTTTAGTTAAATATATATCGAGGGTTTTTAGGATTTAGGGTTTAAGGTTTTTAGGGGGTTTAGGGTTTTAGGTGTAGGGGGTTTGAGATTTTGGGTTTAGGGTTTTAGAGTTTAGGGCTTGGGGTTTAGGGTTTAGGGTTTAGGGTTTAGAGTTTAGGGTTTAGGGTTTGAGGTTTAGGTTTTGGGGTTTGGGGTTTAGGGTTTAGGGTTTGGGGTTTTAGGGTTTAAAGTTTAGGGTTTAGGGTTTAGTGTTTAGTGTTTAAGGTTTGGGGTTTGGGGTTTCATGGTTTGGGGTTTAGGGTTTAGGGTTTAGGGTTTAGTGGTTTAGTGTTTACGGTTTGGGGTTTAAGGTTTAGGGTTTAGGGTTTAGGGTTTAAAGGTTTAGGGTTTAGGGTTTAAAGTTTAAAGTTTTGGGGTTTAGGGTTTGGAGTTTGGGGTTTGGGGTTTAGGGTTTAGGTTTTGGGGTTTGGGGTTTAGGGTTTAGGGGGTTTAGGGTTAAGGGTTTAGTGGTTTAGGGTTTAAGGTTTAGTAGTTTAGGGTTTAGGGTTTAAGGTTTAAGGTTTGGAGTTTAGGTTTAGGGCTTAAGTTTTAGGGTTTAGGTTTAAGGTTTTGAGTTTTGGGTTTAGGGTCTAAGGTTTAATGTTTAGGGTTAAGGGTTTGGGGTTTAGGGTTTAGGGTTTGGGGTTTGGGGTTTTAGGTTTTGGGGTTTAGGGTTTTAGGGTTTGGGGTTTAGGGCTTGGGGTTTAGGGTTTAGGGTTTAGGGTTTGGGGTTTAGGGTTTAGGGTTTAGGGGTTTAAGGTTTTAGGTTTAAGGTTTAGGGTTTAGGGTTTAGTGATTTAGGGTTTGGGGTTTAGGGTTTGGAATTTGAGGTTTTGGGGTTTAGGGTTTCGGGTTTTAGGGTTATAAGGTTTGGGGTTTAGGGTTTTAGGGTTTAGGGTTGGGGGTTTAGAGTTTAGCATTTAGGGTTTAAGGTTTTAGGGTTGAGGGTTTAGTGGTTTAGGTTTAGGGTTGAGGGGGGTTTAGTGGTTTAGGTTTAAGGTTTAGGGTTTTGGGTTTAAGGATTTTGGGTTTAGGGTTTAGGGTTTTGGATTAGGGTTTAGGGTTTGGGGTGTTAGGGCTTTAAGGTTTAGGGTTTGGGTTTTTAAGGTTTTAAGGTTTGGGGTTTAGGGTTTAGGGTTTAGAGTTAAGAGTTTAAGGTTTAGGGTTTAGTGGTTTAGGTTTAGGGTTTTGGGTTTAAGGTTTAGGTTTAGGGTTTTGGGTTTAAGGTTTTGGGTTTTGGGTTTTGGGTTTAGAGATTAAGGTTTAGGTTCAGGGTTTAAGGTTTTAGGGTTTAGGGTTTAGGGTTTAGTTTTTAGGGTTTAAGGTTTGTGGTTTTAAGGTTTAGGGTTTTAGGGTTTAGGGTTTGGAGTTTTAAAGTTTTAAGGTTTGGGGTTTTAGGGTTTAAGGTGAAGGTTTAGGGTTGAGAGATGTTTGGTTTGGGTTTAGGGTTTTATGGTTTTGAGTTTAGGGTTTAGGGTTTAGGGTTTGGGGTTTTAGGGTTTAGGGTTTAGGGTTTAGGGTTTTAAGGTTTTAAGAATTTAGGGTTTGAGGTTTTAAGGTTTTAAGATTTTAGGGTTTGGGGTTTAGGGTTTAAGGATTTAGGGTTTAGGGTTTGGGATTGAGGGTTTAGTGGTTTAGGATTAGGGATTAAGGTTTTGGGTTTTGGGTTTTGGGTTTTGGGTTTTGGGTTTAAGGTTTAGGGTTTTAGGGTTTAGGGTTTAAGGTTTAAGGTTTAGGTTTAGGTTTAGGGTTTAGGGTATGGGGTTTAGGGTTTAGGGTTTGGGGTTTTTAGGTTTAGGGTTTAGGGTTTTGGGTTTTAAGGGTTTGGGGTTTAGGTTTAAGGTTTTGGGTTTAAGGTTTGGGTTTAGGGTTTTGAGTTTATGGTTTAGGGTTTTAGGGTTTTTGGGTTTGGGGTTTAGGGTTTAGGGTTTAGGGTTTAATGGTTTAGGGTTTTAGGGTTTTAGAGTTTAGGGTTTAGGGTTTTAGGGTTTAGGATTCAGGGTTTTAGAGTTTTAGGGTTTTGTGTTTAGGGTTTAGGGTTTGGGATTTTAGGGGTTTAGGGTTTAGGGTTTTTGGGTTTTAAGGTTTGGAGTTTGAGGATTTAGGGTTTTAGGGTTTAGGGTTTAAGGTTGAGGGTTTAGTGGTTTAGGTTTAAGATTTTGGGTTTAAGGTTTAGGGTTTTAGGGTTTAGGGTTTAAGGTTTAAGGTTTAGGTTTAGGGTTCAGGGTATGGGGTTTAGGGTTTAGGGTTTGGGGTTTTTAGGTTTAGGGTTTAGGGTTTGGGGTTTTAAGGGTTTGGGGTTTAGGTTTGAGGTTTGGGTTTAGGGTTTTGAGTTTATGGTTTAGGGTTTTATGGTTTTTGGGTTTGGGGTTTAGGGTTTAGGGTTTAGGGTTTAGGGTTTAGGGTTTAATGGTTTAGGGTTTTAGGGTTTTGGAGTTTAGGGTTTAGGGTTTTAGGGTTTAGGATTTAGGGTTTTGTGTTTAGGGTTTAGGGTTTGGGATTTTAGGGGTTTAGGGTTTAGGGTTTTTGGGTTTTAAGGTTTGGAGTTTGAGGATTTAGGGTTTTAGGGTTTAGGATTTAAGGTTGAGGGTTTAGTGGTTTAGGTTTAAGATTTTGGGTTTAAGGTTTAGGGTTTTAGGGTTTAGGGTTTTGGGTTTTGGGTTTTGGGTTTAGGGTTTAAGGTTTAAGGTTTAAGGTTTAAGGTTTGAGGTTTTATCGTTTTAGAGTTTTAGGGTTTGGGGTTTTTACCTACACTTCCAAGAGCAATATGATTGTTGAACTTTGGATTATATATGAGAGATGAAGATTTAGAAAGACAAGACATCATGTATGTAGGAGACATCAATATTGCATTTTAATTATTAATATAGCATAAACGATTATTGGCAAAAAATTTCCTTCATTTTTATTCAATAAATCGAAATTAATATTTATTAATGAACTAAAGTTGAAGGTTTCATGAAAATTTAAAATTTGATATTAGTTAAATAATGAAGAGAGAAAGGAAAAAACTAAAGAAAATAAAATGAAGTAAAAAAATGGATTACAACTAATAGGAAACTTAAAAAATAAAGGGTGGTTCACAAATTATGAGGGGGCAACTAAACAAAGTTATGAGTAAATAATATATATATATATATCTCATTTACATAAATTTTCTGGTAAAAAGTAAATAAAAAATTATATTGAAATTAAAAACTCTTAGAAAAATCATTGACTTACATTATTTTGTTAAAAATTATTTTTTAAAATTATATTTTTAATTCATTTTTAAAAGCCACTATATATATATTGTTTTTAATTTGATTTTAAAAATAGTAAATACCATCCAGATTAAATTAAATAATTTCATTATATATATATATATATATATATATATATATATGAATATATCAAATATATCAAATTATTCAATCAAAAACAAATAAATATAAATGAAAAATAAGTTTTGTTTTAAAAATATTTTTAAAAAGAAAATATGAACTCAAATCTCAATAGAAAAATTTTCATCATTTTGATAAATTTCACATCAAAATCTTAATATTTTGTTTGCTTGCTGGTTATGTAATTTAAAGAATATGAATAAAAGGGAAATAAGACATAATAATGGTTTAAGCATCTTAATCATTAAATAAAAGAGGAAAATAGTAATACACAAAAGAAGTCGATACAGATACCTCAATTGCTTTATGTTGATGCGCAAAAAATCATGTTTTCCTTGTGGAGCAAACAACATCCTTCTAGAACCCGTGCCAATGCAACTTCAGCATCAATTGAAGGCCTACTTATCTTCATGGGTTCTACACCAAAACAGAACATAATTCAACCATTTGGTTCTTTTGATTTTTTTTTTTCTTTGAAAAAAAATAGATAAAAAGGGAATACGAAAAGAATCCCAAAAATTCTTTTTGTTTTTTTTTTTCCTTTCCATTTCTTTGCCAACCATTTGACTTACTTGGACTACCTTCTTTGAAGACAAATGGAACAAGTAACATAACACTTGAAGACAAATGGAACAAGCAACATAACACTCCAAGTTTTGTCTTTTTTTTTTCTCTTTTAAAGAAAAAAATTAATGATAAATATAAATATTAAATAGATTTTATTGCATTTATTAAATAGATTTTACTTATTGTCTCAAAACACACTCAAATATAATTTAAAATACTTCAAATTTGTTATTAAGAAAAAAAGAAAAAAAAACTAATTTGTAGGAGAGTTCCAAATTGACACTAACCATTCTTCATCTTTGTTCTCAATCCAAAAAACACTCTAGGACTTCTCTCCTACCAAAACCAAACTTCTCTCCATAAATATTATAAATAAACCAGACTCCTCTCCATAAATATTGTAAATAAACCAGACTTTATGGTTGAGACTAATAAACATCATATTGGTGGATCATGGATGGTGCTCTGTCGAACAAGGAGGATGAGGTACCTGAAAACCAATGTAAAGACAAGGTTTCAACAGATGATGTTACCTTCTATGGTGAGGCCTCATAGACCTCGATGTTTAAGATCAGTAGTCTGCCTTATCGGCCTTTGATAATGTTTGAAACTATTCCAGCCTATTGAGTTCAGATGAAAAAACAAACTCTTCCCTCGCATTTCCTTGAGGTAGTTTCAAGATAGAATTAGAATATGAAATCCAAATCGTTATGCACATACATATATCCATTACGTTAAGTTACAATAAGTAGTTAAATCCTTATTGAAATGGTTGAGTAGAAATTGGAGGCAAATGAAAGATTAAATTTTCAATTATATTGATAGTAGTTTCAAGAGTATTTCCAATCATTTTTATAGGTTTATGATGGCAGTTTCAATTTGAATGTGAAATCAAAATCAAGTTAAAGATTAAATTTTCATCATTTTGAGTATTTCCAGTTATTCTTTTAGGTTTGTGAGGGTAGTTTCAATCCAATTATAAAATCAAAATCAAGTTATCAACATTATAGATTTTCGTTACATTAAGTAATTAAAATCCTAAATTAAGACCCTAATGAAATGGTTGATGGAATATAAATTAAAGATGAAAAGATTAAATTTTCATTTAGGTTGATTATTAGTATTAACAAGGGTATTTTTGGAAATGAAAAGGTTCGTACTTGTATAGTTAGTATAGATATCAATTTTTTTTTTTATCATTTTTGGAGTTTTTTTCTAACATTTCTATGATTTTTTTTTTATCAATTTTCATCCATCAATATTTATGTCAGAATATCCACCTATATTTTCTTATATATTTCAATATATCCATAAAATCAAATTACCGATATATCCGTCAAAACTGATATTTTCATCCTTGCTCTAAGTCGCGTCTCTTGCTCAAGCATGAACCATACACCACCAACTTGGCCGTTTCTATACCATAACCCATTACTTTGTACACATCATATAAACACTTGATTGTAATAACATCTTTAAGCCCACACATATTCATTTAACCATTACTCATCCTTTACCCAACTCTTTGGAACCACTTGTGTTTCCCAACCTCTTAAACACCCTTAATGGTGTCAAGTCATGCGTAAAGAATTTGATTCCTTCATTTGGAATGGAACATGTGAACTAATTCCACTATCCCTTTCTTAGAATATTGTTGGCTATAAATGAATATTCAATACCAAAAAAAAAAAAAAAAAATCTTAATGGCACTGTATCATGCAACAAAGCACATCTCATCACCAAGGATTCTATTAAGGACCTAAAATAACGCTTTCATGTTACCACTCTTTACCAATGCTTTTGTAGTTTTGAATAGGAATGGCAACGGGGTGGGTTCGGGACGGGTTGCCCCCATCCCAATCCCACCCCGTTTATTAAAAACAATTCCCATCCCCGTCCCGTTTAAAAATTACATGGGGCGGGGCGGGGCCGCAGTATGGGAACGGGGCGAGGCCGTAGTATGGGAAATTCCCATACCCGCCCCACCCCATCCCGTTTAGCTTTTTTTTTTTAAAAAAAAAAAGTTTTACTTTTAAATTTTTTAATTACATTAAAATAAATATATTTTATAAATAATAAAATTATTATATTTTTTATAACTTATTTAATTAAAAATTTTTATTATTATCTATATATTAAACATAGTAAAATAAAATTTTAAATTAAATTAAATTTAAATTTTAAATTAAATTAAATTTAAAATTTAAATTAAATTTAATTTTAAAATTAATTTTATATGTAATCGGGGCGGGACGAGACGAGATGGGGCAATACCTGAACCCGCTCCGGGTTTTTTTTATACCCATCCCAAACCCATTTATTAAATTTGAATCCCACCCCATTAAGGGCAGGGCGGGGCAGGTACCGGAAAAAATTCACCCTGTTGCCATCCCTAGTTTTGAATGATGACGATGGTTTGGGTGATGCCCACCAATTAGTGGAGTGTTGTTAATGCCCTACAATATCTTTTGCTCACTCATTTGAATATCTCATATGTTGTTAACAAACTCTCTTAATTCACGGATAGACCTTCTAAGACTCATTGGACACAATGTACCATGGTCTCTTCCTATACAGAAAGTCCTCACCTTGATTTATGTGGCTTCTTTGAAGTCAATTGGGCAAGGAATCATGATGATCACACATCTCATGTGAAACATCTAGCCATTGACTATTATTTTGTTTGTGATTAGGTTCAATGGGGACAACTCAAAGTTTCACATGTTTCAACATTCGATCAATGAATTTGGATTTTGACATGTTAGTGGTTTTTCAACGAAATTGCTCAACATTTTACTCATTTGAATTCTTATCACTACTATCATCAATATTGGAAGACATTTAGGACTGGGTAGGAGTGATTAATCATTCCTTGACTTGCATATAGACAATTAGAGGATTTTATATGCAGAATGTTTAATTGTTCATTCTCATAACCAGGAAGATCTCACTCTTCTCTGGATGGTCAATCCTTATTTGGATCATCCTTTCTCCCAACTCTTAGCTTCTCCCTTGCTTTAGTGATTGTTACTTAAGTATAGTCCAGGGCAAATAGTCATTAATTCTCAATGTGATTAATTGTTTTCTCCAAAATGATTGATCACCTCCACACTTGACTTTTATTGCTTTCCTTCCTTCTCTTCCATGATCCTAAACCTCCATAATGTTTATGAAAGAAAATGACGTTACTAAGAAACGTCAATGTTTCTCAGGTATATGCATGTAATTGTAGAGTTTGCCAACTATCAAGTGACAAGTGGCAAGGCTGTTGACTAAGCTCAAATAAAGCTGGTTGAGAAAATAACAGATGGGAGCATTTGTTAGTTAGTTAGAGGCTTGTGACTGATATAAAAGGTGCAGTCTCGGGAAAACTAAAAATGGATTATTCAGTTGTATAGAACAGAGAGCAAGAAATCAAGAGAGCTTTGCAAATCCATAACCATAGGTCTGTTTAAGTTATCTTGAAACAGAGGTGAATGAGGGTTCTTGGGGAAAAAGCTTGTAATTTCTTTGTTTTTAATTCTTGTATAATCTCTGGTTGGCACAATTGAATAAAGGTTTCAGGAAATCAGTGTGGATGTAGATCAAGTTGATCGAACCACGATAAGTCTCTTGTGTTCTTGATCTTGGTTGATTGCGTACCAACTATTTGATTTTAGTCCTAAGAGAAGTTCTTGCAAACTGGTTGTTTTTCCTTTTAGTTTCTAACAGTCCCTAGTTCAAGGCTGGTTCTTCTTCAACAGTAATGATACTATGTTTGATTGGTAAGATAAAATACAATATGCATATCCTAAAATATCATTTTTACGAGAATGTGCTTAATTTAGGATTTTGTGTCTAATGGAATATGATATTTTTTAATATTACATCCAATGGAATATACTATACCATGCTCATGTTTGGTTTGTATAAGGAATTAAGATATATTATATTTTAATGTATGATATTTATTTAAATAAAATTTTTAGGGCATTTAAATATTTACTATTACCAAAAAATATGAAATCTCCCTTACATTTAATATTGTTTAGAAATTGTTGTACAATTTGTTAGTAAGTCATTGTTTATTATTTGTCATTATATTCATGATTAAAAAACTTAAAATTTGTAAATAAAGAATATTTTACTATTTTCTTAAATATAGAAAAACATTTCCATATATCTATATATACATATTTTATAATTTTGTAATCAAATTTATTTATTTATTTTTTTCAAATGGAATAACATAAAAAAATTAAAAAAAAAATAGATGAAAAGAATGAATTTATGACTTATGATATTATATATATTAACTTCTCTGGACTTTCATATTATGAGAATGTTAGACAATATATCTTATCACTTATCCTAAGAAAATAATTTATTATATTTATCATCAATTAAATATAACATAAAATATAATATTTCATTTCTTATTTTACCTTAAAACTTCGTATTATCAATTAAAAATAAAATATAATATATCATCACATCTCTTATTTTTCTCCCGACGATATTAATGTTTTCAAGAAGTGCAAAATATCAGTCTCTTTTATTTAGTGTAAACTTCATAAAACATCACATACACTAGCATTGTCATCTTATGTTTTTTTTTTATGCCTAAAAATAATTCGTTATCTCTTTGTGCTTGTACTAATATTTATAATTTTTATTTTTAAAAATAAAAACACTTATAAAAAAAAAAGGAGTATTTGATTAAAAGGGTTAATGAAAACCTAATTTTTGAAATTTAACTCTTTATTTTTCTTTTGTCTCATTTTAACAAAAATACTCTTGTTATTTTTTTTATAGAAAAATATTTTATTTAAAAATCTACATACAAATACTTAAAATAATAAAATATATTTATGTAAAAAATAAATTACTAAAAAAAAACACGATAATGTTAGATTTTTGAGGATTATTTCATCCTTTTAATCATATATTTCCAATAAAAAGCGAATTTCTATTGGGGCATTGACGAGCATTTTCACGTTTTAATTCAATATTTGACAGAGGAAAAGAAAATTCGTCGGTGACAGCACACAAATCACCACAAACCCAACCAACCGTGTTGCACGTGCCTACAAAGTGGAATCCTCGTAGGGCAATGATGACGTGGCAAGGCCTCATTGGAGGGTGTTCCACGCCTTTGGAGCATTCTTAGGGACAGATGGGTCCTTAAATTTGGTACTTGAAGTGTCACATTCAAAGAGTAGTGTAGGACCACAATCATGTGGACTGCCCCTGTGAAAACTATTCATATTTATTTTTTATACCAAGTACTCCTTCATTTTTGTGGTAGCCATGGATGAGGCAGAAGTGTCACATGGGGTACCCAACTGGACCGGACCTGCACGTGCTATTCACATGCCTTTTTCCCAAAATATCCCTAGATACGACACCGTTTTACTGTTGCTTCACTTCAAGACAAACGTGTTTCCCCCTCAATTTTCTTCCCAAATTATTTTTGAGAATAAATTTTATTTTATCAGTTAATGCTTTCATAGAGATGAATTAATATTTCATTTTAAAAAAATATAATCAATTTATTTATTTTTCTTTTTTTATTTATATAATTCAATCACATCACTTTCAGTTCAAAATCCCCCTCTTTATTATCAAAATAATTAATTATTATATTTTTTTTATAATGAATTTCCTATTTAACTCTTGTTAAAATATATTAAAAAGCCTCCCATCTTTTTTTTTTCCCTTATTTTCACATAATTTAAATTTCCATATAATTGATAATTAATTGGATATAATATTGAAGTTTTGAATCATAAGAGTATCTTTGGTCTTAGAAAATCCGAAAGAAAATGAATTAAAAAATAAAAAAAATAAAAAATAAATAAATTTACATTAAAATTATTTTTCAAAAGGCCACTTTAATATAACTAGTTAGAATTTTAAATTATTTATTTAAAAGACAATTCAAATTTCAATACTTAAATTAGAGTTACTTGTAAAAAAAAAATTCTCTATATTAATGCTCTAAAAAGTGTCACAATTTGGAAATAATTTTTCAATTTTCATGGTTGGATAAATATTTTTTTTATAAAGATAACCATTTTTTTTTCAAAATTGGAACAAGTTGGTGTAAAGTTAGGTATTTTTTGTCCTTTTCCAAGTCTTTAGATCTCTTATATATATTATATTAATTAATATAATAATAAAATAATACCAGGAAGAATTAGCCTGGCTTACAAGTGTGCATGTTAATTCAACATCTCATATTAGTTGGCTAAGACTTGCTTGCATTTATACTGGCATCATCATGCCTAGTTGTACAAATTGCTTCAATTCAAAATAATAATTTTTTTATTTTTTATTTTTGGGGAAAAATGTTTTATAGTTTATCCCATGCAAATTCTTTTCAATAAATTAAATTGGGAATTAAATGATTTTCCAAATGAATTAGTAGCTTTGGAATTTATTTATTTTTTATATATATTTAATAAAAATAGACTCAGATGGGTGGAATTTTACTAGAGCTTGCATGTGTAATAAAATTATAGTAATTATTTTGATTTATTTAATTTTTTCTTGATTTTCATATGATTTAGGAACTTGCTTTTGACAATCAAACTTAAGTTAATGGGGGAATATGTTCTCAGCCATGTAATTATGAGAATCACATGGTCAGTTATACACCCAAACCAACCCTAAGCCTACCATAAACTATGCCCAAATTCACTTGAAATTGACCAATATTTGAGACTACAAGGAGCCAAGCCAAGCCAAACCCAACCCTCTATGGGTAGACACATTATTAATCCAATTGAATCCAACCTACCACCTCATATCTCTTGTGGTTTTTCTTCTCCCTTAGGTCTAAACCTCATTTTTATATTTGGGTTAAGACAAAAGGGGCATGTAGTAGTGCCACCCTAAGACATTACAAATCCTTATTATGTCACCCAATTGCTTAGATTCAGACCACACATGCAAAGATCTCAATAATGGGACCCCAAAAATTGCAATCACCTCTTACCCACATGTAATCACATGATGGGTATGGCATGCCCATCACCATTGTCACAACCTCAAAAAAAAAAAAAACCCTAAATTTCTCTGTATTTTCTTTTCAATTAGGAAAAAGGACACTCATCCACTATAACCCATCTTTTTCTTTTCCCTCTTTTGCAAGTTCAAGTTTGAAACAAAGAATCAAAGAATCAAAGCCCACCTCTAATCATCACTTTTTAAACTTGAATAAAGCTAACCCTCATCAATAGAGAGACATGAGAGCCACTACTCAAATTCTTGAGGTCATTTCAGGCAATCAAAATAACTGCCCACTAACGACCACCTTACTATTTGTGTGATATATGTGAGAGGGGTTAAACCTTACGAAGAGTCCACATCTTCTGTATATATATAGATGTAGATGTACCATCTACTGCAGCTACAATTCTTCTTCATCGATGGCAGAGCTGGAAAACCCAAATTTCATGTCAAAACTCATCACCTTCCTCTCTTCTATACTCCAGAGAGTGGCTGAGTCCAATGACCTCAATAGAAGATTTCTACCGCAGAAGATTTCAGTCTTCCATGGCCTCACCCGCCCCAATATCTCAATTCAAAGCTACCTAGAGAGGATTTTAAACTACGCCAATTGTAGCCCTTCTTGCTATGTTGTTGCATACATTTACCTTGATCGGTTCGTGCAGAAGCAGCCATCGTTGCCGATCAATTCGTATAATGTTCATCGCTTGCTCATTACTAGTGTCATGGTTGCTGCCAAGTTCATGGATGACATGTAAGTTTATATAACTGTCTTTTTTTTTTTTGGGTTCTCTTACAAATTGTTTTGATGCGATATATATAGCTTTGGTGATTGAATTAGAGGATGATGGAGTAGGAAAATGTGAATTTTCCAACATCATTATCTTTTCTTTGGTTTTCACTTTCCTTGAAATTTCGCTAATAGGTTTGAATTAAAATTTTGAAAGGCCTCTTTATGCAGTAACCCTAATTGGAGTTTCATTTCTTAGAATTCAAGTTTCTCAGAGAAGAGAACAATGAAAAACCCAGATGCAAAATTCAAGGTTTCTGGTTTGAATTTCTTTGGATCATCAATGCTTTTCTCTGAAAATGTTTTGATCTAGAACTGGAATCCTGGGAAAAAGATGAAGGGTGGGTATCCATGTGAAATTGTCTAGGAAAATAAAAGGCTTCATGATTAGATTCCTTTTCTTGCCACTTTCCCACTTCAAACATGACTGAAAGTTTTTTGAGTTTCACATTTTTTTTTTTTTTTTTTTTTTGAAGTTCTTATGGAAATTGAGCTAATATTTCTAATATCTCCGATGGATTTTGAAAATTTCAGGTATTACAACAATGCTTACTATGCAAAAGTTGGAGGAATAAGCACAAGAGAGATGAATTTTCTTGAGGTGGATTTCCTGTTTGGTTTGGCCTTTGACCTGAATGTGACACCCACCACATTTCACACCTACTGTTGCTGCCTCCAAAGAGAGATGTTGCTGCAATCTCCTCTAAGCTTACCAGACCACCATTCATCTTTGAACTTAGCAAGATCATCCAAGCTGCATTTGCATTTCAATGAAGATGAGCCCTCCCATCACAAGCAACAACTTGCTGCTTGATTCAAGCTTCAATGATTAAACCCCTCTTGACTTTGTGTAAACCACCTTAGCTTGTTGATCTTTTTTTTTTTTCCTAGATTTTTTTCAGTAATATTATATTTTTCGATCCATAAAACATAATACATAAATCTTTTAATTTTCACCAAGAATTGTATCATATAACACACACTGTGGTCGTCTAAAATGCAACTCATATCATTATCATCTTCCTTTTTTAGGGTTTTGGATGACTTCTTAGACACCCAACTCTTTCAAGTCAAACCAAAATATTTCAAAATTTTTATTTTCATTTTTGTACTTTCTGGTTTCCCTTTTGGGTGGGGGTCTTTGGATGTGAAGTCAAGTAGTATATACAAAGTGGAGTCTCTTCTTTACAGTCTGGCCAGATGCAATGTTTGCTACACTTGGGATTATATATATTGATCAGGTACTAGATACTTGGTTCTTATCCAATATATATAGGGCTGTCCTGATAAATTTTGGGGAGACTAAAGTGCAAGTGGGGGTGGTGTGAACACATACTTGGATGGAATCCAGAAAAGAATCGAGTGGTGAATGAAAAGGAGGGTTTGATGAAATGAGTAGGTGACAAAAGAATGATGTAGAGAGAAAGCTGTGTTGGTGGCTTAATTGTTGGTATAGTGCAGCCAATTTGTTCTATTTGACAGTTGTATTGATTCTTGAGAGGGAACATTCAACATGTGCGTTCATGGACAACTCAGTTGTACATGTGCCCAGCTAAAAGCCATTGAGAGGGACTTCCCATTTTTCATTATTATATTGGTTGTTTTTGTTTTTTTTTTTTTTAATAATTTTTTATCTTAAAATCCCTGGTATTTTGGAATCAGCAAGTTGAAGGTATAGTAACTTCATATGGTACCATCTGCATGAGATATTATCATATTATAAATATTTAACTGCATCAAGAATATGCCCCTTTTTTCAGAAAGGTTGGACCCATGGCCTAGCTCATGATTATATTCTATGATATTCAACCATGGTTGAAAACGTGGGGTAGAAATAATCTTGGAGATTTTGGCTTGTAAATACCTCAATAGCGCGATTACAGTTATATTAGAAAGTGTTTATTTATTTATTTTTTAATATTATATATTTTAAGAGTTCATTTAAATAATTTTAGAAAGCACTTTTAATTTAAAATATATTTTTGAAAAAAAATTAGGTATTTAAAAAATTTAAGAAATACTTTTAAAAATCTAAAAAACTATTTATAAGATTGAAAAATCACTTATAATGTATTTTGAAAAAAACACTTCACTGTTTTTCTTATAAAACCATTTTTTAAAAACATTTTCAGAGAAAATATTTCCATTAAAAATACTTTGAATACCTCAATAGTGGTTATAGTTATTTTAGAAAATAGTTTTTTTTTAATACTACATATTCGAAGAGTTTATTTGAATAATTTTAGGAAACACTTTTAATCTAAAAATTATTTTTGAAAAAAATTAGGTATTTGGAATATTTTAAGAAATACTTCTAAAAATCTAAAATATTATTTATTGTTGTCAAATTATAAAGTGAAAGGAGAAGAAAACAAGAAAGACAAATTAGAATGTAGGAAGAAAATAGAATGCATGAAAAAACTTTCTTGAATTTCATTAGGGGTCTCTCCCTTTTATAGAGAGTTACAAAAGATATTTATGGATGATCATCCACAAGTTACCATAGTGGTATAGAATATCATATTTTATAACACTTCCCCTTGGATGATCATAAGAATATGCCTCATTAAAACCTTATTAGGAAAAACCCTACGGAAAAAAAAACCTTAGTGAAGGAAAAAGAGTACAATATTCATTTGGATTACTACAACTATCTCGTTAAAAACCTTACCAATAAAACCCATTGGGACAAAACCTGGACGAAGGAAAAAAAAAGTGCAATATAACCATATTATCATTCTCCCCCTCATGTAAACATGATTATGATTTCTTCAACATTTCAAATGGTAGATCTTTCAATCTTTGTATTCCAAAGTCGTACCTTAACTTTTTCAATGCGGTCAAAGGTAACACCTTTGTGAATAGATAAGCTAGATTATTGCATGACCGAATCTATTGAACATCGATCTCACCTTTCTTTTGGAGCCCATGAGTATAGAAGAATTTAGGGAGATATGCTTAGTTCTATCACTTCTTATGGATCCTCCTTTAATTTGTGTAATACAAGCAGCATTATCTTCAAGTAACTTGGTTTCATTGCCTCTGATGGAAGGTAGTCCACATGTTTCTTGAATATGTTGGATCATTGACCTTAGCCATACACATTCACAACTTGCTTCATGAGTTGCTAGTATTTCTAAATGATTTGATGATGTGGTCACCATTGTTTGTTTAATAGATCTCCATGAGATAGCAGTACCATTGTAATTAAACACATACCATGTTTGTGACTTACCTTTATATGGATCTGAAAGATATTCTGCATCTGTATATCCAAGCAATTGTTGCTTTGATTCTCTTGAGTAAAATAACCCATACTAGTAGTTCCGCAAAGATAACGCAATATATGTTTGATACCATTCCAATGTCTTCGAGTTGGAGCGAAACTATATCTTGCTAATAAATTGACAGAAAAGCAATGTTTGGACATATACAATTGGGAAGATATATAAGTGCACCAATACCACTAAGATATGATACTTTAGGACCAAGTAATTCTTCATCATTTTTTACAAGGACGAAATGGGTCATTTTTCACATCAAATGATTGGACAACCATTGGAGAACTTAAAGGATGCGCTTTATCCATATAAAAACGCTTCAAAAATTTCTTAATGTATGTTGATTGATGTACTAAAACTCCATTTGGAAAATGCTCAATCTGCAAATCGAGACAGAAATTTGTTTTTCCAAGATCTTTCATCTCAAATTCATTTTTTAAGTAATTTGTTGTTCTTGTGAACTCTTCAAGAGTTCCAACAAGATTTAAGTCATCAACATATACTGCAATAATTGCAAATCCAATTTTTGATTTCTTTATGAAGATGCATGGGCATATAAGATTATTCATATACCTTTTTTTAGCAAGTATTCGCTAAGGCAATTGTACCACATGCATCTAGAGTACTTTAATCCATATAAGGATTGTTGTAACTTGATTGAATACATGTTATGAGGCTTTGTATAATTTGATTCAGGAAATTTAAATCCTTCATGAATTTTCATGTATATATCACTATACATGGTTCCATATAAATATACTGTAATAACATTTATGAGACGCATATATAGTCCTTTTGGGACTACCAAACTAATTAGGAAATGATATGTGATTGCGTCCATGATGGGAGAGAATGTTTCCTCATAATCAATACCAGGTTTCTACGAGAAACCTTGTGCTACTAATCGCACTTTATATCTTATGATCTCATTATTCTTTTTACGTTTTCGTACAAACACCCATTTGTACCCAACAGGCTTTACATTTTCAGGTGTTTGGACTATAGGTCCAAAAACTTCCCATTTTGTTAGTGAGTTTAACTTTGCCTATATAACTTCTTTCCATTTTGGCCAATCCTTTCTATGTCAACATTCTTCTTTATCGTTTCTTATGGATGTCACTTGGAAATTGAAAATAATATTATTTTGATCCCATTTTTCTCCCGTGTATACATAACTTACTGAGATCTCACAATTTTCAGGTACCTGTGCCTCTTCAAGGGCTTTTTGTTCAATATGTACCTCTTCAAGGGCTTCTTGTTCAATATATGTACCTTTTCAGGGGCTTCTTGTATTATTTGTGCCTCTTTAAAGGCTATAGATTTATCAATTTTAAACTGATCAGTTATTTTTTATTGGCCTCTTTTAGAGTGCCAAGTTTTTATTGGGTTCTCCTCTTCTAGGAAGTTCCATCCTTTGAGCTGACAGGTCTACCATGCTTCAGGCGTATCTTAGATTAATTTGTTAACTGTCCTATAGGGACATCAATCCGTGTTAAAATATTTGCAGTCGGGATATATGACTTTATCACTTTTTTGTATCAATGAATGCATCTTATAAGATTATGCAAATGAATGATCCTTTGAACTTCTAGTTCACATTGATTTGTGTGAGAATCAAGATGAATCAAAGTCAATGCATTCCAAATAATTTCACGTCGTTCTTCTGGAACTGGCTCTCCTCCCCCAAACAACGAGAAAATTGTCTCATTAAAATGATAATCTAGATAACATGTCATTCTGCCTTTTAAGTGTATAGGTAGACTAGTCACTAATTAAAAACTTCTAGTTTTGTAATGCACATCCATATGACCTTTTACCCCAGGGGACCAAGTTGGTCTTAAAATATTCTTCTGAATCTATCATCATATAAAGTGTCATTCACATGGAATCAAATACTACTAGTGACATAGTATACGCTCTTTTGGAGCCTTTAATTAGGTTTATATCACCTAATATAGTATTAATATTGTTTGTAATCAATGTTGTGCAATTAATGAGACAAGAGTTTCATCAAACTAACAAGTCATAAAACATTGTCATAAAGACTTCGTCTTTATAGAGTTGAATAAATTTATCATAGAGAAAAAGTTAAAATCAATGGAAAAATATTAGTCATCGATGATAACTTAACTTAATAAGTTGTGTAAAAGCAATGAGAGCATATATTACACAATAAAACAAATACAAAAAGATAATTTAAATTTATATATTTTGTAAGTAAACCACACATTTGATTTTGTAAGTGTGGAGCAATTTATACATGAAATAACTAGGAAGTATTTCAATAATCAAACTAATTGTAGTGATGGATCAAGGTATGAGACAGATCCATGTATCTTCAAGTATAAATTAAGAAAAGAATTTAAATGATAAATAATAAAATGTGAAATAAACTATAAAAGATGAACAATAAACAATGTGTTCAAATATGATAACAAAATAAACCTATTTGCAAAGAATTAAATAAAACATAACATTTAATCATAACAAACATTTCCATCACCAATTATATGGTCAATTTTCCCATTAGGATTCTCAAAGAAATCCGAAACATCTAAATGGGTTAGATCCATTTGGCCATCATTATCAATGAAATTCATTTCAACTTACTTTCCTTTTATTGATGCTTGGTAAAGGTCAACCAAATGTTTTGGAGTACGACAAGTACGTGACCAATGTTCTTTCATGCCACATCTATGACACTTATTCTCACAAGCATGTTTACTTCGTGGTTCTATCCCCTTTTTAGGTTGTGCCTTTGAATTATTCCACTTTTGGTGGTTTGAGTTGTTCTTTTTACTTTGAGAACCACTACAATGAGAAGAATTGTGTATACCACGACCTTGACCGCAACCATGTCCTCGACCTCGTCCATATCCACGTCCTTGTCCATGTCCAAGGGTTTGAACAGATGTGGCATTGGCTTCAGGCAATGACATAGACCCAACAGGACGAGATTGATGATTTTTCAATAATAGCTCATTATTTTGTTCAGCCACAAGAAGACATGAGATCAATTCTGAATATTTAGTGAAACGACGCTCTCGATATTGCTGCTGCAAGAGCACATTCGAGGCATGAAAAGTCGTGAATGTTTTTTAAGCATGTCTTCTTCAGTGACCTTTTCTCCACACAATTTTAATTGTGAGCTAATTTTGAATAGGGTCGAGTTGTAGTCACTAATAGACTTGAAATCTTGTAATCTCAAGTGCATCCAATCATAGCGTGTCTTTGGAAGGATTACGGTCTTTTGGTAGTCATATCGTTCCCTTAGATTATTCCAAATGATGAAAGGATCTTTAACCGTAAGGTATTAACATTTTAATCCTTCATCAATGTGATGGCGAAGGAATATCAAAGCTCTGGCGCCATCCTACAGGGAAGCGTCATTTCCTTTTTTAATGGTATTTCCAAGATTCATCGCATCTAGATGAATTTCAGCATCTAGAACCCAAGATAAGTAGTTCTTACCCGAAATATCGAGGGCAACAAATTCAAGCTTTGTAAGGTTTGACATTATCTAAAAGCTATATATAATATTAATCAGAAAAATATTTCAATTATTATAATAAACTATTAGTAAAATGCTTTAACAATATTTCAAGTAAACAATATCTAAAAATATAATGACCTAAAATTTATCAATTATAAATATGGTAAAAATGTATAAATATGAAATAAGAATTAAAATTTAATATATATATATATATATATATATATTCATAACTTCGGGCTATGAACTTTCATTATGTAAATTTGTACATAGCTTCAGGCTATGAACATTTATTTATTTATTTATTTATTTATTTATTTTATAGCTTCTGGCTATATAATATTATTTGGTATAACATCCAGTTATACCGTATAATTAAAAATAAATAATTAGGAATCATATACATAACTTCTGGTCATGTATCTGTAATTTTTTCCCATAACTCCTGATTATAAGAATTGCACATATTTTTCATAACTTATGGTTATGAATTTACCTCATAATTTATAATTTACCCCATAACTTCTGGTTATAGGGATTATACATATTTATATATTCAAATAAAATAAATGAAAATAGAAATCAAAGGGTAATAAACTAGAAAATCATGATATAAGTTTATCACATACCTTTTTGTGAAAAATAAGAGAAAAGAGTCTTTCTATTTCTCTGAAAAGAAGAACGTCTTTCTTATTTCTCTATTCTCTTTTGTAGAGACTAGTCGTGCTAATAACATGTTGTAAAATTATAAAGTGAAAGGTGAAGAAAACAAGAAAGATAAATTAGAATGTAGGAAGAGAATAGAATGCATGAAAAAACTCTCTTGAATTTCATTAGGGGTCTCTCCCTTTTATAAAGAGTTACAAAAGATATTTATGGATGATCATCTTCAAGTTACCATAGTGGTACAGAATCTCATATTTTATAACATTTATAGTATTGAAAAATCACTTATAATGTATTTTGGAAAAGCACTTCATAGTGATTCTTTTAAAAACACTTTCAAAGAAAATATTTCCATTAAAAATACTTCGAGTAAAAACATTGTCATACACTTTAAATAATTTGGTAAAAAGTATTTTCTTGTAAATTGAGGGTAAAAAAAAAAAAATCTATCAAAGCTTCCTAAGAATTAAAAAAATAAATAAAGGTAAATCATGATACCAAACTAAGAGGGTGTTTGTTTTTTTAACTTTTTCCTAAAAGTAATTTACTTTCAGACTTTAGATTATTTGTGTTTCTATTTTTTTATTACTTATTATAAATTTTTGGCAGAGAGAAAATAAAAATATTTGAATTTTTTTAAATAGAAAAAATAATACATTGGTTTTTCCTACCTTTTAATGCGTAATAGAAATAATATATTACAAAAACAAACAATTTAATACTTAACCCTATTAAACATTATTTAGTTTTAAATTTTATTTAGAATTAAGAAAAAAAAAAGTATATATAATTACTCTTTCTATAAGGCAAAATAATAATAATAATAATAAATTTATTTCAGGGATAAAATCAAATATCCAGCTTATTGGTAAGACTTTATATCTTTCCATAATTTTTTCAAACGGGAGCAAGTGCCTTTATATATCTAGACCATGCCCCCAAAGTCCTATACAGATTTCTTTTCATATGATTTTACTTATTATCTACTTGTTTTGGTATTATAAATTGCACCATTACTCTTGTTTCTAGTAGTATAAATCTGATGTGCCTATCCCTTACTTTGGGATATTTTAAGAAATGAACATTTTTTTTTAGTAGCATGATTACTATTCATCAAATGAGTTGGCTGATTAATTTGTCAATTGGATTGGTATTAGTCTAGATATGGCAAAATCCTATGTTGTGTCAGAATTGAGAAATTCTATGATTTGAATCTTTAATATTATCTTATTTATTATATATGTCTATATTAAGATAGAATATTATGTCATCATACTCTCATTGAGTCATAGGAATCAAAATTATGATAAAGATGAATTTTGATTTTCATGTTGAGACTGATTTTTATTTTCTTACATTTTATTTCTAATGAGTAATTTAAACGTAAGAATGAATGAAAAAATAAAATAGATTTATATTCATATTTTCTATTTCAGTATTTCAAACATATACTTGAATAATCTAATAAATTATTAAAGTTAAAAACAATTAATAATGTTGGAATTCAAAGTATAAATTTAGAAAGTGAATTTGGCTCTATTTCTGAACTCAATTTAAAATTTTGGTTTTAGTAAATTTTGTATATTTGAAATGTTAGTGACAGTTAATGTTTATCCTTAATTTAAATATTAGTATTTGTCTACTATTAATTTATCTTAATTATGGATTAGAGTATAAGATAAAGCTTGAATTAGAGTAGAAAATGAACTTATTCTTTTAATTTTAGTTAGTCAAGGTTCATACTCTCAAATGTTATTTGTATATAAATATCCATCATTAATTAATGAGAAGGGTATGTCATATTTTCTCAATTGTTTTCTGTCAATATATGGTATCAAAACACTGCCTCTGAATCCTAAAGTAGTTGTTGACCATACTAGCTACTAATCTTTTCAAAGTCATTCTAATTAATCACACTATTCTTCCTATCAATCATCTTTTTGCCCATTTGCCAATTTCTCTATACCCTACAAACCCTAACGTCAACATCCATGGCCAATGATGAAACTAATGTCATCATCATCCAAAATATCAATACAACTCACTCCACTCTTATCACTATTAATGTTGTCGCTCAACTTCTCCTTAAACTCACATCCACAAATTATCTCTCATGGAAAATACAATTTCAATCTTTCTTCACTGGTCATGATCTACTTGGCTAAATGGACAACACCAAGCCTTACCCAACTACCAGCATCACTGTCAATGGTGTCACCTCACCAAACCCAACCTTCTCTCTTTGGATTTATTAGGATCAATTGATTCTCAATGCTATCATCAACTCAAATTCTCTCTCTAACTATTATGTCATTTATTGTTAAGGATACCGCCTCTCAAGTGGTATGGACCATTCGTATTGATACATATGCTACACCATCTTATAGTTGTATTAAACAAGCGAAAAGTCATCTTATGGTTGTAGTAAGGGTTCTCAAATTGTTACTGAATTTCTTTAATTTGTTAAAGCTCATGTTGATGAACTTGCTATCTTTTGAGCGCTAAGAAGTGAAGAAAATCTTGCTGAGAAAATTCTTGATGGTCTCGATAATAAACACAAAGAACTTGCTTGGTCTATCCAAGTCGATGAAACTCTGGTCATGTTTACGAAACTTCATGGAAATTTATTGAATTTTGAAACCTCTTTGTTGGCTCTATCACCTCAATTGTTTTTTTTTTTTTTTATCACTACAAATCTAGTCAACCAAAACACCACAAGACGACATCCTTCCATAGCCAATAACATGCTTATCACCATTTTTCGACTACCTCACAACTCCTGATAGCACTTGGATAAGGTGACCACCCTTTACCCTAACCCTATCTTGGACATTCCCAATTGTGTGGCATGATCACGACCATAAGGGAAACCGAGGCCTCTTTTTTAAGTCCATTGCAATACAACCAACTCTTTCTTCCTCAATCTTGACTCCCACTCCCTTGGCACCTTGGCATCCACATGCTAACGTCATTACCACCACTTCACCTCTATCATGACCGGTTGATAATGATGTCTCTCACCATATTACCATCAATCTAGGGCATCTCTTTTATCACCCCTCATACACTAGTTCTAATGACCTCTTAATTGGTGAAGGCATAGGTCTTCCCATTACCCATACTAGTTCCACAACTTTAACCTCTCATACTATCACCTTTACTTTAAATAATGTTTTTTATGTTCCCAACATGATAGAATCTAATTTCAATTTCTCAATTTTTTTCATACTAATAATAACTCTATTGAATTCTTATCATTTTTTTTTCTTATGAACAGTTTTCACATGGGGAAAATCATTTTCACAGGTCAAACAAAGGACAAAGTATATGAATGGTCGGTCAATTCCACTATTAGGTTATCTCCATTAATTGCATTTTCTAGTGTTAAAAAACCACTTGGTTCAAGTGGCATCATAGGCTAGGTCATGCCATTTTCATAATTTTGAAACATATAATCTCTAGTTGCAATTTAGAATGTCATCTAATCTTTAATAGCAATTTAGAATTATCATTCTCAAAGTTTTCTAACTTTATTTTTAACACTTGTCAATGCAATAAAGTCACATATTACCATTTTCTATATCTTTTCTTACTTTTTATCAACCTCTAGAAATTATATTTTTTAATGTTTGGACCCCTTTGATACTATCACATGATAACTTCAAATATTTTGTAATATTTGTTGATCACTACACAAAATACATATGGCTCTACCCACTTAAGCAAAAATCTAATGTTGATGATGTGTTATTTGATTTAAGGCCATTGTGAAAAAACATTTCAATTGCAAAATAATTACATTATATTATGATAATGGTGTTAAATATCAAGGACATTGCCTCTTGTCTAGCTCAACATGGTATCTCCCACAACATCTTCCCACATTAAGGCATAATGGGTATTTTGAGTGTTGTCACTAATACATTATCAAAATGGAGCACTCACTACTTTCTCATGTTTCACTTTCGCTTCAATATTGGTCTCATGTGTTTTCTCCCACTATATATCTTTATAAATCCCATGCTTACTCCCACATTAACTCTTTGCTCTCCCTATACATAACTCTTTAGCACCTCCCCAAACCATTCCAAACTTTAAGTGTTTAGTTGCCTATGTTATCCTTTACTTTAGACCTATTCAGCTCATAAACTAGACTGTTGCTTGAAACTGTGTATTTTTTTAGGTTACTCTCTTACTCAAAGTGTCTATTTGTGTTTAGATCGTTCCATCTCCAAAATCTGTCTCTCCTCATATAAAGTTTGTCTAGTCAGTGCATTCCTTTTTGTTCTCTCCAAACTTCTATACCCATACTCAATGCACCACCGTATCCACATGGGTGTCACCCATTCCACTTCCTACTATTTCCATTACAACTGTGCCTTTGTTATCTGCTCTACCCACATTATTTCCCTTTCCATTGCTCATATGCGATGACTTGATGCACCACCTCATGTCCACTTTCCTTCTTATGGCTGCAACCCAACCCTACTAACCCACCACAACCAATCCAATACCCAACGCCTCCATCATCCCCTCACATTACCTCCCTACCAACTCATAACCCAAAAACCTCAACCTACCATTCATACAATAGGACCTCAGGCGCTACTAACTCTCCTAAAAGTAATTGTTGTTAGGAAAAGCACATACCTTAACCTTATGGTGCATTCACCCAAACACCCATAGCGAACACAAGAAGAGTTGACGGACACGGCCAACCCTCCAATCTGCCAACAATCTTCCTCCCTTCAGACCCGTGACCTCGGCTCTAGTATACCACTTGTAGGACCTTAAGCGCTACCAACTTTCCTAAAAGCAATTGTTGTTATGAAAAGCACATACCCTAACCTTATAGTGCATTCACCCAAATGCCCATGGCAAACACAAGGGGAGTTGATGGACACGACCAACCCTCTAATCTATCAACACATACCCAACACAAAAACACTTGAACCAAATATGATCTACATAAACTCATATAGAAACTAGATTTCTTAGCCTTATTTTACTATGCCAAAAAACCTCTAACTAACCACTATGACCCAAGCCCTTAAGGATCCAAAATGGCATCAGGTCATGTTTAAGGAGTATGATACCCTATTCAAAATAGAATATGGGAATTAGTTTCTTCTATACATCCTCACACACAATTGTGTTATGTATAAGTGGACTTTTCAGACTAGGTGACACTCTAATGGTTCTATTGATACGTATAAAACTCACTTGGTTGTAAAAGGATTTTATCAATGATTGAGAGTTGACTATGGTGATAAATTTGGTCCAATTTTCAAGCCTACCACCATGCATCTAGTTCTTAGTATTACTATTACTTTTGGGTGGTCTCTACATTAATTAGATGCCAACAATGCCTTTCTTTAAGGCCATCTTATAGAAAACATATGTATGGCTCAACCACCAAGTTTTATTGATTTGGATTATCTATCTCATGTGTGCAAGCTTCATGAGGCTATCTATAGCCTCAAGAAGGCACTACGTACCTGGCACCACAAGCTCAATAGTTTCTTGTCACCTTGAGATTTTAGGATTCCCATGTCAACACCTCCATATCTATCCTCAACACCACCGGTAAAACTATATATCTTCTCATATATGTTGATAATATTATTATCATAGCTAATGATACTACCATGGTCAATGCTTTGTGGACCTTCTTGCCTAATGGTTCTCTAAGGACCTTAGGCTTCTTGTATACTTCCTTAATGTTGAAGTAATTCCACACTAAAATGAGCTACTTTTATCTTAATAATGATACATTATGGATCTTTTTGCCCACACTAAGATGATTGAGGTGAAACCTATTGGGAATCCCAAATTGCTCTACTCTCTAACATTGGATTGAATAAGGTGCATACATCTAGTTCTAGGGCTTCTCTAGATCCAATCAAAGCATAAACATGTCTATAAAATCCAATAAGATAAGTTGACTAAATAAGAAGTAACTCATAACTGTGATATTGTGGACCCTCATTTTTCATATGTGTCCTCACTTAATGGCGAGACTCATTTTTATTGGTGAAGAATTATTTTTGGAAAAGTTGGAGTCAAGACTTATTTTATTTTATTTTAAAAGAAAAAATAAAACAAGAAAGAAAACCCTACAAAAATGACTCCATAGTTTGAAAAAAAACGTGTTTTTGAAAAACTCGAATCTAAATCCTAAGATTTGCTTACTTATTGGAAAGGTACCTCAAAAAGATAGCACCCCTCTAAATCCTAAAGAAGTCTCTACTGGCAAAGTTGAGGGAAATGTAGCAATTAATCAATTGATTGAAGGTATTTAGATAGGCTAAGATGATTTTGAGATTCTATTAATATTATCATGTCAAATAAAAAATCAAATCATAGTCATAAAAGAGAGTTAGGGTGTGTACTTGGACTGCTTCTCAAGCGCTATCATAAGACAATCAAAATTAGTTTGAATAGTATATTACTCAGCATGCATTTCATTAGAGATAATCAAACAAGTGTCAAGGCAATCAAGGACAACATTCAAACATGAATATGGCTCATAATAACATGCATATTCATAGAATTCTAGAAAGTAGGTTATAGAGAGTGTACCTGGATAGCCAGCTAAGCATTTCAATGAGAACCAGGTTACCTCAACAATAGGTATAAACAATCTCATATATATCATAGAGAGGAATCAAAATCAATCAAATATCAAACAATCTCCTCATTTGAATCAATATCAAAGAAGATATCAAGAATGTCGAACCCCCCACCAAAGTCCCAATTACTGTTGCATGAATTGGTTCAATAAGTTTCATTATTTGGAACCATGAAGTTTATTCATGCCTGTTTAAAAAAAAAACAAGAAAAACAAGAAAATGTATACCAAAAGGAAAATGGTAGCAAATTTATTAAAATCTGGATTTTATTGTCTAGAAGAAATCTAAAGATGGATTTTTCAAAGCTAGAAATTTTTAGTTGAAAAAGGATTTGAAAATTCAATTCAAAACAGTAAATTCCCAATCAAAGAAATAGATAGAGGAGAAGGTGTGCACCAAGGTGACCATGATGGAAGTAGAGCCCGGGAGTGTGAAGGTGTTGAAGATTGCAGTTGTTGGTACTTGTATGAGAAGATCCTTGTAGATTGTTGGTATGTCTGGAGAAGAATTGACCGTATTCATTTCAAAGTCCATGTTGACTTGTTACTAATTCTACCGCATTCCTTATTGCACCAAAATTGAATGTTATCAAAACTATTAGTGCAAACTGAGTATAAACACTTTGATTCCACCCTCTAAACTGTTATGCGCCACTGTAGCCCATGAGTTTTTGTAAAGTTTTTAAGTGAGAACCATTCCTAAACCCTTGATGACACGCCTAGAACCAAAAAATATAACATGGAGTAAATAGAACTGTAGAAGTTCTTCTACAAAGGCAAGTGATGACCGAGGGTAATTGTGTGGTTGCCTCAGGTGAAATTGAGGTTATATCCATTAAAAAATCTAGGCATGCTCATAAGATGCTAAATATACAACTAGTTGAGCATTGACGGCAGACATTGCAAGAATTCTAATAACTTTAAGGGCAATTCTTCAAACCTCACGATCCTAATCAATTCGTTGGTATATTCTAGCTCATTGGCTCAAAAAAGGTACCAGCTTATCGTGAGTACCATTAGATTGAGCAAGAACGATAAATACACGAGGACGAATCTTGCTGTATAGTCTGCAAATTCTGGAAGAACTGAAGATACAAGCATACTTGATCCAAGTTCGGTGCAATCTCTTATTCCCCACAATCCACCCGGAAATCAAATCAAGTCTTAACCATTGCCCAACATGTAGATTTCTAGTTTTCTATTGCCTTTAGGGATCACAAGGTTTATATTTTTGTCCAGTCTTGGCAAATCTAGAATATGTTCCCTTACAAGTTTGGGGCTTTCCACAATCCAACTTAGGGTATAGAAATTAAAGAAAAAAAGGGTTTTTAAGTAATATGATCTTAGGTTATTGGGATCCTTAGCCGCTCGTGATCAACTTGAATTCTATAACTTAAAATTGCATCAGAAGCCCAATTTTTCATTTTTAAAATAGATTCATAAAACCATTAAAAATGAATGAAATTGATTACCGGTTTAAGATTTGGCTTTTTAACTATTCCTACTCCTTATAGCTTTGTTTTAGGGCAAATAACGATGGGGAAAACCATGATAACTAATGATCAAAAGTTACCAAGAAACACTAGTATCGGTTAATAACCTAGCATATCATTCCCTAAACTAACTCACAAGGATAGGACAAAAATTGATAAATTGTAATCCAACCAATAATCAATCTCATTATTACAATAATTTACCCATTATTCCTATAAGTTTCCAGCCCTTAGGCTTTCATGCTTCAAGCCCAAGTTGGTTTTTTAGCCTCTCATGGGAGTGATGTCGCATTCACAATCCATAATAGGGTAAAAATCCATAATTTGAATCAAAGAAACTAAAAATGATATATTTAATAAAAAAGAAAAGAAAACAAACCAAAGTTTTCATCTTCCTCCACCTCTAATGTCAAACTCCCTAGAAAATGATCTAAGAAGATATTTAAACCCTAGAACTAAGAGATTTTATATAATATCATCAATTACCTAACATGTGGCACACTCGATCTCATTGGCCACTTATTCCAATATAATTACCTAAAAATTACTAAAAAAAATAATAAAATGGTGATTTCTAGTTGTGTGGGGCCCACTTAAGGCAAATGGAGTGGATATTCAATTCCCAAGGTAAGCGAAACATCAAAGTTGCAGTGGGTGAATTCAAAATTGGGGTCATTTCGAATTCATAAGTTGAATTTCAAAATCATTTCGAAATGGTTTTTCAGCTTTACGCAGTTGTCTTCAAATGACCATAACTTCTTCATTTCAACTTTGATTTGCACACCGTTTGAAGCGTTGGACTCCTGAATTCCTGACCTTCAAAAAAATATATAGTATGCCTAAAATGAACTTCATAAAATACTCCAAATTTTTTCCTCAAATTCAAAGTACATGTTGCCACCAGATTTTAAGTTCCAAACTTCCATATAACTTGATGAATTTGTTCCATGCCTCATAATCCATCTTCTCTTGCCTTCTTTCTTACTCCATAATGGTCATTTCTCATCTTCCAAACTCATGATATCCTCATCTTATCTTTTCTCATAATCTATGAGTCTTGACTCACTTATTTCCTCATTTAACCTTTTTTTTTATATTTCAAAATCTAAAGTGATTCAACCTGCACCCTTTCTTCCCTTGAACCTAAGATAAATCTCTAAAATGCAAGTTAAACTCATGGCTAGGGTCTTACCATCAATTTAGGTCAAGTTGGGTGATTTGAGTGTCCTTTGGTGCACAAATCATATCGAATATATGCCATTAGAGCACATATTTTGGCTCTAATCACTTTCCCACTTAATCTTTTGAAACAAAAGACTTTTAAGTAATTTTGGTATTCTTTCTTAAAATAAACTCTCTATCATGAGATTTTCTTAATCTATTATTATTTCTTAAATTGGAATTCATGTGCTAAATGAATTGCCCTCATATTCTTTATCCATGAACTATCATCTCTAACATAATCCTTCTTCTTTAGGGAAGAAGGGAGAATTTGGAAAACCACCTATTTGTAACTAAGTGGATAGTCCAAAAGGAATATCAATTAACTTTAAACAATCAATTCAAGTAAAAAACATTGGAAAATAACTTCTCATGAAAATTAAGTTGATTTAACAGTCCATTAAAAAGAATCAACTGCATTATAGTATCCTATGAAATTATAGTAAAGTAAAGCTCGAGTTTGTGATATACTATTCATTGCATGCAGACTCTCTATGAACTGGTGTTTGTAATCTAACAAGATAGTTCTTTCAACCTATCAATATTACCTCTTTAATCTTGAGTTACAAATCTACCTATTATGTAATCAATTGACATACTCTACCTCCAAGGAGCATATGTCAAATTCCAATAAAGGAATTGTTATAGTCATGGTCTTTCTTATCACATGGGGACACAATGTCTCAATCTCATGAGATATTAAATGTCTTTATTGATAATTCATATTGTTACCAACCTTCATTAACAATGACCCAATCTGTAAGGATATATGACCACATTAAGGTCTCACCCATAGGTCAAAGCCTCCTACTGACTTTAACATAGGCTCAATATCCTCTCAAGGTTAAGAGTTCATACAGTATAGTCGTTTGATGAATCATGACAACTAATAACTTTATGTCATGATTCATTATAGGTCTTGTCCAATGTGTAACTGTACACACTAGTGTAGTCATCATGACAAACCAATCTCGATGATTAAGATAATCCATCCCTCAAATTAGGAGGAAGTGCACTAGAATCTCTACTAGATTAGTCAAATCCATGAACCAACTATGAACTACTTATTATCTTGCAAGGAGCTTGTGACTTATATCCTCCGAGCAACTCCTAATGCACCCAAATCATATATAATGCAAGTGATATAAGCATGAATACTCAGATAACCAATTAATGCATAAGAGATAAAGAGGGGAAATAAGAAATATAAATAAATGAATTTATTAAAAAATCTAAAACGGTTATATCATTTCATGATTTCTAAGGCTCTATCCAAAACAAAATAAAAATAAAACTATTGTGATAAAACCCTTAAAAGCATGATATGATGTAAAAATAAATAGATTATTTTGGTTCTACTTTTACTATCTCATTTATGTGTTATATATGTTGAGCATTTTAGTTTGACATCTCTTTCATTGTACATGACTTAGGTGCATTAGGAGTTGTAGGAAAGATCCAAGTCATAGGTTTTTTGCAAGTAGATGATTTGTTCACAATTGGCTCATGGGCTTAGGCAATCTATTTGAGGTTGTAGTGCATTACCTCCTAATTAGAGGAATGATTGGTCTTGGTCATTGGGATAAGTTTCCTATGGTGAACGCACTAATGTATAAGGTTATATATTAGACAGAACATATGGTGAATCATGACATTGGTTATCAAGTAGTCATAATTCACTAAGTTACTATACTGCATGGACTCTCAACCTTGAGATAATATTAGGTTGATGCTAAAGTCACTAAGCTTTGACCTATGGGTAAGACCCTAAAATGGTCATATATTCCCTATGGATTAGGTCATCTACAGATGACGCCTAATGACTAGAAGCATCATGATATTTTATGGGATTGGGATAGCGTGTCCTCTTGGGTAATCCTAAGGACATGTAATCATAAAATTTATGGCCACAATAATTCATCAACTAGAATTTAACGTATACTTTTTTGAACTAGAGTATATCAATTGATCACATAATAAGAAGGTCAATAACTCAAGGATGAGAGAGGTAATCTTGAGGGGTTAATAGCATATACCTTGTTAGATTATGAATACTAGTTCATGGGGAGTCTAGATGCAGTGGATAGAAGGTCATGGACATGAGTTCTTTCTCATTGTAAAATACATAGAATATTGGAGTACAGTTAACTCTTTGTAGTGGGATGTTGAGTTAAATTTGGAATTAGATTCTAAGGGAATCAATATTTTTCTATGGGTCTTAGTAGTCCTCATTCAAGCTCTAGATTCATGGTGGCATGATTTTAAGGGTATTTTTGGATTTCTAATTTATAAGTGTGCATAATGGAATTTTCATAAAAATGCAAAGTTGCATTGGATCATATGAATGGTCTTTCTGGATTAGGTTAATTAATTAATTGGAGCTCAAAATGAATAATTAATTAATTATGATCCAAGTGGGTTAGATTACCCAAGCCCAAGTTAGGCTCAAGTCACTTAAGCCCACATAGAAGTTTATATAAACTTTCTTAGGGGTTTAAGGCTTCAATCTTTCACTATTTTTTTAGAGATCTAAAGAGAAAACCCTAGTCTCCTCGTCTAGAGAAAAGACCACTCTTCTCTTGTGCCAAGATCCATGAAAAAAGTTATCATGTGGAAGATTTTTGGTCTTTGAGATTTATGACGCCTATAAAGTTTCTTCATTAGATTATATTTGATTTAAGAACATCCAAATCAGATGTATGATATCTAAACTCTCTATATCTATGTTTTTAATGGTTTTTATTATCATATTTTCCTGTTGCATTAGATCTAGAGAGCCTTAATACTAATAGCATGCACCCTAAGTTGTCCAAGACTAGGAATGGAGGGATCTAGGGATTCCCAACAAAACCTGTCTCCACACCGTTTCATATAAGTATGTCACTCTCTATTCATGTCAGTTGCTCTTTTTTATCTAACTGAATATTGTTTCATCATTGGAAGTTTGTAGTACTTGTGTCTTACGCAGCCTGACATAGCATTTACAATAAACAAACACTCTTAGTACATATATCAACCCATTATAAAACATTAGGCTTTTACCGAGCGCTTCTTATATGTGCTACTTTTGATTATGGCATTTTACTTTAGCCGGACTCTGCAGTGGCACTACATGCTCTCATAAGCCGATTGGGCAAACAATAAAGATGATTTCTCGTCCATTAGTACTAACATTGTGTATTTTGGACCCAATCATTCACTCTACTGCATTAACATTCAATAACCTACTAACTCAATATGTATTCCAAATTTCCAGGATGCCTTTAGGCTTAAAATAGACAGTTCTTAACACTACTAAAAAAAAAAGATTCAATTGGGAAGGCCATGATTGATGTTGACTTTTACATGAATAAAAAGACTATATGGGCATCAAGAATAAACTTCACCCATGGAGGGATTGGAATCAGAATATTGTTTCCAGTATTACAACTCCCCATAGCTACCTCTAAACTCTGTTTAATTCATTCTCGCCGCTGCGATTATCCGGAAAGACAATGTGTTTTTCATATGGTTGCTCCTGCACAAAACCAGGGGAAAAAAAAAAGAATAAATTAGGACTGAATAGAAACTTGAGGATAAAAAAAAAAAAAAGACGTAATTAAGTCTTATCTTCATACCTCCATTGTCAACCTGGCCCACACCTGCAGTAGGAATCTTATTATGAAAGGTGCAGCGGCAGCAAGCAAGATGTATCGAAACTTGACCAATTCATCCGGGGTAACGGCGAATACAGAAGAAGCATAAGTCACAACCATTGATGTTGTGGCAAGAATTACTTCAAAGTGGAAAGGAAATTTATGTGTTAGAGATATAACAAGAAGAATGGACGTGGAGAAAGCCACTGTGTTTGAGATCAAGAAAACATAGAATTCTTTTGTTTGATAAGAATATATCGCCCTTCCTGGCCTATGCCCATCTTTATCAACCTGCCATACTCCTCCAGGAGGGGTGACACCCGCCTGAAAGGTGACGGCCGCGATCAGCCCCGCCACAATTAACAGAACGTTGCGCGCATCCGCCGGGGACTCCTTCCCTTCATCATACTGGAAGTACCTGAACCAGCTCTTCCTAGTCATGTTTTCAGGCCTCTTGGATGTTTCCTTGTGAAGCCTTTCTTCTTCAACACTAGGTTTAATAAGGAAAGAGCTTTGAATGGGTCAATGAGTTGCCACTTACCATATATCATTTGTAAATGCAGTCAATTCCAATATAAAAGAGAATGGAAGGTAGTACGAATGAGCCACATAATATGACTCCTCTGCCATGCCCACAGAAAATAGAGCATTGGGTTTGGTGAGCTTTAGAATAAGGTTCTAGTTGTGGGTTTTGCAGGAATGTGGTCCAGGGCTCCATTTACTTTTAAAAATGTTTGGTGGACTACTGAACTTTCCAAGTTGGAACGATGAATCTATGATTGATCATGGCGGCTTCCTTCAACAAGGCCAAAAGGTCAATTTCATCCTACTCAAGAAAAAACTGTTTGCAAAGAGTTGAAAAACACAAGTGTACAACAGGAAGAGTGTGACTCTTAAGTTGGATGATTGCCTAAGCAGTCATTATACTCATAGTGATGCAAAAGAATTTTAAAATATTTAACAAACAAATCAATAATAAGTTAATTTTGATTAACATTGCAATCAAATAAAAAAAATTCTAGAAAAAAAAAAAACAATATGTTAACGAGTTTAGGAATGCGTGTGACAATGCTTTTATACAAAGTGTTTTTAGTGAAAATAATTTTATAAGAATCACCAATGAAGTTTTTTTTTTTTTCAAAAAAATATTATAAGTGATTTTTCAAATTTTAAAAAAAAATTTTATATTTTTTGTCAAATATTTTTTCTAAAAAAAATATATATTTTAAGTTAAAATCATTTTTTTAAATAATTTTCAAACGAACCCTAAATCACTAAGGGAAAAAAATGTTTGAACTTGAGAAAACCAAAACATTTTTCATCTTAGAAAGGAGCATAATTCTTGGATAGTCATTGTTATGGAATATGTACATCATTTTGTTCATAGAATTAATTTGTTTTTAATAGGAGAAATAAAATCTTTTATATTTTCCAACATCACACACCCATATTAGAATCAATCATTTAAATAAAATAACATTAATTCCCCAGTCATTCATTGTTTCACTAACTGTTGAGATGATATATGTCCATCTCTATCCCATTCTAAACTAGGAAATGAAAAAAATGATAAATCTAAGAAGAAAGATCAATAAATTATCAATTTTTTTTTAATAATTTTGTTTAGGGAGGAGATAAGTTCAATCTCTTCATAACGTGATTCAATAAAATATTTTGGATTTATATTAAATTAGTAGATGCATATATCAATTAAGTTAATCTCATTTTGATTAGGTCAATTTGAAAAATCAATTGAGAAGGGGCTTGAAATAGTTTATTACATTGACATTAATGAAATCAAACATCAATAAATCATTTCACCCAATGTTTGACAGGGAAATAAAATTTCTCAATGAGTCATTACACATTAAGAGGCATGTACTTATGCATTGTGTTAACTGCATGTACTTATGTATTGTTGGGCATACCAACAATCCAAAATATAAAAAGCAAATAATTTTGAATAAAATAAATACAAGTAAAATTACACATTTTGATCCGAAAATCATTCCATAAGTAAATATATGTAATTAAATTTATACAATTTACATGACAAATCATTAAATTTTGTCCAAAAGAAAAACTGAAAAAACTTTTCAAAAAAAAAAAAATTAATTTTCATCTACTGGTATCTTAAAAGACAAACAGACTAGTCATTTCTCACGAGGTTGGTCTCAATTATTGTGTGTGCTAGTGACAATATTTTGTCCTACTAGTGGCCCACTAGTAGATTAGGACAAACACAGTGACAGTAAGTTCATACAACTTGTAGACGGCTTGGAAAGGTCTACAATGGTTTCTGCCAGCGCCCACAGCCTCTAAATTTCTACCATGACACGTCGGCTGTTGGTTGACTCGACTTGATCAAAGATATAATATTGCCTATAAAGATGGCAAATGATTTGGCTAATCCTTTGATCCATGATGTATCACTGGCCTTGACTTTGATGGGAATCTCTTCCTACTGTAAATAGGAATGGATGATAATGGAATGCGTGTATGATAGGTTAACTGCTAGATCATTAGTGGTCAGAATTTGCTAATTAAGGACTTTTAAATTTTAATTTGGTTTAGGAAATATTTATTAATTGCACTGGTTGGTTCTGATTTTTTTAAAGAATTTTCAAAACTAGTTTAGGAAATAAGAGGATGAGGCAATGAATTTATTTATTTTATTTTTTTCAAGAACATATTTAATAATATAATTGAATAATTGTTTTTTAAAAAACTGAAATGGATAGAATTTGTTTGATTGTGATAGTCAACAACAATACAAACAGGTTTTCTACGTAGTATATTTTTTAAAAATTTATAATATAAAAAATTATTCTAAAATTATAGTATTTTCAATTTCTAGTAAAATTTGTTTTTTATTTTTAAAAGATAAGTTTAATGTAAAAGTGAACTCGTTTTTGAAAAAAATAATTCAATATAAAAAATGAACTCATCTTTTAAAAGACGAGTTTAGTATAAGAAGTTAATTCATCTTTTTAAAAGGTGAGTTTGACATAAAAATAAAAATAAATAAATAAATAAATAAAAGTGATGGAAAGTTTCATATTTTTCAAAAAAATTAATAATTATATTTTAATACTATTTTTAAAAAAAACATTAAAAGAAAAAAGAAAAAAAGACACAAAATCGTTAAAGCGGGAAAGTTGGGGCATTCCTTAGTGGGAATCTCAATTCATAAAGTGGAACTTTCAATTTAATTAACTTCTTATTTTTGTATCTTTGTCTTGAAAGATATATCACATTTAGAGGAAATTTTTTTATTAAATTTAAAATATAAATATTTAATTAACAAAAAAAGGGATAATTCTCAATTCTCAAAAATAATATTGACCCTTTTTGGAATATAATATTATTTGGACATAAATATTTTTGTGTATTTTTTTCTTTAACATTAATTATATTTTAATTTGTTTTTTTGGTTTTTAACTTCCCTCTATTTTTGTGATCATCTCTTGGAATCATGGTGGATATATTAAAACTATCAACCTAGACCTCTCAAACATCTTATTACTTCGATTTTTATCTTTCCTTTTTATGTACAAAAATTGATAAAAAAATATTTTTATATAAAAAAGAAAAGTGATATTATTTTACTAATTACTAGGAATTGTCTTATTCATTTTAATAAAATATCTTACATATCTATAGGGATTATATATCAATTTGAGATGTGGTGGTGATGATCACTATCCCTTCCGCTTTTTTTCCTCCCCTTCATACACACCCACGTACAAAATAATAATAATAATAATAATAATAATAATAATAATAATAATAATTTGATTTAGAGAGATAAAATTATCCTAAATTTATAAATTTAATTTCAAACTTGAAAAATAACTTTATTTTTTACATCAATATTCTTTATTATTTTATTATAACTTTTGCTAAATTCATATTTAGAAATTTGAGTTTTTTTAAATTTGCTCTCATGAAAAATAAGGTTTTTCGATTATCTTTTGAAATTTGGTTGTTTTATTAACCAATTTTCTCACCTCAAGTCATGAAAAGAACTATCAATACAATTTTTTTTTTCATATAGTACAGGAGTTTGATCTTTGTTTTCACCAAGAAAAATAAGAAAATTTTCAAAAAAGAAAAATATATGTTTGTTTTGTATTTAACAAGATTTTTTTTTAAAGAAAAAAAAGAAAAAAAAAACGTCTTATTCTTGGGAGAAAAAAAATATTTATAAAAAAATAATAGTTGCAATTTCTTGATAATTTTAAAACTTTGAAGTTCACAACTTGTACCCAACTCTCCAACCGTTCTAATCAAATAATAAAGAAACACATCATTTTTTTTGTAAAAAGTGACAATTAATTATTACTCACAATTGCTTTGACGGCTAGCTAGATGCTTGGCCATTGATTAGAGGATCAAAATGTTACATAAAATACAAGCTATGCCACTATAATATAGCGTACAAATGAATTGAAAACAGATCATCAAACTACAATAAGATTAATTGCCTTAATTCTACTGCCATTGGGCAAGGCCACCATCATTTTTCCACCTTAGTTAATACCACTTAAACCCTACTTCAATACATCTGTTCTACACTCCTTGACCAACTTCTCCATCAGTTACCTTCTCTTTCATCTCATTCCACATCTGCAGTAAACACCTTATAGCAAAAGGCGCAGCTGCTGCAGCCAAGATGTATCGAAACTTCACCAAATCATCAGGCGTAACAGCGAATATGGCCGAAGCATAAGTCACAACCATTGAGGCCGTGGCAAGCATTATCTCGAACTGGAAAGGAAACCTATACGTTAGAGATATAAGAATCAGAATGGACGTAGACAGAGCCAATGGTTGACTGTGTTTAAGAATGCGTTTTACTGTGTTTTTATACAAAGTGTTTTAGTGAAAATAATTTTATAAGAATCATTTATGAAATATTTTCTTCAAAAAAAATATTATAAGTGATTTTTAAAATTTTAAAAGGTTTTTAAAATTTTTGTCAAATATTTATTTTTTAAAAATATATATATTTTTTTTAAGTTAAAATTATTTTCTAAAATTATTGTTGAATAAACACTAAATCGTTAAGAGAAAAAATGTTTGAACTTGAGAAAACCAAAACATTTTTTATCTTAGAAAGGAGCATTATTCTAGATAGTCATTGTTTTGGAATATGTGCATCATTTTGTTCATAAAATTAATTAGTTTTTAATGGAAGAAATAAAATCTTTTATATTTTCCAACATCACACATCCGTATTAGAATCAATCATTTAAATAAAATAACATTAATTCTCCTATCATTCATTGATTCACTAACTGTTAAGATGATATATGTTCATTTTTTTAATGTTCTAAACCAGGAAATGAAAAATGATAAATCTAAGAAGAAAAATCTAAGAATGAAAAATGACAAAATCATTAAATTTTGTCCAAAAGAAAAACTGAAAAAACTTTTCAAAAAAAAAAAAATTAATTTTCATCTACTGGTATCTTAAAAGACAAATAGTCATTTCTCACGAGGTTGGTCTCAATTATTGTGTGTGCTAGTGACAATATTTTGTCCTACTAGGCCCACTAGTAGATTAGGACAAACACAGTGACAAGAAGTTCATACAACTTGGAGACGGCTTGGAAAGGTCTACAATGGTTTCTGCCAGCGCCCACAGCCTCTAAATTTCTATCATGACACGTCGGCTGTTGGTTGACTCGACTTGATCAAAGATATAATATTGCCTATAAAGATGGCAAATGATTTGGCTAATCCTTTGATCCATGATGCAATCACTGGCCTTGACTTTGATGGGAATCTCTTCCTACTGTAAATAGGAATGAATGATAATGGAATGCGTGTATGATAGGTTAACTGCTGGATCATTAGTGGTCAGCATTTGCTAATTAAGGACTTTTAAATTTTAATTTGGTTTAGGAAATATTTATTAATTGCATTGGTTGGTTCTGATTTTTTTAAAGAATTTTCAAAACTAGTTTTGGAAATAAGAGGATGAGGCAATGAATTTATTTTTTTTTATTTTTTATAAGAACATATTTAATAATATAATTGAATAATTGTTTTTTAAAAAATTGAAATGGATAGAATTTGTTGATTGCGATGGTCAACAATAATATAAATAGGTTTCGTAGTGTATTTTTAAAAAATATTTTAAAAAAATTGTAATATAAAAGATAATTCTAAAATTATAGTATTTTCAATTTCTAGTAAAATTTTATGAAAAGATAAGTTCAATATAAAAATAAATTCATTTTTTGAAAAAATACTTAAAAAAAAAAAAGAATTCAGTATAAAAAATGAACTCATCTTTTAAAAGGGGAGTTTAATATAAAAAGTAAATTCATGAGTTTAATGTAAAATTTAAAAAAAAAATGATAAAAAGTGTAGTATTATTTTATTTTTATTTTTTTGACAGTTGTATTTTAGTAATATTTTTTAAAAAGAACATTTTTTTTTTAATAGAATCCCTAAAAAGGGAGGGTTGGGGCATTTCCTTCATGGGAATCTCAATTCATAAAGTGGAACTTTCAATTTAATTAACTTCTTATTTTTGTATCTTTGTCTTGAAAGATATATCACATTAAGAGGAAAAAATTTAATTTAATTTACCGCAACAGTGATGGTCAACAGCAGTGAAATCTCGGTCAACACAGGGTAACAGTTCCTCATTCTTCCTGCAAAAAGGTATCCGGACGGGGTGTCCAGATTCACCCTCCGATGATTTTGTCAGCCATGGATCAAGAGATCAAGTTATCAGGTTGTTTCTTGAGAGAGTTAACCTTTTTTTTCTCAGGGATAGCAAGCTTACCTTCCTCCTTGCATGAAGCCTCTTTTATATAGTGCTAGAAAGTATGGCACTGCCTTGTTAGCAGGCCCCATTTGTCATGATGGTGGCTCATAGGGAGGCTAAACAATCATGATATTTCTGATGTCAACTGGGGACTGTTAGGAAGCTTGAGAAGACATGGGAATGTCTTATTGAATGTATCTTGCATTTATGATGAGTGACAGTTCTGGGGACTTGGTTGTTAGTGTCGTTAGAGTTATCTTTTTTATTGTGGGTGGAGATGGATCCGGTGAATCGCGAGTGTCTGACGAGTTAAGCTGTCCGGGTATGCTGTTACTAGAGTGGCCGGATATGTCTATCCGGGGAAGTCGAATCGTCACCCTTTCTCCATCCGGTTCACATATCCGGGGAAGTTGAATCGTCTCCCTTTTCCATCCGGTTGTGAAGTATCCGGAGAAGGTGGAACGTTGATCAGATATAATGGCGGCTGTAAGTCATCCGGATGGAATGGGCGATGATTCCCATCCGGGTGGAATTAGCTATGCCATGTGTCACGAGGGGGGGGGGGGGGTTGTCCGCGTGGCCAAAGGAGAGAGAGCCACGTGGCACTTTTTAATGGGGATCCCACAATGCCCCCTTTTATATCGCCTGTCTGGCTTCGTCAGAAAAGGCGAGATAAAAATGTTTCCTTTACACGATTTCTTTTTATTTGGACGATGATGACACGTGGCGCTTTCTTGTTTGCGGGAGCTGGTGAGGCACGCTGACTTTTGAAAATTGTGCCAGACGGTATGTCGCTTCAAAACTTGGTGCATTTATGTTTCCTGCCGTTTGGGGGGAGGGGGGGGGGTTTCGAGGCGTTGCTCTTATAAGTAGGGACCCAGGACCCTCTGTTGATACTTTTCATTCTCTTTCCAGACTCTTGAGTGCCCCTAGAAACTCTTCAGAACAAGCTCGAAGACGTGATAACTAGTTTTCCAATTTTTCCAGAAATCTTTGCAAGGTTTGCCATTCCACTCTTCTCTTCTCTTTCACTTTGTTGCTTGTGATGTTGCTTGTTTGCCCCTTTTGAGGAGATAGATGGGTTGGTAGAAGCGAATGATATACGTTGGTTTTTGTTAGGGTTTGAGGTTTGAAGAGGTCAATGTTGCGCTGGAGGTTGACAAAGGGTTTCCAATGTATTTTGAGGGTTATTCGTAGGTTTCTTTGAATGTGATGTTTGCTGAGAAAATGGTTTTTCTGGCTGGACTGAGTGGTGTCAGTATAGTCTTCGAGTTAGGGTTCATGGGTTTAGGGTTTTTGCAATGTGATATGCTTGGAATGCGCTTTGACTGGCGTTTTTCTTGTAATGCAGGTTTCACGTAATCCACGATGTCTTCAAAGAAGGTAAAGATGGCAACTGGTGCAGCCAAGCAGGGTAGTTCAAGCGGGCGAGTTAACCCTACTGACCTCCTAAACGAGAAGGAGTTTCGAGACTGTTTCAATATTCCAAATGAAATATCCGTCCGTCTGTTAGAGGGTGATGCCGTATCGATTGCCAAATCGGAGGATAATTCCATTTGCTTCTCCAAAGAGCAGTTTAACGCGGGTCTTCGCTTTTCGCTTCCCTCACTCTTCAAGCAGTTCCTTCACTATACACAGATTCCACCAGCTAAGATCCACCCCAATATTATCCGGGTGCTGATGGGTTGCAGCATCCTGGATATGTTGTTTAACCTGGATTTGTCCTTGTTGGAGGTATTGTTTGTTTACTCCATCAAGAAGGGAAAAAACGACATCTACAGTTTTTTCACAAGTTTTCCATCACCTCGGCTAGTGACCGGCCTTCCTGATTCGACTAAGGGGGCCGCCACAGGACATGTGATTGTTGCGGGTGCATGGACGGGTTCGTCAGTGCATCCGAACAAGAAATTCACTCCCAATCGATCGCTGAAGCACCCAAGTAAGAATAAGTTGTCTCTTGCTCTTTTGTAGTTGCAAGTTAAATTTGCTTCATAAGATGATTAATCGGTTTTATTTTCTTGGGAGCAGGCAGGGAAAGAAGGGGGAAGCTGGTAGAGTGGATAGAAAAAGCCTCATTCAACCGTTTGAACAAGATGTTTGAGATTACGGCGGATGAGAGAAATTGGGAAACACTTCTCTCTGCGCAGAATCTGGGTTCAGTTACCCAAGAGTCTTAGCCGTATGTACTCAATATCCTCCCCAGACGGCTTCCTAAAGAGGTGGTGACTGGAGAACATTTCGTTCTCAAAGATCTTCCTTTCTACACGGAAGCGCGCGAGGCGGACGCCCAGGCTCGCCAGGCACTTCTCAGCGACCGGGAGGAAAGGAGGCAGGAAGGAACTTTACGAAAGGCTCCCGGTAGTAAACGCCCTGCATCCTCTTCTCCTGCTGATGCCCCAGCAAAAAAGAAGAAGAAGAAGACTCTGAATAAGGGGAAAGAAATAAAGGTCTCAACTCCCCCGAAGGAGTTTGTACCACCCCCTATAGCTTATGAAAATGAAGTAACAATAAGAGAGCCAGAAAATCCCTTCACGCCTTCTATTTCAAGCGGCTCCGGTCATCTTGCGGGCCTAAACCTTTCGGGGCCTTCATTGGCGGCGGACGCTCGGATGGCGCTTCTGGCTGAGGAAGCGGCCTCCGTGTGCCAGCCTGGCTCTCCTCACCTGGACGAGGACGCAACTGGGGCTTCTTGTGGTGAAACGTTGCCTCCCTCAGCGCCTCCAATGGAAGAAACAGTTCCTGAAGACCAAGGTTTGCCCCCTGGTAAACCAAGTCCCCGCGTTCTTGTACCGGTGAAGAGGGCACCAATGAAGAAGGCACCCGCGGGGAGGTTTCAACCGGCTCACGACCTGACGTCTGGACTCAGCGGAAGGCTTCAGGATCGTCTTAGGGAAACCATTGAGGTTAGTTGCTCATCCGCCCAGGAGGTTCTTCCGGCGGAGAGTGAGACAGTGATGGCAGAAAGAAGTCCAACTGACCCGGTTCCGGTTATGGAGGGTACGCCCGAAGAGACCCATCCAGAAATCCAGCCGGCCGCGATCGTTGAAGGTCCGGTTCTGAGGGATGAGCCACATCATAACGTCCCACCAGAGGGACGTTCGGTTGATGATGCAACTTGCACCTCCGCCAGCTCTTTCAGCAGCTATGCGGAGTTGCAAGAGATGCTGAAACAAATTCCCTCTGGCTCAGAGGTTACTTTGCCTTCAGTAAAGATGTTCGAAGCGGCAGAAACGGTATAGCTCATCTCTCCTGAGTTTTGGTTTCATATTGATTGTTTGTGGGTTTTTTCTACAGCTGGTGAGCGGTATTCGCGGCATGGTTCAACATCGTAACCTTTTTACGGACCTGCTACGGACTGCTGATCATATGAAAACCTTCGTCTCCCAGCGCATAAGCAATGAAGATGAATTGCGCTTAAGATTGGAGCAGGCTGAAGCCAGTTTATCTGCCGCCCCGAGGGCCTCTGAAGAAAGTGCTGAAGCCTTGAAGAAGTCCCAGGACGATAACGAGGCTCTCCGGTTAGAACTAGCAGAGGTAAGGAGCCGGGAGGAAGCTACAGACGCCCGCCTGCACGAGGCAGAGGATGAGGCGGCCCAGCTGAGGGGGGAGGTGAGACAGTTCCGGATGGAAGCGGCAATTGAGAAAAAGCAAAGAGAAGACTTGCAGTTGCGTTTATCAACGCAAAAAGAAGAGTTGGAGGCTGAGTTTGCTGCGCAAAGAGAGGAACTCGAGGCTGAGTTTGCTGCGCAAATGGAGGAACTCGAGGCGGATTATCAAAAGCAAGTAGACGAGATGTACTTTTTTTGCTACTGTTGTTGCATGAAGAAACATGGTATCAAGCGGGATGTCCCCTCGATTCCCCCGGGTGAGGAGGAAAAATTGCGCCACAAGCCTTCCCAGTGAAAACTTTTCTTTTTGTAATTTTTATTGCTACTTCTCTTTGTGTCTGTAGTCCGGATGTTTTCTGTATACCGTTTCACAATTATTAATAAAACATACTTATTCACATTGTGCTCTCATCTTTCTTTTATTGATAATATTGCTTCAAGTTGGCTGCATTCCAAAGGCGAAGTAGAGGGGTTCCACTTAAGGTTTGCAAATGGTATGATCCATTTTCGTTAGCTTTTGACACCATATAAGGACCTTCCCAATTGGCTTGAAGTTTGCCGGCCCTTCTTTCAGCTGTGTCTTCAAAAACTTTTCTAAGCACCAATGACCCTTTCTTGAAAATTCGAGGTTGCACCTTCCTGTTGTAGTAGGCAGCTGCCTTCTGTTGATATGCTGTCATCTAGATGGATGCTGCCTCTCTAGCCTCATCTGCCCAATCCAAATGCTTTGCAAGCTCGTCGTTTTCATTTCTTTAACCTTGGACGGCAGTCCGGGCTATAGGCATACCCATTTCGGTTGGGATGACGACATCTGTTCCGTACGCGAGGGCAAACAGGGTATTTCCTGTCGGTCTTCCGGGTGTAGTTCGATAAGCTCATAGGACGCCGGGTAGCTCTTCTACCCACTTTCCTTTGGCTTTTTCCAGCCGTTTTTTCAGCGCACTCAGTAAGGTTTTATTGGTTGCTTTTGCTTGACCGTTGCTTTGAGGGTACCGCGATGTGGAGTACAAATTCTTGATGTGAAGTTCCGCGCAAAAACCTTTAAAGGCAGAGCTATCAAATTGAGGGCCGTTGTCGGTTACGATTGCCTGAGGAATTCCAAACCGACACACTATATTCTTCCAGACGAACCTTTTGATGTCCTTGTCCTTAATACTTGCATAGGCTTCAGCTTCTACCCATTTGCTGAAATAATCTGTAGCAACGAGCAGAAACTTCTTCTGAGCGACTGCAGTGGGAAAGAGTCCCATGATATCCATTCCCCATTGTGCAAAAGGCCAAGGGCTTGTTACTGAGTTTAACGCCTTAGCAGGCATATGCGGTATTGGCACATATTTCTGGCATTTGTCGCATTTCTTAACATGAATCTCTGCGTCCTGTCTCATTGTAGGCCAATAATATCCTTGCGAATGCGCCCGGTGTGCTAGGGTTCTGCTCCCTGAGTGGTTGCCGCAGATGCCTTCATGAAGTTTGGATAGGACATACTGAATTTCCGACTGGATCAAGCATCTAAGGTACGGACCTCCGAAGGATCGTCTGTAGAGATCACCTCCGATCAGGGTAAAGCGGGATGTTTGTATCCGAACTTTGTGCGCATGCTTAGGATTTTCAGGCACTGCCCCCGTTTGTAGGTAGATTTTGATGTCAACCGCCCAATCATCTTCCTTTGGATTTATATTGCAGACGTGTGGTTCAGCAATGGTGGGAGTGGTTTGAACGTATACCGATAGCATTGTTGACTCTTTCACGGGAAATGATGCAGCTATTCCTACCAAGGCGTCAGCCTGCACATTATCCCCCCTTGGGATTTTCTCAATGATCCATTCTTCCAGTCGGTTGAGTGATTCTTGTACTCTCAATGAGTATTTGGCCATGCGCTCATCCTTGGTTTCGTACTCTTTTAGTATTTGGCCCACAACAAGCTGGGAGTCGTTATGAATTTTGACTTTTGAGGCGTTCAAAGTGGTTGCAAGGTTCAATCCGGATAGGATGGCCTCATATTCCGCCTCATTATTTGAAGCGGGAAAATCCAGACGGATGGATTGCTCCAGTCGCTCCCCGGTTGGCGCTTTGAGGAGGAGTCCAACCCCTGATCCGGATGAACGGGAAGCACCATCAACATACAGAGACCACCAATCACTCGGTGTTGATTCTTCATTCGGGGCACGCGCTTCAGGTAATTCTGCTATAAAGTCTGCCATGACTTGTCCCTTCAGGGATAACCTAGGTTGACAACCTATCCCATATTCACTCAACTCTATTGCCCATCGTAGCATTCTACCCGTTATGTCTGGTTTATGTAGAATATTCCTGAGAGGTTGATTGGTGAGCACGGTTATAGGGTGAGCTTGGAAATAGGGACGCAGCTTCTGAGCGGTCGTGCGCAACGCCAGGACAGTTTGTTCCATCCTTGAATATCTTGTTTCTGCATCGGCGAGCGCTTTGCTGATAAAATACACGGGTCTTTGCTCTCGGGGCGACAAAGAGCGGAGCAGGACCGCGCTAACAGCCCAATCAGTAACTGCCAAATACAGGTATAGTCTTTCCCCAGATTGCGGGCTACTTAGGATGGGAGGTTGAGAGAGATACCGCTTGATTTCTTCAAATGCTCTTTGGCAGTTTGACGTCTATCCGGATTTATTGATATCTTTGAGCGCCAGGAAGAAAGGTTTCATCTTGTCTGTGAATCGAGCTATGAATCGTCCGAGGGCGACGAGTTTGCCTGTGAGACGTTGCAACTGCTTCTTGTTTGTTGGTGCAAGCATGTTGGCGACTGCTTTCACCTGATCTGGATTGACTTCGATTCCTCTTTGGGTAACCATAAATCCCAGAAACTTTCCCGAACTTACTCCGAATGCGCATTTGGCTGGGTTAAGCTTCATGCCATACTTTCTCAATAAATGAAAATTTTTTTGCAAATGTTGGGTGTGTTCATCTTGAGTTTTGCTTTTGACTACCACATCATCAATATACACCTCAATAATGTCACCAATCAGCAGCTTGAAAATCTTAGTCATTAGCCTTTGATATGTAGCACCAGCGTTCTTGAGTTCGAATGACATGACTCTATAACAGTAGAGTCCATGAGGAGTTATGAAGGAGGTTTTTTCTTCGTCATCCGGAGCCATGGGAATTTGGTGATATCCGGAGAAAGCATCCAAAAAGGATAGCATTTCATGGCCGGAGGTTGCATCTACTATCTGATCTATTCATGGTAGTGGGAAACTATCTTTGGGGCACGCGTCATTAAGATTGGTGAAATCTACGCATGCCCGCCATTTTCCTCCCTTTTTAGGGACCACTACTACGTTTGCCAACCATTCTGGATATTCCACCTCCCTTATAAATATGGCCTCCAATAATTTTTCCATTTCTTCCTAAATGACTTTCTGCCTATCTGGATGGAATCGTCGGATTTTCTGTCGAACGGGCTTGGAGGTGGCTAATACGTTGAGCCGGTGAGAGGCGACATTTGGAAGTATTCCAGGCATATCCGAGTGGGCCCAAGCAAAGATATCACAATTTTGTTGGAGCACCTTTTGAAGTTCGAATCTCTCGGCTGGCGGCAGGAGGGTACTGACATACGTAAAGCGTTCACCATCTTTTAATATCTGGACGACCACCAGCGGGTCCACTACCGGGGGATCTTTGTCTCCCAGGTGCTGTAACTGCTATTGGTCGGAAGTATCTGCTTCTTTGGAGAGATGCTTGCAGTTGGTGCTGGGTCCAGCCTTGCAAGCGACCTGATAACATTGTCGGGCAGCAAGCTGGCTTCTGTAAAGATTAATTTGTCCATCTTGGGTGATGAAGCTGACCCTCTGATGATACGTGGATGGAATGGCCTTCATTCCATGTAGCCATGTACGTCTCAAGATGGCATTGAAAGGGGATAAATCCTCAACCACAAAAAACAAACTGTTTAGGATAACAGGCCCGGCATAAACCGGCAGTACTATATCCCCAAGTGAGGTTGTAGATGAACCATTGAATCCGGACAAGGTTCTTCCAGGATTTTCCAGGCTAGAGGGCTCAAAACCCGTTCATTTGATGACCGCCACCTGCAATATGTCCGCGGAGCAGCCTGGGTCGATCAAGATTCTTTTTACGTCGTAGTTTCCCATCCCTATTGTTAGGATGAGAGCGTCTCGGTGTGGCTGCAATACTTGGGATGGATCTAGAGCGGGGAAGACAATGGTTCCATCTATGGGATGGATGCTCCCACTGACTAATCCCGACCGGATGGAGCTCACGTGTTCTTGAACTGTAGCTGCTCGCAACAGTCTTTGTTTTTTTCTTTTGGAATTGTACTCGTCATCCAAGGGTCCTCCGTATATGTAGTTGATCATTGCTCTAATAGGAGCTGCTGGGGCGCGTGGGCCTCGATTATGGGGTGACTCTCCACCTTTAGGCACTTTTCAGACATACTGCTTCAAGTGTCCTGCTTTTAGGAGCTCCTCTATCATGTAACGGAGGCTTATGCACGTTTCAGTTGTGTGCCCATGATCTTTATGGTAATCACATATTTTGTTACGATCCCTTTCTGAGGGGTTCGATCTTATCGGTACTGGCCATCTGAATCCAGGCAGATTGCGAATTATAGGAAGCAGTTTTTCGTACGACATAGTGAGTGGTGTTCGAATAGGTGGCAGGCGCCGCTCCTCTTGCCCCCTGTTGGATGACCCAGGATGGTTGGGCGCTTTGAAACTTTTGGTGGCTTCATTTTTAGTAGTCTAGCCAGTTACCAGGACCTGCTGTGTAGCGGCGCGGATGTCATCTTCTAGCATGGAGTATTTACTTGCACGCCGAAATAATTCGTCCATGGTTGTAGGAGGCTTTTTGGCGAGAGACTCAAAGAAGGTGGTTCCTAAGCTTATGCTCCGCTTAAAAATTTGGAGAATTGCATCCATGCTGTACGATTCGACTTGAAGGATAGCTTGTCCGAAGCGCTTCACGAACTCTCTTAAAGTTTCGTTTTCTTGTATTTTGAGATTCTGCAAGGTGCTGATATTCTACTTATGTCTGGCTGAGCATAAGTATTGTCCCACGAAGACCTCGGACAAATCCCGAAAATTGTCAATTGAGTTCGCGGGCAGTCAGTGAAACCACGATAGAGCCTGGCCTTGTAGGCTGGTTGGGAAAACCTTGCATAATAGCATGTCATTCCCTATGTCAAGGGTCATGAGTTGTCGATAATGCATTATGTGATCAAAGGGATCGTTGGACCCATCATATGTGGAGAATTTCGGGACGATGAACCCTCGAGGGGGCTCATATCTAATAATACGCGAGCTGAAAGGCGTGGAGAGCATGTCATCTAGACGCCTGCTTATAGAGCCTGGAGCGGCTGTGTGCAAGGGATTTTTACCACTCCGTGCCACTGGGGGGCGGGCGATATGTCCCTGTAAAGTAGGCGAGCTCGAGGGCTCGGAGCGTGCCTCTGGCAATACGGTGGCGTGAGGCCTGTTTTTGTGAGATGTTTGAGGTCCCAGACGCGCATACATGGCGTCAGATATTTGGGGCCTTTTCTCATGTCGTAGTTTGGATGAAACTCGAGTGGAGCCTGAGCTTTCATCTTGTTGGGACGGTGGGCATGCACCGGGATTTCGACAGGCCATACTTGATGCGCCTCGAGGGTTGGGCTTGCCTTTCGGGGGAGTAGAGCTCCCTGATTATGATGGGGACCCTGCCTCCACTGATAGTGCTGAGGTTGAGGTGAACTTCGGTTCCTCAAAACATCATTTTCTTCCCTGAGCTTCCTTGTTTCTTGGAGCAGAATTTGCATCTGCCGTTCGTTCTCCCGCTGTCGTTTTTCCATGGTATCCCGCCATTCAAAGTGACTTTCGGCACCTTTGGCTGAAGCTCGACTCCTTGAGGGTGAAGTCATCTTTACAGTTGGAAGGTTTATGATTTACTAAGAAGAGAAGACGTTTCCCACAAACGGCGCCAATGTTGATGGCAAAATTCCCCCGCAACAATGATCGTCAACAGCAGTGAAATCTCGGTCAACACAGAGTAGCAGTTCCTCCTTCTTCCTGGAAAAAGGTATCCAGATGGGGTGTCCGGATTCACCCTCCGATGATTTTGTCAGCCATGGATCAAGAGATCAAGTTATCAGGTTGTTTCTTAAGAGAGTTAACCTTCTTTTTCTCAGGTATAGCAAGCTTACCTTCCTCCTTGCATGAAGCCTCTTTTATATAGTGCTAGAAAGTATGGCACCGCCTTGTTAGCGGGCCCCATTTGTCATGATGGTGGCTCATAGGGAGGCTAAACAATCATGATATTTCTGATGTCAACTGGGGACTGTCAGGAAGCTTGAGAAGACATGGGAATGTCTTGTCGAATGTATCTTGCATTTATGATGAGTGACAGTTCTGGGGACTTGGTTGTCAGTGTCGTCAGAGTTATCTTTTTTATTGTGGGTGGAGATGGATCCGGTGAATCGCGAGTGTTTGACGAGTTAAGCTGTCCGGGTATGTTGTTACTAGAGTGGCCGGATATGTCTATCCGGGGAAGTCGAATCGTCACCCTTTCTCCATCTGGTTCACATATCTGGGGAAGTTGAATTGTCACCCTTCTCCATCCGGTTCACATATCCGGGGAAGTTGAATCGTCTCCCTTTTCCATCCGGTTGTGAAGTATTCGGAGAAGGTGGAACGTCGTTCAGATATAATGGCGGCTGTAAGTCATCCGAATGGAATGGGCGATGATTCCCGTCCGGGTGGAATTAGCTATGCCATGTGTCACGAGGGGGGGTTGTCAGCGTGGCCAAAGGAGAGAGAGCCACGTGGCACTTTTTAGTGGGGATCCCACAATTTTTATTATCCTGCCAAACTACCCCAGGAGGGTTGACGCCTACTTGAAAGGTGGCGGCCGCAATCAACCCCGCAACTATCAAGAGGACGTTGCGGGCATCGCCCGGAGACTCTCTGCCTTCGTCGTACTGGAAGTATCTAAACCAGCTTTTCCTATTGTTTTTAGACCTCTTAGCCATTAATGGTTTTTTCTGAAGCAACGAGGCTTGAATCCTGAGAAAGCTTGCTCCACAATACTGGGTTTTATAGGGAAAGAGCTTTGAATGAGCCTTTGTGTAACTTTTTATTATTTTTCAACGCAGTAAGAGAAGGGAAGGAAAAGGAAGGACGATTGCGACGACTGTACTGTGGTCTCTGGGGGCAATGAAAAAATAGAGATGAATGGTTCTAGGGGTTTGGGTTTGGTGGGCTGGTGGGTCTCTGAGTTAATTTTATTTTTATGCGTGGTAAGTTGGTAACAACCATTTATTATTTATTGGAGACTTTTTTTTTTTTTTTTTTTTGATAGTATGAGGAGGCATTAATGGCTAGACTGGGTGTTTGCCAGGAATTTCTTTCAGCAATTTAATGCTAATAAAGGTTGTATTGAAAGTTTTCACGGGATTGATGTGTTACATTCATATTTCATTTTTCTTTTTCAATTTTTAATATTATTTATTTTATAAAACCAAAAATTTTGATTAAAAAATTTTAAAAATTGTAATTAAAAAAAATCTATAAAATATTAATAAAATATAAGATAAAATAAAAATAAGATATGTATTATTTAATATCATATTTAATACATGCAAAATTGTTTTTACATATTTTACACCTATTTTTATTTTTAAATTTTAATTATTTTTAATTATCCTATCCTATTATTTTCTATCAATCAAACATGATGTTAAAGGTTAAGGCTTGATTGTATTTGGAGAATAAGGTTAAAACTATCTTTCAAGAACGACCAAAAAAAATAAAAATTCTTTCCAAACTTCAAGTTATTTATTGTTTTTAAGTGACATCTTAATCATCATCATGTGTGATTCCCTTATTTAATAAATGATCATAAATTATATAGGTGGGGACTGATTACTACCAAAAAGTGCTATTTTGTAGACCTAATTATAATGGTTTTAAGCACCTTTGTGTAGTAATCATATTCATTTAACCCAATTAATTCATTAAGGTCCTTAGTAATTGGTTTTAACCATTTTGTGGCAAGTTTACATGTTTATATCAGCTTATGAATCAATTCAAGCATGCCAAATGATGGAGGAGCTACTTAGACAAGCCAACAAAAGGAGAAAAGCAAAGAAAAGCAAAGAAAAGCAAAGAGAAGCAAAGAAAATCAAAAGAGAAGCAAGGAGGAAATCTGAGGACAGCAGCTGCAGTCTTCTTTGGCACTTTTGGAGCACTTTCCGAAGTCCATTTTTTACAAGCTACATACCGTTTCAAAGCTCAAGAAGTCAAGAATCCAACGCTTCAAACCGTGCATGATTTGGAGCTGAAACGAGGAAGTTATGACCTTTGGAAGAAAACTGCTCCAGGTGTGCGAAAATTTCGCACACCTTCTGAATGGTGTGCGAATTTCGCACACCTGTGCGAAACACCTTCTGAATGGTGTGCAAATTTCGCACACCTGTGCGAATTTCGCACCCCTGTACGAAATCTCCCCTGTTTTGCCGACTCCACACGAGATTTTTTCTTTTTAGATATTTTTGTATAAATTTCCATTCTTCTCCTTGTAATCCACCAATTATAAGATTTCTTAGCTAGGAAGGATGGAAAAGCTTCTCTATTTATACTCCTTTGCATCCGTTGAAACATATGGAGAAAAATATGTAATATACCCATATATATTGAAATATATCACAGAGCCTTGCTCTGTTTTCTCCTTCTCTTCTCTTTCTTATTTTCTTAGTAGCCAAACATCCTTGGTGGATGAAATCCCCAAGGATGAGAGGCTAACCTTTTAAGTTTCTCAAAGTATGGATGTTATGTGATGGCTTGGATGCAATCCCATGGAAATTTCTCGCATCCGGAAGGTAAGGTAGTCGTTTTTCATTAATGGTTCATTAATGCAAAGTTTAGTTTTTATTTCCATTAGACAACTTCCAACGGCCAATACTTGATAAGCTTTTGGATTTCTATCCATTAGTTATCTCCTACGAGCTATTGGAAGGTGAGGTTTTCAATTCCAAGTTTTGCATTAATCCATTAGAACCAATTTCAATGGCCATTGAAAGGTGAGTTTATCACTTGGAATGACTTTGAGTTGCCAATATTTGGTAAGCTTTTGGCTTTAGACCATTAGTTATCTCTTACGAGCCATTCAAAGGAAGTCTAAGGTGAATAACCATTGATGAAATTCACTACCATCTGTTTTGCCATTTTAAAGGATTAAAATTTGATTTGCTAAATCCATACCGGTTCGGGAAGCAAGCATCACCATAGTTGCAACCCCAACGCGAGGAGCCTATCCTGAGATTTCCAATTTGCATAAGAGCCAGAGCATAGCTATCCTATCTTTGAGAAACTTGTTTTTACACCCTTTCATTTTAGTCTTTAATGTTAGCTTAAACTAGTTTAAATCTTTCTAAAACATTTACATCTTCTTTTAAAGCTAACATCCATAAGAAAATCACCTATTTTCCTAATTTGAATATCACTTGTGTTTGCGAAAACCCTTCCCAGTGAACGATCCTAGAACCACTATGCTATAGTAGCTTGGCTACTTTAGTAATAGTATTTAAGGTATAAATTTTGTTGATACGCCTTTAAAGCTAAGCTACCATGAGTCGCATCAGGGACATAATAATTAGTATAGATATTTTGTATAAGTAAGAATGAAAATATTGGTACTTTGATTTTATGGATATATCAGAAATATTAGAGAAATATCGGTAGATACTTTTTTCACAAATATTGGTGGAGCGAAAATTATTCAAAATTCGTAAGAATGCTTAGAAAAACTCCAAAAAAATAATAAAATAAGCAACAATACACATTTTAAAGTTATTTTATAGGTATAATTGACATAGATATGATAAAAAAAGAAAAACATCGATAGACATAAATATATCGGTAGGTTCAATTATTGGATTTTAAGAATAATAAATATGAATTTTGAAAGTGTATAAAGTTATAATTGAGTTAAGAAATATTTGATTTTATTGAATAAAAATAATTTATACATAAATATAATGCATATGACATTACAATAGTCCTTAGTATCAAAATAAAAACATATAACATTTAAATAAAATTGAAAGGATAAATATAAAAAAAAAATTAAGAATGAAGTGATAATAATTTTTAAAAATAGGATTAATGAGATAAATATGAAAAGTGTTAAAAATAAAAAGATAATATAAAAAACACAGGTGAAATTTGGGTCATTAGAGCATCAAAAATTCAAATCTTAAAATTTCAAAAAAAAACCCCAAAAAGTCGTCAATTTTTTCGAGAAAATCGGATTTATCCCGATTTATTAGCAATATATCGCTAATTTTTTGAAAAATTTGGCGATGTTGCCCACTCGCGATCGATTTGTCAGTTCCAAACCAATATATTGTTGATATTTCGACGATTTTTTCAATATTCATCTCATTCCATAATCGATGCTCAAAATCGATTTGGGGTCATCCTATATCCAATATATTGGGCGAAATATCACCAATAAAAATCAAAATTTCAATCCATGTGTATAAGTAGGTATAGATATTAATAATATGGGCCATGCTATGGTACTGAAATTTACTTTCGGTACCATACTCATCTTTTTAAGTCAATAAGGTTAAGACACATGGCAAGGCAATTTAAAAAAATCTAATTCTTCAGGCTCGTTCTTCGAGCCCTGCTTCTCCTTTCTTCCTACCAACCAGTTGCCAAGGGAATTAATCCCATGCACCATCAATAAGTGAAGTGAAAAAAAAATTCAAATTAAAATTTTCAAATAATTTAGAGGGTACAAAAATGTGAGGAGGATATGAATAATGTGAAGAACTTCACATTTCTCGTACCCTTCTCATATTTTTCATATCCACTGCAATTTTTAAATGTTTTAATCTTTCAATATTTCCGAACATCATTTACTTCGATTTCAAGTGTAATTAGTGTTTTCACCCAATATTATCGTGAAGTGATGTGAAAAAAACCTTAAAAATTTTAAAAAATTAGAGGGTACAAAAAATGTGATAAAAGTACAATGAATATAAGGAGGGTACAAGGAATGTGAGAGAATAAGAAATGAAAAATAAAAAATTTCTCGTACCGCCCCACACATTCTTCATACCCTCACCAATTTTAGAATATTTTAATGTGTTAATTTATTTGAACGTTATTTACTTCAAATTCAAGTGTAATTAGTTTTTTTACACAATATTATCATGAAGTGAATTGAAAAAAAAAATTTAAATTTAAGTATAAAAAAATTTAGAGGATACAAAAAATTTGAAGGTATAAGTAATGTGAGGTATGAGAAATGCGAGGGTACAAGAAATGAATAAAAAATTTCTCGTACCCTCCTCACATTCTTCCTACCCATTAATTTCTTGATATTTAAATATTTTCATTTTTTTCGAACATTATTTGCTTCAATTTCAAGTCTATTTAATCTTTTTATACAATATTATCATCTGAGTGAAGTGAAAAAAAAATTAAAATTTTTCAAAAAATTTAGGGGTACAGAAAACTGTAAAGAGGGTACAAGAAATGTGAGGGGTGTACAAGGAATATAAGGAGGGTACAAGGAATGTGACAAGGGTACAAGAATAAAAAAAAAATATATCGTACTTTCTTTGCATTTCTTGTTATCTTCTCACATTCTTCGTACTTTCACCAATTTTTGAATTTTTTAATCGTTTAATTTTTTTTCAAATAGTATTTGCTTCAATTTAAGTCTATTTAGTGTTTTTACACTATTATCGTTGAGTGAAGTGAAAAAAAAAATTCAAAATTAAAATTTTCAAAAAAATTTAGAGGATACGAGGAATGTGAGAAAGGTTCAAGAAATATGAAAATGGTACAAGAAATGAAAAAACAAAATTCTTGTATCCTCACATTCTCTGTACATTCCCCAATTTTTTAATATTTTAATCTTTTAATTTTTTTTCAAACATTGTTTGCTTCAATTTCAAGTCTATTCAGTCTTTTTACACAAAATTATTATTGAGTGAGGTGAAAAAAAATTAGAGAGTACAAAAAATGTGAGGAGAGTACAATGAATGTGAGGAGGATATGAGGCATATGAAGAAAGTACGATAAATGAAAAAAAAAATGTCGTACCCTCTTCACATTCTTCGTACCCTCACCAATTTCTTCATATTTTAATCTTTTTGTTTTTTCGAACATTATTTGCTTCAATTTCAAGTGTAATTAGTGTTTTACACAATATTATCAACAAGTAAAGGGGAAATTTTTCAAAAACTTAAAAAAATTTATAAAGTACAAAAAATGTGAGAATGGTACGAGGAATGTGAAGAGCTTCACATTCCTCGTACCCTTCTCACATTCTTGGTACCCTTCCAATTTTTTAATAATTTAATCTTTTAATTGTTTTGAACATTATTTGCTTCAATTTTTACTGTAATTAGTGTTCTTAGGCAATATTATAGCCATTTGAAGCTAATTTTTTATATTAAAAAAATTAAAATTTCAAAAAATTTAAAGGTTATAAAGAATGTAAGGAGGGTACAAAGAATGTAAAGATCCTTACATTTTGCATACCCTCATGACAGTCTTCGTACCCCCTCCAATTTTTGAGTATTTTAATCTATTAGTTGTGTTGAACACTATTCGCTTCAATGTCAACTGTAATTAGTATTCTTACACAATATTATAGTCATTTGAATTTTAAAAGAATTAAAAAAAATAAAAATTTTAAAAAAATTAGTGGTTACAAAGAATGTGATGATCATCACATTTTTCATACCTTCTTATTCTTCATACTCACTCTTATTTTTGAATATTTGAATGTTTAAATTTTTCTGAACGTTATTTGTAATATTAAGGATACTTTTACACTAATTCTTATTTTAATTTTGATAGATGAGATATTTTGTGCAACATTTTCTTTATTTATAAATGGAAATAGTATTATGGATGTAATCCTATGGGTGTAAGTTTATTTTGGCACATTACAAATGCATTTTGATATGTTAGGTTTTACAATTTAATGTGAAGTACGAAAACTCATTAAAATGCTACATGACAACCAATTGTATTAAAAGTGGTAAAGCATTAAAGCCTTTATTTATTTCACCTACCAACCCAAGTGGAATTGCCAAAGTGAAAAAACAAGGTTTGCAAAACATGTTTTCTCAATCAAGAAATGAGAAGAATTTGGTGCCGATGAATATATGGTAAATGTTATGGTGTTCTTTTAAACATTTTTGTTATTAAAGTAAGAAAGATTATTTATCAATTGATGTTATATTTTGAATATGAAAAGAAATCGTTTCCCAAAAACTCATAAATTTTGTTGAGGAAGAAATCGTTTTCTTTTTAATAATACATTTGAGGAAGAACATATTTCCTAATGAGTTATAAACTTATACATAATTGAAGAATAATTTTAATTTTTAATCTTACCACCCTTAAACCATGTCTAAACAATCTTTGTAAATCTTATAATTTCTTTTCTAGTTTTGTGTAACAAATTGTGGTCTTTTACAAAGAATTCATTAAATTTCCAACAAATGCTATATTGTATGTAAATGTATGAATGGATATGCCTAATTCTATATACAATTTCATAATGTTAAAATTTTTAAATTACTATTGCTTTATAAATTCAATTTCTTGCAATTTCACAATTACAATTCACTCTTGTTTTATTCTTGTAATCCACATCAATTTAGAATTGCATATCTTATTTCAATTCAATTTATATTTATTTTTATATGGTTATGATTCATGATAAGATGAACAAATGAATAAAGAAAGAATTTGTCATCGACCTTGAAGACGAAAATCTTGAGGATTCACAGATCGGTGGTTTCAATAATTGTGAATGAGATTCAATTTATGAGAAAGTGTTGAATGGTATTTCAATTGAAGAAGTTTTCAAATTAGAATTCAAATGTATAAATGAAGCCAAAGCTTTTTATAATATGTATGCTAAAGTGACCGGATCTAGTATTCAAAAAGATAATTTAAAATGGGACAAGAATTGAGATATAATATCTCGAAAGTGAGTTTGTTCTAAAAAAGGACATCGATTATCAAAGTGTTTACAAAAAGAAAATCGTCAACGTGAGCCAAGAGCATTAACTAGAGTTGGTTGTGAGGCTACATTTTATATTGGAGTTAGTAGAAAATTAGAAATGTGGATTATTAAAGAGTTCAATGGAGACCATAATCATCCTTTGATAGATGCGGGAAACTTTGATTATAGGATCTATGTACACTTGATAGCAGGATTCACAAGCCAGCTCAAAGGATGGTAGGACAATGCTCTTACTGAAGAAGAAAAAATCTTCATTCAAACCAGCTTAGATGAAAATGGAAACCAAAATTGGGTTCACACCTTAATCTTTGCTATAACCAAACATTTCCTTGCAGATCCAATTACTTTCCAAGCTCGTACCTCAGAAATCCTTCAAAACATTAGATGCAGAAAACTGAGTGACTATAGACAGTATAAAGAAGTATATTTTGCTAAAGTCCACTCAAGAACTGATGTCAACCAACCCTATTGGAAAGAAAGATTCCTTAATGGGTTACCAAAATCCTTTAGTCAAAGAGTTCAAATGAGAATCAAAGAGATGTACAATGGTATTATCCCTTATGATTCCTTGACCTATGGCCAATTAGCAAACTTTGTTAGTCAATAAGCATTAAATCTTTGTTCTCTAATCAAGGTTAATGCTACCCTTAAAAAGGATCTTAGAACATCGAAGAAAGAGTTAGGATCATTCTGTGCTCAATATGGGTATGATAATCCTCTCTCTCCTTCAGCCAAACAGGAAAAATTCTATAGATCTAAGAAGAAAAAGTTAAACAAAAAATATTCAAATTTCAAAGAAGAATCCTTTTATAGGAAGCCTAAACACAAGAAACACTCTAATAAAAAATATCAAAATTTTCCCTCAAAAAAGAAAATAGATAAAGAAGATATAAAATGTTTCAAATGTGGCAAAAGAGGGCATATAACTCCAAATTGCAAAATCAAATAAATAATTGCATATTTAGATATACGAAAACGTCTAACCAATTTAACCCAATCTGGGTTAAGGGTTTAACTGCCGCCTGTATGGCTCCTATATGAAGGATTTTGTAAGATTGATCCCTTAAGAGTTTGATGTCTCTTGGATTAAGGAGTTCTATAGTTTTAGTATCTAATCCTATAGAATGTGTGTTTTTCGACACTTTAATTTTATACATTGATCTAAATTTGAAAGTTCCTATTTGATAAATATCTTTGATATTTTGTTTTGACATTTCCCAATTTTTGGTGTATTGTTCCAAAGTATCAATTGATTCTCAAATTTTGAAGTATTTTCTTCTAACATTTTGAAATCATGTTCCATCCTACTCGTATTACTATGAGAGCTACTTCTAGAAAGATTTTCAAACAAATTTGACATTTTTGTCCTATGGTTTCTTTGTTTAAATCCTGGGCAACTTAGTGGGACCACCACCAAAAACACCTAAACACCACCATGGCTATAACGACTTACCAACAGATACAAGGGCTGACCAACGCTAAGTAGTTGAGATTTAAACAAATAATCATAAAATAAAATGGCAAATTAATTTGAAAACTAACTAGATTGGCTCCAATACCAATAAATAGCAGGATTGAGGGAATGAACAAAAAATGTAGAAAAAAAAACACTTCAATCCGAAAATCAGTAAGAACTTTGAAGAAATCTCTCGGTTAAATCTGGAGGAGTCACAATGGTCTCACTTAAAATCCAAATAACTTTAATAGAGCTTCTAGAAAGTTCATAAACTTTCAAAGAGGTTCTTTGAATGCACAATAATAAACTTGGTGCATAGTTGAATTTGAAATCTAAAATTTCATTCAAAATAAAAACATATACGAGAACTTTGAAAATTTGAGACTTACAATATTTGCAGAGAGCTTTGCAACAAAATTTGAGAGCTTTCTCAATTACAAGGCTATCACAGAGGGAAATCTCACTTTGTTTTCTTTTTTAAGATTTTCTCTCTAAAACTTCTGATACCTTACAATGAGAAGAGGGGGCCTTATATAAGCTCTTGGAAACAGATTTGAATTCCTTTAAAGTCTGCAGATCTAAAATCTTTCGAATCTACCGAAAATTATTTGTCATCTTGTGCAACTGTCTTTAAATTTGAAAGGCAATTTTGAAGCCCACCGTTTGAGTCCACCGTTTTGAAAAGTGGTTTTGGATGAGTCATCGACTTTCACTATCAGCCCACCCAGATTTGAAAATTTTGAAGTCCGCAAGGGATCATCACCAATTTCCACGTCCAAGAAGAATAACTTATCCATTGAAATTTTTATTTAAAACATTGCCCTTGAGGAATTTTGAAAGATGGCAGTACATTTATTTCTTTGAAATATATATTTTTTATTTTATTGTTGTTTTTATTTTTGAATAATCAATTTACATAAATTTGTAATTTTGTTTGTAAATTAAATGGGTTATGAATTTAAAAAAAAATAGTGGATACATGCAATTAAATCTTAGTTCTTGGTCTTTCTTGAGTAACAATTTATGAGAAAATTTTATATCTAAATTTTATTGAGAAATAAGACAAATTTAGTTTTTTTTTATGTAAATTTTATAATTTATGGTAAATTTATTTCTCATTTAAGTTGCACAAAATTAAGGTGGTTTAATTTGTTTCTAAGTCAAAAATTATGCAAAATTTTCAAATATGGAATTTAACTTTATTTTGTGAGGGCAAATTAAAGGTCCAAAATTTATTGTTTGATTTTAACAACTTGTCTTTTTCATTAAAGAAATTTGTTAATAAGATAGTATTTATTTTTTCTTTATTCTCTTTTGACTTTAATTAGAATATTTGTTTCCTTTTAAGCATTTGTCAACCAAAGAATATATTATTTTTTAATTCTCCTTTAATTGCAATTGAAAATTTTTATTTGAAAGACTAAATTTTGTAGTCTTCCAAATTTTGATATATATATATATATCACATTTTTAACATATGTAATGTGTCAAATATGTGTAGGACCTATCATTCGTCAATCCCAAAAAAAAAAAAAATTTAGTGATAATTTAGTTTATTAAAAATTTTGATGTCTAAAACATCTAACTTTATAGTTTTTCTATATTTAATTATCTTCTTAAATTTCTTTTAAAGGTTAAAAAAATAAAAATTAAAAATTAAAAATATAATCAAAACCACAAAATTTTAAAATTAAAAACATAATAATAAAATATTAATCCCCACCAAAATTTAATCTCTTTGTTTGTATGCTTATTTTTTTTAATCTTATATTTTAAATGTAAAAAGTCCATAACTTATATTTCAATCTTTCCGAATATTAGTTTCTTTTAAACTATTAAAATTAAAAAGTAAATTTAAAAATACACAATTTTAGTCTGACATAAAATTATCATTTTTTAATATTTATCTTGTTTCCTTTGCATATCTTTTATTTTTTTATTTTTTTTTTGAATCCATTGTCCCAATTTTTTTTTCATGAATTCTTTAGATTAAATTTATTTAAGGCTTAAATCATTTTTATTTTTTATTTTTTAGCTTTAACTTTTTTTAACATCAATATTTTTGTTAATTTTCTAATGTCTTCTTATTTCACAAACTTCTTTTTTCCTTCAGGAATCATATAAAGTTTTCTTTCTTTTTTTTTTTTCCTTTAAAAAAAAAAAAAACTACAATGAGTGACGACTCCAAGTCTTTTTCATAAAATCAAAATTTTCACTAAATAAATAAAAAGCGAGTCTCTCCTGATTACTACTCAAAAAGTGCTATTTGATAGCTTTTAATTAATCCCTTTAAACACTTTTGAGTAGTAGTTAGTGTCTTTTAACCCAATTAGCATGTTAAGGACCCTTGCAATCAATTCTAATCAAATTGTGTAAGTTTTGGTGTTTTTGTTAGTATTTTGATCACCAAAGCATTATATGATTGAGGAGAGTTTTATGGAATCCTTGGAAAGCAATGGGAAGCTTAGAGGCATGAAGAATCAAAGCTTTGGAGCACTTTTTCCATAAGCAAAGTCTGGAATGCAAGGGAAAGCAAAGAGGATTCAGCCTTGAAGCATTCTTGATGACAGTCACTGCAGCTAATTTTGGAGCACTTCCTGATGTCCAATTTATGCATACAATATGTCATTTGAAAGCTTAGGAAGTCAACAATCTAATGCTTCAACCCGTGTGCAATTTGGAGCTGAAATGAGGAAGTTACAGCCTTTGGAAGATGACTGCTCCAAGCTGAGAAGGATTCAAAAAAGTGCTGCGAAATCACCATTTTGTTGCGGAATGATTTCGCAGCCTTTTTGCACAGTGCTATGGATTTCCCCTGAAGCTTCACGCCGCGATGGAAGCCAAACACCATAAGATGGAAGTCTAATTTGCAACAGTGCGAAGTCAGCTGGATGCTTTGAAGAAATTTCGCAGCTCTTCTTGTGCACCTGCGAAATTTCGCAGACCTCACTTTTCACCTGCGAAGTGGTCCTTAGTGCTTCCCGATATTTGTAACCGACACTTGGAGATATTTTTTATTAGATTTTTGTTATCTAAATGCCCAAATTCTCCTTGTAAACCACCAGTGATAGAATTCCTTAGTTTTTAAGTTAGGAATTTGGCAAAAATATCTATGTAATAACTGTAAGTGTAATTATGGTATAAAGGGAGCCCGAGGAGCCTGTTCTGAGGGGGTGAGGTTGTTGAACCTTTTGTAAAAGTTTCAAAGAAATATACAGAGCTCTGCTTTACCTGGTCAATTTGATTGTATTATTTTTTATTTTCTTCTTAGTTATGCACTCTCTGAGGAACTTTCCCCAGAGGATGAGTAGCTAAGCCTTTTAGTTCCTTAGAGTTAAGGTTGCCGGGAAAGGTTCCAAGTGCAAGAATCAAAAGCTTTGTGGTTTCAGCTATGAATGAAAAGAAGGTGTGTCCCGTGAATGGTTTCTAATGTTTTTAGTTAACTTAAAACACCTTGGAGTCACCTGGGCCAACACTTGGTAAGACAAGTGATCTCTAACCATGTAGATGCACTAGTTTACCCCTTGCAAGCCTCTGGTAGGTGACTTGAAGGTAGGATTTTCTAGAATTGCCAACACTTGGTAAGCTTTTGGACTCCTAGGAGACATCCATTAGTTACCTCTTGCGAGCTTTTGACGGGTAATCCAAGGTTAAAGATCACCTTGAATGGTAAAGGCTAAGTGAGAGGCTCAAACCATTGCAAGTTGCATCAGTGAGAGAATTAAAGCTGAAATCCAATTGAGGGATGCATTTGTGCAGCACCTGTTAGAGAATTGACTTTATGTTAATTCTCTAATGTGAGGAATGGAACCAACTGACCGGAGCTATGCTTTTGCACGAGAAACCTCCCCTGTATACCTGAATCTCCAAGGAATGTTTTTCTTCTTAAGTTATTTTCATCACTTGCCGTGTTGTTAATCTAAGTTTAAACCCTTTTCCAACCAAAGTTTGTGTTTTATTTCTTAAGCTAACCTTGAAATGAAACAGCACCAATTCACTTTGAATTGGTATCATTTGCAACTTGAGTACCCTTCCCAGTGGAACGATCCTAGAGCCACTATGCTATAGTAGCTTTGTATTTGCTACCCTAGTTCATGGTGTTATAGGTTAAATTTTGTTGATTAATCCCTCAATCAAGGAGCACCAGCTGGACACGAATCAGCTGAGACACCAATTAGGCATGAATCGAGTGAGGACATACCTGAAAAATGCAAGTCCACTTGTGTACATTTATTCAAGAGGGTTGTACATCCAAAACTAAAGCCTCTTTCCATGTTAATACATTAAAAAACATATTTATTGACTTAGAATGTGTTCTTTTTTAATTTCTTATTGAAAATAGTTTGTTTTCAAATTCTAGATGTCTGTTTATAACTTTTTATTTAACTTATTATTTATTCTTAAATATTTTGTATTGAATAGAAAAAGTAACATTTTTAAACCCACAAAAAAAATCTCAACCTCGAACCTCTTTTATCATCATGAATATTCTTATTTTTATCACCTTTGTTTTCTATCACTTCATACCAGTACTTCTTCTCATCTCCCATGACTTCAATTTCAACAACTTTTAAAATAATTTCTATTATTTTAAAAATTTTAGAAATATATTAAATTATTTTTTTAATGCATTAAATGTTGATTTTTAGCATATAAAAAACAAACAAATTAGTATTAATTATTATTTAATTTTAAGGTAAATTAAGTTTTATTTAGAATTAAGATGAAAAAAAAAACAAATCATGGCAAGGAAAAAAAAAAAAAACATTTATGGAAGAAAACCTTGAGGTGGACCCTCCAAAATGCCAAGGCTAGATATAAAAGAAGAATAAGGAATCAAAAAACATATGCAGAGGTTAGAAGAAACCAAAAAAAAAAATGTCTCGAGTCTAAGCGTTCTCCTCCCCCAGCGAAGCCTGCAACATTCCACTAATAATCTCCAGTTTAATCGTTGTCGTCACATTTCAAGCGGACACGAACCCGTTAGGTGGTGTTTAGCAAGATAATAGGGTTCAAAAAATCTATCGAGTCGTATCCGCCTCGACGCCGGCTGCGACGAGTCTGATACCCGATATAATTTGTACCTAGACTCAGCCTTGAATCGGTTGGACTCAGATGACTTGACTGATATTCCGAGTTAACTCGATCGACAAGAAAAAAAAAACAATCAACAAATTCCCTACAAAAAGAAACCCATCACAACAAAAATCAAAATTTTCAGAGAAATAAAAAATTCTTTTGCAAAAGAAATCCCTTGAAAAATTGAAACAAACCCGTGACCATTTCAAAAGCCTTTAAAAATAGACACGATTGAAGAATAACTTACTTAACCCTAAATCCACCATTATCGGAGTGTAGATTTTTCATCTTTGGTGTGTTGTCGATGCCGCAACGGTGACTGGACGCCGGCAAGGCAGCCCTCCTCCCTCCGATTGTAACCCTCCTCCCTTCGATAGTCCGATTGTCATTGTGTGGTAGCAGTGGGAAGGTCTGAGTCGTCTGAGAGGCTGCAGATCGTGGTTGTTGTGGTGTGTTGGGGAAAAAAATAGCGAGCAAGGGTTCTTGGGGAAGAAGCTAGCAAATAATAAAGGTAAAGTTTGATTTACCTTATTTAAATCAAAACACCCCTACAATATATTTTGATTCATTACTTTAATTTAGGAAAGGTAAGAGTTGGTTGATGGGTCATTCTACCGCTCCTTTCCACTTGTTCTACCTCTACATGATTTGATTATTGGGTTGCACTCCTAGCTTGCCATGTCCCATGGACTTTGTCTTTGGCCCTTTTGAAGACATTTTTGTAATTTACTTTTGGATAAATTATAACTATGACATCTACGATTTTAAAATGTATATACATGTAAAAAAGAGCTCATAAGTATGTAACGCTATTTTTTTTCCTTATTCGATGTGAAAAATCATATGTAACGTCCACATGCCCAAATCATATTTTTTTTTTATTAATTTCTAGTAAAAAATTCTACAAGAAATTGTTATTTAATATAACCTATTTAACATTTGGTTATATTTTAGGATTATTATTATTTAAAAAAGAAAAAAGGGTTTGCATGAGTGCAAGTATAGAAATGACTTTCATAATTTACATAAAAAATTAAGTTGAAGCCAATATCAAAATATTCTAAAGGAATAATATTAATATTATATGAGTAGACTTAGATTATTCTCAAAAGATATTTTTTAAAATAGCTTTTAAAAACAAATACCAATTTATAATAACATAATTCACACTTTTTTTTTTTCATTTTCTATCTCAAAATTTTATCATTTTTTAAACTTTTTCTCTAAACAATATTTTGTATTGTTTTTAAACAAATAAAAATTAGGTGACTTGGCATGACCAGGCACGCTAGGATGGGCCAGCCTAGCTCGACCCAGTTTGTAGCTATTAGGGTATAACCTAGAAGGGTGACCCACCAAGCCTGTTGAAAATTAGGGTGGTACTTAAAGGTGTAGGGCCTATAGGCTTTTAATATTGAATTTGCAATTTAAAATAATTCAATTGGCATCATCTTAAGCTATGTGTGGTTACAGAGAATTTAAAAGAAAATGTAACATAAAGAAAATAATATATATATATATATATATAAGAAAAGAAAAAATAAAGAAATATAAAAAAAATATTAAAGTTAATAAATTATTTTTATATATTCTATTAAATTCATTTCACCTATTTTTTTATGTAAAAATTAAATAATTTTAATTTTAAAATATATAAATTTCTAACTAATTTTATTTTTTTTCTTTTATAATAAAACCAAATATGAAAAAAAATCATTTTATTTTATTTTATTTTATAATATTCTACAATTAAATTACAATAGGAAATCAATAATTATCAAAACAAACTTTTTTAAAAGAATTTTTTATAAAAATATTTATTTATTTAACTATTATTTATTTTAATTAAAAAAACATATAAATAAGTGGAAAACAAAATATGATGAAATTAGGTGAGATCGTGTTTATTGCTTTTTTAGTAGAATTTATTTTTATATGGTAACAATATGAAACATATAAGTGAGAGGAAAATTGAATATTATAATTCTTATATAAATGTGTTTATATATATTTAATTTGAAAAGTAAGTTGTTTTCCTTTTATACATGGTTAGGTTAAAATTTCAAAATGGCTTCAAAACATGATATTGGTTGGGAGCATGCAGAACCTGTTGGTCGTAGTAAAAGAACCACGAAGTGTAAATATTGTGGGAAAGTTATACATGGCAATATAACAAGATTAAAGCAACACATCGCACATATATCCGGACAAGTGGAAGAATGTCCACATGTACCGGTAGAAGTGTCACATAGTGTTAGACAACATATGTATGATACTTCAAAAGAAAAAACATAGTTAAAGAAAAAAAAAAGAACGACTTTTGAGTTCCTTAAATAGAGAAAATTTCTATGAAATTGATGAGGGTGATTCTGATGATGAAATTGAGGAAGTTGCTATGGCTGATTTTGAAAGAAGACAAATGAAACAAGCAATGAAACAAAGTCTTTGAATTTTTGAAGAAAGTGGACAATAGCATCAAAAGGGTGGTAGTTCCTCACAACCTTCTAATGCTAGGATTAAGTGCAAACTAACATGTAACTTCAATGTAAGAGAAGGAGCTAGCATACCTCCAAAATGAATTGATCTCTACATGTTCCCATCAAAGCAAAAATCAATAAAAAGTTTGTTTTCTATTGAAGGTGTGAAGAAAGTGAGTAAAACTATTTCTAAATTCTTTCTTTTTAATGCAATATCCTTTAATGCAGTTGACAGTGGGCCTTACTATCAATCAATGATTGATACCATAGCAGAAGTAGGTCTAGGCATCAAGGGTCCTATGAGATACCAAATTGGAAATACATATTTGGAAGAGGAGGTGCAAGAGCTTGAGGTATATATAACAACATTAAAGGCTAAATGACCTATATATGGGTACACAATCATGTGTGATGGTTGGAGTTCTAGGACTAGAAAGCCTATCATCAATTTCATAATTTATTATGATAGAAGTATGATATTCCATTCTTCAGTTGACACTACCAACATACCTAAGACAACAGACTACATCTTTTCCCTTATGGATAAAGTTGTAGAGGAGGTTGGGGAGGAAAATGTTGTTCAAGTAGTCACTGATAATAAGGCAAGTTTTAAAGCAACCGGTATGTTGTTAATGGAGAAGTGGAAGCATTTGCTTTGGTCTCCTTGTGCAATCCACTGTATTGATTTAATGCTTGAAGATATTATAAGCATGAAGCAGATTAAGGAGACATTAGATCAAGCTAAGATGATCACAAGATTTATTTATAATAGTTTGAAAGTAGTGAATTTGATGAAAGTGTTTACTAAGGATAAAGATCTGTTAAGGCCAGGAATAACCCGTTTTGCCACTAAATTCATTTTGCTTGAGAGTCTTATACGTTATGAGGCCGATTTGAAGAGAATGTGCACAACAAATGAGTGGTGTGAATTCAATAAAGATAGGAGTAGAAAAAGTCTAAGAGATAAGGTATCCAATCTTATCTTAACTGATCGATTTTGGAAGAAGACAAGGGAAGTTCAAACCATCATGGAACCTCTCATCAAAGTATTGAAATTGGTTGATCAAGATAAAAAGCTCACACTATCAATCATTTATAAAGCAATGAATAAATCTAAATTGGCTATCAAGGCATCGGTCAAGTACTAGGAAAAGTATTGGGAAGTCATTGATAGAAGGTGGGAAAGTCAATTGCACAGACATTTGCATGCTGCAGGTAATAAAAAAAATTATTTTACATATTTTTTATTATTTTTTTCAAGTACAAACTATTATAAACTAATCATTATTTAACTTATGACAGCATATTTTTTAAATCCAATGTTCTAATATTCAAAGCATTTCTCCAACCATCCGGAAATTAAAGTTGGATTAAAGGAGGTTATCAAGAGATTAGAGCCAGATTTGGATAGACAAGCAAAAGCTAATAACGATGTATAATAATAGTTTGTGACCTTTATATAATGCATTTTGTATATATAATGTGCATTAACAAAAAAAAAATGTTAATGATGTAGGTGAAATTATTTGTTGACGGCCGAGGAGAATTTGGAAGTGCACTTACAAAAAAAGCAATAAATCAATCTCTTCTAGGTACTCAATACATTTACATCTATTACAAATAAGAAATTATCATCATTTTTTGTTAAATATATCATAGTAATTAATAAGTATGCATTTTCTTTATTATAATTGAATAGTGGAACAAATATGGCGACGAATGTCCATATCTACAAAAGATCGATGTTAAAATTTTAAGGCAAACTTGTTCTTCATTAGGTTGCAAAAGAAATTGGAGCACATGGTCATTGATTCACACAAAGTTGCACAACCGTTTGACAATGAAAAAGTTGCATAAGTTAGTTTATGTGCACTACAATATGCGACTTCGAGTTAAGAATTTGATGTAAGAGCGAAATAATGAAGATTTATACAATCCAATTGATCTTAATCATATCTTTAATGATGATGATATATTAGATGAGTGGATACGAGAAGGAGAGGAACCTATTTTATCATCTGACAATTTGGATTGGTTAGATAAAGATCTTCCCACTAATGAAGAAGGTAGAGAAATAGTTCATGAAGATGATGGTGTCACAAATCGTAGAGTTAGCAGGCGTACAAGTAATGCTACACAAGAAAGAGATGCTGATTCTCGTCATAAAGATAAGGTTCCTAGAACAATTTCTTCAAGTTCTAATAGTGATGATGGTGACAATGAGGGCAATAGGCGAGGTGGTGGCACTAGTGGGGGCAATAGAAGAGTTGGTGGCACTAGTGAGGGTATTGGAGAAAATGGTAGCACTGGGGGTGGTTATGTTAGTCAAGTAGATCCTGACATGTCATGGGCACAAGGAGGTGAAAATTACTATGCCACATGAGATACAAATCATGGATATCAACCAGGGATATGGGAACAACGAAAGCATTTGAAAAGACTAACTACATTTCCTAGCGATGATGATTATTCTAGTGGGAATGATTATCATAGATCAAATTATCATTGTATTGATGAGCACTTACAAAATCTAGGTATAGGATCAAGGCCGTATTTTAGAGGAGTAGATGATAGATCATATCACAACTTTAGAGACCGTGATAGCTCTTCCAGTACTTTTAGTAGAAATGATTTTGATCGATTTCCAATGATGCATCCAAAGTGATATTCAAATACTGAAACACAAGCTAGTGATTCATATGGATATGATCAATCTTTTAGTAGCAGTAGCATTGGTTATCGAGGTTTTGGATACTATCAATATGGTGTTGATCCTGAACAACCTTCGAAACCATATTTTTCTGATTATGGATCATCAAGCCAATTATCTCAGCCAACATATTTGAGTTATGAACAACTCTTTCAACCATATCCTCACTATGAGGATTGTCACCTCAATTTGTATACTTGTCGTAGGACTGATGATGATGATTTTGAACCCCCTCGTCATTCAACATGGAATTGATTATTGTATTGTATGTTTGTTAGTAAAAATATTATTATATTTGAAATAAAATAATTTTATTTTATTAGCATTATCATAAAATAACTTTGAGCAGACACTTTTATAACTATTTAATAATGTTAAATGTGAGACAATTTTATTTTATTAATTGAACTTATTTAATTGTATATATTTTTATGATGATTTACATAATATTTTTATAATTTTTTTAATTTTCTAATTAACTTATTTTACATATTGCCCGATACCAAACTGATACACCGAGACTGATACGCCTTGAGACCTTTTGAGTCGATGACTGATACTGCAACTTTGAACCATGCAAGATAACGACAATGGGCAGGTGGTAGGAACTGCTATTTATGCTTCCCAAAAGGTAGCTTTCTATCTTTTACACCATGGCTCTTTCTACTTCGCTTCTTCAAGTTTTATATCTCACCCACAGGTTCCCTTTTTATGTGGAAATTTGGGTTGCCATTATTGGAATGGGCGTCACTTATGGTTCTACAAGTTTTGCTGTTACGCTTGGGCACTTTGTGTGTTTCCGCTATGTGATGCTTGTCGCTGTCGTGCCATGGCTGCTAAGGCTTTGTACTTGGTAACTGTTTTTGAAAATCATTTTAATAAATAATATTTTATAATAATTTTTAAAATCTTTCTCTAATTATTTTATAAAACAAAATTTTGTTTGGGTTCACAAGTTTTTAACTTGTTTTTAATATTTTTAAATATATTTTAAAAATAATTTTTATATTTATAGTTTTATTTTTAATAATTTTTTATATTTATATAATTATTTTTTAAAATAATCTTTTGAAAATAAATAAAAATATTTTCTTTACCTCATAATATTTAATAAAAATAAAATATTAAAATATGAATAATTTAATACTTAATATTATATATTGTTGAATTTTAAATATTATTATATATATATATATATATATATATATATATAGATATGAAATTTTCTAACATCCTACTTCGTTCAGACAACCTTTCTCTCGAAAGCACGACCCATCCCGGCCGTGGGTTTTAGGGTTTTGTAGCAGCCTCTTGGAGTCACCGGCGGTTAAGAAATGGTGGAGAATGACGAGACGCCATTGGACCTGTTCCTCAAGATTGGCTTGGATGAACGCACTGCTCGCAACACCATCGCCAACAATAAGGTCACCTCGAATCTAACGGCTGTGATTCACGAGGTACTGAGTTTTCTTGTCTCAGATTTTGAATCTTAGCTTTCATGTTCCCGAGAAAATGTTTAATCATTCAAAATTTTGTTTCTCTGCAAATGTGGTCTGCGCTTATTTGAGAAACTGAAATGGCATTAAATAAAAATTCCGAATTTTGTTTTTGTTTTTGTTTTTAATTTCTTCGTATTCTCAGCAGCTGACGGAGAGTTACCCTATTTGTTCACTAATTTCAGTTTTGATATTTACTTTCTAATGAATCAAACTTTTGTTTCTCAGCAACCAAGAAAGGCCTTGGATTTTTTACTTCTGATAGTTTGTGAGGTCCCTCTTTGATTCAGAACGCGAAGCAGAATGAGATTTAAGATGGGAATTTTCCTTTTACTTTTTTTCCTTGGTTTTCTCGGCAGACAAACAGGGATTTTTCTCTTTCTTCATTAATTTTGATTTTAATATTTATTTTTTAGGGATCCAAATTTTTGTTTCTTGCCACCAAACAGAACTTTTGAGTTATTCCTTCTGTTTGTTTGTGAGTTCTGCATTTGTTTGAGAAACTGCAAAACGTCATATTAAGATTCAATTTTTTGTTTTATTTTTATTCCTCTGTTTTCTCAGCAACCAAACAGAGAAGTACTATCTTCTTCAGTAATTTTATTTATAGCACTAACTTTTTTGGGGTACCTCTTTATTTTCAGGCAGCTGTAACTGATGGATGTAGCCGGACAATTGGAAACCTTCTATACACAGTAAGTGACTTTCGGGGAAACCTTTTTCGATTAAACATTACTGTCCCTGGGAAATAGATGTTTATTCAAGGATCTGTTTGTGTCATTAGGGAAAATTAAAGGTGCCTCTGCACTTAGTTTCAGGAAAATTTTCTTTGCCAATGTCATCAGATTTGTTTGTTGCCAGTGCAATACAAAAGGATGCAGCTTTAGTTTTTTGCTGCTTTCTGACATTGTGGTTCATCTCAAAAGATTTTGGATTCTTTCAGCACTTTCATATATTAGATACTAAATCAGTTTTTTGGAAAAAGGGTTACAATTCGATGAAAATGGAACACCATATTAGTCTGGTGCTGCTGGTACTGCTGGTACTGCTGTATCTAAACTGAAAAAAGGCTGAGAGTTGAAGCTTATCTTTGAGGAAGATATTCCATATAAGCAAATCATTGTGGTTGAAACATACAGACATTAATCTGACAGTGGTGCATGCTCAATGTGTGACAGGTTGCTACAAAGTTCCCAGCAAATGCCCTTGTGCATCGCCCAACATTACTGCAGTATATTGTCTCATCGAAGGTTTGGAACACAATCTCCTAGATTTTATTTCATATGGTCCCTAAATTTATCTTCTTTCTTCTTTTTATTACTAGAGTTAGTGATTTCATAGTTTTCTTTGGTCAATCACTTGTGTTTCCTTGTGAAGTTTGAATTGTTTGGTTTAGCTTTGACAAAGTTTTTGATGATTTAGTATTGTTTCTATGTATCTTCAGATTAAAACCCCAGCTCAGTTAGAAGCAGCATTTTCATTTTTTACAAGTACTGGTTCAGAGAACTTTCAGTTGAATGATTTTGAAGAGGCATGTGGTGTCGGTATGATTAGATAACCCAAACTTTTTTATGCATACTGAAATAAGTGATTGTAGTTTGATGCATTAATGAACCTGCATTTATGGAAGTTCAATTGCCTGCATTTTCATTGCTCATACAACAGTTTTAAATTCTGGTCACTTCCTTTTGTTTTGTTCATTTTTTTAAATTAATGGTTTCCTCTCTCTCAAGCAATTTCTACCTAGCTGTGCATCATAGATTTGTAATTTCATTTTAGTTTGTTGAGACAGCTAATCTTTGATGGAATGCAATTAGCAATCTTACCTTCTGGTGAGAGTTCTTATGCCCATAACACCCTTGATTCTTTAGCAGAGAGATTTCGAGGGCTGCTGCTTTATCAATCCCAAGACCATTTATCATTTCAATGTTTTTTTCTGTTTGTTTATTATTCTGGCTCTCGATGAAAACTGTTTGTTTCAATGGAAAATAAAGTTGGCAAAAAAGAAGGATTGATACTTCTAGCAGGACTGTGTGTCATGGTTAGAGACTGATTTTGTCACTGATAAGTTATTTTATTAAAGAAATAACATAATATCGAATGATGTAGGTTGCTAGATCCAGCTATGTTCTGGGAAGTGGTATTTGGATATGAAAAAATGAGGCACTTTTCACCATTTTGAAGTCAGTGAGGAACTGATATGGACAAAGTAATAGTTAATATATAGCCTATGTGGAAAAAGAACTAGTTGATAATGTATAGTCCATGCACAAAGGAGGTTTTGTGGTACCATTTTGTTTTCTACTTCTCCCATGCACCAAGGGTGCATCATAGGGACATTGTAATACCATTTCAGTTGACTATAGGTTAGCTAGTTTTCAGAGAACTTTCACAAAACCTGCCTTTTCCACTTTTTTACCAGCACTTAACTTTCTTATTTTGTTTTTATTTTTTCCTCTCTTTTTCTTTTGATGGCTAGTTTAAGGTGTGGTTATCCTTTACTGATTTTTTTTTCCTTATTTTTTAACCCTAAAGTGGACTACAACTCTCTTCTTTTACTGTTACACCTTTGTTAATCAATTTTATTTCCTACAAGGAAATAATTTGGGACAAACTTTATTCATTCTCAAAGTGGAATTGCATTGTGAAATTTTAAAAGCATCCTTTATTTGGGTCTAGCTTCTGGACTTTGTATACACATAGATGATGAAATTGTGGGTAAACATTTAGATATATCATCCATGAGGCCTAGGCTTGTTGACAGCAAACTATTCATCCAAAATTTGCAGTAAACAAGCCTAGACATCATGTATCCAGGCTTATAAAAGAAAAATTATTAATTGGCTTTTTCTATGAAAAGGAGTGCTGACTTGGATTAAATTAGTTCTTATTAAAAAGACTATTAATTATCTTTTTCTATGGATGAGTGCCGACTTGGGCTAAAATTTGTTTACATCTATTGAATTGAGTATGATATTATATTTTGTGAACTAGTCCCTATGATTAATCTACCAATTTGGGGTTTTCTTATGTTTTTTAGTTCCCTTCTAGAGTTATGGAAGTTGATCATTTTACGTGCTAGCAGGAGTTGATGTTTCTGCAGAAGATGTTGAACGCACAGTCAATGAGATTTTTGAAGAGAACAAGAGTACAATTTTGGAGCATCGTTATCGAACAAATGGTCAGTATTCCTGACATGTGATTCTCATGATATGGCAATTGGGCTTCTCTGTATTTGTTTTCCATGTTTTATTGTATGCTTTATTGTGTCATGACAGGGAAAAAAAAATCATACTTGATTTAAATGATAGGATATCCATATTTGATTTAGATACCTAGGTTTTTGTCACAGTTAGTGATACGGCTGCAACTCAGGTAATTTGGGTTGGTTGGTTTGAAGGTTCAACCCAAGTCCAATCCAACCCCAACTTGTATCAAGGGTTTCACGTTGAGGTTGTATTTAGTGGGTTGCGTGTATAACACTAGGGTTACTTGGGCTAGGTAAGTAATGATTTCTTTTTACAAACTTCTCTACCTTGCTTTTGTAGATATCTTGGTTATATTTTGATCAATGGAGGATATGCTAAAAAATGCAGTTACCATATAATATGTCAATGTATATAAGAGTTGGAATATGTTACAAGAATAGTGTAGAAACTTGCAACAAATATAAAATGACCCATGAAATAAGCTTGACTTAGCATTTTTTATATTCTATCAAAGTGAGGTTTTTTTATCATGTTCGTATTTTATAGGTACTCAGTTTGTCTAATTTTGTTATATTTTCCTTAATGCTATGGTTTAGATTAGGTTGCTTAAGGGCTCAATAACCCACCTTAGGTCAGAGTGGGATTATTTAATTGAAGTTTTGGTGTTTTCTAGGTCATCACTCAAGCTGGGTTGGCCACAAGTTGTACAAATTGCAGTTCTAGTTAGTGATTCATTCAACAGATGCTTGTTGTGGATTATATATATATATATATATATATATATATATATGTATGTATATATATAAACACACAAATTGAGGAAGTGGAGATTCTCTTATGGAAATTGCAATCGTTCTCAATTAAAAGGTTAAAGTGAAGAGGGTTGGCTAGATGGTGGAGAGGAGTTGGGGGTTTTCCACTTAGATCAGATTTGGTTAGAGGGGTCTAGCTCAGTTGTTGAAGGGGGTGGAAGCTTGCTGTGAAAGGAAGTCTGGAAAGTTCTTTAGCATGGGGTGGAATGAAGGTGGAAAGGGCTACAAGTTGGAGCTTCGTAGCAACAAGGCAGGTTGATTTTTGCTATGCTCAGTGTTGTTTTCAAAGGAGAAAAGGTTCTTCTTAGTTTTTCCCAAAGGAAGGGTTGTCCTAGGGGGGTGGAAGAGCCTTGCCTCAAAATTCAGGGGCATTGATGTTATTCCTATGTCCAAGCCTACGAAGACCCCAAGGTGGTTGTCCAGCGATGGGTGGAAAGTGGAAGGGGAGCATCTCCAAAGGGTGACTCCTATGCACATAGTTGTGAAAGGCGCGCCTAGGCTCGGGGCGGTGCGACGCCACCCTTCGGCGCCTCGCCGGAAGGCAGGCGACGCCCCTTCATGAAGGCACCGCTTAGGCGAGCAAGGCGCGACGTGGTCGCCTAACTCTCCTCCGGCCAGGTACGCCCTTCAACCTCTCCTTCTTCTTCTTCTTCTTCTTCTTCTTCTTCAGTCCATCGGGTTGCAGAGGGTTGGGGTTGAGCCCTAATTTTTTTTTTACTTTGTGGGTCCAAAACGATGTCGTTTTGGAGCATGTTCCTTTTAAATAAAAAAAACAGGCCAAAACGACATCGTTTTGGCCCTATTTTCCTTTCTGGCCCCCTTTTATGGTATTTTTCCACCCGACACCACTCCCAATCGTGCCCTAGCCTTAGCCGTGCAGTGGAGAAGTGAAAATGAAGAAGAAGATGAGGAAAAATAGTCACGTACCTACCGATAGGCGTGCCTTTCACAACTATGATTAGCAATATGGATTTGGATTTGTTTTTTTGCTTGGAGTTCTTTATTTTTATGTTTTTTGTTGATTAAATTGAAGTTTTGGATGATATTTAATGATTTATGTGTTTAGGACAAATAAATGATTGTTAAATTTGATTATATTATATAAAAATATATATGTAAATTAGGGTGTGCCTCACTTCACTAAAGCCCGCGCCTAAGGTTGCGCCTCAGGCTCCAAGACTATTTTGCGCCTTGGTGTGCCTTGAGCCTTTTAAAACTATGCCTATGCAGAAGTGGTGAACATAGGTAAGAGAGAGGTGGGTGACGCAATCTGGTTTCATAGTGTGGGGAAGGAGGTATTGAAAAGTTTAAAGCTTCTTAAGAAGTGCCTAGTGGGGAGATGTGGTGATTTTTCTGACTATGTGTTGGATTTGGGCTCTTTGAAAGCATGGGCTAAGTATTTTGGGAGATATCACTTGTCTTTGTCGGGGGGGGGGGTGATTTCTTTTTGAGTTTATTAGCCTTTGAAGAAGAAAGGGTTTAGCTTTTAGGGAATAGTCGGTTTGAGGGGACAAATTTGCAGATGGACTAGTGAAGGCCTGAAGTAAGCTGCCTTAGGGACGAGGCTTGTGCCTAAGAGATTTGGGTGAGAGTGTTAGGGTTATTGTTGCCTTTGTGAGCAAAAGAGTTCTTCAAGAGGTTCAGTGATGCTTGCAAAAGTTTCATGGTAGTGGGTAAGGAGACGGTAGAGAGGCGTCATTTGCAGTGGGCTAGGATTCATACTACTTGTGTATGCTATTGTTCCCTTTCCTAAAGCTTTTAATAGAATACAAGACAAATGGATTCCACTTCATAGGTCTCATTCACGTCACGTGAAGACTCGCTCAAAACATGTATCGAGCTTATTAGAAAGGAACAAACAAGAGTGCTCCACTCCGAAAGAAAAGGAACGGAAAGAGCTGGCCACATCTCTCGTCGTCTTCATGGAATTTTTCATCTGAATGGCCGAAGAGCCGAACTATGTTTGTTGTAGGATCAAAAGGGTCGGCCGATTAGGGTGATCAAAGATTTAGGTGGTCGTAGACTCACTCACCTCTAGCTCTTCTTCTTTGCGATGACCCTGTCCTTGTTGAACATTCGTTCTCTAGCAACAAATCTATCTTCTCCTGTGGTAGCAATGGCATTCGACTTTTGAGTACCAGGAAAGGAGGATTAGTGCACTCTCCTTTGCTTTTGCTCCTCTTTAAGGTAAAGCTGCTTCTTAGAGTTGGCTTTTGCAATTGCAATCTAGCTCTGGCTCCTCGCTTTGAACTCAAATAAGACCTTCTTTTGGTCGAGTGACTTTGTTCCTGGCAAGTGTAGTATGGAGCACAAGGGCACCACCAAAGGTTGGTTTCTTTGTCTAGGAAGTGACTTAGGGCATAATTCCAACGACTGATCAACTCAAGAAGAGGGATGGACTTTGCCATATAGGTGTTATTTTGTGCAAAGATGGGGAAATGATGGGTCTCTTGCTTCTCCACTATTCCAAAGCAAGTATGTGGTGGCAATTGATACTCTCTCTTTAGAGTGGTCTAGGTGATGCATTCTTCAATTAGAAGGAACCTTTTGGGTTGGCACAACTCTTTCTTGGGGAAGAAATGGAAAAAAAAACCTTGAGGATTGCACCCTTTTCTTGTTTTGGATTCTTTGGAAGGAAAGGAACTAAAGGACTTTTAATGATGTTGAGTAGTTGGACTAAGTAATCAAATATATCTTCATGTATTCTTTTGTGAATTGGGTTAGGGTTTACATAGAAGACCATTGAATGAATATGATTGATTTTGTAGATTGACAGAGTTTCAAGTAGAGAGGTTTTTTGTTTATCTCTTTCTTGCCTTGTATAGGTGTCCTTTTTATACACTGTATATGTTGGTGCGCCTCCTTTTAGGCTCCTTTTAATATATCATCTCATTTGCCTATTAAAACCCACACACACACACACACACAATGCATGTGCTTGTGTCCTTGTGTGTGTATATTAGGGTATCACCTTATTGCAGATAGTGCCATTAGCAATAATTGGTACTCAATTCTCTGTGGATCATCTGTCCCTTTTGGGCTAAAATGCCACATATCATGATTAGGGTATTGATTGGTCCATCACGTTCATGGACATTAAGTTTCACTCTGGCCAAAATAGTATGATTATGATATTGTCTCATTTTTTAAAAGGTACATACCAAGAGGGCCGGCCTGCCTTATTAGTTAGAATTACAGGAGATGAAGTTTCTAAATTCCTGTCCCTTTGAATCCCCACATAGCTGGGAAGTGTGGAAAGGAAATAAGTAGGAAGATCCAATAGAGTGTACTTGGTTAAAGTTCTTTTCCTACCCTTTGATGGCTTAACATTTAAAAAGACAAAGGTCCTTCTCAACCACATTGATGGTTTCAGGTGTGCCATTGGCATCCAATGGAAGACCAGAACAAGTAGAAGACAGATTACCAGCCTGCAAACCACGTTCAAGGGCTTAGAGAAACAGAGCATCCTCCAAGTCCAGTAACTACAATTCTTGCAAGATTAACCATGATCCGTAATATAAACTAAGAAACCACTTGAAAAATGCAAAAATGCATATTGTATAATAGAACTGAGAGTGAGGAGCATTGTAGAAAGTTGGAGAATTATGTTTGAATTGGCAATGAGATTCCCCCCTGGTGGATTGAAAACTGGATGGGGAAATCTTTTGCAGCAGAGAAATCTTAATTGATGACCTGTGTCTCAGTGATGAAATGAAAACGGATGCAAGTTTTCCCCTCCTTAATCCTTTTGTGCTTTGGAAGAACCCATCAGGAGACTCATTGGAGAGAACATTGAACCATGCTGAGGAGCTGCAAGCTAGCATTTTTAATTTCCTAATTTATTATCAAAATCCATCCTGAGGAGAATATAGTCCGAAAAATACAATGAATTTGATCATGTGTTTTTTCATCTTAATCTCGCAAAGCACCTCTTGCATACCTTCTCTGACCTTCGACTCCAAGGATTGTTATCAGTAAGCACCTTATCCAAGGTTTGCCTATCATACACAAAAGCATTTTGAGAAGAAGATACTAGTGTACATCACCCCCCTTGGAATCCAAGAGCTAAAATTACAAAAAGGATTTTTTTTATAAAAAAAATGATTTTCCTAGCAAGATGAGAGAGAGGTATGATTACATATTTTTTATTTTATATTGCAGCTAGTATGACATTGAACTTTATTCTCTCTATGTTATCGTCTAGAATATTCCAGATGGATGGGAAAAAATTCTACCATTTTTTTTAAAAATATATTTAAAATTGTTTTTAAGGCTATGCCATGCTTTTTTTCTTCTCAGAACTTCCAAATTGACATTCATTTATTGTCTTCAACAGTTGGTGATTTATTTGGGCATGTTAGGAAGAGGCAGCCTTGGGCTGATCCGAAGATTGTCAAGGTGATGATTTGCAATTGTTTCATTGATAAAATAAGTGAATTAGGTTATTAAGCTACTTTGATGATTGTTTGATTTTTCTCTTCTTTGCTTGTTGGTTTGTGTAACAGCAACTCATAGATGCAAAACTCTATGAATTACTTGGTGCAAGGACTGCAGCAGATGATGAAAAGCCTTCAAAAAAGAAGAAGGAGAAGCCTGTTAAAGTAGAGGTGAGCATAGTTGAATCTCTCTTTAGTTTTACTTGCACCCTCTAATTAACGGGAGATTTAAAATTTCCCTCCTTGAGCTTTATCTTTGCTCTTATGCAGGATAAAATTGTTGCTTTGGAGACTTCTCCAGCACAGCCAGCTGAAGAAGAACTTAATCCATTTTTGATATTCCCTCAACCTGAGGAAAACTTCAAGGTACCCAACTCTCTGGTGTAATTTTTTCTTCTTTTTTTTTTTTCCAACTTTTCACTGGCCTTTGTTGGAGTTTGCATGCACCTTGAGTTTTTTAGTTTTCTTGAACAAACTTCAAATTAGTGGTTTTGATTTATTGAAATGCTGATAACAATTCTACTCCAATTCCAGTTGAATTATTGGTATTTGCTATGCTATGCTTCATGAAATGTCTAGTCATTTCATAATTAATCATCCATGTCTCCAGTATCCGTCCAGCATTTTGGGATTCCATTCACATATTTCAGGGATTATGGTATCCAATATTTTTTTTTTCTCGTCCAATAAGACACAAAGACGAAGATATAGGGAAATCCACATAGAAGGATGAGGAATACTATGATATTTATATGTCATACTGGTACTTTTATTTACGATACCTGTCTTTGCTTCTATACCTCCATTTTTTAATCTTCAACTTCTTCCACCCACCCCACTTGCAGCTGTTTGTAAGAATTTGATTGAGAGATAATTATGATTATCCTGTGGATTCTCAGGTGCATACTGAAATATTTTTTAGTGACCGCCCTGTCTTGCGACCTTGCAATTCAAAGGAAATGCTTGAAAGACATTTAAAAGCGACAGGTGGAAGAGTTTTTACACGCTTCCCACCTGAACCAAATGGGTATCTGCATATTGGTCATGCCAAGGTAATCAAGTATCTTCTATAAGAAACTCTGAGCTCTGTTATTTTCTGTGATAGTGGTTTAGTTCCATCTTTTTACAACTGTACAGGCAATGTTTGTTAGCTTTGGCCTGGCAAAAGAGAGAGGTGGATGCTGCTACCTAAGGTGAGAATTGCAGTCAGATTCATTGGCTTATATGCTGGACTATGGGCTATTGTTTTATTGGTATAATATTTTTTAGATTCTTACTTTGAACTTCTCTACAATGTTATACGGGTTTGGGTGTGGGTGTTAGGTGCGGGTATGTGTCTAGGTTTCAAATCCTTCGTATCCCAAAAATCTTAGAACATGGGGATTCGGTTAAAAAGGACCTCAACTATGGGTGCAAATACTTGGATATGACAGTAATGGAAAATATATTAACACTGAATATAAGTACTTAAGATAAGTCATCCATAACACTACATGGTGAATTGTAATTAGAGAACATATTTATATCTTTTCTGTTATAATAAGATGCCAAGTGTTATTTTACTTGCTAATTGTACATGAAGAAATTATTTATTATGTCTTTTATTTTAATTGTACATGAAGAACCTATTTATTATGTCTTTTATTTTAATAGGCTTCAGAAAAATCGTTAAGAGAATATTATACCACATTATTAGTAACCTTTGATTAGTTTAAAATTTTATGTTGATTTTGTTATAAAAATAAAATAAAAGATGGAAGTTAGGAGCAAACTAGGGGCTATAGCCAAAAGCATGCTCTAGTCTTACAATTTAGGTTGGATGATGCCTCCCAAAAGGTCTTTAAGAAGCTGATTTTTCTTAGCTGAGAAACTCTCATTCTGGAATGGTCCTTAGGCTCTAGAATGAGTTGTTCCTACTTCTTGTACTACAGAGAACAAATTGGGATTCATTTGGCAACATTTTCGAAAATAGTTCTCAAAAAGAAGTTTTTGAAAATAGTTCTTAAAAATGATCTTAATTATTTTTGGAAACAAAATTTTTTTTGAGAACACAAATATGAAAAACAGTTTTCTTGGCTTATTATTTGTGAATGTGTTGTGCACTTTTGTGCAAAGCAAAAGTTTCCAAAGTACCCTTCATATTTTCAATTGTTTCTTGTAATACTTTACAAAAAAACATGTAAAAACTTTGAAAACATCTCAAATTTATTAGTAAAACATTTAACTATCACTTTTTTGAAGCTGGAAAACTGTTTTTAAGAATAGTTCTCAAAGAGATCCTTAATCTCCCTTCAAGATAACCTTGAATGCTTAACAGGAGGCATTTTGGAAGTTTTGGGACCTCTTTTGGGAATTCATTGGTTTGAAGAATTGTTACTCTAGAAATTCCTAGACCTTGACTCCTTGACTTGTGTTGAACGTCAATTCCCTTTAGAATAAAATTCGTTTGCTGGTTTATTTATTTATTTATTCATTTATTATTGGATCCTTGCATGGGGTTGAAAATTTTGATGGGACTATGCAATTAAAAAAAAAATTCTAGCACATTTTAGAGGGTACACCTTTTAAAGGAAAAGATGGTTAAAAAAGATAGTGTTGTTGTTCTTAATTTTTGGGCTGAACTTTGTTTATTTTGGTGCATTCGGAGAGAACATTATGGCTGAATTGTTAATGAAGGGAAACATTTAGATAGTCAAAGATGAAGAAGACTCCCGTCAAGTCCTTTCTGGATTTGTCTAATGTCCCACTAGGGTTGGTTAGTTGTACATTGTGGATAAAAGGATGTACTTTTGCCATTCTTTGGTGAGGTTGAATTGTGTTTTCATTTTTCTTTTGTGCCCCTTGCATACCCTTTGTTGGTGTGCCCTTTTTTATTAGACACCTTTTAATATACCCTTTTTCGCCTTTCAAAAAAAAGGAATTTTATATGTATGACATGAGCACTATTCCTTAATAATGAATTAAATAAGCAATAATGATTATTTATTTATTTTTTTGATAAGTTAATAAGCAATAATGATTATCTTAGTACTTAACCTTAAACATGCTTAATTAGAGGCTAAAACTAGTTTAATGCTAATCTTGTTTAATTATGAATTAAACCTTGATTAAGGTTATGTAATACCTAGTAGTAATGAATTAAATCAGTAATAATGATTATTTTATTACTTAACCTTAAACGTGTTTAATTAGAGGCTAAAATTAGTTTAACACTGATCTTGTTTAAATATAATTAAATCTTGGTTAAGGTTAAACATGATTAGTTAACCGCTTAAGCATGCGTATTAGCTTTTTAGGGATTAATTAGAATTATAAAAACCTAATGGATTGATGGGCAGTTGTAGGCATAAAAACTTACAACTAGAGGGACTAAATATGGGAAATGGTGGGCAGTGATAGCCTTAGGACCTACCACCTCATGCATGCTAGCTTAGGGACTCCTTTATAAGGGCTTCCAACCTTCATTTCTAGCCTTGTCTTTCTAGTAATCTGGTGGGTCTAGAGAGAGAAGCTAGAGAGAGAAAGTGAAGAATCAAGGTAAGGAAGAAAATAAAATTAGTGATTTTGGTAGATTTAGGTTCTAGATGATCTTTTGAAGCAAATTAACGGTAAAGTTTGTTTAAAAGTTTAGTTTAATTAGTTATAAACATATTTTAATTATAAATCAAAATTAATTAGGGTTTAAGTATTTTGATTTAAATATCTTTTCATGAAAGAATCGACTTGCTTGTTTGTTTAGTTTGTTTTAATTGAAAAATAGATTAGTGAATTATGTGATTAATTAGGCTTATTTGAATACTTGGAGTTTGCTAATGGATTAGGTTTAAGGAAAATCAAAATAATTAGTATATGCCAATTAATTGGGGAATATAGTATGCATAGCAAAGATTGTTTAATTCACCTTAAATTTGATTTGTAAGCCTACAGGCACGATAATTAGGGAATATGGAAATTAAAGTCATCAACATCAAATTGTTAAAATTAGCGATAAGGGAAAAATGTCATAAGCTTTAATTATGAAATTTTTATGGTTGGAAAACCTAAACTATATTGTTTCATTTTAGTTCCTTATAATAGCTAAAGGTGTCCACATAAATGGAGGAGAGAGAGAGAGTGAGGGTTAGAGAGAGAAAGTTCGCGAGAGAGAGAGTTAACGGCGACGAAGGGGGAGCGACAGATCTTGCAGGGGGCGAGCGCCATGCGAGGCCCGAGAAGAAGGTTAGAAGGGGTAGATTCGGCGTGGAATCGAAAATGTTCGAGGTCGAGGTGGAGGAGAGGAGAGACAGACTGCAAGCCACGATTGTGGAAAGAAAAGGAGGGATCTCGTCGTGGGTTAGACTAGGTCCGGTGAGCCTTGGAATAGTATTCGAGTGCCTGACTCTGAGTATCGAAAACGCAAGGATGGTGAGGTGGGTCCGAGAGTGGAAGGAGAACGGGAGGGAGTATTCTCTGACGCGTGATTTTAATAGAGGGGGATGCTTTCTCCGGCTGGGGGTCGCGGATCTGGAAAGAAAGAGATTTAGCGTCTTTATCCCCAAAGGCAGAGGAACAAAGGGTGGCTGGGCTTCAATGGTGGAATTACTCCGGAGACTGGGCTGTGTAGAAGGAGGCAGTAAGAGTCAGAAGGAAGACGAGCCACGGCCGAAGCATCCTTTGGCGAAGACATATGTGGATGCGATCAAAATGGTGAATGGGAAGGAACGATCAGTAGCAAGGGTAGAGGCGTCTAAGGAGGAAGTGGGTCGGAATCTGTCCAAACTTGAACATTGTATTGTTGGGTCTTGGAACCCTAATGCAGGAAAGGGGGATGAGCTCAGAGGGTGGGGAACTAAATTAGCGAGAATCTGGAGGCTCAAAGGAAATTTAGGGCTTGCAAAAATGGAGAAGGGTAAGGTTTTAATGGAGTTTGAGCTCCCGGCAGAGGCAGAGCAAGCCGCACAGAGCGGAAGTGTGTCGGTCGGGGGGCTAATCCTCCGATTAGAAAAGTGGAGGCCGGAGTTAGGATGTCTGAGGGAAGGGGATAGGTGCAGTGAAGCATGGGTGAGAGTAGTAGGCCTACCTGTTTCCTTGTGGGAGCAGGGTATTCTGAGGAGGATTGGGGACGCGTGTGGGGGATTTCTTGCGATGGATAATCAAACGGAAAAAATGGAAGAATTACAGTGGGCACGTCTCCTGGTGAAGCGGAACGGTGAGGTTCGTCCTACTGAGGTGGAGATTTGGGTCGAAGGGATTTGCTTTTTGATAACTCTATGGTGGGAAACCAGGCCAGTCATGAAGGTTCCGGCGACTGTAATGAAAGGGAAGGCTGTCGCGATGGGAAGGGAGGAAGGGGGTGACGAGGACGCACGCGCGAGGGTGCGCGTGAAGGGGGTGATGGAGGGCCCGAGGCCCGAGGATGTTCTGCTGTCTGTTGAGGGGACGTGTGGTCAGTGCAGCAGACCGGGCCAAAATTCAAACCCATCTCGGAGCGAAGATGGGCCCTCAGAAAAGTCTCATGCTTTGGGTGGGCTGGACTTATTGGGCCAAGCAAGGCGAACTGGGTGGACTAAGGACCAGTCCCCTGAAACAAACTTGGCTGGGCTAGTTAAATACGGGCCTGGGAAGCCCATGGAAATAGCATCGCCCTCAAGCCTGCTTAAAGGGGTTGGGCTGGTTCCTCAAAGCCCAGCTTCTCCAGCTAAGGCCCAGGCGGAGAAGGGCCTCTCTGATGCGGAGTGCATTCAAAGGCCGTCAAGGGGCCCAGATGCGGCTATCTCCTCCTTCTGGGTGAAGGATGGTCAGTGGGGGATCCATGGAAATGAGAATCAGTGGGGGGGGACCTCCAGGACCGACTGCGCACTGCTGGAGGAAGACGCAAGGTATGATTTTGTCCCCCCTTCCCTTGGAATGGTGGCCTTTGAACTTTCTTCCTCTTCCCTTTCTCCTTTTGGTCAGACTTCTGTGAAGAAGTCTTTCGACCGCACTGGGGCTTTTGATGATTCAACCAAGGGGGATACTCCGTGCAATGGAATTGGGATTTCAGAGCAGGATGAAGGGAAGCGGTGGGAGTTGGTAGAGATCAGTGAAGATTGTAGGGAGGATAACAGCAAGGCACTGTGCCTAGCCCGGCCATTATGTCAAGAAGAGAGTGGATGGGTGGAAGCGAGATGGGAGGATAGTGACTTGGCCAGGTTCAGTCAATTCCTTGGCTTCTCGACGGAGGGCTTGGAGAAAGACATTTTGGAGTTTATGGGCAAAATCAGGAAAAGGAGAGAAAGAATCCATAACAAAGCCATGTTGGAGAAATCGAAATTTGAAAGAGAGTTGAGAAGACTAGAATGCTCAGTCAACTATGAGGGAGGGAGGAAGAAAAAGTGTACTGGGCAAGGAAGAGGGTGCCAAATCTTGGAAGTCCAATGAAAATTAGGCTCTTGAGTTGGAACGTGCGCGGGGTTAATGACAGCTCCAAGAGGAAAATGATCAAAGCTATAATTAGAAAACAGAAAGTGGATTTGTTTTGCTTACAGGAAACGAAAATTCAGTCCATGAATGAGGGGTTGGTGAGGAGTTTGGGCTCCGGGAGGTTCATTGGCTGGGGTGCTCTGGATGCTCAGGGAGCTGCAGGAGGGATCCTGATTTGCTGGGATAAAAGGACACTGGAAATCATTGAGATGGAAAGGGGTCAGTTCTCAATCTCGTGCAGACTGAGGAATGTAGAAGATGGGAAGGTTTGGATTTTTACAGGGGTGTATGGTCCATTTACCAAAGATGAAAGGGAGACCCTTTGGGGGGAGCTTGGGGCTATAAGGGGAATCTGGGATGATCCTTGGTGTGTAGGGGGAGACTTCAATGTCACTCTATCCCTTGAGGAAAGGAGCAATCAGGGGAGGTTGTCTGGCGCCATGAGAAGGTTTGCTCAGGTAGTGGATGATTTAGAGCTTCTGGACATTCCTATGCAAGGGGGGGTGGCTTCGTGGAGTGGGGGAAGGAATAACCAAGCTTGGGCTAGACTGGACCGCTTTCTTGTGTCTCAGGACTGGATTGACTGTTTCAGTGGGGTTAGTCAGTGTAGGCTGCCCAGACCCACATCCGACCATTTCCCCATTCTTCTGAATGGTGGAGGGGTCAGGAAGGGCCCTTCCCCCTTCAGGTTTGCGAATATGTGGCTCAAAGTGGATGGGTTTAAGGAGCTCCTTCGGGGTTGGTGGCAGGAGGCCGGGGGGAGGGGAAGGGCCAGCTTCAGATTGGCCACAAAATTGAAGTCTCTGAAGGAGAAGATAAAAATCTGGAATAGAGAGGTTTTTGGGAGGGTTGAAGTTAACAAAAACCTTGCCTTGCAACAAGTAGAATTTTGGGATAGGGTGGAAAGGGATAGGGCTCTAACTGAAAGAGAGACAGAGATGAAAACAGAGGCTAAGGATGCTTTCAAAAAATGGGTGATCTTGGAAGAAACACACTGGAGGCAACTATCTAGGGAATTGTGGTTGAGGGAAGGCGATAAGAACACGGGATTCTTTCACAGGATGGCTAATGCACATAGAAGAAATAATTCCTTGGATAAGATCAGAATCAATGGGAGGTGGCTGGAGGAGGAGAGGGAGGTGAGAGAGGGGGTTGTGCATGAATTCAAGCAGCTGTTGACGGAGGAACAGTCCTGGAGAGCTGATATTGATGGGCTGCAGCTGCAAAGATTAAGCCATGCTGAAGCTGATGGTATAGAACAGCCTTTCACTGAGGCAGAGATTCATGCGGCCTTGATGGGGATGAATGGTGATAAGGCGCCAGGCCCGGATGGGTTCACAGTGGCATTTTGGCAATCCTGTTGGGAGTTTGTGAAAGAGGAAATTGTGGAGTTCTTCCAGGAATTTTTTGAAGAAAAATCTTTTGCCAAGTGCCTTAATTCTACCTTCCTAGTCCTCATTCCTAAGAAAGGGGGGGCGGAGGACTTGGGGGATTTCAGACCAATCAGTTTAATTGGGGGTTTGTACAAGCTTTTGGCCAAAGTGCTAGCCAATAGAATCAAGGGGGTGTTAGACAAGGTGGTTTCGCCGGACCAAAACGCTTTTGTGAAGGGTAGACAGATTTTAGATGCATCACTCATAGCCAATGAGGTGATTGACCATTGGCTCAAAAGTAAGGAGAAAGGGCTGATATGTAAGCTGGACATTGAAAAAGCTTATGATAGCATGAACTGGAGCTTCCTCATGAAGGTCATGCGAAAGATGGGATTTGGGGACCGTTGGATGAAATGGATGTGGTGGTGCATTTCATCGGCAAGCTTCTCAATTCTGGTGAATGGGGTGCCAGCTGGTTATTTCCCCAATTCTAGGGGGTTACGCCAAGGAGATCCACTCTCCCCCTACCTCTTTGTGTTGGGAATGGAAGTCCTAAGTGCTATGTTAAGAAGGGCTGTTGATGGGGGCTTCATCTCAGGTTGCAATATTCAAGAGAGAGGGGGAATGGAAATAAATGTATCCCATCTTCTATTTGCTGATGACACGATCATTTTTTGTGAAGCAAGACAAAGTCACATGACCCACCTAAGCTGGATTTTGATGTGGTTTGAGGCAGTCTCTGGTCTCAAAATAAACCTTAATAAAAGTGAAGTAATCCCGGTTGGGGAGGTGGAAGATATAGAGATGTTGGCGGTGGAGTTGGGGTGCAAAGTGGGGACCCTACCTTCTGTCTATTTGGGGTTGCCTTTGGGAGCCAAGTACAAGGCTAGGGCAATGTGGGATGGGGTTGAGGTTAGATTGAGAAGAAGGCTTGCCTTGTGGAAAAGACAATATCTGTCAAAGGGCGGGAGGATTACCCTTATCAAAAGTACCTTGGCTAGCATGCCCATATACCAATTGTCTCTGTTTCGCATGCCTAAGCTAATTGTAAAGAGACTTGAAAAAATCCAGAGGGATTTCCTTTGGGGAGGGGGAAGTACGGAAAGAAAAATCCATCTTATCAATTGGGAGGTGGTGTGCACCCAAAAGGAGAGTGGGGGTCTTGGCATTCGGAAAATTGACCTCTTGAATAAGGCCCTGTTGGGGAAATGGATTTGGCGGTTTGCCTTTGAGGGAGATAGCTTCTGGAGGAAGGTGATTGGGGTGAAGTATGGCAAGTTGGGCTTTGGGTGGAGAACTAAGGAGGCCCGCGGAACGTTTGGGGTGGGGGTATGGAGGGACATTCTGAAGGAGTCATCTTGGTGTTGGGAGAATATAGAATTCAAAGTGGGCAAGGGGACTAAGGTAAGGTTCTGGATTGATCTGTGGTGCGGCAACGAGGCGTTGTCCCAAGCTTTTCCCCAGTTGTTTGCTCTGGCGGTTCACAGGTATGCTTCGGTAAATGAGATGTGGGACTCGAGCCTAGGTCAAGGAGGGTGGAACATAAGACTCTCAAGAAATTCCAATGATTGGGAATTGGACGCCTTGGGAGAGATGTTGCATTTGTTGAGGGACTTGAGGATCACTAGTGAAGAGGACGCTGTGATTTGGAAAGGAGAGGGACACGGTCGCTTTCGGATTAGAGATGCCTACAAGTTGTTGACAGGGCCTAATGACATTACCTTCCCGAAAAAGAGCATTTGGGTGGACAAGGTTCCAACCAAAGTTGCTTTTTTCGCTTGGGAGGCTTCTTGGGAGAAGGTCCTAACTTTGGATAACCTTCAAAGACGGGGATGGCAGCTTCCAAACCGGTGTTTTTTGTGTGGTTGTGAAGAGGAATCTGTAAATCATATTCTTTTACACTGTACAGTTGTAAAGACTCTGTGGGAGATTGCCTTGGCCTTGTTTGGGGCCAATTGGGTGTTCCCAGAGAAAGTTAAAGAGATGTTAGAAAGTTGGAGGGGCCCTTTTGTGGGGAAAAAGAGGAAAAGGATTTGGACTTCCATTCCATTGTGTATTTTTTGGACGGTTTGGAAGGAGAGAAATAGATTAGCATTTAGGGGGGGATCTCTAGCTATTCAGAAATTAAAGAATTCGTTTGTTTGTAATTTGTGGAGTTGGGCTAGGGTGTATATGGGAGAGGAGTCCTCTTCGCTTTTAGGCTTTTTGGAATGGCTTGCCACTCCCTAAGGGATGGTGAGTTTTGTTTTTGTTTTGGCGTAAGCTTCTATGTATACTCCCTGTATGCTTTGGGGCGTTTTGCCTAATTTTATATATATATGCGCTCATTTATCAAAAAAAATAGCTAAAGGTGTCCACATAGAAGGATTGCAAAAGAGAAGTTGGTGTAAGGTAGAAAATTTATACCAATCCTTTGTGTATCTTGGTTTCATTTCTTGAAGCATTTATTGAAATTTTCATGTCTTTACTATGATTTCATGAAGTGTTTTAATGTGTCATGGTGTTCTCAGTTTATTGTTTTAAAATATTTGCAATGATATTTGGATATGTATTGGTATGAGGATTCATGGGTTCAATATTGAGGACATGGTTCATGGTATGGTCACATTGTAAGGACGATATGAAATAATGACAAATAATAACTAGAGAATAAATTGATGTGGAAAGTGTTTATGTAAAGTTACAGACACTATCTTTCGATATATTGTTTATGTGGGACCGTGGGTCCTTGGGTCCTTGGGTGAAAGTCCCTAAAGTCCTCGAGGAAGACACTCTAATGTTAGTGTATGGGGTTGGTCCTACCTCTGAGTTTTAGTCCTTGAAGACACGGGGTTGGTTCTACCCTTGGGTTGTAGTCCCAAAAGACACAAGATATGACTTATCCTTCGGTGATAGCCCCTAAAATAGTCATTATTTATGATCGAGTATCTTTTGGAGCATTGATGGTTGATATGTACATTGGTGTGGGGGGTGGTTAGCAGCTTATCTAGTGTGAGAGGATGGATGAGGCAAAACAAAGATGAAACCATCAACAACATGCATACATGTTTGACATTATTGCATATTTGTTAATGGTTATAAAATGTTTGTCATGCATGCTACTATATGTTTAATTCAAGGTTTTTAAGGATATGCATAGGATGATTATAACTTTTCCACTGAGTTGTGAACTCATCCTATCCCTTCCACTTTTAGATGCAGGTCAGAAGACATCTTTTAGGGTGAATGTTTGAGCATTGCTTTTCTGTTGATAAGATGTTGTTTTGCCTTATCCATCCTCTCACACTAGATAAGTTGTTAATCCCCACCAATGTACATATCAACCATCAATACTCTAAAAAATACTTGGTCATAAATAATGACTATTCTAGGACTATTACCTAAGGATAAGTCATATCTGTGTCTTCTGGGACTCATACCCAAGGGCAGGACCAACCTTGTATCTTTTGGGACTACAACCCAAGGGTAGGACTAACTCTATGTCTTTAGGGATTAAAATCCTAGGGTAGGACCAACCCCGTGTGTTTAGGGACTAAAACCCAAGGGCAAGACCAACCCTATACACCCACATCGGAGCGTCTTCCTCGAGGGCTTTAGGGACTTTCACCCACAGTCCCACATTAACAATCTATCGAAAGATAGTGTTTTTAGCTTCACATAAACATTTTCCACTTATCAATTTATTCTCTGAATATTATCTATCATTATTCCATATTGTTCTTGCAATGTAACCATACCATGAACCATTTCCTCAATACTGAACCCATGAATCCTCATACCAATACATATCCAAATATCATTGCAACATTTTAAAACAATAAACCGAGAATGCCATGACACATTAAAACACTTCATGAAATCATAGTAAAGACATGAAAATGTCAATAAATAAAACCAAGATACACAATAGAATGATATAAAATTTCCTACCTTACACCAACTTCTCTTTTGTAATCCTTTTATGTAGACACCCTTAGCTATTACAAGTAACTGAAATGAAATAATATTGTTTAGGTTTTCCAACCATAAAAATTTTATAATTAAAACTTATGACATTCTTCCCTTATTACTAATTTTAACAATTTGATGTTGATGATTTTAATTTCCGTATTCCCTAATCATTATGCCTGTACATCTACAAAACAAATTTAAGATGAATTAAACAATCTTTGTTATGCATACTGATATTCCCCAATTAATTAGTATATACTAATTATTCTGATTTTCCTTAAACCTAATCCATTAGCAAAATCCAAATAATCCTAGTTAATCACATAATTCACTAATCTATTTTTCAATTAAGACAAACAAGCAAGCTGATTCTTTCGCCAAAAAATACTTAAATTGAAATACTTAAAACCCTAATTAACTTTGTTTTATAATTAAAACATATTTATAATTAATTAAACTTATCTTTTAAACAAACTTTACCATTAATTTGCTTCAAAAGATCATCTGAAACCTAAATCTACCAAAATCACTAACTTTATTTTCTCTCTTATCTTGATTCTTCACTTTCTTTCTCTAGACCTACCAAATTTCCAAATTTCCAATCTCCTTTTATGTAACCTAGGTAGTTGTGATTCTTGGCTAAATAATCACACATTTATCTCTTTCTCTTTAACTATCACCAAAACACCACACAAATATTTTTGACACAATATGGGTGTCTTAAACTTTTTAAAATTATAATAAAATATAATAATTCATAGTTGCTTTATCTCTTTTTAGTTTTTAAAATAAAATTTAAAGATAAATCATAATTAATATTATGTAAAATTTAGAGATAAATATAATTATTAATAGCATACAAAATTTCAAACTTAATATCTTAAAAATCTAGAGATAAAAGAAAATAATTAATATAAAAAATTAAAATTTTTTCATATGGTAAGAAATTTAAAATGAATTATATTTTATCAATATCTAATCTATTAGAAATTTTTTATTACAAAATCAACATAAATTTTTAAGATTTTAAACTAATCTAAGTTTAATGGTATGATATTATCTTAAATATGTTTCTTAGCATCCTATTAAAATAAAAGGCATGATAAACAAGTTCTTTGTGTACAATTGACCACAACATCAAATTAAAATAAACTGACTTCTTATTAAAATAGAAAAGAGATAATAAATATATTCTCCGGTTACAATTAATCATGTATTATTATAGATGACCTATAGCTATCTTACTATGCTTGTATTTAGCATTAATTCTTTTTCATTTAATGTCGTAACCAAGTACCCGCACCCATAGTTGAGATCCTTCTTAGTCGAATCCCAATGTCCTAAGATTTTGGGATGCATAGAATTTGACACTTAGACATGTACCAGCATCCAACTCTTGTATCCAAACCCATCTAACATAGCTAGGTAGGATAACATAGTTTCTACTACTTGGGCATTTTCCTTTTTTCTGAAATATCAAATAAGGGAAAACCATATTAAGAAAGTATACCAGAGAAATTAGGAAAGAAGTAGTTTTTCTTCTATGTTATTTGTAAGATCGTCAGACTTGTGTATAAGGTCCATGTTCGACCTTGATTATACCAATATGTTTCCCTTGGACACTTTCAAGTGTATATGTAGCAAATTAGACCTTGGTTGGACCAAAAAATGGCCTTAAATGTTAACTAAACATGATAATTTACATATGGTATTTACCTTTTGCTAGAAGCAAGGATGGATTGTGTCGCAGGCACAAATCTACCATCAATTTTTAATATTTTTTATTTTTTTGTGAATGTGTGGCATCAAAAACAACCAAATGGAAGCAACACAAAGGCAACCAAATTCGGAAAATCTTCCTTACTTGTTTTATTTCTCAAGTAATACAAGGTTGCAAAATTAGCTAAGTGCACTAACACTTGGAATATTTCTGGCCCGGGTCCAGGAACCAAGATTCACAGTCTCTCATACACTTTCCCGTGTTTCCCCTTTTTTTGATCCTTCGGCAATAGGGGAACTCTTTCTATTTATAGCAGAGGCTCCTACCTCTGTTTGAATTTCAATTTGAATTTAAATCTGGCAGTTTTGGTAGTTATTAAACTACCCAGTTGATCACACCTCTTCCTAACATGTGCTTCTTCAAGCCCCACACAGCCAGCCCCAAGCCTTCTGATGCCTTTTGAAGCCATTTGATGCAATCCGATGCAGCCACAAGTGGTGCCTCTTCCCAACAAGTGCCACAGAATTGCCACTGCAACTCACCGAACAACCCTTTGATGGTGTCAGAACTTGAGCCCCTGTCCAGCCCAAATTGTTGGAAGTCATCCCACATCCATGCCATAGCCCCTGTGTGCATGTGAGTCAAGCCCACATCACACACCTTGTCTTAGCCCAACGCATGCCAATCAGTCCACATCAATGCTTTGCCTTAGTCATATTTGCTTGTTCAGCCTGCCTCTAATGCATCAGTGTGCCTCATCCCACGCACTGCTGCACACCTTGTGCCATAACTAGGTGCCCATGGCACATTGGTGTTGCTGTCCATGTCTAGGAGCCTATGGACCAGCCCTTTCACTGCCCTTCCCATGCCTTGCAAGCCATAAGAGGTAGCATATCATGCCTATGTCATGCCCGACTCTCTTGCCTTATAGCAGCCATGCACCATCATGTCTGTGTCAACCCTTCTTGTTGTCTCTGCATCATCAAGTTGTCTCCTTGCCGCTGGCACGTTGAAGTGTGCTGCCAATGTCTTAGACACCCATGGGTTAGCCCTTGCAAAGCTTTGCCCCACCTTGCAAGTCTTAAGAGTTAGTTATGCCACACCAATGTCATGTCTTGTCCTCTTGTCATGCATCAGCCATCATGTTTGAAATGTCTTTGTTAATACAGTAGCACCGTGTCACGTCCAAGCCCCTCCTTGCTACAACAACAGACCATGGCATTGCACCCATGGCTTGTCATTCCCACACACAACGCATTGCACCCTTGTGTCATGCATCAGTCACCATGTCTAAGTCACCTTTGTTGCTTCAGGAGCACTGTGCTGCGTCCAAGCCCATCTTGGTGCAACAATGAGCCATGACATTGTGCCCATGGCCTATCATTTGACCACACAAGGCATTGCACCCTTGTGTGTCAAGCCACCTCATTGCATAAGGCATTGTGCCCTTGTGCCACTGTCAAGAGGAGTGACTGCTCTGTGCCCCGTGCCATTGTGGCCATGGCTTACATTCCACCACTTGTCATGAAGTCCATGTGTGGGTGCTAGCAAGGCTTGCTCGTGTGCCTTGCCCATGTTGAGGCCTTGTATAAGTGGTCCTCTGTAGCTTGCTCAAGCACGTGCTGCCTGACACTATCCTGTGCCAGCACATGCTGCACCACCAGTCATCGCCATTCCACTCATATGATGCATCCAACCTCTGATCCCACCTAGCTTCTCTCCTGGGGCCCTCATGGGTGCAAGGTGCCTACCCATGAGGCCTTTAGTGCTGTGTCATCAAAGTCAAGGGGGTAACAGATTGCTTTTATATACTGAAATTTGCAATAGTTTATTGAACTTCATTTGAATCTTGGACTGCTTTTCTTCCACCAAAAAAGGATAAAGAAGCTTTAACTTTCTATTGTTTCTGAGTTTAGTTGTGCTTTGTGGCTATGTTAGGTTTGACGACACAAACCCAGAAGCTGAAAAGAAAGAGTATATTGATCATATTGAAGAAATCGTCCAATGGATGGGTTGGGAACCTTTCAAGGTATAATTTATGATCTAGATTTAATGTCATAGGTTGTGCCTTTCTTTGGGCAACATTTGATATCTATTGGCATTTTGCAGATCACCTATACCAGTGACTATTTCCAAGATCTTTATGATCTAGCAGTGGAGCTGATAAGAAGGGGCCAAGCTTATGTTGATCACCAGGTTGCTTACTAAATATAAATTATATGATTGATTTCATACATAAATCTGATATTTTTTTATTTCATTCCTTATAATTAATTCTTGGATACTGCTAAATAATCTTACAGTTATCTGTTTTGACTTCCTTATAATTAATTATTGGAGACTGCTAAATAATCTTACAGTTATCTGTTTTGACTTCCTTATAATTAATTATTGGAGACTGCTAAATAATTCATGATTGAGCACCATATCTTGATCCCAATCACTAACTGATATCCAGGTTCTGGGGTTGTGTAATTTCGGAACATTGATTTCAGTCATAATGGTGCTCAAGAAATGGTGATTTCTTTTCTGATGTTAGTTCTTTTGTTTTGCATTCATGACGTTTTTCTATAGTTGAGAAAAGTTATCAAAAAAGGCATTGATTGCAGACACCTGAAGAGATAAAAGAATATAGGGAAAAGAAGATGAATAGTCCTTGGAGGGATAGACCAATCGAAGAATCATTGAAACTGTTTGATGAAATGAGACGAGGCATGATTGAAGAAGGCAAAGCTACGCTTCGGATGAAGCAAGACATGCAGAGCGATAATTTTAATATGTATGACCTTATTGCATATCGCATCAAGGCAAGTCTGTACTCATGGACATCTTAACTATTTCAACATGAGTAGTTACTAAATTACCTATCAAAAAAAAAAAAAAAACGTGAGTAGTTACTAATTGATTTCACTTCTTTTGTCCAGTTTACTCCTCACCCACATGCTGGAGACAAGTGGTGTGTTTATCCAAGTTACGATTATGCTCATTGCATTGTAGATTCTCTTGAGAACATCACTCATTCAGTATGCTCCCTTGCCCTTTTATCCTCCATTTTTAATGTGTGTATTTTCTTATTACATTTTGCAATAACTATTTTATTTCTTGAAATTTTGATATCTATATGTTTAGGGAATGTTTTATCCTGTTCATAAATGTTTAACTGAAGTCAGGTTTGAAAAACATATGCATCTTAACCTTCCAAGTATCATTGCAATGTTCACCAAATTGTAATGCAACTGAACCACGGAAAGTATAGTTGTAATGTTCACCAAATTGTAATGTACCTGAACTCCAGCCACATGGAATTCTGGGGAGGTTCTGACTGCTCCATTTCAAGAAAATTATAAATGATATCTCAACCAAGAAGAGATCTTGAATTTCTCAAGGAAATTTAAGACCACATAGATTTTCTCTTTCCTTATGTTGATGGTAAAGGATCGGTAATTTTCTTCCATAGGTCATTGCTTATACAAATCCAGTGCATGATCCTTTCTTGCTGTCCAACATTTTTGTAGAAAAGGAAAAAAGAAAAATGTCGTATATTAATTGAATAAGGAAGGGAAACTAGCTTCCTTTTATAGAAAAACTATAACAAATCAAACTAAATCTACAGCTGTACACCCAAATTTCTAGGAACAAAATAAATTTAAAATATACAACTTATCCCTAAAAAACAGCAACAACCTATCCTTAAAAAACGACAACAAATTATCCATAAAAAATAGGTAACAACCAGATCAGAAAATTTTTGATATGATTGAGATTCTCAACACTACCCCTCAAGCTGGCTTGAAGATGTCATTCATGGCTAACTTGCTTACTAAATCATCAAATTGCTTCTTTGGCAATCCCTTAGTGAGTATATCTACAACTTGTTCAACCGTAGGTGTGTAGGGCATAACAATCAGTCCATTTTCCAGTTTCTCCTTGATAGAATGTCTATCAACCTCGACATGTTTAGTTTTATCATGGAGTATTGGATTATGTGCAATGGCAATGACAGCTTTATTATCACAAAAGACCTTCATAGGTAAAGGGCTAGCAACCTTAAGTTCTTCAAGTAATTGTTTAATCCACAAAACTTCACAAATGCTGTGGGCTATGGCTCTAAACTCAGCTTCAGCACTACTTCTAGCCACAACACTTTGCTTTTTACTCCGCCAAGTCACAAGATTGCCTCCAACAAAAGTATAATACCCCGAAGTTGATCTCCTATCAATTACACTTCCTGCCCAATCTGCATCAATAAACACATCCACTTAGAGATGTCCTCGGTTCTTATATAGAAGTCCTTTTCTTGGAGTCCCCTTTAAGTACCTTAAAATTCTGTACACTGCATCAAAGTGTCCCTAATTTGGCGAGTGCATGAATTGACTCACCATGCTTACCGCAAAAGCAATATCGGGACCAGTATGTGAGAGATAAATAAGTCTCCCAACTAGGTGTTGGTATTTCTCTTTGTCAATCACCTCTACTGGACTTGCTGGTTGAAGTTTCAAATTTGGTTCTATAGGAGTTTTTGTAGCCTTACATCCAAGTAAACTTGTTTCACATGGTAAGTCAAGTATATATTTTCTTTGAGAAATGAAAATACCTTTCTTGGATCTAGCAAACTCCATACCAAGAAAGTATCTCAGGGGACCCAAATATTTTATCTCAAATTCACGAGTTAAAGCTTTCTTCAATCTCTTAAGTTTTAGATTGTCATCACCAGTTAGATAATGTCATCCACATAAACTATCAACACAACAATCTTTCCTTCTCTTGAGTGTTTATAAAACATTGTATGGTCAGCTTGACTTTGAATATATCCTTGAAGCTTGATTACTTTTCCAAATCTCTCAAATCAAGCCCTAGGAGACTGCTTAAGGACCATACAAGGGCTTCTTTAATCAGTAAACTTTTTTTTTTTTTTTTTTCTAGCTTTTCTTCGAAACCCGGTGGTAAATCCATAAACACTTCTTCCTCCAAATCGCCATTTAAGAAAGCATTTTTCACATCTAATTGGTGTAAAGGCCAATTAAAATGTACTACAAGAGAAAGTAAAATCTGAATGGAATTGATCTTTGCAACAGGTGCAAAGGTCTCTTGGTAGTCAATTCCATAGGTTTGTGTGAAACCTTTGGCTACTAACCTTGCTTTATATCTTTCAATGCTACCATCAGGCTTACACTTGATTGTGAAAACCCATTTGCATCTCACTGTCTTCTTCTCCTTAGGTAAATCAACAATTTCCCATGTTCTAATTTTTAAAAGAGCATTCATTTCTTCTTGAATTGCTGATCTCCACTCCGAGTGTCCTAGTGCTTCCTGTATAGTTCTACGAATGAATAAGTGAGAGATATTTGAAGTGAAAGCTCTATATTTTCTTGAGAGTCTTTGATAAGACAGATATTTGGCAATGGGATATTTGGTTCAATTCCTAACTCCTTTTCGAATTGCAATAGGGATATCAAGATCAGAAATAGGTAAAGGAGTGGAGTCCATAGGAAGATTACTTGGATTTTGAGAACTAGGAGCTAATGATTGACCATGCTCAAGATTGACTTGATTATTCTTAGTATTAGAATTAAACTTGCACCTAGTATAAACACGAAGCTCAGTGGACATAGGTTATTGAGTTTCTCCCCTTGTTTGTGATGCAATTTTTTTTGGCATTGATAAATCAGTATTTTCCCCTTTTCCACTAATTAAAACATTTGTTTATTGATTTATTACAGGAAGAAAAATACTAGGATTTGGTTGTTCTTGTTGCCAAAACTGATCTTCATTAGAGCTCTCCCCCTAGAGAGTAGCTTTGTTATAAAAGGGAATATTTTCAATAAAGTTGACATCCATACTAACATGAATTTTCCTAGTGGTAGGATTAAAACACTTATGCCCTTTTTTATTAGGAGCATAACCTAGAAAAATACATTTTTTGGTTCTTGGATCAAATTTGGATCGAAGATGAGTTGGCACATGGACGAACACTGTACAACCAAAAATTTTTAAGGGTAAATCTGAGGTGAGGTGTGTGTTTGGAAAAGTATTCTTAAGACTTTGTAAAGGTGTTGCATAGTTTAGAACCCTTGTAGGCATTCTATTAATCAAATAACAACTTGTTAAAATTGCATCCCCTCAAAGGTGTGTAGGAACATTCATATGAAGCATAAGAGCTCTACCTACTTCGAGTAAATGTCTGTTTTTACGTTCTACAATTCCATTTTGTTGAGAAGTGTCCCTATAAGTTGATTGATGTAAAATACCTTTCTCTAGCAAAAAATCACCTAAACAATCATTATAAAATTTTGTTTCATTGTCACTCTAAAGAATACTCATTTTGGTTTGAAATTGGTTTTCAACCATAGAATAAAAATCTTGAAAGAATTTTACAACCTCAGACTTAGAGTTCATTAGATAAAGTCAAGATAGGCGTGTGTGATCATCAATAAACCTCACAAACCATTTTTTCCCAGTTAAAGTAGTAATCCTATAAGGACCCCAAACATCACTATGTATCAAATAAAAAGGCTTTAAGGCACAATACGATTTTATTTTATAAGAATTGCGTGGCTTTTGGCCGAAAAACAAGTTTCACAATCAAAAGAAGTACAATCCAATCCTTTAAATAAACCTGGAAACAAATGTTTTAAATAGAAAAAACTAGGATATCCTAATTTGTTATGCCATAGCATTATTTGATCATGCACAGGGATTGAACAAATACTACCAATAAAACCCTGAGCTTGTTTATTCTTAAATTGGTTGTCATCAAAATAGTAGAGATTGTCGATCAATCTAGCACTGCCAATCATCATCCCCGAGTTCAAATCCTGGAATTCACAAAGAGAGGCACAAAAAACAACACGACAATTAGAATTATTAGATAAACAACTTATGGATAAGAGATTACAAGAGAGTTTTGGGACATGTAAAACGGATTGTAAAACAATCTTATCAAACAAACGAATAGAGCCTTGCCCAACAATAGAAGATAAACTTCCATCTGCAATACTTACTTTTTTATTTCTAGAATAAGGTGTATAAGAAATAAACAAATGAGATAAATTAGTCATGTGGTCAGAGGCGCTTGAATTTATGATCCAAGGTGCAGATAATGAAAGAGAATATGCACATGAAAGACTACCTAACTGAGCTAAAGATGCTATAGGAGTACTGGGTGTCGGCAGAGTAGGTTTTAGCAGTTGTAGCAGTTGGTCTAATTGTTCTTTGCTCAATGAGGGTGCCTAGGCGGCATGTGCTTTAGCAGGGAAATGATTAGAGTTGCCTTGCTTATTAGTCTTCCATTCAACGGGCTTCCAATCAGCTGGCCTCCCATGTAATTTCCAACAGGTTTCACGAGTGATGTGGTTTATTACAATGATCACACGAAACTCTTGGCTTGTCATCCGAACAACGCTGGTTATTAGGATTGTGAGAAGCCGCTGCTGTAGAGCCCAATAAGGTTGAGTTTTCCACAGCTCCAGAGAGCTTCTTCCCAAGCATAACATTCCTCCGACTTTCCTCACGATGCATTTCAGAGTACGCTTCACCTATAGAAGGGAGAGGTTGCCAACCAATGATTCTACCCCAAACTTCATCAAACTCAACATTAAGCCCAACTAAAAATTTGAATATCCGTGAACCTTCTTCCATCTTCTTAAAATAGTTACAATCATCCGTATTTTTCCACTCATAGTCATTGAATAAGTCAAGATCCTGCCATAAACCCCCAAGCACATTAAAATATTTGGTAACTGAATTCTCACCATGACAAATATCACCCAGTTTGAGTTGTAACTCAGATTTGGGACTGATTTCCAAGGTCTGAATACATCTGAATAATGTTGTCCCAAAGAGCTTTGCCAGTAGGATAACACATAATTCAAGCTAATCTCCTCCTCCATGGAATTTACCTAAACTCACGGTTGATTCCATGGTAGTTGTTATAACTTTAAATATCTTCTTTGTTCTTATATATGGTAGTAAGGTTTTTTTTCCTCCATTGGATGACTATTTCCTTACCTGCATGTTTTTCTTTTAAATTGAAATGTGACATTTGTCATTTATCCATCTCTGGTTAAATCTTGTGCAGCTTTGCACGCTTGAATTTGAGACACGGCGTGCTTCTTACTACTGGTTATTACATGTATTGGGTCTTTACCATCCCTATGTGTGGGAGTACTCGCGGTTGAATGTCACTAACACAGTGATGTCAAAGCGTAAGGTGTGCTGATGCATTGAACATCTATATATGCAAAGCTTGAAACTAAGCTTTTTGTGTTTATATTTTATCACATATTGACTCTAATGTGCTGTTGCAGTTGAACCGCCTGGTGACAGAAAAGTGGGTTGATGGTTGGGATGATCCTCGTCTTATGACATTAGCTGGTTTGCGACGTAGGGGGTTGACTTCAACATCAATAAATACTTTTATTCGAGGAATTGGAATCACTAGAAGGTTGGGCATATTTTGTTTGGGCATATCTAAAGATTTACCAAATATCTTTAGTTTCTTATCTTTTTATTTAGTATTATCATTGATATTCATTGTACTTTGTGGTACAGTGATTGTAGTATAATTCGTTTGGACCGCCTCGAGTATTATATAAGAGAAGAGCTAAACAAAACAGCCCCTCGGACGATGGTTGTGCTACATCCACTTAAGGTTCTGTGTCTTGTCTGATGCCATTTTCTTTGGGAACACAATTCAGTCTCAGTTTCTGACTGATCCATTCTCTATATTCAGGTTGTCATTACCAACCTAGAAGATGGCTCAATAACAGATCTTGATGCAAAGAAATGGCCTGATGCTCAAGAGGATGATGCATCTGCTTTTCACAAGGTAACTGGTTTTTTGAACAAGAATTATAGTTCTAGTTTTCTAGTGGATAATACCAATTTGTAAATTCATGACTTAATTATCTCCTATGGTGTAAGTTTGTTTTGGTCGTACATAATTTATATTTGTGTGTTCAATATCAAAATGATTTTTTACCAGATTTCTTTTTGGATTTCTTTATTTTATTTTATTTTTTACAATTGATATTAATAACAGTAATGAGGGTCCATTTGTATTGTTATGAGCATTGAAATCACTTTGATATTCTTTTGAGGATTAGATTATTTTTTATGTCAATAGAACCAAAAACCAAAACTGTGAATCCTTGTTTCAGCTACATAGTATAGGTTTTATGGAAGAAAGAATCCATTTGAATTTGAGGCTATTTTGTGACTGGCTCTCAACCTCATATTAGTTCTCTATGCCTTGATGCAAATTTCTGGAGGCTAGTTGGTGGCAAAGTAGAGGAACCTACCATTAACCATTTAACTCCATATTCAAGACTTGGATGTTTTAAACTGTCAATAATTTTTCTTTTGCTGTTTTCATTTTAGGTGCCCTTTTCCAAAATTGTATACATTGAACAGTCTGATTTTCGGATGAAAGATTCAAAAGACTACTATGGGCTTGCTCCTGGAAAATCCGTCCTACTCAGGTACTTGTAAAATTATAGAAGTTATATTTTTTTTATTCACTTGTTCAGATATCCCATTAAAATTGAGTATCTTTTTCATGCATGCAGGTATGCATTCCCTATAAAGTGCACAGAAGTGATCCTTAGTGATGATAAGGAGACCGTGGTTGAGGTCCGGGCAGAGTATGATTCTTCGAAGAAGACAAAGCCAAAGGTTTTTGTCTTGCTGGCATTGGCTGTCATTTATACATGAATCGTCTTTTTGGTTCCCAAATCATAGTGCTTTATGCTCTTTATCATGCAGGGAGTTCTTCACTGGGTTGCTGAAGCTTCCCCTGGACTCAATCCACTTACAGTGGAAGTCAGATTGTTTGACAAACTGTTCCTCTCTGAGGTTGGCAAACAAGAATCTCATAAATTTCTGCTTATGTTCCTCCTAAGAAAATTATTTTTGAGTTCTTATGAGATTTCCTACTATTGCATCAGAATCCCGCTGAACTTGATGATTGGCTTGGTGATCTGAACCCGCAGTCCAAAGTGGTTGTACCCAGTGCATATGCTGTACCATCACTTAAAAATGCTGCAGTTGGAGACAGATTTCAATTTGAAAGGCTCGGTAGACACTAAACCCCCTTTTTAGTTAATATTTTGCATATTGAATAACTTGTAACCTAAGTAGTCCAGGAACCTTTAAATGGAAGCTATATCCCTGTTGATCACTGTGTCAGAGTGGACACTTGCCTGACATATCACCACTTGTTCTCAACAAGTGTGGGACACATCCTGAATTTAAAATAAAATTTTTGACATCATACACATGATTGACCATTGTCAAACTGGCTTTTGACATGCCATTCTGCATAAGTTCCCATCTCTATGTGAAAAATGTCCAATTGAGGGCGAAACAGTGAAAAGAATGATTCAGGTTAAATAAAGAATATAAAACTAAGCTTAGTGTCACAACTTGCTCTCTAAGTATCACATGGGTGCTTAGGATACACCCAAGTCCATGACATTAGGCTGGTAAAATTTTGGAGAACCAGATCATTAAAAGAAAAAAAAAAAGCTTGGAAGGTGACAGCTACATCATCAAACCTTTTATCCCTTTGAAATTTCTATGTTTTCTTGATCTTTGACAGCTACATTTCTTTTTGTTATAGCATCTTTGATTTTTCAAATCAGATAGGTTTCATAATTTATCTTCTAGCATTCTTCCTTTTCAGGAAAAATACATCAAATATCCCTGTCTTCAGAATTTTCATAATTTCTCTTGAAAATAATTTGTGTACTTGTGATATTTATGCATACCGACTATACTTTTATTTATTTTTTTATTCTTTGTACAATAATTTATACTTCAATCAGAGGTTTTAAATATATGATTCTATATTAATATTCAACTTACGTACCCATAGATACTTAGTAGTGGACCCTATTTTCACTATTCACCTACACCGTTGTCAAGAATGCATTTCTTTTAATAATTTTTTTTTTTGATTTATTGATGTAGTATTATTTATCTTGATTCTTGAAAAGTTTTATTCAATGTTTTGATCATAGTTCCCATCATTTCATTTAAAAAACTTTCAATATGATATTTCCTTTATAATTTTTACATCTAAATGGTTTACATTTCTGTCAATGTCAATGTCAATGTTTTGAACCTTAATTTGTAATCACTGAGCATAAAGGTACAACTGAAGTTGTACTGGAAACATTTTTAGTACATCATACAATGGAATTTTGGAGCAAACATTTCTTAAGATTTTCATTTGTCTTCAGCCATTGGTAGACCAGCCTTCTTCTTGTTGATGTTATCGTTACTAATACAATGGCATGCTTTGCCACTCTTTGTGAACCATAGAACTTAGACCTACCAAGCTCCACCCTGCACTCCCATTTCATCAATTTGAATGTAATTTCTCCAAAATACGTGTGGTTATTTCGTACCATTGTTTACCAGTCTAATTGTTTGTGTGAAATGTGCAATTCCAGGCTATTTTGTTGTGGATAAGGACTCGACTCCGGAAAAACTCGTCTTCAACCGCACAGTTACACTGCGCGATAGCTACGGTAAAGGTGGGAAGTAGGTGGCCTGCCATGGAGTGGAGGCTGGAGCACGGAGGAAAGAAACAGCAGTTACACATGTTTTGAATATTATTCAACATTCAATTACACCAAATATATGCATTTCAGTTGAATCCCTTTCTTCAATTTTGTACGTTTTAGTTTTGACATGGAGAAACTAATTCAAGTTATATTAATAATATTCTTAGTTAAAGCTGGTGTAAAGAGGCTTCTCTTCAAGTGTTCAATGCTATGTTTGGTTTGTGGAAAATTTGTGGGAAAATGGAAAGAAAAAGTGAAGAAAAGTAAAAAATAGATGTAAAGTTAATAAATTATCTCTATATGTTATTGAAACTCATTTTTACTTATTTTAACCGAGTTTTAATTATATTTTGTTTTGTTTTTTTAGAATAATCAAACAGAAAAAAACTATTTTCTTTTTAGCATTTTTTTTCTTTTCTTAGTAATTTTTTGAAACCAAACATGAATAAGGATGCTGGAAAAGAAGATGCAGGGACCACTTGAAATCAAGCAGGGAAAAATTCTGGAGGAAGAAACTAATAATACAGGAGCTGCTCTGGTTATTCTGGCTGATTGATCCTTCGAAATTGCTGGTTTCAACCTTCCTAATAATTTCCGTTTCTTTCTATTTGCTTAGCCTGTAGTATCTGGTTTGCTGCTTTAGGCACAAGCACCGTACCTTTTACGAGAAGGTTATCTTTTTGTTTTTGAAAAATATGAGGAGAGAAAATAGAGGAAAGTAAAAGAAAAGAAAGAAAAAGTGAAAAATAAATTATGTTTATATGTTATTTCAATTGAATATTACTTATTTCAACTATTTTATATAAAAATTAAATAATTTAAAAATATATACATTTTTAATTAATTTTAATTTTAATTTCAATTTATTTTATTTATTATTTTTCAAAGGTAAATCAAATATAAGAAATTTTTTTTTTTTTTTTTTCCTTTAAGGGCTGTGTGGAAATATAGGGTTTATTTACATGATGCATAACTTATTCATAGTGAAGTTGATACCATGATTTAGGTATGAGTATCAACCCTTTTTGAATGTAAATGTGGAGAATTTGAAAATCGGTTGAATTTGTTATAAAACGAGAATAAATTTGATGTAAATAAAATAGATATATATATATATATATATATATATAATGGGGAGAAAAATATGAAAAGTTGAGAGAATGAAATGAAGAGAAAACAAGAGAGAGAGAATGAAACTTTAGAAGACTTCTTTTCTCGAGCTGTCTTTGTACAAGAGATGGAGACTTTTTATAGGTCTCACATAAGTCCTCCATTAATGCCTCTATTTATTCATATTAATGGGGGAGCATTAATGGAAGACTCATTATGTTGTTTAATAAAGGGTTTTAAGTGGTGGCATTTACCTTTCATTTACAACACTCCCCTTTAAATGTCTACCACACTAAAGAATGTCTCATTAAAACCTTGCTAATAAAAAACCTTATGAGAAAAACCTAATGATGGGAAAAAAAAGTATAATATTTTTATAATTTTTTAAGCTGTATTTGGTCTATTAGAACTATCTTGTTAAAAGCATTATGAATAAAACCCAGTATGACAAAACCAAGATGAAGGGAAAAAGAGTTCAGTACACTAACACCCTTTTACAAGCATACTCCTCATATCAATATTCTTAACTTGACACATTCCAATTTTGTGTATTAACTTCTTGAATGTTAAGGTTTGAATGACTTTGTGAATAAATCTACTAAATTATCACTTGAGCATATTTGTTGAATATCAATTTCACCACTCTTTTGGGGTTCATGTGTATAAAAGAATTTTGGTGAAATGTAGTTAATTATATCTCCTTTAATATAACCCCCTTTTATCTATTAATGCATGTATCATTATCTTCAAATAATATTGTCGGGTCACCTTTAATAGAGGAGAGTTCACATGTTTCTCGAATATGTTGGATTATAGATCTTAACCATATACATTCACATCTTGCTTTGTGAATTGCAAGTATTTTGGAATGATTTGATGATATGACCACCATTGTTTGTTTAACAAATTTCCATGAATTAATAGTACCATTGCAATTGAACACATATCCTGTTTATGATCTACCTTTATGTGGATCTACCTACATTTGCATATCCAAGCAATTATTATTTTGATTTCCTTGAGTAAAATAAACTCATATTAGTACTTGCGCGAAGATAGCGCCATATATGTTTGATACCATTCCAATGTCTTCGGGTTTGAGTGAAATTGTATCTTGTTAATAAATTGACACAAAAAAAGGCAATGTTTGGGTGTGTATAATTAGCAAGATACATAAGTGCACAAATAGTACTAAGATATGATACTTTAGGACCAAGTAATTGTTCACCTTTTTTGCAAGGACAAAATGGGTATTTTTTTCAAGTCAAATGATCAGACAACTATTGGAGAACTTAAAGGATGTGTTTTTTTCATATAAAAACTTAAAATTTTCTTAATGTATGTTGATTGATATAATAAAACTCCCTTTGGAAAATGATCAGTCAACAGGGCAAGACAAAATTTTGTTTTTCCAAAATCTTTCATCACAAATTCTTTTCTTTTTTTTTTTTCAAATAATTTTTTGTTCTTATGGGTTCAGTAATCCCAACAAGATTTAAGTCATCAACATACACTGCAATAATTTAAAATCTAGTTTATGATTTTTTAATAACAAATCATGGACATATAGGGTTATTCAATACCCTTTTTTTAACAGGTATTTGCTAAGGCGATTGTACCACATGTGTCCAGATTGCTATAATCCATACAAGGATCATTATAACTTGATTAAGTACATACATGAGGCTTTGTACTATTTACTTCAGGCAATTTAAATCCTTCAAGATTTTCATGTATATATCATTATCCATAGAGCCATACAAATATGTTGTAATAACATCTATGAGATGCATATTTAGTTTTTCTAAGACTGCCAAGTTAATTAAGAAATGAAATGTGATTACGTCCATGATAGGAGAGTATGTTTCTTCATAGTTGATACCAAGTCTCTATGAGAAATCTTGTACTACTAATCACGTTTTATATCTTATGATTTCATTATTCTTATTGAGCTCTTGTACAAATACTCATTTGTACCCAATAGGTTTTACATTTTTAGGTGTTTGGACTATAGGTCCAAAAACTTCTTGTTTTGTTAATGAGTTTAACTTTACCTGCATATCTTCTTTCCACTTTTGCCAATCATTTCTATGTTGGCATTCTTCCACATTTCATGGTTCAAGATTTTCACTATTTCTTATGATATTAGAGGCCACTTGGAAAGCAAAAATATTATTAATAACAATATTATTTCGATCTCATTTTTCTCATGTTTATACATAACTTATTGAGATATCACAATTTTTAAGTATTTGTGTCTTTTTAAGGGCTACTTGTTCAATACGTGCCTCTTTAAGGGCTTTTTTCATTATTTGTGTCTTTTTTGGAGCTATAAATTTATCAATTTTAGATTGATCAATCATTTTGATGACCTTTTCTAGAATGTCAAGTTTTCCTTATATTTTCCTTTTTTGGGGAGTTACATCATTTGAGTTGACAGGTCTACCATGCTTCAGGCGTGTCTTAGATTCATTAGTTAACTATTCTACAAGAATATCAATCCGTGTTGGAGTATTTGCAACAGGGATATGTGACTTTGTCACTTTCTTTGTATCAATGAATGCATCTGGTAATTGGTTTGTAAGATTTTTCAAATTGATGATCCTTTGACTTCTAGTTCACATTGATTTGTACGAGGATCAACATAAGACATAGTTGATGCATTCTAAGTAATTTTTCATCGTTCTTCTGGATTCGACTTTTCTCCCCCCCAATGTCGGGAAAACACTCTCATTAAAATGACAATTCGCAAAGTAAGTTGTAAAAACATCGTATGTCAAAGATTCAAGATATCTAATGACAAATAGAGAATCAAAACCTACATAAATCCCTAGTTGTTGTTGGGGACCCATTTTAATGCGTTGTGTAGGTGCAATTGGTATATATACTGTACAACCAAAGACCTGTAAGTGAGAAATATTTGGTTGTTTTCCAAGTACAGGTTATGAAGAGGAGTATTCATGCAAGTTGTAGGTTGAATACGGACTAAACTACAACATGAATAATAGCATGTTCCCAAGCAAAAATAGGTAATTTAGTTTTCATTAGTAATGGTCGAGTTATTAATTGGAGACATTTGATGAAGGATTCTGCTAAACCATTTTGCATATGAATATGAGCAACAGGATGCTCAATATTTATCCTTACCGACATGCGATAGTCTATGAATGTTTGAGAAGCAAATTCGCTAGCATGATCTAGATGTATTGTCTTAATTGGATAATCTGGAAATTATACTCATAATTTGATCATTTGTACAAGGAGCCTAGCAAAGGCAACATTACGTGTGGAAATGAGACAAATATTTGACCACCTAGTAGATACATCTATTAAGATCATAAAATAATGAAATGATCCACATAGTGGATGGATAGACTTACACATGTCCTCATGTATTCTTTCTAAAAAGACTAATGACTCAAATATGACTTTAGTAAAAGATGGTCTAATTATCAATTTACCTTGTGAGCAGACAAGACATGAGTATTCAATGGGTAAATGAATCTTCTAGTTCTTTAGAAGATGCATGTGAGTGTTCTATTATTCGACTCATCATTGAAGACCTTGGGTGACCTAGCCTATCATACCAAATGATAATAACTTTAGGGTTGTTGAACTTCTAATCCACGAGAACATATGATTCAGTAGGCTTTATATTTGTATGATACAACTCAGAGGAAAAAATCAAGAGTTTTTCCACTATAAGCATTTGGTCAGATATAATATAAGTAATATAAAGATATTCTACATTACCTTCATTCATAGTTTCAATATGATACTCATTTATACGGATATCTTTAAAACTAAGTAAATTTCTTTTGGATTTGCTAGAATATAAAGCATCATTTGTATGGAATCTAATTTTATTTGGTAGTATTATGTTTGCTTTTCTGGAGTCTTCAACCAAGTTTGTAGTACTAGATATAGTACTTACATTAGCTTTTATTAATGTCAATTCGAGGAAGTATCTTTTATCTCGAAGAATTGTGTGCATGGTTGCATAGTTTGTAAGACATACATCAGCCTTGTTCATCTTGAGATCAAATTACACATGGATTTTATATATAACTAATAAAACAAAGCATAATGTAAATAACAAAAGAAAATCAAATGTAAATATAAGACATGATAATATATTATTTGATATAGAAAGTAATATTAATCAATGTTAGCATTCTTATCATTTATTAAGTGGTCAGTTTTTTCACTAGGATCTCTAAAGAAATCAATGTTATAGTAGGTTAAGTCCAATCCATCACCGTCGGTCAAATTTATCTTTATCTCTTTTCCTTTTACTTTTACTAATGCTTAGTAAAGATCGACCAAATGTTTGGGTGTACGACAGATATGCATCCAATGCCCTATCATACCACATCTATAACAACCATTCTCATGGTTCTTAGGAGGTTTGTCTTGTACACACTTCCCATTTTCTTGTTTTGCCTCGGTATTACTCTACTTCTAGTGGTGTAATGAGGCTTTATTTTTATGAAAATTTGAGGAATTATTACCATAAGAACCATGGTATCGGGAATTCCTTCCACTACCACAACCACATCTTCATCCACGTCCACGAGTTTGAGACGATATTGCATTCACTTCAAGGAATGGTTCAAATCCAGTTGGACGAGACTAGTGATTTCTTATCAAAAGTTCATTATTTTGTTCAACAACAAGAAAACATGATATTAATTTAGAGTATTTTGTAAATCTACACTCTCGATATTGCCATTGCAGGAGAATATTCTAGGCATAAAACATAGTAAAAGTTTCTTCTAAGATGTCTTCTTCTATGATTTTTTTTCTCCACACAGCTTTAATTAAGAATTGATTTTGAACAATACAGAGTTACATTCACTAACAATTTTAAAATCTTACAATCTCAAGTGCATCTAATCATATTGAGTTTTTAGGAGAATCATAGTTCTCTGGTAGTCATATCTTTCCTTCAAATCACTCCATAGAGTAAAAGGGTCATTTATTATAAGATACTCATTTTTTAAATCTTCATGGAGATTATGGCGAAACAAAATCAGCGCTTTTACATGATCCAATAGAGATGTTTGATTTCCTTATTTGATCATAGTTCCAGGATTCATTGCATCAAGATGTATTTAAGGATCAATGACCCAAGATAAATAGTTCTTTCCTAAAATATTGACCGCCACAAATTCGTGTTCTGGGATATTCGACATTGTCAAAGAACTTCAAATATATGATAAAATAATATTATTATAATCAATTACAATTAAATTGATAGCATTGGTATCACTTTTTATATAATCAAAATTAAATAATTTTCTTATATCTTTTAACAATATATAACACAAATTAAATGAACAAAATCAATAGTAATATAAGGACGTAAAATTTTATTCTATATAACAACTTCAAGTTTAAGATACGAGAATTACATTCATAGCAATTCATGTTATAAAATAAGAATAAATCCGATGTAAATAAAATAGAGACAAATATATATTACTTTAATAATATATAATATGGGGGAATTAATCAAAGAAGAGAAGTGAGAGAATTAAGAGAATGAAAGAAATAGAGAATAAGAGAAAGAACTTTAGAAGACTTCTTCTATGGGGATGCCTTTGTACAAGAGATGGAGACCTTTTATAGGGCCCACATAAGTCCTCCATTAATGCCTCTATTTATTCATATTAATGGAGAGCATTAAAAGACTTGTTATGTTGTTTAATAAAAAGGTTTTAAGAATTCAAGCTTTTTATCTAGAAAAGTTAATAAGACTTTTATTTGAATTTGTGGTCAATATGATAAAATGGGGTTTCCAAGAGAAAAATGCATTAATCGTTCTCTAAAATTTATTTCTTTTCATTCATGGAATCCAAACCTTACTTCGAGTCAACACCTTAAATTTTCCAAAGTTATTATGGGAAAAGAATCAAGGATCCCATAATTTGAGGATGATATTTGATTGTATATAGAAGATTAGTTTTGATTGATTGTAACTGATACGTTTGCACATAGATTCCTAGAATAGGCTAACCAATGCCTTGTATATATGCATCTTCTTCCCTTAAGTTGATCAATCTAATACACACCAGATTTCCAGATTTCCAAAACACTCTGTTTTCTTACATGGTATCAGAGCACCAAACTTGGTAACTCTGAATTCTTCCAAGCGCTTCTGCAACCTATTTCCTCATTACAGTTGCTACCCTGGACATCAACAAAACAGGATTGACATCATCTAAGGCTACCACAGAAGCTTTAGATCCTTTCTCTCTACACCACTCGGACCACCCGGGTATGGTACTTATCCCCAAAGTACTTCAAGTAGATAACTACAGCACATGGAGTTGGGCTATGAGGATCAGTTTGAGTGCTAAAGACAAAATTGGATTCGTCACAGGTTCCATAAAGCCACCTTCTTCGACTGATGATAGTTTTCCTTCTTGGCAACGTTGCAATGATATGGTGATCTCATGGTTATTGAATTCCATTCATCCAGACATAGCCAGTAGTGTGATTTATGCCGAAACAGCAGCAGAAATCTGGGCAGAGTTACGAGAAAGTTTTTCGCAAGGAAACTATTAAGAATTTATCAGATCAAGCGAGACATTGTGGAACATAGGCAGAGGTAGCAATCAATTTCGGTTTATTACACAAAGGTTAAAGCTTTTTGGGATGAACTTTCATCCTATCATGAAGTGTTATCCTGTTCTTGTGGAGGATTAGAGAAACTTAAGGAAATGGATGAGAAAGAGAGTTATGAAATTTCTCATGGGATTGAATGATAGTTATGCTGCCATTCGTGGATAAATCTTATTGATGCAACCTCTACCCGATACACGTCGAGTTTACTCACTTGTCCTTCAACAAGAAAAACAGGGTGAAGTTTCTCTCAATCATGGGAACAAATACCATTATGCCATGCTTGCAGATCGGGACAATAAGGCGACTTCAGCACACTAGGTTCAAAAGCAAAAGACTCCACTGCACTGCTCTTATTGTGACCGTGATTATCACAACATTGAGAAGTGTTACTACCTACATGGCTTTCCAATTGGCCACAAGCTTCATGGGAAGAACGTGAAGCCTCCCAATCAACATCACTCAAATACAAACAATGTGAAAATGGAAACAAATAAGGCTGTGGAGACAGAAGCAAAACTTCTTCCAACAAATGATGGACCAAGGCTCACAGCTGAGGAATATAACCAGTTAATGGCTATGATTCGGAAAAACAATGGTGGTAATTCACAACATTTTGCAAATGCCACAGATATAAATATGCCATCATCCAAAATTATTATGGATTGCCCACACTCAAATGTGTTGGATTATTGATAGTGGAGCCACTGATCATGTGACTTCCTCAGCTAAATTATTAGATCCTAAAAATTTGCCCAGAACCACTACCATTAGTTTGCCAAATGGTTGTCAAAACATATTGAGTCAATTGGTTCATTGCATGTTACCCCTCACATTAAACTTGATGACGTACTCAAAGTTCCACAATTTCAAGTTAATTTACTATCAGTTAGTAAACTAACACGGGCATTACAATGTATAGTGATGTTCTTTTCCGATTTTTGTGTTGTGCGGGACGCTACTATGAGGAAGACGATTGGCCTGGGCAAACAACATAATGGCCTCTACTACCTCGCACAAGACTAAAATCCAGCCTTGGCTTACGCCATTCACAAACATTATGATATTTGGCATCAACGTCTTGGGCACCCATCATCTGATCCTCTTCAAGTTCTTGCTAAAATTAATCCTAAAATTTATTTTGATTCCAAGCATGTTTGTGAAATTTTCCCTTTAGCCAAACAAACTCGTTTGTCCTTTTCATCTAGTTTCATTTCTTCTCACGCACCTTTTGATTTGATACATTGTGATATTTGGGGACCACATCGAATAAATTCTCACTCTAGGGCTCGCTATTTCCTAACAATTGTTGATGATCATACTCGATATACTTGGATACATCTCATGAGTTTTAAATCTGAAACACAAGGGATATTGCAATCATTCATTTCTTGAGTGGAAACCCAATTTAATCGTTGCATTAAAACCCTTTGAACCGATAATGGGACTGAAATTTCCTCTATGAAACAGTATTTGGATACTAAGGGGATCAATTACCATCATTCATGTGCTTATACCCCCCAACAAAATGGGGTGGTTGAGAGGAAACATTGTCACCTTTTAAATGTGGGAAGAGTTCTTCGTTTTCAAGCAAACTTGCCGTTAAAATTTTGGGGGGAAAGTATTCAAACAACTTGCTATTTAATCAATCCTTACCTACACCTCTTCTTTCTCACAAATCACCATACCAACTTCATTATAACAAGCTACCTTCATATCATCATCTACGAATTTTTGGATGTCTTTGTTATGCCACTAATCTCTTACCCACACATAAATTTGATCAAAGAGCTTGTCGTTACATATTTGGTGGTTATCCTCTTGGTCAAAAGGGTTATCGAGTTTATGATCTTGAAACTAATAAATTCTTTTCTTCCCGAGATGTTGTCTTTCATGAACATATATTTCCGATCCATACTAATCCACAAGAAGAACAACATGATGTGACTGTTCTTCCTTCACCACAAACCTCATATGAACCCATAACCATGGAGACAACCAAACCCCAAGCCGATGATCAGCCACCACCCTTGCTTTCATCTCTTGAGTCTACCTCTAATGAACGTACACTTGATCTTGACACCATTATGTCACCTCCACCTCCTGCTACTCGTCGTTCTAATCACATCAAGCAACCAAATGTCCAACTTCGGAATTTTCATCTCTACCACACTGCCAAGGTTGCTTCCAGCCAATCCTCTTCCTTGTTAGGTACGCGTCACCATTTGACTCGATATATTTCCTATGCACAACTCTCACCAAAATATCGGAATTTTGTTTGTGCCATCACCACTCTTGTGGAACCTACAACTTATGAACAGGCAGTATTGGATCCAAAATGGCAAGAAGCTATGGCTGCAGAACTCCATGCTCTTGAACAAAATCACACGTAGACACTTACACCTCTCCCTTCCGGTCATCGTCCAATTGGGTGCAAATGGGTGTATAAGATCAAATATAACTCTGATGGCACAGTTGAGTGATACAAAGCTCGGTTGATGGCGAAAGGCTTCACTCAACGCGAAGGGATTGACTATAAGGAGACCTTTTCTCTTGTGGCTAAGTTAACTACAGTTCAATGTTTACTTGCTATAGCTGCTATCCGACACTGGTCACTTCACCAAATGGATGTTCAAAATGCCTTTCTCCATGGTGATTTGCTTGAAGAAGTCTATATGCAATTGTCGCCCGGTTTTCTTCAACAGAGGGAGACACCTATGGTATGTCGACTCAACAAGTCATTATATGGACTTAAACAAGCCTCTCGTAGCTCGTTTCAGAAATTTTCTGCCACCATTCAACAAGATGGTTTCCATCAATCAAGGGTTGATTATTCACTTTTCAAAAAAATCTCTGGTAATTCTTTCACAGCTGTGCTCATCTATGTAGACGACATGATCATCACCGGCAATGATGAGAATGTAATCGCAGCTCTTAAGGAGTCTCTCCACACCAAATTTTGCATTAAGGACCTCATTCAATTACGATATTTCCTTGGTATTGAAGTTGCTCGTTCTATTGATGGTATTTCGATATCCCAATGAAAATACACTCTTGATATTTTAGATGAAGCAGGCTTGCTTGGGGCCAAACCATTGTCAACACCTATGAAAGAAAATAATAAACTCCTGCCCACAGTAGGAGATTTATTGAAGAATCCATCCACTTACAAAAGATTGGTCGGACAACTCATTTATTTTACCATTACGAGGCCAGAGATAAGTTATTCGGTTCACATTTTAAGCCAGTTTATGCAAGAACCAAGAAAGCCTCATTTGGATGTTGTTCATCATCTTCTGCGATATCTTAAAGGTGCACCTAGACAAGGATTATATTTTCCTGCCAAAGGAAATTTGCTACTAAGAGGAATTTGTGATGCAGATTAGGCTCGATGTTCGATCATGAGACGATCTGTGACTAGATATTGCATTTTTCTTGGATGAGCTCTTATTTCATGGAAAACCAAGAAACAAACAACAATGTTAAGGTCATCAGTTGAATCAGAATATCGAGCAATGACTTACATTACATGTGAACTTACATGGCTCAAGTATTTGTCAAATGACTTGAAGGTAGAACACTCGCAACCTGCCAAACTATTCTGCGATAGTAAAGCAGCACTCCATATTGCTGCTAATCCAGTTTACCATGAACGTACCAAGCATATAGAAATCGATTGTCATGTTGTTCGGGAACGAATTCTATGCCATAGTAACTGCTCATGTTCCATCGTCTTGCCAGCTTGCTGATTTGTTCACTAAGCCACTCAATTCATCAATTTTTCATTCCCTTCTCAACAAGTTTGGCGTTCTTGACATACACACTCCAACTTAAGAGGGAGTATTATGGGAAAAGAATCAAGGATCCCATAATTTGAGGATGATATTTGATTGTATATAGAAGATTAGTTTTGATTGATTGTAACTGATACGTTTGCACATAGATTCCTAGAATAGGCTAACCAATGCTTTGTATATATGCATCTTCTTCCCTTAAGTTGATCAATCTAATACACACCAGATTTCCAGATTTCCAAAACACTCTGTTCTGCTCTATTTTCTTACAAAAGTAACTATTGAAGTTGTGATGGAAAAATGCACTTGTTTCTCATCTATATGTTTGTGTATACGAATAAGCGATTTCTAAGCAAATTGTGGGCAAATGAATATTTGAAGATTGAAATTGGAAAGCATACATGGTTGCTTATGTGAATTTTGAAATAGGGAAAGTCCATTTTATTATGTTTGCATGCACTCGAGTAAAAATAATCATAAGATAAATTTTAAAAAATAATAATTCAAGTTTTGTGTATTCATCGGTCAAAGGTGGTACCCAAAAGGATCAAAGGTAATACCTAAAATGATCAAAGATAGTATCTATATTATTAAAAAAGATAGTACATGAATGGTCGAAGGTAGTATATTTGACCAAAAAATGCATGAAATACTAATTATTTTTAGATAATCCTTAAAATTTGTATTTTATAAACTTGAGTTCCTATTTTATGATTTATTTATTTATTTTCATATGAATGTATGAAAATACATTTTTTCCTTTTGTTTTTTTAAATTTTAGTTTCAATTTTTATTTTTTATTTTTGTAATTTTGAGATATAAATGATTCCATTTAATTTTGATGACAAAATTGATAAAGAAAAGAATATACATCCTTACACGCAAACCAAGAAATAAAAAAGGGAAGAAAATTTGAGTGAAAAAAACGCAATTGACTTTGTAGTATATTTTAGACGAGATGCAATATGATGCTTGTGTTAAGATGTTGACTTTTCATCTTCACCCAAAGGTTCTTGTGTTGACCAAAGTTAAAGGAATCATATGAATCACATGATAGGTGATCATTTAAAAAGAAAATCAATTTTTTATTATATGATATATTATTAAAAATATTATCAAATTAACTTTTATTTATATTTAAATACTTAGTAATTTTTTTAAAGCAAATTTAATGAAAGCATTATTAACAAAATCATTTAATAAATTAAAGTCGCATTTAAATAGGTTTTTAAGGGTATTTGGTAAATCGATTTAGTTACTTATATGATTTAGTTATTTAACTAAAGTCATTAAATAAATTAATTATATTTGGTAAAATAACTTATAGTCGATTTGATAATACTTGTAGAAAACACTTCTAATATAAAAAAGTGTTTTCAAAAAACAAAAACAAAAACAAAAAAGGTATTTGATAAAGTTTAAAATATTGCAAAATCATTTATAATAATAAAGATTTGATAAGTAATTGTCCTAAAAATGCTTTAAAAAAAAACATTTTTAACTCAAAAGAATATAATTTGAATTATTATTCCACATTTATTATTCATTTTTTAATAAATATTTTATATTCGGTTTACGTAACTATAATAAGGTGTTTTATAAATGGATTTATCGTTTAAAATTAATAAAAATAAATATAAGTTAAAATTAATGAAATAAATATTAGTTAAAATTAATTATGGTGATTTTGATTATTTAAAATAAATTTTAAATTAATTTTATGAAACAACTTTAATACTTAAAGTGAAAAAAAAAAGTAATAAGTTTTAAATTAATGATTTAATAATAATTTAACTTCTTCGGATGAATTTTTATTTTTTTTATAATATAGGGTCAGATTGATAATTTGTTTTTTAAAACAACAGTAAAAAATAGTTTTTAGTTAATAAAGACTTACATTTTTGTGGTTAGTGATTATTTTTAAAGTTTAATATACTTTACCCCCTTAACCTATCTCGTGTTTTGCACATTATCCCTTTAAGTTTAAAATCCAACACATTGCACCCCAAACTTCTTAAATTACAACACTTTGCCTTTTTTGTTGGACAGAATTAGTTTAAGTAGATGGAAATATCACGTGCTATGCACGTGACTAGCTAATGAAGGGTAGATTTATGAATTCCCAAACTTAAAAATCCTCAAACAACTCTCCCTCTCATCGTCTTCATCAAACCCTAATCCTATTTGTAGTGCAATTTTCAACATTTTCCCTCTCTTACAGGTGGTCAACAATTTCAGCATTTTGTCTTCGCCTTCTTGCTATCTTCTCCTCCGCCTTACTCCAATCTTCAAACCCTAATCATAGACTGTTTTCTTAAGCATTGTAGATCTTCCACCTCTAAAGAATGAGCTAAGGGAGCTTGGAGTTTTGAAATTTGGGGGCCTGTAGATGGGCGTTTTCTGGTGTGGTTATTGGATGACATTTTTTTTTTTTTGGTTCTTGGGTTGATTTTGAATGGTACCCATTTTGGTGAAATTGTTTGTGTGTGGGATTTGGGTGGTTTGACTTTACATGTTCTTGTTGTTTGGTTGTTGAGAAAGTACAGGAAAAGAGGGGAGATTGGAATTTTGAGTTGTTATGAGTTTTCTCTGATTTGGTTTCTATAAAAGAATTGAAATCTCTACTCAACTATGTTAACTAATTGTAGTAAGATCAATGAATATTACAATTTAAAAACTTTGATTTGTTTTGTTTTTACATTTTCTCAGCAACCAAATAAAAGTGCAATATATTACAAACTAAAGTGAAGACGAAGAGGGTGATCGACTTCTTAGGTTTAGAAATTTACAAATCTATCATTTATTAGTCAATCACGTGCATTTTCATATGACATTTTCATCCCCTTAAACTAACATCATCCAATGAAAAATGCGAAGTGCTGTAATTTAAGAAGCTTATGATGCAATATGTTTGATTTTAAACCTAAAAGGGTAATGTGCAAAACACGGGATAAATTGAGGGGGTAAAGTGTATTAAATCCTTATTTTTAATAATGGTAACTTAGGTAAGGCCATGTAATAATGATTGTTATTATTGATAAAGATAAGCTAAAGGTTAGTGGAATCGTTAGATGTTGGAAATCTAGTTTATTGACTTGTTAGGGTGGTGATTAAGGAAAGTTGACCCTAATATTCATCTGTAACACGGGACTGGGCACGTGGCAGAAAAGGGGAGAATAAAAGTAAATGAAATTGTGGAGGAATGGCCCCTGTCTGTTGTCACAGTGAAAGGCACCAGCAGCCACCTCCCCAAAAGCGCAAAAGAAAAAAACAAAGGCCACCACCCACCACCTCCAAGTCCCAAGACTTCCCAACTCTCAACTCTCAACTCTCAACACAAAAAAGGTCAGAGCCACCACTTGTGGGCGGTGGTGGTTAATATGATGATGGTGGTGGTGGACGGGTGGTGGCCATCAGTCAGAATTTTTCCTTTTTTTGTTTTTATTTAACTTACAAATAAATAAATAAATAAAATTTATGAGTGGACCAAAGGGAAAGGGTGGGTGGGATTGTGGGAATGGGAGGAGGAGGTGGTGGTGGTGGTGCGCAGCTTTAACGCCCACAGCGCACGTTAGCACGCCTCACCATCCCCCATTGCGGTGGTCTCATCCTTTTAGATCTTGAAATCAGCCGCACACCCCTCCCCACCACCACCCCCCACCCCACACCCCCCCACCTCTTTAACCTCATCAATTATGTCACCTAACCCCACCTCCACCTCCTCCTCCTCCTCCTCCTATTTTCTATCTTGCGCCTCAGCTCCATCCTTATCCTTCACCCCCATTTTTCCATGGCCAGTACGACGTCGCCCGCGCAGGACCCATCTCTGCCTCCGCCCCAGCAACAGCCCTCTCCAGCGCCACCCTCCTCCCGGCGGCTCCCTCCGCCGTGCTGGTCCCACGACGAGACCGTGGCTTTGATCGATTCGTATCGGGACAAGTGGTACGCCCTCCGCCGTGGGAATCTCAGGGCCAACCACTGGCAGGAGGTCGCCGACGCCGTCTCGCGGCGGTGCCCGCTCTCCAGTCCGCCCAAGACTTCCGTACAGTGCCGCCACAAGATGGAGAAGCTCCGGAAACGTTACCGGACGGAGTTGCAGCGGTCGATGAACGCGCCGAGTCACCGGTTCAACTCGTCTTGGGTTCACTTCAAGAGGATGGATGCCATGGAGAAGGGGCCGTCCTCCACCGCCGCCGTCGAATCGGGCTCTGATGGTGACGACGATGACGACGACGATGATCAGGATTTGTATGAAGATGGTGGTCTCAAACGTGGCATTGGTAATACTCGGAGCCTCCAGGGTTTGATGAGTAACGGAATCGGCAGTGGCGGCGGACCCGGTGCCGGGTTTCGAATTCGAATCCCTGGTCGCGGGAATTTGGACTCGCCGCCTATGGCGAAGATTTATGGAAATTTTGATCAAAACCCTAACCCTAACCCTAACCCTAGCCCTAATTTTGGGTCCAGGGTTTTGGGGGATAACGATCGGGCGAGGCCGGCCATGGGCAAGAGAAGCGGTGGTGGCGGTGGAGACCCGGTGGCTGAGATGGTGGCAGCGATAAAGATGTTAGGAGATGGGTTTGCGAAAATGGAGCAGAAGAAGATGGACATGGCCCGGGAGGTCGAGGCAATGCGCATGGACATGGAGATGAAGCGGACGGAGATGATTCTGGAGTCCCAACAGCGGATTGTGGAAGCATTTGCCAATGCATTGTCAGAGAAGAAGAAGAAGCCTAAGAAAATGACCTCATCGCCGGAGTATTAGAACTTGTCATCCATTGAATCATAAGTTAAAAAATCCGGTGTAAGGCGGAAACTTGGGGGAAATGGTGGGGCTCCACGGGTTCCATTTGTAAGTTTGGGTTTTGATTTCTGTGTCCATTTCTCTTATAGTGCCAATTTTTGCTAGTTTTGACTGATCTACGATTCCTTTGCTTGTTCTTTCTCAGATAGATGTAGTTTTAGTTTTGACACTGTGAATTAGAGGTAATAAGTAATAGTTTTATTTGTGTTCATGGCAGTTCTGATGCTTGAGTTATTCCAATACTTCTCATTTTGGCTTGGTGTTGTAGCATGCTTGTTACCAGTTTAGGAATTGGAAACCAAAAATTGGAGAATTTGATGTCAGGGACTAGTTTGAAGAGGGTCGGTTTTTAAGAGATTTGTTGTAGATTTTACAGAAAGATTGGGGAGTTAATGTTGATGGAACTTCTTTTGTGGGCCTTGATCAGATCATGATCAGATCATGGCATTAGGAAATGGAATTTGAACTTGGTTGCATAAACCCAGTTCCAGAATTTTGTAGCTCGGCTTGAGATCCTCACTAAGAGTTGTGATCTGGGTGTTTAACAAGTATGATATGCTGGGTCGAAATGCCATATTTCTCAATGGATATAGCTATAGCCTATATGGTTCCAACCTTGTGCCATGTTGTCCTACAAGTTAGCAGAAAGCCAGTGATTTTTTCCTTGATAGCTAGAGGATAAGCTGCCTTAAGGAAAATGATGCCAACAAAAAATTTCCATTACCTGAATCAACAACCATTCTTCTAGAGTCAATACAAGAGGGAGTGTGGAGGAGTTTAAATGGTTTTTTTTCTGAATGAAAAAGCTTTCAGCATAATTAGATCCCCCTCCTGTTGTTTCATGTGGTATTCTAGAGATGGACTTGAGACCATTCTCCCGGTCTTTGTATCCATAATCATAGAGGTTAGGGCTTGGTTTGGGTTGGTATTTGAGTCATTGGCTTGCTAACTCTCCATTGGAACGGGAACCAATTATGTGTATAGTAGCTCTAAGGTTGTATCCAAAACCTAGGAGTGGCTTGAAGAGTTGGGGATTTTCCGATGTCATAGGAAGCCTTTAAGAGCCTCTACTAGTTGTTCCAGAAACCGGTCCTGCAAGTGTTGCAACTCTCTCTTCTTTTTATGATGGTTTTGGGAGGTGAATCAGGAGAGCCAGATGTAGCCTTACCTTTGATTTGAAAGCGGGGCTGCCAAAACCCAGATCCTTTCAACCTGTCCTGTTTGATTGAGATTTAATGGACCTGAAGATAATCAAAATTCAGCTGACCTCACAGTCTGATACCCACTCTGTCCATCTCTTTCTTTTTAATCCTGCCCCCACACCAATGGGTAAAAATGTTGTGTTGTGTTGTGTTGTTCCTCGAGTTTGGCTGGTTGAATGGAAGAATGATATGTGTTTGTGAACTAAACTCAATTCAGATGGTGAGAATGATGCTCATCTCTTGAATTGAATGTGTGTTCTTAGGGCAGTGCAGTCAGTATGGTTGTGTTGAAGATTTGTTTGGTTTCATTGTGGAATTGGATTTCTTCTTCCCCATGGGCTTATGCATGGTACCATGGGTATGATATGATATTTTAGTGGTATAAGTGGGTCCATAGTGTGAGACAACACACCCCCTTCCACAGGGGCCTTGAATGTGGCTTGAAAAAAAAGGGCACAAAGGTGGACCACTTACTTTTTTCTTTTCCCTTTTTTTTTTTTTTTTTTTTTTTTTTTTGGAAGCTGGCAGCTGCCTTGAATGCCAAAAAAATTTTTCTTCTTGGCTAAACCTAACGGCTCAGGGTTTAAGGGGCTTCAAAGTTGAGTATTTTGGTATACAAAATTATTTTTAAAAAATCATAAAATAGGACATAATTGTATTAATATGACATAATAAATTAAAGGAATGGAATGAGATGTTAAGGAATAAAAGTATTTGAAAAAATGAGATAAATTTCTAACTTTTTGAACTAAAAAAAAATATATTAAAATGTAATTTGTTTGATATAAATAGACTAATTAATATTTTTATAAAAGTAATGATTAAAATATTCTTATTTTAATATTTTTATAAATTGAAAAAAAAAAAACTATTCTTCTGAAAATAAAATAAAAAATAAAAAAACACGTTTGAAAATAATTAAAGCAATTTTCTATTTATAAATATATTTTATTTATATTCAAAAAAATTTTAAATTAATATTTTCCTTTTTCAAATGGAAGGTTTAATAAAACTATTCAATCCAATATAACACAATTAAATTGGAAGTTAGAGAAAAGAAGGGAAGGGATAGTGGGAATTGAACCCGACGTGAATCGAACACGCAACCTTCTGATCTGGAGTCAGACGCGCTACCATTGCGCCACGGATCCCTTTGTGGACTCACCACATCAAAGCTACCATAATCAATTTACAACAAAGTTAGTTATTTAATAATATTATAATTTTAATATATTTAACTCATTTTAAAATTTAATTTATAAATAACTAAATTAAAATTAAATTATAAACATATCTTAATTTGATTATTAAATAATAATTAATTATTAAAAGGATTAAATAGATTACATTACATGTTATCTATTTAATAATTATGATTTATATTTTTTTTAATCTAATTATTATTTATTTTATATTTAGATTCACCTACTTAATCGAGTATTTGAACTTTGACATGATATGAATATGACCTATCAACATGAATTAACACCCGAGATGCCAATCATTAATACATGTGTGATAGAATCCAAATTGTTGCATAATAATACAAACAAACGAAACAATATTCATATTAACAAAAACCAAATAAGATACAAATAAATGAATCCAACTAATACACATTGCTTATTTTATATTTTGATTCACCTATTTAGTCGAGTATTTGAACTTTGATATATTTTGATTCACCTATTTAGTCGAGTATTTGAACTTTGATATGATATGAATATGACGTATCGACATGAATTAACACCCGTGATGCCGATCATTAATACATGTGTGATAGAATCCAAATTGTTGGATAATAATACAAATAAATGAAACAATATTCATATTAATAAAAACCAAATAAGATACGAATAAATGAATCCAACTAATACACATTGCAAGTGGAGTGTAAAGCACAAAAACAAATTTACACATGACATGTCATGACAAATTTGTTTGATTACTTTCTCTACAAAGACATCTCATCTTTGGCTTATCCTCTTTATCTCAAAATATTTTGTTATACAGTCAAATATTTTAACTCAGGGATCAGGAACCTTATAGCCTCTGTCCAAGTCATATGTGGGCACTTGGGCACATGGGGCTACCATGTTTTGAGGCACCCTAACCATTCAACTCACTCCAATGCAGATAATGACCTTGCAAATATTCTTGTGAATGTGGTTGACCCACCCTAAAAACATAAATATGTTGCTACTTCTAAAAATAAAAAAATGTTTTCAAGTATTAGGAAATGTTTTAGGATCATACTGTAAATTGGGTCTCAGAGCCCATAAGAAGAATGGAATGTATAGATACATCTGCTGCATCATAAAATGGTACAGCCAAAGATCAAACACCTTCATGATTATCATTACACCAACAGCATTTTGAACCTGACTTCATATTCATTCTATATTTTTCACTTATGCCCTCTTTATTTACAAACCATTCATATGGACTCAATATGATTAACAAACGACTTGAAAAAGATGAATTAATGTTAAAAAGTTTGAATTACAAAAGAGATTGATGAGAAAGTGACTGTAAACTAAGATCGACTAGACTCTGTGTTCTGTTTGTGAGGGAATGGGACTCGGATGAAGCGCAGATGAATTGGTTCATCCAGTAGAGAGACATCAATGTTACTCCATACCTCCAGTTTGGTGGGAAGCTGTGCGATTTTCTCAGCGATTTCCAGATCTTCTGGAAGAAGAGAACCAAACACAGTGTATGTTTGACTCCACTCATTGTGGTTTGCTAGGCTGATGAAGAATTCAGGGCCTGAACCAACCCATGCAACTGATCCTCTTCTTATCCGGGGGCATTCTTCTGTTGGGATTTCTTTAAACATAGTCCCATGCGCTGCAAGTGTTCCTTGAATCAGCGCAAAAGGAGGGCCAAATGGAGCCTAAATAAAAGAGTGAGAAGGTGTTCAAGTTAGAAAACTGTGACATCCGGTAACAGTATTTCATAAACATAGCAACAAAGAATTGTTGACATTCAGTTTGGATCCACATATAGTTGGAATTTTGGAGTTAGGAATTTAAAATCTGGGAAAGATATTACTTGCAAACCAAACAGCTCAAGCCATTAACTATCTCAGAATTGATTTGAATAAATACTTCCTCATTTGAGAAACTTTGCTCAGCACATATATATATATATATATATATATATATATATAAGAGACCTATTTTCATGCCTGTTTTAAGCTTTGCATTAGACATCCTTTTAGCTTAAGCCATTCCGAATGGTCACAGGAAAACTAAAATTTAGCATAAACAAAACAAAAAGATAAACCTAGAAACTACATTAACAGACATTCTGCATTAGTCTGCTAAAAAAATAAGGCATAATGGAAAATATCATGATAATCTCACGCTTTTTATGTGATTTCCCTGTGAATCCCAGGAGGTCCCCCGGCTTTCTGCACGATAAAGTTGGCAACCCACACAATGACGCAATCGCAGCAACTCAAGAATGTAGGCAACAGAATGAGGGGCACAATCTGGGAAGAGCTGCACAAATCAAAGATCACTGTAAAATTTAGGGGCAATAATCATTTTGTGAACCATGAAATATCTGGAAGTAACTTTAATGATGACCAGGAAGCATGTGCTTTAATTGGGGCTCATGGGGAAAAGACACTAGAGTTTGGCCCTGGTTCTAAAACAATGAGGAAAAGTTTTGGAGACAGGCAATGTTGGGTAATATGAAGAGGAGGGAGGATGGAGTTCTAGTGAGCAAAGGAAAGAGTAGGGAGTTGGGTAAAAGCAATTAGAAAAGGATAGGAGGTGTTTGAAGAAAGAACTTGCTTTGAGGTAGGTAATAGAAGAAGAGTGAGATTTTGGCACAATTTGTGGTGAGATGAAGTTGTTCTAAAGGATTCTTTTCCTAAGTTATTTTCTATTGCAAAGTCAAAAGATGACTGAATTGGTGATGTTGGGGAGGTGGTGGGAGATGGTGATTTTTGGAATCCTTGGTTTTCAAGCAATTCCCATCATAAGGAGTTAGCTATTGTGGAGACTTCTCTACATCAAATTCAAAAAGTGGAGGTGTGATTGCAAGGATAGGATGGTATGGAAAAATTCAAAGGATGGATTTTCTTGGTCAAGTCTTTTTTAAGTTTTTGGAAGCTCCCTCTGCAGTTTCCTTTCCAGCAAAAGAAGTTTGGAGCTTGGGGGGTGCCACAAAAGTATGTTTGTTTGCTTAGAAGGCCATTTGGGAGAAGATATTAATGGTGGACCAGATAAGAAAGAGAAATGCCTCTTACCTAACTGGTGTTGTTTGTGTAGAAGCAACAAGGAGTCAGCCAACCTTATTCTCCTCCATTGTGCCTAAGCTGAAAGTATATGGCAATTAGGTTGGAATGGGAGTTTTGTGGGAAATAAAAGTGTTCTTGTGCTAGATTAGCTAGTTTAGGTTGACAATTTTGCACCAAATATGCACTAGTTCGATGTTGCGCAATTCCAAGCAACTTTTTGCCTAACAAGCTATTTGATAGAAGATCTTCAAAGTAGTAAGGGAAGTAAGCATACAGTTTGGACATGATCATAGGCTAATGGCAGTACGAACTTGCACCAAGAGCATGAAAAGGGGTGTAGAGAAGCTCGAGCATTGAAAAAAGGGGGGAGAACGCTTGAGGCTCCAAAAATGATTGCTCAAGTACCCTGGGCACCTAAGCGTCCAAGCGAGCACTCTTTGTTTGTGCGTGCCTTGGAAGTTCTTTCTATATAAAGGCATTTGCTGGGTTGATCACAGACGGTTTGAAGGAGCATGTGGAGCTGTGTTAAAAACATGAAAGCACAGAGTAAGTGCTAGCCAGATAAGTCTCCCTTGGGAGAAGGTTGTGTGTAGGTCAGGTAAATTTTTGTACTTTCTTTTACATATTTAATGGATTTACTTGCAGTCAATTGAAACCTTTGGTTTTATGCAGACGAAGAAATCTATGGTGATTTCCACATATATTGTGTGTCTCATTGTGTTAATTGATTCTTCTACTATTATATACACCCCTAAAGCAACCAAAACTAATCTTGGATAAATAGGAACTAAAAAGAATTAATCAAAGTTAAAATTGCACTTAAACTTTTGGACAACCTATTCAATCCCCCTAGGTAGTTTGAAGGATCAAGAACATAAATTTCAGTTCAGTTTGGAGTCTGATCCCTCTCTGTTTGCTTTAGTCTATTTGGCAAAAGAGGAAACATATGACCTTTAGAAGGGTAAGGGCAATCGATTCCACCTTTGAAAGATACGTTTATTGGCTCCCTATTTTTTTTTTATGTAGAGGTTATTCAGGTGTTGTTGTTGTTGATGAGTCCTCCTTTGTGTCACTTCATTGATTATACAGTCTCATAATTTTTGTTTTTTTGTTTTTTGTTTTCTTATAGCTTTTTGGCACCCTTTGTATACTCCCAGGGTAGTAGAAGTGAGGCCTCTTTTTGATTGGCTCTTGTCAATGCATATTCTCTGTTAGCCTATCAGAAAGAATTTATATTTTTTTTCTAAATGCCTCATTTCTTGCTAAGATGACAAGGAAAACAACGAAGTTGGGATTCATAAAAATTAAATGGATTTGCAACAGTTATTAACATTTCACATACCCTGACCACATATTCTTAAAAATCCAAGTTGGTATAGGGCAGCTTTAGTTGGGATGGTTTCGGTTTGGGCCCAAACCAACCACAAAGTGATCCCTATCTTATCTTCCCAAGGTACAAATCAAATATCAAAAGAAAACATGATTAAAGTAATGGCATCAATGTATAGAATGTTAGGCATTTGAACCTGTAGGGAAAGAACATACTTCTATATGAAGAACTCCATATTCTGTTTGCAAACCAACAATAGCCTACAACAAAAATAGGAAAGAAATTATGAATTTCCGAAATTCAGTAGTTTTTGCATCAGAAAGAGAAAAAGCAAGCATGTTTCATTGCACAACACTAGTATTGAGATTGACACAGTACGAGGAATCTTCCTTCCATCATAATCATTGTAAGGACAGTGACATGGCCCTCCCTTTGCACCAAAAGCTCATCCCTGATCTGTTGAAATTTTCTGTTTTCCTTACAGTACCATATTTATGATACCCATATGACATGGAATTGCTTTTTGCCTCGTAAGAATAGATCCCTACTTTCCATAACTTTGCAATTTAAAATAGATTATTTTTCTTCTCACTTCTTTGCTTCTTGAATTTCCTCATTTCTCCTCAATTGTTTCTCTCATGTATTTGATAGAATAAAAGGGGAACAAAAAAATCAAAATCTTTCTGCAGCATATTAAACAGAAGAAAAAGACAATAGGAGAGGTTTTGTCAAACGATTTTATAGGAAATGAAGAAATTTATCGATGAACAACAAATAAAGAAGTAGAAGGATGAAAATTCCTTCATAAAGAAAAGAGAAAGCTAAAGAGACCCAAAACCCTCAAAACATATTCGGTGTACAACAAGAGTTCTATGACTCAACCTAGATTTTCTTATTTTTCTCCAATTTATTTCTGTTCTGTTATCTTTATAGGCTAAAAACAATTTTGTCTTTTTCACTTTTAACTAGCCACACCTAAATTTTTGTCATACAATCAAGTAAAAAATATGGCGTACCTAAGCAAAAACATTTTTACACAGCAAAATTTTCTCTAAAGCTCTAGAGATGAATCTTGCAACAAATGTCACGGTCAAAATCTGGATTGCATGTGGATAGGCAAATCAGGACTGTATCACTAAAGCCCAAGAATAATCTTTGTTTTTCCTAGCCAGAAACAATTTTCAATAAATTAATTTCTAATGCAAAAAGTTATTATCTTTTTCAAGTTCTTGAAATGAGGATTGCTGCTTGAATTGGAAGGTGACGTTCTTTATTGATCCGTTAGGTTAACAATTAGCTTTATATTGAGCCTTGAGGATATGTAGTTGAATAGTGAATATATACCTATATGCCAAGCAAAACCAAATAAATAAATGATTGACAAAGATTAGTGACTCCAAGTAGGCTTTTCATTGATCAGTTACAATAATTTGGCTTCGATTTTAGATTTTAATTTTATTTGGTGAACATCTTCTTTGGCATGCCTGTTGTTTTACATGTAAATATTTCTTTTAATGTAATTAAGTCAAATCAGGAAACTTAATTCAGTATAATTTTTTTAAAAAAATATTTACTGATGATATAATATTGTTTTCCCCCCTATTTTCGATAAAGGCGATGCCAGTTCATAACCTTTTCCTTGTAAATCAAGAAACCAAGTGAGTTACTTCCTCAGTGTCCTAATTTATTGTGAGATAAGATGGAGTTCATTCAAATAGTGAAAAGGTCTTAAATGACTGAAAGAAATTTCTACATTTCATTTATTTGGAATAAAATAAACTATGGTATAAGGAATTTTTTTAAAGTACACAAGGTAAACATCAAAATTTTGAATCAATGGGTTTGCTTTGAACAAGTCACCATGCAAAAGCAGAGCTTAGGTGCAGTTTCTGCCAGTTTACTAAAGAAAAGACAAAATTTCTGTCTTACAGTTTCTCTACTACATGCAGTGCCCTTAACCAAATCACTGCAATAGGTCTTAGTGCAAAATTTTTCCAGCAAATCCAAAGCTACACTAATCACTCTCTATAATATTGCAATTACAGAAAGCGATTCTGACTTGCAGCGGCTCAGAAAGTAGAAGAGAGTTCTTTTGTAGCAAAAACTAAAGCAATAATACAAAATTTCTTTTTGAACAATTTCAATGATTTCAGGCAAGAAACAGATACTTACCAGCAAGTAGAAGAATATCTTGCATGCTTGGGTGCTATTTTAACAGATAAAATATAAGGGTGGGAAGCAAAACTGTGACAACTGCACACCTATTATACTATGTCTTGATTATCCCTATGGAAACTCAATATAGTCAGAAAATGATATACCTCTCCTTTCCCAAAGATAAGCCCAGAAGTCCACATAACATGCTCTCCCGAGTCCCGCCGATCAGGGTAGAAGGAATACTTCTGTTTCTTCAGCCAACACTAAAAGCAGGAATAAGAAGGTAAGAATCTCAGAATCATTAAAAATGCATGTCTAAATGCATACAAAACATAGATATCAACGATATTATACAAATTTGTGATATTAAATGGAGGACCTAACTTGATTACACTTCCTCTCCTTCAAAACTTCTGAAAGTTACCAACCCAAATTGATCAATGTATCCATGAGAGTTGTAACCCACCCATGTCCTCCCCCCTCCCACCACAGACCAAACACCATGTAATCGTCTTCGTGCTTCCATGGGAGTAATGTTTCACCTAGTGTAGTGCTTGAGGTCTGACTCAAGTGGTAAATGGATGGGGAGGGTTTGTGGGAGGTTCCAGGTTCAAGTCCCAATGGGGACAAAAATTTACCTCATTAAAACAAAAATGTTTCACCTATTGTAACAATTCATAGTGATGAGGAATCATATTAAAAGTGTTGTGTGAGAATTGTTATTCTTACACCATGAACTCCATGTCGGCCATGTGTCACCAACTCCACCATTTAACTAATGCTTTTATGTAAACATTTAGGTTGATTCATACAAGTATGACATTTAAGTTCACCCATTCTTGCCTATCAAAAAAAAAAAAAAAAGGTTCACCCATTCTTAGGTCTAGATCAAAAATCAATATTAAGCTCCCTTATGTCATGATCATTATATATGATTCAACTAGATATTTACAAGAAAAGCACTATGGACCTTCTCTACTATATGGGATTAGCTGATTGTACGGGAGCAGGATAAAATGCTTTGGCAATAATTTTAGTGGTTTGACAGCTTTGTCTAGCCAAGCCTTTGTCCTTTGAGCCTTCTTTTGTTTGGTTGGAACCTCATATGCAAGGTATACAAAAGGATGGCTTAGGAAATTCTTGTTGTTGTCAACCTGAATTTTGATAAATGCTCTTTTGGACCCAAAACAGCTAAGGATTTGTGTAGTGCCTAGGTGTCATCATGATACAGTTGCTAGAAGCCTTCTCCAAACCTGGAGGTAAGGGTTTTGTTCTTCTAGAGGGGCCAATGAAAGCCAAATTTTTAGGTCTTTACAACCTTGTAGTGGAGGGAGATTCCACTACTATTATTTCATGGTTGACCAAGAAGGAAAGGGAACTGTGAAGTGTGGATGAGCGGTTTTCCCAAATTATTATTATTTTTTTTTATATTATGACATAGTTGGGATGCTCCTTTTCTTGGGTTCCTCACTTATCTAATCAAGCGGTAAATCTTTTAGTCAAACAAGAAGCAAAAATTTTAGTATCTTTTGCGGAGATTTTTTGCCTTCCTAAGCTATTCTTAGCAGTTCTTTTAGTAATCTCTTTCACATCTGCAGATTGTTTTGGTTTTTTCTTGGAAGGTTTTCTTCTTTTTGGTCAAATTGTGTACATAGCAGAAAGATTTTATCCTTCTCACTTCTTTCTTATTAATTGAAATGAAATAGTTGTTTTTGATAGAACAAAAAAACAGAAGAAGAAGAAGATTAAATTCAGCCATTCACTATGAGAGACTGTGAGAGACTTTAGGATGAGACGAATGACGAGGGAGGTTCTCTGCAGTTTGGTGTGACTAATGTATACCAATCAAATCAAGTGCAAATTGCAAATTACATTAAATAGCAGCAAGATCAGCAACATATGGAACAATAAGAAAAAAAATGTTCATAAAATGTTAGTGAGATTTTTGATGAGGACATGGAGATGGATGAAGATGAATCAAGATAAGGCCTTAATAAATGCAAATTATGCATGAGATTTTAGGCTTAGGATTACTAGAGGAAGTAAAAGACATTAACTTGAGATGATACAGTCACGCAAAATAAAGATCAGTGACCACACCATTACAAGATTTAGGTCAAAACACTAATGGAACTACGAGGACAAAGGGAAGGCCATGTCGAACGCTCGTTAATACAATGAGAAGAACATGACACCGCAAACTATGCAGGAAAAAAATAGAAAAATAGAAAATGTAACAAAAATATCAGCCCTGAACAAACGAGAACAGAGAAACAGGATCAAACAACTTTGTAAAATGAAAGTAAAGATTAATGGCTACAAAATGTTGTGTTGAGCATCTGCACGTACAAGTAGAACTATTATGGATAAAATTTCATAACGTTTTATAAAATGAAAGTAAAGATTAATGGCTACAACATGTTGTGACCCGAAAATCCAAAATTGTAATGGTATCACTGTGATGTCTGGTCGGTTAGTAGATTGGGCGTCCTGATATTAAATAAGAAAGACCTAAATTCCCCAAAAACTCATTCCCTTTCCAATAAAATATTTAAATATTTAATATTTTATCCAATAACTCCTTTACTACAACATCCTCTTTGTTTGTTTGCAAACTAATATTTCCAATATATCCCTCATTTTTCCAAAACTAATCAATACTGACCATATTGCACTGCAAATTTTAATAGTTTTCACCAAGAAAATTGAACTTCATTACTCGTTACATTGATTTCTAGCTTAATTATATTGTTTATTAATTTTCTTATACAGAAACCAATTCAGCTCTCCACACTTTCCAACCAAATGCAATTAACTGAACAAAAAATTTAAATAAGAATTATTTTTTCAAAAAACAACCTACAACAGGGATTGATCAAATAGCAGACTGAATTTCATTACTCACTACATTGACTTGTAGCTTTTCCATAGTTTTGTTCAACATTTTTTCTGCATTAATTTTCTTATATAGAACCCAATTCAGTTTTTCAAATTTCCAACCAAACAGTCAACCATCCCACAAAAATTTAAAGGAGAAAATCCAGTCATGATTGATCAACTAATAAATTTCACCAAACAAACAGAAAATGACACTAAAGCCAAAAAAGGGCAACATACCTCACCAAACTTGGCCCCACAAGCCTCTCTATTCCCGCAAAACACCCAAGAATCACACAGACACGGCCCATCCACGCCACTGCACATTGCCTTGCAAGCCCTACAACATTCCTCTGAAGAATTGACCTTGAAATCAGCACCCCATTTCACAGCATCACCCCAGAGCTCCAAATGCTCAATCCCTCTGCAGCACTGCGCCTCTTCTCTCCCCAAAACATCACCACTCTCAATGGAGTCTAAAACAGAAGAAGTGGGAGTGCGTCTGAGGCCTGCAGAGAGTAAAGTGTAGACCACGCAACAGGAGGTTGCACCTAGGAAGAGGAGGGCCAGAAGCGCACAACGGCCCAGTTCTGAGTCTGTTTGCCTCCGACCCATTTGAGTTTGAGACCTAAATCGTAAAACCCAGAAACCAATTCTCTTAATTCGGCGTCTTCTTCTTGTTTTTGGGAATTTGAGATGGATGAAAACAGAGGCTGTCTGGAGTCTTCATGGCGAATCATGGACAAGTGTCCCAAGAATAGATCCGACTCATACACGTTTATACCAAAATCCGGGTCGGATTCTCGTCATAACTCCACCCATTTATTTATTTTTAACTAATTTTTTTATTTACCTATTTATTTTTAAGAAATATTTTATTATAAAGGTAAAATAAAACTAATTTAGAAAAAAAATACCCAATTTAAAAAAGCTAATGTTTTATATTTAAGTCTTATTTGATAAAACTCTTCAAACCGAAACTTATTAAAAGTTGATAGAGAATGACGAAAGCTTAATAGAAAAATGTTGGACATGAAAAATATTTCAAAGATGAACCTATTCCCACACAATAGTCAAGAATTTTTTACGGTACCAAGATTAAACAACCTATTCTTGAATACTTTGATTTAATGCCAAAGAATTTCCTTCCACCATCTTATAGTATTCATCTTTACTTGGTGATAAATAAAGTATCGATACCTTTCTTTTTTATTTCTCATAAATTTCATAAAATGAGCTTTCTAGAGATTTCCAATAACCAAACTTAGCGTGAATTACTAAGGATCTAATAAGTCCAACATTGATTCATTCTGACATGTCAATTGAGCAAATGCATCCATGGTGACTAGGATGGATGTCTCATATATGAAAACTAACGATTCACCCTGTTAATCCACTGAGGCTCAAATAAGCTGATTTTTGCCCATAAATTATTTGTGTCAATGGATTAGTTCGATCCAAAACTTGAGAAAATAAGAAGTAAAGTTTAGAGATAAAATATTTTTTAAAAAGAACATTTGAATAAATATCTAAAACCATACTTTCATTCATTTGTGTTTTTTAATATGATTTATTGGTAAGTTAAAAAAAAGAATATTCATACAAAATTTTATTTAACTAAAATTTCATTAAAATGTCAATAATTACACTTACTTTTATTAAAAAAAATTTAAATATGTTGTAAATAATTACTTCTACTTATTATATTATTTCACGCAAAAAATAAATATTTTAATTATTTTTAAAATTAAAACTAAAATTGTTTATATTATTTTTTAAAACAATTATCAAATTTATTTGAATTCTTTTTAAAAATAAAAATTTGTTTTAAAACTTAAATGTAATTTGTTTTTATGTCATGTATCATATAAAATATTTTAAATTATATTTTATATTTTTAATTATTTTAAAAAACATTCTTACATTTTTCATTATTTCACTATAATGAGATTAATATTTTTAATTTTATACAACCTTATACTATTTATATTGAAACCTTCCTAAATTAGTCAAACTCACATAATTCTAAATTTAATAAAAGTTTTATTCGTTCCTGTGGACCTCGTATTTTTAATAATGCGTTTTGACTCGATCGGTAAGACTCGTTTTTCATTTATTTGATGAAAAATATGATTTTTAGAAATGACTCTGAGTCACCACTTACTTTTATTTATTTTTAAAGGGGAAAACAAGTAAGAATAAAACCCCTAAAATGACTCCAGATTTAGTTGAAAAAGTTGTCTACAAAAAACCTGAGTGTGGGTTCAAGGATCATATTACTTATTGGGAAGGTATAGTAAAGACCATAATACTCCTCTAAGCCCCTAAAAAATGGGTATTTACTAAATAAGGTGTAGCAAACATAACGGTTAACTAGGAAATCAATGGATATAAAAAATGATCATAGTTCAAAAATAAGTCATGATAACGAAATAATAAACAAAATGAGGGTGAAAGCGTACCATGGTAGAATATAATAAAGTGTTGTCATGAAAACAAGGTTAGTGTACAATAATAAGTATGAAACATCTGGCACAAAATCAATCAAAACCAAACAATTTCAACTGCATAATTTACTTGAATTATTTTTGAAAGAAATGTTATGAATGTTGGGCCCCCACCAAAACGCGATTTATTTTGTTATGAACTAATTCTCATATATTCCATTATTTTGAAATTATGAAAATTTATTCATTTTGATATTTAAAAATCTTGAAAATGGGAGTTTTGAAAATTAAATTTGAAATTTTGAAAATTATGGAAACGGAATCTTAAAAATTAGATTTGAAATTTTGGAAATGGAATCTTAAAAAAATAAATTTAGAATTTTGAAAATTTTGGAAATGGAATCTTAAAAATTAGATTTGGAATTTTGGAAATTTTTGGAAATGGAATCTTAAAAACTAAATTTGGAATTTTAGAAATTTTTGGAAATGGAATCTTAAAAAAATAAGTTTAGAATTTTGGAAACTTTGGAAATGGAATCTTAAAAAATTAGATTTGGAATTTTGGAAATAGAATCTTAAAAATTAAATTTGTAATTTTGGAAATTTTTGGAAATGGAATCTTAAAAAAATAAGTTTGGAATTTCGGAAATTTTGGAAATGGAATCTTAAAAAATTAAATTTGAAAATTTTGAAAATTTTGGAAATAGAATCTTAAAAAATTAAGTTTGGAATTTTGGAAATTTTGAAAATGGAAACTTAAAAACTAAAATTTGGAATTTTGGAAATTTATTTGAGAATGGAATTTCAGAAATTAAATTTTAAAAAATTGGAATTTGGAAAATTATTTTGAGAATGGAATTTTGGAAAATTAAATTTCGAAATTGGAATTTTGGAAATTGGAATTTCGAGAATAGAATTTCAGAAAATTAAATTTTAAAAATTGGAATTTCGAGAATGGAATTTTGGAAAATTAAATTTCAAAATTGAAATTTTGGAGAATTATTTTGAGAATGAAATTTTGGAAAATTAAATTTAAAAAAATGGAATTTTGGAAAATTAAATTGAAAAAAATGAAATTTTGGAAAATTATTTTGAGAATGGAAATGAAAATAAGATTATTTGAAAATCACAACAAGCTAATAAAATAAAACCACAACTAAAAATTAACAATTTTTTTTTAAAAAAATGACAAAATAACATGGAATCCACTAAATTAAACAACTGGAATTCGAAGAACATATGAATTAATATAATATCATTCAAAACTTAAAAAATTAACGAGCTTTAGACATGAGCATACTACTTAGGATTAATTAATTTATTAACTAAAAATTATGAAAACCACATAAACTAATTTAACGTCAATCCAAAATCAAAATTAACGATTATTTGAAAGATAAACATAGTACTAAAACATATAACCTTTAATAATGAATCATGAATTAGAATTAAAAATAATAAAAAAAAAATGTTGTTTAATAATGAATCATGAATTAGAATTAAAAATAAAAAAAAAATGTTGAGAACATAAAAAATATTAGTATGAATTAACAACTAAAGAAATCGAATGACGTCCTAGAAACACAAACCAAATACCATGGAAAGAAACTAAAATTAATGAATCTAAAACATGAATATGATAACCCAAATCCCATCAAACTAAAAAAATCAAAATTCTAGTAGATGCGCCAACTAAACATGATGAATAGAAGATAAAAAAAAATGGTTTTAGGACTTACCTTATGCAGCCGTGTGCATGCTTATATGTGTGGTGGGTATACCTTCATGGTGTGACCTGCGGAGAGATCCTCTTTGGTGCGTGCTATAAAAGGATTTTTAATGAAGAAAATGATGTCACTGTATGGTGTCTTCTACTCTTCTTGATGCATGCTATTCATATTTTCCATGGTGCATTACCCTTTAATAATCCCACTCAACATGTAAGTCTATGCATGGTGGTATCTGGAATCCTAATGGATGCAGCCCCGTCCAAAAATCTGGTAATAATCTACTTTCGAAAGTCGTCCCAAGCGTGATTCATCGTTGAAAAAATGTCTGCTAATCATTTTTATTTGAGATGGTGTTATATGGGTGATTTTTCCAAAACCATGGTTGCATGTCCTGTGTAGAGTGGAGAATGATGGTCTCTAGTGTCCTCCCTCCAAACCGAAATCTGGTTATGTCCTCAAACCAGGATTATGATGGTGTCTTTCACCAAACCGAAATCTGATCCTGTAATCTTTTTAACCTTTATTCGAAAAAAAATTTGGTGTTAATCTCCACTCGAAAAATTATGTTGCTTGTGTTCTCCCCAAAAATTACATGCTGATGATGTTTCTCTTCCAAAACCACGTTCTCAATCTTTAGGAGGAAATTTGGTTATGCGCAAATCTGATGTGCGCTATTCTTAAAGGACCAATCTGGTGGTTTTCTCTCACAACTTGATGGTGACTCTTTGTCAAGAAATTTGATGCTCTCCTCTTGCAGTCCATGTGGCTGCTACTTAATAAAAGAAAAGGCAGCTTAGAAAACTCCCTCACCATGCGTGTTGTAGCATGCGCGCCCATCTCAAATGTTGCGACTATAATTGGAGATTCTACGAGAATCATGTGTTGCTGCCTCCATAGAATACCTATTATCAAGCAAATAATCATGAAAGAACATGCATTCATCACGCTTGAGAGTTGTCATTAGCATAGATAGAGACGAGAACATCTGCAACACCAGCAACAAGTAATACCTGATATGGATGAAATGTGAGGCAACTCACATGTCCAATCTTCTGGGCCATGGAGGTTGGATTGAATTTGATGGTGCATAGTTGTGAACCCTCCAGGCTAAAGACTTTGATGAATTGTTTTGCTTAACCACTCGCAATAAGTGGGGTATGTTGCTGAAGAGCCAAAACATAAAGTGAGCCCTTATATGAGCATCAGTCGTGAGGTAGGCATGATTGCCATTTCTCATATCAAGGAACTGAATTTCACCCGCCTCAGATGCACTTAGAATATGGAGAAAGGCAATCAAACAGCCAAACAAGAGAAGGTAAGATTTTACGTATCTCACACCTAAATGTTCACTATAATAATGATTTTTCAAGAGATGATCATCAAATAACACCATTTGATGGGCTTTGTAGAAGCCAACCTTGGCTGAAAGCCAATTCCCACATCTCTTTCTACCATAATAACTTGTGGTTGTGCTCAAGAGAGTAAAAATGTTAAGAACCAATACAGGGAAGAAGCAAAGACCATGTTGGAATCTAATGATGAAGGAATGGAATAAACAAGTTGCTCTTTATCCATATCCCAAGCCATGATGGATGATATCTTGCTAGCAACATACATATATCCTGATTGTTGTTGTCAGTCCACAATAGCATTCATACTTTCTTATAGTGTTGAATCTTTCCAAATCCGAACATTTCCATCAAGTGAGGCAACAAGCGGCAAGCTGTCATCAAGCTCATTCATGATGTAGAGTTTAGAAATTCCTTTATTAGGAAAATTATGATTGTCAAAACTGTTGAGAATGGTAGCTTCATCATAATTCCAAATCCTAGCCAAAGGCGCCATCAACACACACATGCAGAGAGCATCAGGCATCAAAAGCATCAAAATAAACTACAACACCTTCATGGATCCCTCCTCTTTCATTGGCAACGATCTTGGATGCTGATCACTCATCTTTCTACCAACGTGGGTGTGGGCGTGGGCGTGGGTTGTAGAGTAAGCTCTCTTCTTTTTCTAGGGTTTCATCTCTCTCTCTCTCTTTCTCTCTCTCTCTCTCTCCTTTATCTATCTATCTCTAGCAGGGTTCAAAAAATTGGTTGAGTCCAGTATGACTTGGTTGAGTCGTATCTGCCTTAATGTCGGTCTCAACGAGTCCGATACTAGATACAATTTATACCTAGACTCGGCCTTGAATCGGTTGGACTCAGGTGACTCGACCGATATTTCGAGTTAACTCGGTCAACTAATCAACATATTCCCTGCAAAAGAAACCCATCACAACAAGAATCAAATTTTTAGAGAAATAAGATATTCCTCTGCAAAAGAAAACCCATGAAAATTTGAAACAAACTTGTGACCCTTTCAAAAGCCTTTAAAAAGAGCCTCGATTGAAAAATAACTTACTTAACCCTAAATCCATCATTGTCGAAGTGTAGATTTTTCATCTTTGGTGCACTATCGGAGGGAAGGTAGCAGATCGTGGTTGTATGGTAGTAGTGGGAAGGTTCGATAGTCTGAGATGCTGCAGTCTGTAGATCGTGCATCGTGGTCTTCATGGTGTGTTGGGAAAGAAGATAGCAAGGTTACAGATCAATTTTCGTGGTGTTGGGGAAGAAGATAGAGGGTAAGGGTTTGGGAAGAAGCCAACAGATAATAACTAATAAAGGTAAAGTTTAATTTACCTTATTCTAACCTGCAGTCAACATTATATATTTAACTTTAAATCAAAACACGCTAAATTGCAATCAAGATTATATTTTTAACTTTACTTTATTTAAATCAAAACACTTGCCATGGTAAAGATTATATTTTTAAGGTAAATGTTGATTTACCTTATTTAAATCAACATACCCACATTGCCATAGTCACACCAAATTATATTTTTAATTTACTGAATCTAATTATATAAATTTGTAATTTTATATTTTGTTGGCTAATTTGATTCATAATTTGAGATTATATTTAAAAAATTACATAATTTGAATCAATTAAAAATATATTTAAATTTTGATTTACCTTATTATGTTGAGATTATATTTTTAATTTATTAAATTATGTAATTTTTATTTTATAATATTAAATTGATTTACATATATTTAAATTGGTAAAATTAGGAAATTCATGTATGTAGTGTAAAGTAATGTTTAGATGTTTTTTTACGAAATTGAAAAATTGGAAAATAATGTTTATATGAAATTGGAGAATTCATAATGATAATATTATGATGATATTAAATATATTTATATGTAATGTTTTTATTTTATATAGAGATTATATTTTTAATTTATTAAAGTATATGATTTTTTATCTTATAATATTAAATTGGTTCACTAAATTCTTTTTGTATGGTATAGAAATATAAAATATATTTATATGGTACAAATATTTTATTTTTAATTTATGTTTTTGTCTTATAATATTGTAAAATTAAATTACATTAGAAAATTAATTATTATTTAAAACAATTTTTTTTCTTCAAATAATCATAAATGATTTAATAACATGGAATGAAGGGTATGTATTTAGATGGTATAGAAAAATTACATTTATATTTGAATCAATTTTACTTCATTATATCATGTAGATTTTTTATTTTATAATATTCTACAATTAAATTACAATGGGAAATCAATAATTATCAAAACAATAAATTGGTTCACTAAATTAATTTTGTATGGTATAAAAATATAAAATACATTTATATGGTAAACTTTATATGGTATAGATATTGTATTTTTAATTTATGTTTTAATCTTATAATATTGAAAAATTAAATTACATTAGAAAATTAATAATGATTTAAAACAATTTTTTTTTCAAATAATCATAAATGATTTAATAATACGGAATGAAGGGTATGTATTTACATGGTATAAAAAAATTACATTTATATTTGAATCAATTTTACTTCATTATATCGTGTAGATTTTTTATTTTATAATATTCTACAATTAAATTACAATAGGAAATCATTAATTATCAAAACAATAAATTGGTTCACTAAATTATTTTTGTATGGTATAGAAATATAAAATACATTTATATGGTAAACTTTATATGGTATAGATATTGTATTTTTAATTTATGTCTTTATCTTATATTATTGCAAATTTAAATTACATTAGAAAATTAATAATTATTTAATTTTGTTTTTCAAATAATCATAAATGATTTAATAATACGGATTGAAGGGTATGCATTTACATGATATAGAGAAATTACATTTTTATTTGAATCAATTTTACTTCATTATATCACGTAGATTTTTTCTTTTATAATATTCTACAATTAAATTACAATAGGAAATCAATAATTATCAAAACAAACTTTTTTAAAAGATTTTTTTTTAAATATTCATTTATTTAACTATTATTTATTTTAATTAAAAAACATATAAATAAGTTAAAAATAAAATATGGTGAACTTAGGTGAGATTGTGTTTGTTGTTTTTTTAGTAGAATTTATTTTTATATGATAACAATATGAAACATATAAGTGAGTGGAAAATTGAATATTATAATTCTTATATAGATGTGTTTATATATATTTAATTTGAAAAGTAAGTTGTTTTCCTTTTATACATGGTTAGGTTAAAATTTCAAAATGACTTCAAAACATGATATTGGTTGGGAGCATGCAGAACCTATTGGTGGTAGTAGAAGAACCACAAAGTGTAAATATTGTGGGAAAGTCATACATGGCAATAAAACAAGATTAAAGCAACACGTTGCACATATATCCAGACAAGTGGAAGGATGTCCACGTGTACCTGTAGAAGTGTCATGTCATGTTAGACAACATATGTCTGATACTTTAAAAGAAAAAGCATAGTTAAAGAAAAAAAAAGAATGACTTTTGAGTTCCTTAAATAAAGAAATTTTCTATGAAATTGATGAGGGTGATTCTGATGATGAAATTGAAGAAGTTGCTATGACTGATTTTGAAAGAAAACAAATGAAATAAGCAATGAAAAAAAGTTGTCGAATTTTTTAAGAAGGTCAACAAGAGCATCAGAAGGGTGGTAGTTCATCACAACCCTCTAATGTTAGGATTAAACGCGGACTGACACGTAGTTTTGGTGTAAGAAAAGAAACTAGCATACCTCCAAAAGGAATTGATTCTTACATGTTCCCATCAAAGCAGAAATCAATAAAAAGTTTATTTTCTACTGAAGACGTGAAGAAAGTGGGTAAAGTTATTTCTAAATTCTTTCTCTTTAATGCAATACCCTTTAATGCAGCTGACAGTAGGCCTTACTATCAATCAATGATTGATACCATAACAGAAGCAGGTCCAGACATCAAGGGTCCCACATGATACCAAATTGGAAATACACATTTGGAAAAGGAGGTGCAAGAGCTTGAGGTATATATAACAACATTAAAGGTTATATGGCCTATATATGGGTGCACAATCATGTGTCATGATTAGAGTTCTAGGATTAGAAAGCCTATCATCAATTTCATGATTTATTGTGATAGAAGTATGATATACCATTATTTAGTTGACACTACCAACATATCTAAGACAACATAATACATCTTTTCCCTTATGGATAAAGTTGTAGAGGAGGTTGGGGAGGAAAATGTTGTTCAAGTAGTCACTGATAATGAGACAAGTTTTAAAGCAACCGGTATCTTGTTGATGGAGAAGCGGAAACATTTGTTTTGGTCTCCTTATGTAGCCCACTGTATTGATTTAATGCTTGAAGATATTGCAAGCATGAAGCAGATTAAGGAAACATTAGATCAAGCTAAGATGATCACAGGATTTATTTATAATAGCTTGACGGTAGTGAATTTGATGAAAGTGTTCACCAATGATAGAGATCTATTAAGGTTAGGAATAACCCGTTTTGCCACTAAATTCATTTCACTTAAGAGTCTTATACATTATAAGGCTAATTTGAAAAGAATGTGCACAACAAATGAGTGGCATGAATTCAATAAAGATAGGAGCAGAAAAAGTCTAAGAGATAGGGTATCCAACCTTATCTTAACTGATCAATTTTGGAAGAAGGCAGAGGAAGTTCAAACCATCATGGAACCTCTCGTCAAAGTATTGAAATTGGTATATCAAGATAAAAAGCCCACACTATCAATCATTTATGAAGCAATGGATAGAGCTAAATTGGTTATCAAGGCAATTGCACAGACATTTGCATGCTGCAGGTAATAAAAAAATTCTTTATATATATTTTTTTTATTTTTTTCAAGTACAAATTATCATAAATTGATTATTGTTAACTTATGCCAGCATATTTTTTAAATCCAATGTTCCAATATTCAAAGCATTTCTCCAACCATCCTAAAATTAAAGTTGGATTAAAAGAGGTTATCAAGAGATTAGAGCCAGATTTGGATAGACAAGCAAAAGCTATTAACGAGGTAGAATAATAGTTTGTGACCTTTATATAATACATTTTGCATATGTAATGTGCATTTACAAAAAAAAAATGTTAATGATGTAGGTGAAATTATTTGTTGACGGCAGAGGAGAATTTGGAAGTGCACTTATAAATAAAGCAATAAATCAATCTCTTCCAGGTACTCAATACATTTACATCTATTACAAATAAGAAATTATCATCATTTTTTGTTAAATATATCATAATGATTAATAAGTATGCATTTTCTTTATTATATCTGAATGGTGGAACAACTATGGCGACCAAGGTCCACATCTACAAAAGATTGTTGTTAAAATTTTAAGCCAAACTTGTTCTTCATCAGGTTGTGAAAGAAATTGGAGCACATGGTCATTGATTCACACAAAGTTGCACAATTGTTTGGCAATGAAAAAGTTGCATAAGTTAATTTATGTGGACTACAATATGCAACTTCGAGTTAAGAATTTGATGTAAGAGCAAAACAATGAAGATTTATACAATCCAATTGATCTAAATCATATCTTTAATGATGATGATATATTAGATGAGTGGATACGAGAAGGAGATGAGCTTATTTTATCATCTGATAATTTGGATTGGTTGGATAAAGGTCTTCCCACTAATGAAGAAGGTAGAGAAACAGTTCATGAAGATGATGGTACCACAAATCGTAAAGTTAGTAGGCGTACAAGTAATGCTATACAAGAAAGATATGTTGATTCTCGTCGTAAAGGTAAGACTCTTAAAACAATTTCTTCAAGTTCTAATAGTGATGATGGTGACAATGTGGGCAGTAGGCGGGGTGGTGGCATTAGTGGGGGCAGTAGAGGAGTTGGTGGCACTGGTGAGGGTGCTGGAGAAGATGGTAGCACTGGGGGCGGTTATGTTAGTCAAGTAGATCCTAGCATGTCATGGGCACAAGGAGGTGAAAATTACTATGCCACACAAGATACAGATCATGGATATTGACCAAGGATATGGGAATAACGAAAGCATTTGGAAAGACTAACTACATTTTCCAGTGATGATGATTATTCTAGTGGGCATAATTATCATAGATCAAATTATCACTGTATCGATGAGCATTTACAAAATTTGGGTATAGGATCAAGGTCATATTTCAAAGGGGTAGATGATACATCATATCACAACTTTAGAGACCATGATAGCTCTTCCAGTACTTTTAGTAGAAATGATTTTGATCGATTTCCAATGATGCATCTAGAGGGATATTCAAATACTAGAACATGAGGTAGTGATTCATATAGATATGATCAATCTTCTAGTAGCAGTAGCATTGCTTATCGAGGTTTTGGATACCATCAATATGGTGTTGATCCCGAACAGCCTTCGAAACCATATTTTCCTGATTATGGATCATTAAGCCAATCATCTTAACCAACATATTCGAGTTATGAACAACTTTTTCAACCATATCTTCACTATGGGAATTGTCACCCCAATTTGTGTACTCGTCATAGGACTGATGATGATGATTTTGAACCCCCTCGTCATTCAACATGGAATTGATTATTGTATTGTATGTTTGTTAGTAAAAATGTTATTATATTTGAAATAAAATAATTTTCTTTTATTAGCATTGTCATAAATAACTTTGAGCAGATACTTTTATAACTATTTAAATAATGTTAAATGTGAGACAATTTTATTTTATTAATTTTTTGAGCTTATTTAATTGTATATATTTTTCTAATGATTAACATAATATTTTTATAATTTTTTGAATTTTTTAATTAGCTTATTTTACGTATCACCTGATACCAAACAGATACATCGAGACCGATACGCCTCGGGTCCCTCCGAGTCAGTGACTAATACCACGATTTTGAACCATGATCTCTAGTTTTTTTCTCCATTTTCTTTAGACTTCCTTCTTAAGATTCCCCCATATAGCTCCATTTTCCTATAGTCTCTCTGCTTTGGAAAATCCTTCAATTCCTCTTTTGTAATCTGCCCCTCTTCCTTTTCCTATGCTCTCTCTACCCATCAAAGCCCTTTTATTTTCAACAAAAATCTAGTCTCTCTCTCTCCTTCCCCATGCAGTCCACCGGTTCCCTATTTTTTTTTTTCATTTTTTTTATATATATATAAATAAAATAAACATTTAAAAAAAAAGAAACAAAAATAAAATAAAATAAATATAATAAAAAATAAAATAAAAATAAAAAACAACATAAAATGAATAAATAATGATGATGATAATAATAATAATAATAATAATAATAATAATAATGCTAATTATAAGATAAGATCACTAATCACATGCAATTTTCTGAAAATAAATAAGTAGATGAATAAATAAATAAAAATAAGAAAAATAAATAAATATCACATGCATATAATTAATAATCTAAATATTAAACTAAAACACAATAAGAAATTAAATTAAAAAAAAACAAAATATCAAATTGACATGATTAAATATCGAAAATTCATCTCAAGCAATCAAAATCAAAATCAAGTTAAATACTCATCAAATCTCAAAAATCAAGCAATCAAGAAATTAATCTTAGGGAATTAAGCCCAAAAAAGCATCTAAGTGACCTAGGTGAAAAAATGTCTAAGTGACCTAGGTAAAAAAGTGTCTAAGAGACCTAAGCAGAAAGTGTCACGGTGAAATAGATTGAAATTAAACTAAGTAGGTTTTTAAGTGATAAAAAATGTGCTAAGTGACCTAGAAGGTTTAAAAAAGTGTCTAAGTGAGGTGATTAGAAATATGTCAAGTGACCTGAGAGTGTACCTAATGGCCCAAGTGCATCTAAATGGGCCTTAGGTGCAAAAGCGGACCTAAGGTGGTGCCTAATGGGTCTACAATTGTCTCATTAATTTTAAATTTAATAAAATGTTAATAAAATTTCACTAATATTTGATATTTTGTTCATATTTATATTTTCATAATTAAAAAAATAAACTCACAATAATTTTCTGAATTAATAATTAATGATGTAAAAAAAAAGTGAAAATACTTAAAGTGGTGTTTGGATACGAGGATATACGGGCCCTTCGGTTGGAGTGCGATATAATCCGTGGATTAGGCTGCTCAGGATCCTCGACCAGGCGCCACTCTTGCTCTCTTTCAGGTATACCTACAGGTACGCTAATCTCTCTCCTTCTCAACGTTGTAGATCAATAAAATGCTTGATCTTCTGAGTTCGGTTTCTCGGGATTGTAGTTGTTTTTCTTCTGAATCAGACATTTCTGAATTTACTTCATTGTTAAGAGTGTATATTGATCTTTGTGGTTTCTGGGTTTTGTTTAGTGTCGGATGATGTGCTCAAGGTGTTTGATGGAAAACCCAGCTAAATTTTTTGATGATTTACACCAAAGAAGCGTTCTTTAACAAAAAACTGACTTGTGATAAGGGTAGAAACTGACTTGTATCCATAAGAATTTGGGTACATTAACAAAAAAAATGGGAAAAAAAACCACCCAGAAAATCCAAGGCAAGGCTTTACTGACCCAGGACTTGGAAGGGCTCCATCACCTCTCTTTTTCTCATCTAAACCCTTGGTTACAGCTAAACAATAATGGGGTTGTTTGGGATTATTATTATTATTCTTTTTTCATTTCTGAGGTTTTTGTCATGCAAATTCCTTGCATTCTCAATTTTATTTTATTTTTATTTTTAATTTGGGGATTTTCGGATTGTGGTACTCTATTTGTAAATTACTTGCTGAAATTTTATCAGAGGCACATAATTCAAGAATGTGGGGTAAAATACTGATTGCCTTCCTTTCATGGGCTTAATAGTATCTAAATGAGGGGCAAGTCTTTATTTTTTGGTAGGTATTATGGCAACCATTAGAAATTTGAAGATCAAGACAAGTACATGCAAACGCATCATTAAGGAGTTCCATTCCTATGAGAAAGAGGTTGAAAGAGAAGCTGCAAAAACTGCGGATATGAAGGAGAAGGGAGCTGACCCTTATGACCTTAAACAACAGGTATGCCCAGGTCCTTTTCATTTTCCAAATAGCATCATGAACTTGGTGTTATATATCTTAAGTTTATGTTTGGTTCCTAGAAAGTATTAAGTAAAGAAAAAAATACTAAGGAAAATTCTTTTCTCATGTTTGATTGTCCGGTAGAAAATACCAAAGAAAATCAAATATAATTAAAACTAGTTAGAAATTTATGCATTTTCAAATTATTTAATCGTTATATTGAAGAGTCAAAATAAGTGACATAAGTTTGAAGTAGCATATAAAAATAATTTATTGACTTTAAATTTATTTTTAGCTTTCCTTCGCTCTTTCTTTCCTTCTAGTTTTCTTTTTGATTTTCTTTCTACTGCCTTTTCCTTCAAATTTTTCTGGAACCAAATATAGCTTAAATGTTCTAAGAAGTTGAGAAAAGCAGTTTCTGTGCCTAATAGAATCTTGAAGTTTTCTTGGTTTTATTGATGGTTCAAAGATTTGTAATATTGAATTTTTTAGCATGAGTAATTGTTGCCTTGTTACTGTCATTCTTATTCATGTTGCATTTTGTCATCCATTATGTGGTATATGATCTATAGTTGTTAGTTAACATGTCTGTTTGAATATGTATGTCCTATCTATTCCTATTAGTGGTAAGTTGATCATAGATTAGATAGGCTTTTCATTATTGGCTTCCTGGTGTTATGTTTATTACTTGTTGAATCATCTAGTTTCAGTTTACCCTTTTTGCTTCCCTTCTCATCAACCATGTTTATTTAGAAATTTGTTATAAGTACCAGAAGTTCCAATTTAATCCATTAAAATGTGAGTTATTCTTTCAATGTTTTTAGGACTAGTAGGATAACTATGATTTCCTCAATCACATATGAACTTATCCTCCTTGTGTTCTATTTACCTAACTCTTAATTTCCTGGCAACCAATTATTCAGAAGTTTTATTTTACCTTTAGACAGATATTGTCATCTTGGTGCCTGATGCAAAAAAATGGTTCAACCTTGTTATCCCTTTCTTCTGTTACATGTAGCCAATGGTGTGTTTTTTTTTTTTTTCCATCATAATAAACCAGCTGATTCTGTAATATATGATGTCTGTTCATGGTCCAACTAATAAGTAATTACTTTCTCTTGACCTAATTAAAGTTTGGATTTTTTTGCTTTGCAAAATCAGACCTTTGTATAAACTATTAAATTGATGGCAGAACTGAAGGATCACACAGAACCAGTGCTGCTTTTACGAGCTTTGTTTTTTTAGTCATCACCATTAGAAAAATCGCTCCTTTAAGATGTATTGTTCCAATAATTTCAGGTCATTTGATTGTAAAAATCGGGTATGAGCATGTTTCAAGCACTTTAAGTTGTAGAGATCTCTGGGCTTTACCATGAAACTCTTGTTTCTCTCCACTTTTAAATGTTAAAGAAGTGGTTTCTTCTAGGCTTTTCAAGTATACTGTTTGTTGTGTATCTTGCAAAAGAAATGGAACGGGATGTTTACTCTTTATATTGTGTTTAACATGAAAAGTTTTAAGAATACATCTTACTGCTGCATGCAAATGTTTACTTGATAATAAATTCCCCACACATTTCCTTGTACCATTTTTTTGGCTAATGAAACACTTTTCAGCTGATTTTTTTATTTATTTGGGGCCATGAATTGAAACCTAATTACTCGCTCTCGAAAAAAAGAAAGAAAAAAGAAAAAATCTGGGGGACTTATGCATGATGAGCCTGGTCCAAGCTTTAAATCTTATTATGTCACTGTAGTGGCACCTATTAATATCCAGAAAATTTCTTTGGATGCTTCATTGCCTTAGTTGGCAAAATGCAACCCTGTGTATTATTTTTTGTATGGCTTTTTCCCTGCAATGTGATTTAAATTTGATTTTGATACAATACATCATTACTAATTGAAGTGAAGAAGCAGAAATCAATTTTTATTTTGTGATATATTTTGTAGTATCTTGTTTTTTCACATCAAAACCCCCTTTATCTTCTTGATCATTTGGGCAGGAAAATGTGCTGGCTGAATCAAGGATGATGATTCCTGATTGTCGCAAGCGCCTGGAGGCCTCACTAGCTGATCTAAAAGGAACTTTGGTATGATAAATTTTATATAGATTCTTTAGATGCTGAATTTCATAGTCAATGGGCTAATATACTTAAGGTCATGGTTGATGTTTTCAAAACCAAATTATTCGCCGAATCTGTAGAAAGGACCAGGCAAAGTTCTGGCAGTTCTACTGTCTTGGTCTTAGGCTGATGCATGATAAATGACTTATCCAAAATAAAGTATAAAAGTCAAATATTAAACATCCTTTTTTTTTTTTCTTTTTCTTTTTTTTTTTGTGTCAACATGATACCTGCACATTCATTGATTAAGCCAATACATCATTTTCTCTTTTCTGGTGTCCACTTAGTGAGATGATTCCTTTCTGCCAAGTCACCTCAAATGGTAAGTACGATTCCTCTACCATGTTACCTCAAAGTAAATATGATTTTTCTCTACCATGTGAGGCTTATCAAGAACAAATAGTAACTATATATTATTAACTAAGCCAACCGATACTTTATTCTCTCTTTGCAACTGTTTGAAATTTACCCTTTTTTTGATGCTCCTAAGAGGTCCTTAAATTTGTTGAGGACAATATCATAGAATCTTTTATGATTAATTAAGTCAATGCATTGTGGGGAAATGTTGGGGTGAGAGAGAGAGAGAGAGAGAGAGATTCTATTATGATTAAGTCAATGCATTATTTTTATGTTAAGAGATTCACCTTTTTGGATGTGCATGCCACTTTCCTTTTTTTTTTGGTGGGGGTGGTGGTGGTGGGGGAGTTTATTTTGTATATGGGTGTGTATGGGCATATGACTCAGCTAAATGGTTGTTGGTTTGAATGCATGTACCAAAACCAAATTACAGTGGTTTTAACATAGAATGGTTCCCCGGCTGTATCTGAACTGAAGAATGGTTCAGCTGACAGTTTGGGTGGTTGAATTGCTTGGAACTTTGATCATAGTTTGTTCAGCCCCACAACTAGGTACCTGAAACTCCACTTTGGTACCGAAGATGATTCAGGATGACATTCAAATACCCTTTAGGCTAAGAGTTCTGCAAGGAAGGTGATGAGATGTGCAGATATAGTGAGAAATAGGGACATTATTCAAAAATAGAACAGGAGAAGAAGAATAGAATTAGCAAAGCTGGAGTGCAAATATATAACAGCCCTCCCTGAATCAACACTGTCCGATTGTTAATGAAAACGAAATTGGGCCATTTAATTGGTATGGAAGAAAAAGAAAATTGATATAAGTACTATTTGAAACATGATAGAATGATCATCCTTGTGTTGTTTCCTAATCCCCACTAGGCCTCTGCCTAGATGTTATGAATCATGTTGCATAAACTCTTTTTGGATGCTAGAATGAATGCCATGCCAATATAAAATAGATGTTCAATTAATAGAGCTAAAGCCAAGTTTAATGAAACACATTTTGCTAAACAAAATGCTTGATTTCAGGCTGAGTTGGAGGAGTCAAACCAGAAAGAGGGCCCAGAAATCGAGGATGCTCGAAGCACCATAGCAGAGGTTGATAATTTTTTTCAAACAACAGAGGGCTAATATTCAAGCCCTAGTGAGCAGTGTCAAGGAAGGGGGTTAGTTATCTGTTCATGGTACTGGAATTTGTAGGGTGTGCTTTTCCTGTCACACCAGTGGGCATGTGATGCTTTTCTGATGGGGTTTTTCGGATGTTGCTTCTAAAAAAACATTTATCTGCCTTGTATTTGCTTGTCTGAAAGTTATATGAAACATAGACTTGCTAGTTTCACCAGCATATCTTTCATAGGTGCAACACTCTGCTGTTAATTTTTCGTCTAAGAAGCAGGTTGTTTATCATTTGGATTTGTTTCAAAGAAAAAATGAAGATCTTCAAAGAGGAGGGTCCTTCATAGAAGTGCCATTTTGGTATGGGTATGCAATGGTATGGAAGTATTCGACCGTGATTCATTCATTTTCTTTCATGAAGGTTTTAAAGTTAAAGTTGAAGTCAAAATCACAATTTTTAGAAGATGATATCAACAATATAAAAGTTTTATTAAACATGAAAATTGAAGCTGGCTCAAAGTCAGAATTTTTAAAAGATGAAACAGACATAAAAGCTTTTATCGAGCTTAAGAAAAAACTTGTGGCTCCTCAAAATCCAATCAAACAAGGCTTAATTTGTTGTTTTTCAAAATGAACCATTTTTAAAGTTTGTAAGCATTTTCATACAAAAATTAATTAGCATTGGGCCATTGTTAATCTAAAAAGCATTGTTTACTGTGGAATACATTGTTCAAAATACTTTCAAATGCATGTTTTAATTAATTAGTTTGGTTATATTCAAACACTAGTTGATTCTTTATGAAAGCGTTTCTAATATAGGGGTGGATCCAATGAATGCCTAGGGCATGCCCCCTTGAATTTAATTTTGCATAAAGGGATTTGAACCCTTTCATGTGAATGTGTCAAAATTCCCTTGTTACCACTAGGCTCCATATATATTTTATTCACTTTTTGCTCCCCTTGATATTAATACTCAGGCGATGTTTGTTTTTTTGGCTTTTTGCTAAAAGCAATTTGTTAGAATTTAGGTTGTTTGATTTTTTACTTTTTCATGACTTTCTATAAAATTTTTACTAAATAGAAAGAGCCAAAATATATAACTTTTTTTTAATAGAAAAAATAACATATTGGCTTTTTCTACTTTTTAATATTTAATAGAAATAAAATACTACAAAAACAAACAACCTAATATTTAACACTTTTAAGCATTAAGGTTCTATTTAGAATTAAGTAAAAAAAACAAACACCACCTTAGATTTGCCACCCATCTTATTTGTCAAAAGTGCTTTTATTAGAGCATGATATAGATTGTGTATTCAAATCCTAACAACATCAACATTTAAGAAAATTAGTTAACAATTAAGCTTTTTAGAAATTGGTTTGATCGGTCAAAAACAGTAAGGAATAGGAAAAGGGAATGTAGTGTTGAAGTATGATATATATATATATATATATATATATTGACTTGTAATAACCAATAAGGAGTACGAAAAGGGAATGTATTTTCTACTTTTTTATTTTTTATTGATGAAAATAATAAACTAAAGTATTAAATAATAACAACCTTAATATTCAATTTATAACAAATATAGTCATAAATAATCTTAAACACTCATAATTTGGTGTATAGAAATTTTCATTGTCTGACTTGAAATAGAAAGATAGAAACAAATTTTGGAAATAGCCTTAGTAAATTACCTCTAAGTTGGCCTTCTAATCTATCTCTTTACTATATCCCTAATCAAATGGTAATCCACCCTAATATGTTTAATAAACTTAAGAAACATAAGATTAATTGCAATATATATAGCCATAATAGATGGTCTGGTAGCTCAAAATTTGGCCCAAGCTCAATACTTTTTAATTATATATATATATATATATATACAAAATACTCATTCTTGCTATCAATTTTTAGATATTTGAGAACATGACAAACTGCATTCTAGTGCACTTGTATAGGAATCTCCATATATTGACAAACAACACTCACAAATAAAAGTAATATTAGGACAAGTCATAGTCAAATATATGAATTTTTAAACAAGACTTCTATTATCTTCTTGTATGTGCAAAATCTATTGTATCTACTATGTCTAATTGTACATTAGGATTCAAAATCAAGATTAACCAAACATTGGTTTATCATAATAAAATTTATAAATGCACTAAATTGAGTTTGCCTCAAGTGAAAAAAAAGTACTTGGCATTGTATGTTTGTGTGCATCCTTTGACAATCAATTGTGCTTTCAACCTCTCAGTAATACAATTTGATGGTATTTTGACAACAAAGATCCACTCATAACCATAATTTGTTTGTTTGTTTGTTTTTTTTTTTTTTTTCTATAAAGCAGTTAAATCCTATGTACCATGATTACGAAAAGAATTCATCTCCTCTTCCATAGTAGTTTTCCAAGATTGATGAGAACAATCCTCCTAGTAAGTCTTAAGAAAAACAATAGTTGATAAAAAAAAAAAAAAAAGAATAAAGGATTGCAAAGCAAAAGAATGACAGGTAGAAGAAAATAAAGTAGTGACAGTACCATAATGAGCCAAAATAACCATTAGTGTAGAATTAGAAAATTGGATCACTGGTTGAAGACTTTGATTGAGAAAATAATTACACTTTTCCAGTTTAAGCATAAAAAGAGTACTAGCACTATTAGAAGAAGAAACCATAGACTTTGAAGAGTTCTCCACTTTGTAACATACCATCTAACGTGCCCAAACAAGTTTAACAAACTTATTCTAGTAATTCTTTAACACATGATTAGTGTTACCTCAATGCACAACCTATATCTATGACCTCGATCATTACTATTGTTGGGAATTGTCCCAAATTCCCAATTAGTAATTTTTTTTTTAAAGAATATTGTATAGAATATTTTCTAAGTAAATGTATTATTGTAATACTAGATTTCCTTATAGCATAAGGAAAGTTGTTAGAAATATCTATATAAATATTCTAGGTCATGAGGAGAAAAGTTATGAGATGGACCTATAGAGACTATATGAGGTGAATAAAGATGTGAGGAAGAACAGAAGATACCTGGTGGAGCGAGGGAGTTCGTAGTAGGGTATGGATATAAGGAGTGGAAACATCAGATGTTTCGAGAACCTAATAATTGTATCTGGTTTTATCATCTGCAATATTTTTTTATTGTATAGTGGAATTATTATCTCTCATCCGTGGACATGGGCATGGTACGCCAAACCTCGTGTACCATATGCGTGATTGTTTTATCTTTGTGTTCTTGAATTAACCTTGTTAGCATGAAATCTTCCATTGTCACAACAAATTGGTATCAAAGCTAAGGTTATTAGACTTAGAATGATGACAATGTTTGAGGTTGAGAAGTTTGATGGAAGAAACGATTTCAGTTTGTGGCACATCAAGATGCATGTTGTATTGTTTCAACAAAGCTTGTCTAAAGCATTGAAGGGTAAAGAGGCTTTCCCAACAATGATGTCTGATGAAGAGAATGATGAACTTATGGAGAAAGCACATAGTGCTATTCTATTGTGCTTGGGTAATGAGGTGCTTCGTGAGGTTGTAGAAGAAGATACGACTACCAAGTTATGGTTGAGATTGGAAAGTTTGTACACGATGAAGTCTCTTACAAATCGCTTGTATTTAAAGAAGCAATTATATACTCTCCAGATGAAAGAAGGTACGCCCATTAAACCACTCAAACTCTTGGAAACTACGTTCACAATCATTAGACCACTCAAACTTAACCCATTTCTGAGTCAACTTGGTCAAAGGTAGGGCGATCTTAGAGAACACCTCAATAAACCGCCTATAATAACCAGCCAATCCGAAGAAACTTCGAATCTCTGCCACAGTATTAGGTCTCCTCCAATTTGACACGGCATCTACCTTTCCAAGGTCAACAGAGATGGCATTCTTGGTCACCACATGCCCAAACCCGAACTCACACTTCTTTAGTTTAGCATACAATTGCTTATCTTTGAGAGTCTACAATACAATACTCAAATGGTGCTCATGTTTCTCCTTATTCTTTGAGTACATCAAAATATCATCTATAAAAACCACCACAAACTGATCTAGATAGGGCTTGAATACCCTATTCATTAAGTCCATAAAAGCAGTAGTTGCATTAGTCAAACCAAAAGACATAGCCAAAAACTCATAATGCCCATATCTAATTCGAAAAGCAGTCTTGGGTACATCTTCACTTCTACCCCTTAATTAATGATAACCAGATCGAAGATCAATCTTAGAGAACACACATGTACCCTGAAGTTGATCAAACAAATCATCAATCCGAGGAAGGAGATACTTGTTCCTCATTGTCCTCTTATTCAACTCTATATAATCAATGCAGAGTCTCATAGATCCATCATTCTTCTTTACAAATAAAATAGGAGCTCCCCAAGGTGAAACACTAAGCCTAATGAAACCCTTATCTAACAACTCCTGAAGTTGAATCTTGAACTCCTTAAGCTCCATAGCTGCCATCCTGTAAGGAGCCTTAGAGATAGGAGTTGTCCTTGGTGCCAAATCAATTGTGAACTCCACCTCCCTCTTTGGTGGCAAGCTAGGTAGATCATCTGAAAATACATCAAGATAGTCCCTTACAATGGGTATATCTTCCAACTTTAAATCAATTTCCTCATTCACAACATAAGCTAAAAAGTCTTGACAACCTTTCCTAAGCAAAGAACTAGCTCGCAAGACTGAGATCATATGCAATGTTTTGTCCACATGTTTTCCCTCAAAACTAAAATCAGGCTGACCAGGAATGTTAAACATCAATCTTTTCCCAAAACAATCAACAGAAGCATGATAGGAAGCTAACCAATCCATTCCCAAAATTACATCAAAATCTTGAAGGTTAAAGAATACTAAGTCAATTGGCATTTCCCTATAACCAATCATCACAAGACAATCTCTAAGCATTTTACTGGTCACAACAGAAACTCTCATAGGAGTAGCAACAATCAAATCAAAGTCCATGCTAGCAACAGGCATAACTAAATTAGTCACTAAGAAGCCAAATAAGCAAAGCAGAATTGTAAGGAATAAAAGGAATCAAACTAGATGAAGTTGAAACTTAAACTAATGCGTCACTCATCTATTCCTAAAGGTAAACTAAACAAGTTCCCATCAAGATCACAACCTAGTGCTCTGATACCACTCTGTCACGCCCCAAGACCCACTCCAAGGGCATGACGGTCATTTAACACTTCAAACCCGAAGGCTTAAAGTGTAACCTGACCCAAACAATCATATTGTAACTGGAAGTAACCAATTACCAAATACCTATTCAGAGTAGCAGAACAAAATTCTAAAATCTTCAAACTTAACTTTAAAACTAAGCATTCATCAACCAAAATCCATTATCCAAATAGATTGCAAACTCAAACAAATCAAGTGCTAATAAATTTTCATAATTTCCAAATCTCAACTTCAAACTATCATAAAAAAAATTTGTAAGTTCAAATCTAAATAGCTTCCAAAAACCAAATAATCCAAATAAACATAAACTTATAAGCTAACAATGTCCAAAAATAATATCCTAAGCAAAATGCTAATGATGACCATTCCCCGACCTAGCCATCATTTCTCGCCCAAACTAAGGGTACCTGAAAAATTATCAACAAATAGAAATGAGCTCAAAGCCCAATAAGGAACATTAATGCAGTCCATGGATCAAATATTTCAAGTTCACTTGCAAAATAGGAGATATTATAACTAATTATTTTCATAAACCTTTAAGTCAGTTTTGGCAATACATTCAAAAGTTTTAATTGTACACTTTCATTTCTGATTCAAACATTTTCATATCAAATTTAATCAAAACATTCAAATTATTTATTTATTCTGGTCATCAAACATCAAATGGTGCCCAGTTATGTGAGACTTTTCAAATAGGTGGCTAGCCTTAAATTGTTCATTTAAGGTGGACAAAACCAAACACTACTAGTACTAGTAACCTCTAGCCAAACCCCTAGAGGCTGGGGTCCAAATCAATTACATCCTCCACCAAGAAATGTAAAGGTCAACTATTATATCCCATTGAGAAAGGCCAAAAAGTCAAAAGTCAACTATTATATCTCGTTGACAAGAGCCAAACAAACCAGAGTCAAACACTTATTTCAATTATTCAAATTTGCAAAACATAATATCTCCACATTTCTCTGTTATAAACAAAATGTAAAGTTCTAACATACTTTTCATGCAAAACATATTTGATCCATGCATAAAACGAATAATAATTCAAAACGTTTCCAAATGATGTATATAAAAATTTGTTTCTAAAAAAAAAAAAAAAACTGCATTAATTTCCCTTACCTCAAAAGAAGTTCTAAAAAACTTTGGAGAAAAATAATCTTAAAAATTTACTCTTCACCTAACAAAATATAAGAGAAATAACCCTTACTATTTATCTAAAATTATAGGTTTGACAATCCTAAAATTTTAGGTATTCAAATTAATGTTTTTAATTATGAAAGATAATTTAGTTTATTTCTATTTTAGAAAAATTAATAAATTTCTAATTCATATAAAACTTAATTTTATTTTCAATTTATTTCTTGAGACACAACTTAATTTAATTAAACTACAATTTATTTCACTAATTAAATTTTATGCTACTTATTAACTTAATATTTATCATTAATCTAATTATAATACTATAAATTTAACTAATTTGTACTTCACCTTATTTATTTATACATAATTTATTCTACCACTTTCATATTTTCCAAACACAACTACCATAACACTCACACAACTATCATTGTAATATACATAAATATGTACATACCATCCACCCACTCACACACTCCACATGCATGTTTCTTATTATTATTTTCATCCACCCACTCACACACTCCACATGCATGTCTTTTATTATTATTTTCCTCATTCCTATATCTTCCGGTTCTCACACGCATGCAACTTTTTTTAAAAAAAATTTCATTACTTAGATCTATTCATTTAAAAAATTTTGAATTTCCTTATTTTCATCAACAGAACAACCTATATTCCTAATTTCAATATTTTGACCTAATTTTTTTTTTAAATAAATTAATCATAGCCTAAAATCGAAATCTTCCAAAGAATTTTTTTTTTTTCATCTAAAAACTTAAGATTTCCCAATTTCCAACAATAAATCAAAATCTTAAATTTTCAATATTTTGACATTAAAACGAATTTAAAAAAAAAAAAAAAACTAACCCTAATCTAGATTTGGATTTTCCAAAAAATATCTAATGTGTTTGAAATTAACTAATGAATCTAAAATATTAATCTAGAGGTTAGAATCTTACCTACAGAGATCTGTTCTTCAAACCATGAAATCCGACTCCAACCTTACGTTTTCTGGAATTATGTGAACAAGAACGTTATTTAGAAAAGAATAGGAAGAACAAAATTTCTAATTTATACCTAGGGTATTTATTTAAAAAATTACATTTTTACCCCTCTTTCATTTTATTAAATTAATTAATTAATTAATTAATTTAATTATTATTAATATTTTCCTAAATTACCCCTTAAAAAAAAACTTGGGTGTTACATGATGAGTTTAATAAACTATCATGGATTTGAGGAATATTGATGTTAGAATTGATGATGACGACCAAGCCATAATTTTGATTTGTTCCCTACCAAATTCTTATGAGCAATCTTGAACTCAAGAGAGTTGAAGAAGAGGGTATTCGAAAGTAGAGAAAATGACTCAGGTGAAGGTTTGATGGCTAGAGGAAGAACATAAAAATAATAATAATAATAATGGTAGAAGAGGTAAATCTAGATCAAAGTTTAGGGGAACAACAAATGTTTCAAGTACAAGAAAAAATGACACTATGTGAAAAATTTTCCAGATCGTAAAGGAAAAAAACTTATAATTCTAGTGGTGTAGTAGTTGTAAAAGAAAATTCAGATACTATAGATGTTCTTTTAGTTACTATTACAAACTTGGGTGATGAGCGGATTCTTGATTTAGGGTGCTCCTATCATATGCCTCCCAATAAGGATTGGTTCAGTACCTACCAACCTATAGATGGTGGGAAGGTTCTCATGGGAAACAATGTAGCCTGTAAGGTTGTTGGGATAGACACAATTCAAATTAAAATGCATGATGGCATAATAAGGACATGAACTGATGTAAGACATGTTCTAGAATCGAAGAAAATTTTGATTTTTTTAGGGACACTTGACTCCAATGGTTGCACATATAAAGCTAGAAGTGGAGTTTTGAGGATTTCAAAGGGTGTTCTTGTTGTAATGAAATGAAAGAAAGTTAATGGTCTCTATACATTGCAGGACAGCACGGTTATAGGTGCAGTTGGAGTTGCAGTTTCAACCTCGGAATCAATTATAGAGACTACTAGATTGTGATATATGCGACTTGGGCATATGAGTGAGAGAGGGTTGACAATTTTGAGCAAACAAGGTTTTCTTGATGGACAAAAAATAGGAAAACTAGATTTTTGTGAGCATTGTGTGTTCAAGAAACAATACGGGGTGAAATTCAATGTAGGTGTTTATAGAACTAAATGTATTTTGGATTATATCCATTTGGATCTTTGGGGGCCGTCTTAGGTTGTATCACATGGTGGTAGAAGATATATGTTGACCTTTATTAATGATTACTCTAAAAAGGTCTAGGTATATATCTTAAAGCATAAGAATGATGTATTTGGGAAGTTCAAGCAATGGAAAGCCATGATTGAGAAGCGGATTGGAAAATAGATCAAGGGCTTAAGAACTAACAATGGCATGAAATTTTGTTGGAAAAAGTTCAATGAATTTTGCAAGAATGAAGGTATTGTGAGACACCACATAATTAGGCATAGTCCACAACAAAATGGTGTTGCACAATGCCTGCTTTTGAATGCAGGGTTGTCAAATGAATTTTGGGTTGAAGTAGTAAATTCAGTTTGTTACCTTGTGAATAGATCTCCTTCAATTCCTATTAATTGTAGGACTTTTGAAGAGGTATGGTCTAGTTTCTCTTTTAATTATGCTAATTCAAGCATTTTTTGTTGTCTTGCTTATGCTCATGTGAATGAAGGTAAGTTGGAACCAAGGGCAAAGTAGTGCATATTCTTAGGATATGCTAATAGAGTGAAATGGTACAAGTTATGGTGCCTTGATTCAAAATTCTCCAAATTTTTAATCAGCAGGGATGTGACTTTTAATAAGTCTACAATGTTGAGTCCTATGAAGAAGCAACTTCATACAGAAAATGAACTTGGTGTGGAGTTTGTGACTAAAGCTTCAGAAACCATAGAAAAAGCAATTTCAATAATGCCAAAGAAAGAAGAAGTGCAACATCTTGATGATAAAGAAAATGCACCACAAGAGCGATAATATTGTTTGGCTAGAGATAGAACAAAGAGGCAGATTAAACCACCACAAAGGTATGCTTATGCAGATTTGGTTGCTTATGCACTTATTGTGATAGAGAACATTGAAAATGAGGAACCTCAAACTTATCATGAAGCCATCACTAGTAGAGAGTCTACACAGTGGATTGTTGCTATGAATAAAGAGATTGAATCTTTTCAAAAGATCCGCACTTGGAAACTCGTTGAGAAACCTAAAAATCAAAAGATTGTTTGTTGGAAATGACTCTTCAAAAGAAATGAGGGAATTCTAGGATTGGAAAATGCTAGGTTCAAAGCACACTTGGAAACAAAAGGCTACACACAAAAAGAAGGTATGAACTTCAATGAAGTGTTTTCTCCAATTGTGGAACATAGCTCAATCAGGGTGTTACTTGTTATGGTTGCTTTACTTAATTTAAAGTTAGAACAACTTGATGTCAAGACTGGTTTTCTACATGGTGAGTTGAAAGAATAGATTTATATGGATCAACTTGAGGGATTCATTATTTCGGGAAATGAAAACCATGTTTGTTTATTAAAGAAATCTCTTTATGGTTTAAAGTAATCTCCTAGACAATGGTATAAAAGGTTTGATACTTTTATGATTGGTAATGGCTACCATAGGAGTGAGTATGATAATTGTGTTTAACATGAGGAAGTGTTTGATGGTTCTTTCATTTATTTATTATTATATGTTGATCAACATGTTGAAAACTCAACTTCAAGAGAGTTTGAAATGAAAAACCTTAGAGTTGTGAAGAAAATATTGGGTACGAAGATTCATGGAGACTAAAAAACAGGGAAATTGTACTTATTACAAAAAAGTACATTGAGAAAGTGTTGGAATACTTTGGAATGCAAAAATCAAAACTAGTGAGTACTCCGTTAGCGGCTTACTTCAAACTCTCTAGTGTTTTATCACCATAGTCTGAAAAAGAGAGGGAGTACATGCCATATTGTACTTATCACAAAAAAGTACATTGAGAAAGTGTTAGAACACTTTGGAATGCAAGAATCAAAACTAGTGAGTACTCTGTTAGCGGCTTACTTCAGACTCTCCAGTGTTTTATCACCATAGTTTGAAAAAAAGAGGGAGTACATGTCACATTGTACTTATCACAAAAAAGTACATTGAGAAAGTGTAGAACACTTTGGAATGCAAGAATCAAAACTAGTGAGTAGTCCGTTAGCGGCTTACTTCAAACTCTCTAGTGTTTTATCACCATAGTCTGAAAAAGAGAGGGAGTACATGTCACGTGTTCCTTATGCTAGTGCAGTTGGGAGCATTTTGTATGCCATGGTCTGTACTAGGTTAGACATTTCACATCCAATTAGTGTGGTGAGTAAATATATGGATCGTCTTAGAAAGATCCATTGGCAAGTAGTGAAATGGATACTTTGATACTTGAGAGGAACATCACATGTGGCTTAGTATATGAAAAAAATATTAACATCTTTGGGAAAATTGTTAATTATGTTGATTCTGATTATGCTAGAGATTTGGATAGAAGATCTGTAATAGGGTATGTATTTACTTTATGTGGTAGTGTTATTAGTTGGAAAGAAACTTTGTAATCTACAGTTGCTTTGTTAACCACAGAATACATGGCAGCCGTAGAAATAATGAAATAAGCTATTTGGCTTAAGGGTTTGGTATAGCCAAAGTGTCACACATTTGACTAAAAATAAGATTTTTTTCATGAGAGAACCAAACATATTGATGTCAAAATGCATTTTATTAGGGATGTGATTGCATAAGGTGCTATTGTACTGAAAAAAAATCCCTACGGTGGACAATCCCATAGATATGATGACTAAGTTTGTTCCTACGATTAAGTTCAAACATTGCTTAGACTTAATTGGTGTTAATGGTATTTGAAGGCTCCGTATAGGGTGTGAGAGTGAAGTAACTTGAAGACTTTCGAGTTTGTTTGAATATTGGGAATTTGAGCCAAGGTGGAGATTGTTGGAAAGTGTCTCAAATTATATTTTGAGTCAATTTGGAAAGTTATTGATAGTTTCCTAATAGAAGCTATTCTTGAAAGTGGGTTTCCTATTATTATAGGAAATATCCTATTATGAGATCTTCTATTTAGGAAAAGATATCTTTGACAATTATACACTTTGTTTCCTATATAAAAACTTCCTTTGTAATTAAGAAAATAGGAATAGATTTTTGACCAAAATAATTAGTCTTTTTTTGGGTATAAATTAGGGCTTTGAGATTTGAGAGTTTGGAGAGTTGTAATCTCCTTTAACAATAATGAAAGTTTTTCTTCTTTATCACTCGTGAATGTAGGCTTAAGGTCTAACCACATAAATCGTTGTGTTTTATTTTTTTCATTTTTCTTATTCTTTTATCTCTATTATTATTTTTTTTTGTCGTGATTTGTACAACAAACTAGTATCAGAGCATGAGTTGAAGATTTCTAGAAGAGTAAAAAATTATAGAGCACACAAAATGAAGATAAATCGAATTTTAGTTGAAGGTGAAAATGATTACTCTCTCGTGGTGACATGATACAAAAAGCTTGTGTCATGGAGAGATTGAAGATTGACTTCATGGAATTTGGTCCAAGGTGGAGATTGTTGGGAATTGTCTCAAATTCCTAATTAGTAAAGATTTTTTTTTTTTTTTTTTGTAAAGAATATTATATAGAATATTTCCTAAGTTAATATATTATTGTAATATTAGATTTCCTTACAGAATAAGAAATTGTTGGAAATATCTCTACAAATATTCTAGGTCATGAAGGGAAAAAGTTATGAGATAGAGATGGGCTTGTAAAGATTATACGAGGTGAATAAAGATGTGAGGAAGAACAAGAGATACTTGGTGAAGTAAAGAGATTTGTAGTAAAGTATGGATACAAGGAGTGAGGAAACATGAGATGTTTTGAGAACCCAATAGTTGTATCTAGTTCTATTCTTTGTAATATTTTCTATTGTATAATAGAATAATTCTCTTTCATCCGTGGCTGTAGGCATGGTTGGCCGAATCACGTTAAAACCACGTATACCATATGTGTGATTGTTTTATCTTTGTGTTTTTGAATTAACTTTGTTTGCATGAAAGCTTCCGTTGTAACAACAACTATATTCCCTCTCCACCCCTCTCAATCTCCACCTCAATTAGTAGATCCACCTGTCTCACAACAATCGAAGTAATAATAGTTGCAACTTCAATGTTTGTCATAGAAAAGGACTCCATAGAAGAACCTAGACTAATATATTGAAAGAAAAAGTGGACATTACTCATAATAAGTAATGGTTTAGTAGAGAAGATATTATTCTTAGCACTAACATAACATAGACTTGAATTTGAGAGAAAATTTGCCACTTTGAATTCTTCTTATTGCTTTTATAATAGATTAATATCATTAGTGATACGATTATACACATTGAGCTTCTTCCACATACCTTGTAGTTGGCCATAATATTCACAAAAAGAAATCTCATTCTGTGTAAGAAAAAAAAAACTTGAATAAAACTCATAAAGCCTCAATATATCTCAAGGGTATATTTTTTCAACTATGCTTCTCAAATTTGTTTGGTAGTATTAAAAACCATAACAATAGTAGTGATATTAGGCTCCATGGTATTCCATAAAAAATTCATGCTTATTGAGTTATCTCTATGCCATTGTTCATTGCCCTTTGAATCATTAGGAGAAAGATTATAAACTAAAAATTATTGTAACCTATCCTTTGTCTTAAGATATCCTTCATGGCTTTAGACTATAATATATAACTAAATTCATTCAACTTTATAGTAGTAATTTAAATATTGATATTGTCTCGAGTTCAACTTTAGGCAATGAGATAACCATCAAGCCATTTGAACAAATGATAGGTTGAAGTAACTTATTTTACCAACACAATGGGCAAAAAACAATGTTCAATTAAAATTAGTTTGCAACTAAGAGATAGGGTTTGGAACTTGCTATAATGCCACTAAATAACAAGAAATAGAAAACAAGAATGTGTTTTCTTTTTCTCTTTCATTGTTTTAATTAGAAAAATAATAAATTAAAGTAACAATCATTAGATACCACACCTTTATAGCAACCTTAACATTCAAATTACAACAGTACTCTCACAAATAATCTTTAACAACTTTTAAGAACTATTTCTCCAAGCCACCCTAATAATAGTATAATTACATTGATTTCATTCTAAACATGCAAAAAAAAAAAAAAAAAGGAAAAGAAATGCAAGATTGCATAATATTATGTCCCAAATTACTATCGAAGTGTCAAAAGTTAATTGTTTATGCACCCATAAACTACCTTTTAAGTTTAGCTTAACAATTGGTTAGGTAATTATGAAGAGAAAAAGAATAATCTATACTATGTTTTCTCAAAAATGATTTACCCACAAATTTGTTGTACCTAAATACTATAAAAGGTTTGAGATAACTTTTAATTTCTAATTTTTAGTGGGGTAAAAAAGGTTTGTGATTGCCTTAATGGGTTAGCATGTTTTTAGGTGGGCTAGGTGTGCCTAAATGGGTTAAAGTGTTCTTAGGTGGGCCAAATGTGCCTAAATAGGTTAAGATATCCTTATATGGGCCAAACTATGCCTAAATGGGCTAAGTAACCTAGGGTGATTGAAAAACTGCCTAAATGACCTAAGGTGATTAGAAAGGTGCCTAAGTAACCTAGGGTGATCAAAGAGGTGTCTAAGAGCCTGTTTGGTTCCTGTTTTCAAGAATTATTTTTTGTTCTTCAAAACAAAAAACATAAAAAACTTGTTTGGGGAAGGGGGTAAGTTTTTATTTTTTGTGTTTTCCGTGTTCTCAAAAACCACTTTTTTGAGAAAAATAAAAAGATATTTTCATTATTTTTTCACTATTAAAAGCATAGATTATTTTTCGTGTTTTCCCTTCATTCTTTTTATGTTTTCTTAGCTGCTTTTTATGTTTACACAAAGGTGAACTACACCGAACTACTACACCCCCACCTGCTTCTTCTCCATTAAATTGTTGAAATTAATATATTTACACATGGTTACAAAATCATCATTTGTTTAAGAAAATTATAACTGATGTAAAAATTTCAAAATGAAATAATTTTTTTTAATTTAAATGAATTGTGCATATGAAAATTATTTATACATTTAGAATATCAAGTTAATAAAAGAAAACACTTTATTAATAAAAAAACTTTCAAATATGTTTTTTTTGTTTTACTTATTCTAAAAAACTTTCTTTTTTTAACTTAACCAAACATATTTTTGTTTTTGTTTTTGAGAACAAAAACCGTTTTATAGAATTCAGTTCCCAAATACATTTTTTTTTCTAAAAACACAAAAACCTGTTTTTAAAAATTATTCTCAAAAACTGTTTTCCAAAACTATTCTCAAAAACTGTTTTCCAAAACAGTTTTCAAAAACAACAACCAAATAGACCCTAAGTATCTTAAGATGATCAGAAATGTGATTAAGTGTCTTAGAGTGTGCAAAAAAGTGTCTAGTCCTAAAAAGAAAATCCTATATCTAATTTGGGGTTGCCAAGGATTATAATAAAGGGCAGATAAATTCTTTAACCATAATTCCTAAGGTGACTTAAAAAAGTAAGTTGTACGAATAACAATGGGCCATTAGGAAACTATTGTGAAGTACTAAAACAACACCTAATATGACATGTGCGAAGTAGACAAAACGGACGGTCTATGTAAAATAGCTTGATGATTGAATTTTCAAATGAAAGGAGACAAAATGGAGGGTTTATGTAAAATAGCTTGATGATTGAATTTTCAAATGGAGAAGTGAAGCGTTTATGGTTGAAATTTTAAAATGGAAATGGAGTTTGGTAGTCGTGCATGTGGAGAACTTTGTCACTAAACTTTTTATGAATTAAATAAATGGAATTTGGTGGCTGAATTTTCAAATGGAGAAATGGTGCATATGAAAGCTTTTGTGGTTGAATATGATAGTGGAAATTCATGGAGTTTAATGGTCGGGTAATGCGAATGATATGAACATGGAGTTTATAAAACACGTTAGTAGCCAAAAAAATGTTTTTTATTTTATATTATTAAGAATAGAAAACAAAGTATTGTATAAAAATAAAATATTAAATATAAAAATTATTTTTAAAATATATTTAAAAATATTAAAAATAGATTAAAATTTTTTAAATTTAAAGAAACTTTTGTTCTATAAAAATTAAAGATCAGTTTTCAAAAACTGTTTTAAAAAATTATTTTTTAAAATTGTTTTTGATCTTATTTTATGACATTTTTAATGAATTATTTTGGTTAAAAACTCGGTCAAAAGAATATTAAGTAGATTCTCCCATAAAATACAAAAAATATAAGATGATAAATTTACAATAAATAAAATATATTTTTTCCCTTTTCAAAATTTTCCCCAAACATATCTTAGGGTGATTTTTCAAGTAGTTAATATTCATATAAAAAGAAAAATAATGGCTTAAAAATGATCTCAGATCCTATGTTTATGCAAACGGTGTTGAAATCATTAACAAATTTTACCATAAATCCATCCCAAATAAAAGATCAGAACCACTAAGAAGTTTCCACGTGGCAGAACCTATACCTGATAGTATATTTCCCATCCGAGCGAAACACCCAACGCGTCCTCCACCGCTTAATAATATTGACCGCCTGCCCCCAGGTCTCCGAATTCGATCGAATCTTTTGGTCCCTAGGGTTTTCTCTCTTATCTCATAGTTTTTCCTGGCAATTTACCCTCACTTTCTGGACCCTCTGCTAGGGTTTTCCTCTGTGCTGTTCGCCCTTTCTTGGAAAATTCTATCACTTTTTCGTAATCTTTTATAGGTTTCGATCCTTCCTATTAGGGTTTTTATTGCAAGTCTTGAGCTTTTGTGCCTTCGATCTGAAAAATCTCTGCAGTATGCCTCCCAGAGCGGTAAAGAAAGCCGCGGCGGCCACGAAGCGGACGCCGAGAGCCACAAGGGGGACTCCTAAGGTCCAACCGCAGCCAGAAGCCTCGGTAGAGCCGGTCAAAGCAGAGGAAGTTTCGGTTCCTGTTGTTGAGGTCAAGGAAGAGGTTAAGGTTGCGGAGGCTGTTGAAGTAAAGGTCGTAGAAAAGGCTCCAGAACCTGAGCCGGTGCCGGAATCTGAACCTGAACAGGAACCTGAACCGGAACCGGAATCCAAGGCCGAACCTGAACAGGAATCGAATACAAATAGATTGTCTCCCGTGAAGAGTAAGTTTTCTTGCTTTGCTCTTTGTTTGTGTTGGGATTTGCTTCGGATCTAATGAGATTCGGTATTATGTTTGGTTTTAATTGTTTAATGGTGGTGTTCCTAATATACGCTTGCATGTTTTGGTTCTTTGAATTGCTAAAATAATTTTGTACCTCTAGATAGGTTTGGAGAAAACTATACTTTGTATGCTGTGCTTGAAATTGTCGAAAGATTGTATATTTCTTAATAATTTTGGAGGGAAGATTATATATATATATATATTTTTCCTGGTGGTTACTGTCATAGTTGGAAGTGTTGAAAATTGTGTATTTCTTCATGGGTTTTGGGGAAAAAAAGCATTTTGATTCTCTTGTCTGAAAAGGAAAATAAGCAACAAGTTTGGGGGGTTAAGAAATGGTGGAAGATTGCTGCCCGTAGGCCTGCCAAGAGTTTAGGGTTCATGCTCAATTCCATGTGACCACCACTACCAATTATTTATTGAAAAATGCTGTTGAACAATTGCTTCTTTTTTAGTATGATAATGAGAGTTAGGAAAATCTGTCTTACGTTTATTGCTTGTCAATTCAATTTTTTAAGCAATGTTTGAAGCTTAGAAAAACAAAGACATCGGTTATAAACTCAAATGAATCCTTTTTAGTGCCTCCTAAACTGCGTCTCTTTTTTAGTTACTTTTAAAAAGAATTCAGTTGTCAACAACATGGGGAATATGACTTCCTTGAACATATTGAATTCATGGTTTTGTGTTGTGAATTTGCAAGCACACATATCTGATTTTGACATTTTGTAGAGGCTGTTGATTATATTGTCAACTCATAATCATTTCAAATAATTGTTAGTCATTTGATGAAGTTTACTCATTTAAGCAGGAAATTTGAATTATTTTTCTGAAGTTTAGATGAATCAATGAATAGGATTAAAATCTTCAAACTTCGTGAAATTTTCTAGTTGGATGGGTTAAACTTGTTTTTATCTTTCATCCGTGCACTTGTTTATATGGTTGTGTATCGTTGAGTGGGTGATAATTCACATACTTTGGAGTATAAGGACTGTCAGTAGATTTTTTGTTATTCAATTGCATCTAAAGTTCAATTGAGGATAATGAGGAATTTCAATGTCTGTTGACTGGATTGGTTTCTCTACCCGCTTTCTTCATATGACAGAAGAAGATGAGATAAAGGAGTCTGTTGACGAATATGAGAAAAATGAATATGAAAAAGATGAGCGGCTGGATCTGGAAGATAATGAACCTGAATATGAAACTGAAGAATATGGTGGGGTTGATTATGATGAGAAGGAAATCGAACAAGAGGACATTCCTGATGGGGGAGATGAAGTGGAGGAGGAAAATGAGGAGGGGGATGTTGGTGAGGAGGAAGATGGTGATGTAGGTGAAGAAGGAATGGAAGATGTTCCTGAAGAACTTGAGGGTGAAGAGGATGATGAACATGCTGGTGAATTGCAGGAGCATGCAGAGATGGTTGATGCAGAGGATGAAGAGCACCATGAAGTTTTCAAGGAGAGGCGTAAGCGGAAGGAGTTTGAAGTATTTGTTGGGGGTCTAGACAAAGATGCAACTGAGGATGATCTAAGGAAGGTTTTCAGTCAAGTTGGTGAGGTTACTGAAGTCAGACTGATGATGAATCCTCAGACAAAGAAGAACAAGGGGTTTGCTTTTTTGCGTTTTGCAACTGTTGAACAGGCGAAACGTGCTGTCACAGAGCTAAAAAATCCAGTGGTATATTCTCGACCTTGTCATAGTTTGAATGACAAATAATCTAACTTTATGTATTAAATTAAGTTCTCTTGAAACCCACGATTCCAGGTTAATGGGAAACAGTGTGGTGTCACTCCAAGTCAAGACAGCGACACCCTTTTTCTGGGTAATATATGCAAGACATGGACCAAGGAAGCTGTAAGTATATTGGAGTATTTAATGTCACCATCTAGCATCAAACCATCTTTCTTAGTGGTTATAAGGAATTTCTATTTTCCTTACCGTTTAAAATTGAATGCCATTCCAGTTGAAAGAGAAGTTAAAACATTATGGAGTAGAGAATGTTGAGGATTTGACATTGGTTGAAGATAGTAACAATGAGGGAATGAATCGGGGTTTTGCTTTCTTGGAGTTCTCTTCCCGTTCTGATGCCATGGACGCTTTTAAGCGTCTCCAGAAGAGAGATGTTGTGTTTGGTGTAGATAGGACTGCAAAGGTTTCATTTGCAGATTCCTTCATTGACCCTGGTGATGAAATCATGGCACAGGTAAATATTTTTAATCAAACTTAATGCACTCATTTAAGGTTGTCATAATTTTCAGATGGATTAGATCTATTATGTTCTTGCTACTTTTTATCAGATTTGGCTTAGTTTCTATGATACTTGTAATGCCTACTGGTTGAGGGTTTGTGTATTTTTCCATCCATTCTTTTTTATTTTCATTTTCATGGAGGATAGGAAAAGGCTACTGTATTAGAGCACTTCAAATTCGTGTTTTTAAATCTATTATGGTCATTCCATGTGTATTTGAGTCTCTCATTATTTTTGGGTGCTCTTTGCATGTTTAAATTTCTTACACAGGTTTTCATGATAAAAATATGTAGAAACTATGGTTTCTGTTTATATGCAAAAATTTCTGTTTGAGCCTACATGCTGCACAGTTAATGGGATTAACCATGCCCTTTCGACCTAATATGCTTACTAAGTTTAGATGGTCTGCTGATCACATTTTTATAAGTTCAGGTTAAAACAGTTTTCATTGATGGTCTTCCTGCTTCATGGGATGAGGATCGTGTTCGGGAGCTTCTCAAGAAATATGGGGAGATTGAAAAGATTGAGCTTGCACGGAACATGCCATCTGCCAAGAGAAAGGATTTTGGTTTTGTCACTTTTGACACTCATGATGCTGCAGTTACATGTGCTAAGAGCATCAACAATGCAGAGTTGGGGGAAGGAGAAAACAAGGTTTGACTTATTGCTATCAGCTTTTGATGCTTGCAGCATTTTTTCTTAAGGATGCCTTTGGATTGGGGCATCAATTGCAGATGACTTTTCTTTACCAGTTGTAATTACATTTCAGGCTAAGGTGAGGGCTAGGCTGTCAAGACCACTTCAGAGAGGTAAAGGGAAACACATTTCTCGAGGAGACTTCCGACCTGGCCGTGGTGGGCCTGTACGAGGTGTCAGGGGTTCCTGGGCTCGGCCAGCACTACGTAGCTTTCCTGGGCGTGGGGCAAGAGGCTTAGGGCCTCGTCTCCCACCAGCTGCTGTAAAGAGGCCAATTGGATTTAGGGATAGACGCCCAGTTATGGCCATGCCTCCAAGAGGCAGGCCCTTGCCTCCTCCAACAAGGTCCTATGACAGGAGAGCACCTGGTATGTATCAAATTTCCAATGTGTTTTACTGGTCTTATTGTTGAACTGAATGTTTCAACATAAAAATAAAAATTACAATGTCTTTGAGTGTTTATACATTGCCTTTGTTTTTCAGTTCCTGCTTACCCTAAGCCGAACTTGAAGAGGGATTATGGGCGGCGTGAGGAGGTTCCTTTGAGGAGCAGACCTGCTGTAGACTATGGTTCTAGAGTTGCCCCAGAGAGACGCCCATCATATAGAGATGACTATGCTACCCGAGGATCTGGATACTCTGATATTCCAAGAAATACATCTCGGACTGCAGCAAGGAGAACTTACGAAGATGATGCTTATGGGCAAAGGTTTGAGAGGCCTCCTCCCCCAAGTTACCGTGAGGGACGTCCCCGTGATTATGACTCTATTGCAGGTTCAAAACGGCCATATGGCGCACTGGTTAGTAATTATCAGTGGCATCTACGAGTTGCCATCAACTTTATGTTTTGCCTCTTTCCGTGTTTGGCCAAATTTTAGTAAGTTCTAAGTTTTCTTGTGCTTACATGTTTCAAGGATGATGTTCCCCCTCGTTATGCTGATGCAAGTGTCCGGCAGTCAAGGGCTCGTTTGGACTATGAAATGAGTGCTGGTGCTTCTCAATATGGAGATGCTTATGGTGATAGGTAACATTTGTTGCAACTCTAAACAATTGTTGTAAGATCCTGTCCTTTTGATTCCAGTGCAACTGCCGTGGCTCACCCGTTTTTATTTTTTTATTTTTTTTTTATGGTGGTTAGACTTGGAAGATCTAATCTGGGATATGGGGGTAGCCGAAGTTCTATGTCCAGTCAGGATTCACATGGTCTTTATAGCAGTCGTCAGGGTATGGGCTATGGAGGAGGTGTGTCAGTGCTGCAAACTTAAAATGCTCAAATTTTTGCCAATGGCTAAGTGGTCTTATGCTTTGTTTTTATGGCTTTCAGGTTCTTTTGGTGGTAGTGATGTTGGAGGGATGTACTCATCCAGTTATGGCAGTGATTACATGCCTCGTGGAGCAGATGTATGCTCTTAACCTCCTCCAGTTGTGGCAAAAGGGTTCTTGACCATTGATTTCTGCACTGTCTCATATACGCTTATTTGCTGCTTGTATTGCAGGTTGGTGGTAGCTCTTACTCATCTCTTTATTCCAGTCGTGGCGTTGGTGGCAGCAGTTACATGGGTAGTGGTGGTTCTGGATCATACTATTGAGGTAAGTCAAACTGTTGTTTATAATCATTTGAAGTGCATGAGATACGTGAATAATTTTTGTGCCTAGTTCATCTCCATTGAAGAGTCTTGTTGCCAGAAAGCTTGGCATGTTCTCTTTCTCCTAAGAGTTGTGATTGGCGAATATGGAGCAATGTGGTCACACATGAATTTGTCTATGGCACAGATTTTTGACATGACAGAGGCTGCTGTAGGATGTGGACTATTTGAAGCTTATTCACTGTGACCCTAAAGTTTTGGAAGGAAAGCATGTTACCAAGCATAAACAGCCTCAATTTATCAGTTGAGAGAACGCGCTTTAGTTTTATGGTCAATGGGCTGTTATTGCTTTGGCTCATCTTAGATTGCAGATGGGGTTCTCTCAGCCAGTCTTATTTCATATTGTAAGGAATCTTGGGTTTTGGTGCAGAAACCAAAAAGTGCTTTAGTATGTGGTATTGTATGAATTGCACCTTTTTATTCTATATAAGAACTTACTTGGTGGAGAATGAGAAGGTATTCCTCATTTCAATGGACAAATATATTGTTAGAGCTTCAGGTGTACCCAAAATTGGTTAAAAGGATTCCTGGTTTGTGTTATGCTGAATTCATTGGATAAGTTTTAGTTCAGAATTCAAGGTTGAATCAGTGTTGGATCAAATGCTATTTCCAGTGTGACAAACCTTCAACACATATCAAAGTAGGTCAGCCAGAATAGAATTCTGATCTAACACTTCATTGGACAAAGTGTCTTTTTCTATGTTGAACTTGGCCTTGCATATTTAATCTTAACTCAAGTTAGTGTTAAGTATATATATATCTTTACTCCAGACTTAAGGCTTCATGAGTATCAAAAAAAGATGGTGGGACCTTTTCTTTTGTTGGTTATGATGTATTCAGCCCAAAATTTGTTCCCAGTAAAAGTTTTTGTTGCTATTGAGTTCTGGATTCTGGATCAGAACTGGTGAATGCCAAAAGTCTTCTTTTCCTAAGAATGTGCATACTTGAAGTGCATTTTCTGCATGGTGCAATATAAGGAAATCTTGAGGAGGGCATTAATGAGCTTGCTGAGAATGAAATTCATGCTGCACGACCAGGGATAGGTAAGCATGAAGGCATCTACTTGCACCATTATCCCATCCTGATTGCCTTTTGTTGCTGATAGGTAAGATGCAAAGGGAGGATGAAGTTGAGAAGTAATTGCATTTTCAATTTGTTGGGCCGACACCTTTATTGAGAAAATAAGCTCTCATTAGTGAATGCAATTTCAGTGTAGCTAATGAAGTTGGAGTAAATTTGGCAAAACAATTGGATGGTTTTTTGTGTAAATGAAATGAAAGGCAGTTTTTTCAGATGTCATGACATTTACATTCCACATTTACACCTAAGATGTGTTTGATCCTAGTTAGCTTCTCCTTGTTTACCCAAGTGAATCAATAGGGATTGTACTTCTGCATTACTTTAGGTGCCAATTCTACCTGATGTCTGTTGGGTTGAAGTTTATCCTCTTTCATAGACTGCTTGAGTTCCATTCATAACTATGATGGTCTGATTATGTCATTGGGTGCTTGCTCGGTGCTGCTTGCTGATTGGTTTTCATTTTTTTCTTTTTCTTCTCTTTTTACCCCTTGGTTCCTCACGTGATACTGGAAAACCTGTTATCACTCTCTAAAGAGATGTCCCATAATAGAGAAGCGGCAGAAACTGTAAAGTAGCACTGTTATTTGTACGAGGAATGTAGCATACCATTCTATTCATTGCAAGCTAGTTTTTAGTTTACCTTTACAAGTATATACATGATATGATGATACCTTGGTGGCACATTTCTTGTTCTTTATGAAATTTCCAAGCAGATTTAAAGAAGCTTGGGGCAATTTGTGATAAAATTTCCGTACCAACAAGTTTGGACTAAAAAAGTACCGCAGGAAGTTCTAATTAATGGGAGATGACTGGGAAGGTGAGAGTTGAAAAACTTGGTGGGTGGCAATAGTCTTTCTAGGGCATAGTTTGCTAGGAGCATTTCCCATGTGATGTAGTTCATTACATTGAATTGAAGTTCCCTTCACCTGTGGTATGATTTTGCTTCTGATATGACTTGGTGTAACTTGTAAGCTGCTCCTTCCAGGGGGGGACTGAAGGATCTAGCTTAGTATTTTTTGATCAATTTTTGCAGCATTAGCTTACTATGGGAAGGATTCTGAGTTGATTTATTATCTGATGCAAGCAGAATCCTTTTTATTCGAAGGTTTACGGGATGTGAAGCATGCTTCACCTAGTGATTATGTAGTGGAGTCGTCAAGCATATTTAGCCCAAATATTTATAGGTAGTTTATATTTTTTCTTAATTCTTCTAAAATCTCTACATGTTATGTTTAGCTTTTACTTGAAAGCCAAGTTTTATTATTATCGTTTTTTTTTTTTTTTTTTCTCTTTCTTGGGAAAATTTTTGGTGGGTCAATGAACTTTGGATTTTGTAGTCACTTTCAATAGGTGTCATTGTTGCCCTATGTCTTTCAAAATATGGATGTGGTTTGCATTTTGAATAGATCTGTGCTCTGTTTCTCTTGTATTCTTTTTTCAATAGGCAAATAAGATTCTATAAATATATTGCTGTCAATTGGTCAATTTTTACACATGTTGTGTGGTAGCCAATGCTACTAAGGGAATATGAAATTTATATACTTGATTCTTGATTTGTATCCATGAAGGTCAATGCGCAGAAAGTTGGTTTGATGGCTTGTATGCTTATTCTAATGTCCATTTGCTTTGCCCTTTAGTCTTTGTAAACAATTCCAACTTGTATTCATATTGTAACTCTGATTGAAATTGAGAAAATAAAATTTTTATTAAGTACAAATATTGATTTCTTTCACCTCCTCTGTTTCCATGTGTTTGGGGTGCTATTTTCATGGTCATATCGGTTATGGTTGGTTCCGGAAAATGCTAAGGAAAGAAAAATAAATAAATAAAATGCTAAGGAATTTATTATGAAAGAAAGTCGATTATAATTAAAATTATAAAGAAATTTGTATATTTTTAAATTATTTAATTTTTATGTAGAAGAGCTAAATAAAAAAAAAAATGTAATGTGATATGTAAAATAATTTATTGATATTAAATCTATTTTTTATTTTATTATATATATATTTTTAGGTTTTTTCTTTTGTATTTTCCTTAAACTTCCAGGAACTAAACATAACCCACGCAAAATGGTTTCTTATCTTTAGTTGTTTTATAGGAAATGTCAGAAAATCAAATATAATTTAATCTAGTTGAAAACTTATTCATTTTTAAATTAATGAGTTAAAATAAGTATAAAGAATTTAAAGTAGTGAGTAAAAATAACTTATTAACTTTTAATTTATTTTTTCTTTTCTACTACAATTTTTTTTTTTTTTTTTCTTTTCCTTGTACTTTTGAGAACCAAACAAAGTCATAATGTGATAGAAATAAAATGTGAATAATTCCCATCCAATAATTTTACCTTTCATTTTACATTTATATCATTATTCTTTGTTATCCATCCCAATTTTTATTATCAAAATCAGTTTTAAAAATGTAGTGATTAACATTTTTTTTTAAAATAATTATATAAATATAAAAATAATTAAAAATAAAATATTATATGTAAAAAATATTTTTTTTAAAAAAAAATATGAAAACAAAGAAAAATCTTAAAGAATATTTCAAGTTTTTAAACAGATATATATATATATATATATATATATATATTTATATGAAATTGTTTTAAAAATGAAAATTTTTAAATAAGTAATCAGATTAAAAAATAATAAATTATTTCTTTGTGAAGGGGATTTAAAAACTTATTTCTTTATTCAAATTTAAATAATTCTCTTTACATTGTTTTAAGCTTTGCATGATAAAATATGAAGAGGGAAACCCTGGAAGTTCAGAACTATGAGGAGAACAAAGAAAAAACAACTACAACTTGACGTATATCAAACTAAATTATGTACCTTCTGTACATCTAGTATTATGTTGTTCCAAGCAAAATTCATCCTACAGGATTCCTGGAAGTATTCCAGGAACGGATACATGCTTCATGAACAGACCACCGGAAAGTCGTGGCATCAATGTCGGTCACCGTCTTGTTGGTGGCGGTGGCCGCCTTGAACCGCCTCCAGTCACGGTGGACGGCCTTGAGATCAGCCACCTTGGCGCTAATACTTCTGCAGCAGTTAGCATGGACAGTGGTGACTGCCCTAAAGTCTTTGCTATTTTGGCAAAACCCACTGAAGTAAAGGGTGTGAAGGACCCTTAGTTCAAGACCCAGCTCCCTAAAAATGCCCTTCCGCAGAAGGTCTGATAGTACATCTTGTTCTTTCTTCCCTGTGGCGTTGTTCTTCGTGGCATACCAGGTTTGAAAGAGGGCAATGGTCTTGTTGTTTGATCGGACGAAGTAGAATCCGGTGTTGATGAGGCTGTCTTCCGGCCGGCGGCTGCTGAGGAACACGTCGGTGCTGATTTGGAGATCTGCTGTTAGGTTTGTGGTTAACCTTGGAAATGGGTTCCTCAGCCAACTTACATCCGTGTCCTGTGTTAAAAGCAACATTATCATTATTATTAGCTTTAATTGTTGCTGAAAAATGTTAAATTTTTAGTAGAAATTGATCTAAGAAAACAATTCTATCCATTTCATCTTGGGCTCCTCGACTCGAGTTTCAAAGCAATACGAGTCATTAAGGAGAAAACAATCAATCCAAGTTCAACTACCAGAACTAACTTACAACGAAAATTAAATAATAAATGAGACAAAATTTCGAGATAATATAAAAAAGTAAAAATAAGTATATATATCTTTAGAAAAAATATAATAATAATTTGACACTTATTTTGTTGATTTCATTTTTTTCTTACTCATTTCTCTTCTGAACTTTTTTTTTTTTTTTTACTTTAACTATGATCCTAGAATTCTCCCTCTTACTATAGATCTCTAAATGTGACTTTAAAATTTTCTTTTGTCTCATTTCATCAACATCCATTACATTTTTAATTTGCGTGCAAGTTAAGCTTAGTTTACAAAAAAAAACCTAAATAAGATTAATTTTTTTATCGTAACAATAATCTGAATTATACTATAGTTAAGTTTTATTTAGAAAAAAACTTAACGGATATTAAGTTTCTCTTTTATCTATTGATAACTTAACTGAATTGTACGATGTTAAGTTTTATATAAAAAGATCTTAGACAGGGTTAAGTTTTCCTTTTATCTATGATTCTTAATTAAAATGTTCATTTATTTGATCTCATTTTCAAAACCCAATCCTAATAAAAAACAATTGCAAAAAATTCAAACCAAAATTCCAATAAAAAACAAAACAACAAAAATATTAAGAAAAAAAAAAGTTCAAAAATAGGTTAGTTTTAAAAAAAAAGGACAAAAGGATGTTATTTTTTTTCCAATTTTAAAACTATTTTAGGTCTTTTAACCAAATATCTCTATTAAAAATAGATTAAGCTCCTAAATAAGTTCAAAGTTCACATTTTAATATTAAACCAAACAAGAACATTAACTTCATTAAATTAAATTAAATTTTTTTTATTTTTTATGAGCAATTATAATATTTGATATTAGAAAATATCAATTTATAATAACAAAAGAAAATTTTATTTTATTTTTATTATAGGATGATTTAATTTTTTTTCCTCAAAAAAATTACATGTATAATTAAATAAATCCCATCCTTGAACAAATATAAAATAAAAATTATTCCTCATAAAAATAAATTATATTTTGTTTTGAAATATTTAAAAAATTTAAAGAAAAGGAAAAAAAGAAAAAAAAGAAAAGAGGATGTGGTCTGTTTGGTTAACGCGGCTATTGTCGGTTGTCAATCAAAACGCTCCACTTTTAATGTTTATATTTAATTAACCTAACTAAAGGCCAAACAAAACCCTACCTCCAAAAAATTAATCAAATTAAACACATAGGTAGGGGACCAAAACGGTGTCGTTTAGTAACAGTACGTACCGTGAAGATGAAACTGTAGCCACGCTCGAGCACACGAAGGAGAAGGAGAGTCCTTCTCCACATCATTTTGATGAAGTCCTTCGACATGTAAAGCTTCTCTCCATCCATATCTCCGTCCTCGCTCACCATTTTGTAGCAGTGGAGTCGCCGGAAAATGCAGCGGTCGAACGCCGTCTGGTCCAACGCTACCACCAACAGGTGCTCCGCCATCTCCCTTGTGCCTTCTCCGAGCCAGAAGCTCTCCAGAAAAAGATCCAGCATCGATGTGTCGTCGCCTTCGACATAGGCTTTGTTCACTATTGTGATTATTACAGTCTTGTTGGGCATTGATGCTGTGCTCAACGCTGCTTCGAGATCATCTTGAGGCGCCACCTCGAGAGCCTTCTGTAAGAAAAAAAAGAGAGAAGGAAATTGGTGTAACATGAAATAATGATGATCTTTTAATTTTTTTGGATTTTGATATAAAATGAGGGAAACCCTAATGGAGAATTAATGGAGACTTACAGTGGGTGGTTGGGGCCATTGGAAGGTGCGGAATGGAGAAGGGAGGCAGAGAGAGACAACCCCAGTAAGGAGTAGAGCAATGGCAAAGTTCCCAGTGGAGCTCTTGGGGTAATCCATGTTTGTTTTGCAATTAAACATCGAAAAACCCTAGTAAATAGTTGATGGTACTCTCTTTTGAGAGAGAGAGAGAGAGAGAGAGAGAGAGAGAGAGAGGAGAAGTGTTTAATTTGGGAATGACAGTCATGCGATGTGGCTGAAGTGTGGTTGGACTGTCTTTATTTCTCATTCAATGAATAGAGGACCCTGACTAAAATAATGGATATATGTAAGACTATTCTTTGTTTGTTCGTTTGTTTTTGCTTTTTAAACAGAGTTTCTTATATAAGACAATACTACAATAATTTTTAGGATAACCTTATGCATAAAATCTTCCCCAACAATTAATCCTTCATATTTTTTTAACTTAAAAAATATCAATTTTTGATAAAAATGTCTTCCTCTGTTTTTCTTTTCAAAGCAACCGTTTTTTTTAATATATATGTAAATAATGAAAATGTTGAAGAGTATTTATATTAAAAATGAATTGCTTTTCGAGTTAAAAAATGGGTGAGATTAGTTTTACAAATTTAACACATTTTCATCATTTTTAATATGTTAATCATAATTTTCATTTGAGAATATATAAAAATGTAAATGATTTTTTATTTTTTTATTTTTATTTTATGGGTATAAGAAGGAAACTTTTTAAATTTTCATTTATTGACATTTTAAAATTTAATTAGGGTCCATGAAAATGTGTTTTAATACAAAGGGAAATATTTTGATTGGGAGTGGAAGGGAAGCCAAAATCTCCATTACAATGACATCTTACCAACTTCAGGAAAGCGATACCACAAGAAGACTAAGATCTAGTTCTTGTAGGTGGAGGTGGTTGTCAATCTTAATAATTACGTGAAACAACAGAATTTGTATCATTTACGAAACCATTTTTATAAGGAATTAGAACACACGTTTAAAAACTTCATATATACTACTTTACTGTTCCAAAACCCATTTCAAATTGCACTATAAATTAATGGTTTGGGACCCCCTCAAAGAGACAATTCCTCCTCTCTTTCTCCCCCCTCTCTTCTTTCCAATTTTCAGTCCTCTAAGGTCCCAAAAAAGTCTCAAAAGGGTTGTGGTCTGTCACACGATTGGCCATTAATTACAGACCCTCTCTAGTTGGTGTTTTAATTTTGGTAGCACCAATCTCATTTCTTGTGAACATGAAAGGCATGGTAATCTTCATTTTGGTGACATTTAACGAAAGAATGATATACCATTTTGGAATGAAAGGATAGAGACTAACAGAGTTGTTGAAAGGTCTGGAGAAGAGACATACAGAGGTAGAGAGAAAACCCTGGCAATGGGTTGAATAGAGACTGGTTGTTCTGACTTTTGAGGGAGAGATCCATGTGGGGTTTGGTAGGCCAAAAGTCATGAAAAGTTTTTGGAGAGATACATACTACCGATATCATTATTAGGGAAAGAGTTGTCTTGACTTCTGAGGGAGAGATAGATATGGGGTTTCGTAGGATGAAAGTAGGATAAAAGTTATGAAATGTTTTTAGGTAGATACATACTACCGGTATCATTATTATAACGAGTTGTTTTGGCTTGTGAGGGAGAGAGACATGTGGGGTTTCGTAGGATAAAAGTCACGGGGGTGGAGTGGGGGAGGGGGAGAGAGAGGGTACCAAGTTTACACAGACCACAAGGATACCGAGGACAATCTTACAGATGGTGACAAGCAAATGCATGTGATCGTCATACATGCCAAGTATATTCATAACATGTAATGCGTGGCAGAGCCAAAAAATTTATATTAGGGGGACTATTTAAATTGCAAGATTTTGAATTAAATAAATGTGAGCATACTTTCATATTTTATAAAAAGTTGGCAAATTTTATAACAAAATTTTAAGAATATTCAACTTACTAAATTAAATCCATGATTAGATAAAGATTCTAGATAAACAAATTATTTAACATTAGTATATATCTAGAGTAGCCTTAGGATCTCATAGAGTTTGCACCTAAGAAAGTATTAAGGAAAGATTTTCAAACAAATTTTTTAAACAAAATTTCAAAACTCTTTCAAATAAAATATATTTTATTTAAAATTTATATGGATTAAAAAGGAAATTTATGCTAATTTTAATAGAAAGTTAACTAACTAGAAGTAGATAAAGATGTTTTGTAATTTATATTAAAATTTCTTGCAAAATTTGGTAATTTTTTTTAATCATTGAAAATTAGTCATTATGTTTTTATCTTTTCAAACCAAAAATTGATTTTTATTTATGATTTTCTTTTATTTTTAAGTTTCTAATAAATTTTTTATTATCAATATTTTTAGGAGGGCACCATCCTTTTTATTTTTATTTTTAAAACCCAACACATAAATATGAATTCTAGATTTAGGGGGCATATAGATTTTGATGAGGCACATTTTTTGTCACACTTTATTGTACCAAAACTCATCCAAAATTACACTAAAAGTAGCCCATTTGATGGATTTTGGTCCAAAAATCCTCTAAAAAATATCAAAAAAAAAAAAAAAAAAAGAGACCTATCTCGATGATATAGAAGTTTTAAGAATCATGAAGATTTCATATTTGATTTATAGAAGTTTCGTGATTATCTATCCTAAAAGCACTATAATGCATGAGAGCAAATCTTTGTTAGCTTTGAATGATAAGAACTTAGTGCGCATATAGTTGATGTTATCATATTGGTATGTAATCACATGAAAAGAGTGATAGTTTCATAGGAGGAATGCTACAATAAAAGAATGGAGACTTTTAGAGTTTGATTGAAGCCATTGAGAGTTTTAGGATGGAGAGGAGGTGCAAAGAAAGATAACCTCAACAAAGAGAAGAGAGATAATCACCAAGTTGCTTATGTAATTCTTGATGTAAAACATGTTTTTGTAGCTTTCAGATATAGAAAAAACCCAAACAAAGTTGATGTATTCTTGGTTTAATCCTTATTTTTGCTACATTTGTGTTGCAATCTGAGACTTCCTTGCATCCCTACTGCATCCACTTGTGTTGCACCTTCATTGCATCCTCTTGAACAGTGTTGCACCCTGTTAAAGTTGAAGTCATCCCACATCGGAAGAGGACAAAAATATGGGAGCTTCCTTATGCTATAAAAGGAGGTCTCAACCTTTTATACTATTCATCTCAAAAAAAGACTTTCATCATTTTGTAAGTTGTTATATTCTTTCTTCTTAATTAAGAGAGAGGTTGTACTTTTGTTTTCATATAATGGATATTTTTTTATCTTGCCCCATGAAGGTTTCTCTTATATGAAGAAGGTTTTACCATATAAGTACTTTTGCCAATTTTTTTTATTTATTATTCTATTTTCAAATTATTGCCATGGGTATCATTTCATAACAATGGTATCAAAGCCTAGGTTTAGGACATGTCTAGTAAAGTTCTATCAAAAGGGCTATAAGAGCTTAAGGAAAAAGGATTTTAAGTGGAACCATTGTGACCCCTCTACTTTCATAGGGACTTTCCTAGTGTATTTAACACATACACTTACTACTATTTTGGGTTACTATTCACTATAAACGTTAAACAAATGACCACGAAATTTGAAATATAAAAATTCAATGGGAACAATTTTGGGTTGTGGAAAATAAAAATGAAAATTATCTTTAAGGAAGGAAAATTGATTACAAGCAATTGGTGAAAGGCTAGAAAATGGTGAAGATGGAAAGTGGGAGCAAATGGATGAGGATGCTGTTTCAAACTTGCATTTAGCAATAATAGATAATTACTGTCAACATCTTAGAATTACTGTCAACAAAAAAAAAAATTTAGGATATTTTGAAATCCTTATATGAAGCCAAGTCATTGCATAACAAAATCTTCTTGAAAAGAAAACTTTGCACTCTTCGGATGTTAGAATCTAGTTTGGTGACTGAACACATGAACACCTTGAAAACTCTATTATCTCAACTATCAACTATGGAGTATAATATAGAAGAGAAAGAATGGGTCGAACTTCTACTCCAAAATCGACTTGATTCATATGATCATCTGATCATAAATTTCGCCAATGGTGCTTTAAAGATAATGCTAGTCTTTAATGATGTTGCGACTATTGTACTTGAGGAAGAAAGTAGGCGTAAAAACAAGAAAGAATATCATCTTCTCAACAAATTGAGGCTTTAATTATTTCTAGAGGAAGATGAGCAAAATGTGGTTCTAGTGGGAGTTACAAATTGAATAGGTCAAAGTTAGAGGATAAGAAGAAAGTTAAATGTTATCACTGTGGAAAATAGGGACACATAAAAAAAGAGTGTTGACACTACTAAAGAGGGGTAGAGAAAAACATGAAAGAGAAAGAATTTGCGTCATCAAATACTTAGAGTTGTGTAACAAGTACTTCAAATAAATGTGAAATCTTATATAGTGAGGCAACAACAATTGCAAAAGACATAAAAAGATTTGTTGAAGTTTGTTTAATTGACTCATTAGCAACATGACACGTGACTTCTCATAGAGAATGGTGAACCTATCTCAAGAGGATCAATGTACATGGGTAATGATTGTGCCTTAGAGATTATTGGCATTGACTTCATCAAAGTGAAGATGGATGATGATGTGATTCGTATTATTTCAGAGGTACAACATGTGAAGGGCTTAAATATGAATTCCATGTTAAAAGAGGAATCATGAAGGTTGTCAAAGGTGTACTTGTGGTGATAAAGGTAGAGACGATTGCTACAAATCTATACATGTTGCATGAGAAGACATATCAAGAGGTGAGAACTTTTGTTGGAAACTTTGGAGAAGAATTTCCATTGAGGTGACATCACAAACATGTTAGAAAATGGATGGAAAATTCGCTCTAATCAAAAGTTGCTACATGGACTCAAAACTGTAAGTCTACCATTTTGTGAGCACTATGTTATTAGTAAGCAACATAAATTAAGATTCAGTAGATCTACTATAAGAAGTAAGGACATTATATACTTGGTTCATTTTGACATTTAGGAATCACCGGTAACATCTTTTGGAGACACAAACTATCTGGTGTTGTTTATAGATGATTATTTCAAAAGATGTTAGGTGTACCTCATCAAGAGAAAGCCAGATGTTTTTCCAATATTCAAAACCTTTAAAGTGCATAAGAAATTTGAAATGGGAAAGAAGATTAAATTTTTGAGGACAAACAATGAAGAAGAATTCTTTAGCTAGGAGTTTGATGCATTTTATAATAAAAAAGACATACAACGATAGAAAACTATTTCTTATACTCCACAACAAAATAACATAACAACACGAACAAATAGAACTTTTACAAAAAGAATGAGAGCTATGTTGAATACTGCAGGATGACCCAAAATATATTGGGATGAAGCAACCACAATTGCATGCTATTTAATGAATATGTCTCCATTAACAACAATTAAGATGAAGATACATATGGAGATATAGACTGGTAAGCTAGTAGACTATTCCTCCTTACACATATTTAGGCGTGTTGCTTATGTGATGTATAATGACCAAGGAAGAATAAACCTGGATCTAAAATCTAGAAGATGCATATTCTTAGGGTATGCTGATGGAGTAAATGGGTATTGCCTGTGGAATCCCACTGCCTACAAGGTTATCATTACTAGAGACGAAATCTTTGTAAAAGACTTGCTACAAAGTGAAGAAGGAGATAACACATTGATGAAAAAATAAATACTATATGTTTAATTGGAAACAAACAATTAGAACAAAAACAACCAGAATCTTCTAAAGTAGTTCCATAGCACAATGAATAAATAACAGTTGAGTCTAAGATACCTGAAGTGCTGCGGTCAATCTAAGAAAGAAGAGAACCTTTTTGGCACTTAGAGTTTGTTATCACAACTGAGGTTACATGCTATTTTCTTATAAAAAATGGAGAGCCTGCAAATTATTAAGAGGCCATAAAAAGTTTAGATTCATTCTTATGGATGACAACAATGCAAAATAAGGTTAAAACCTTGTATAAGAACTAAGCATAGAAACTTGTGTCACTACCACCTAGAAGAAAGCTATTGGAAACAAGTAGGTCTATACAATCAAACGTTATAGCAATGACCAAGTGGAACAATACTGTGTAAGACTAGTGGTTAAAATATATGTTAAGAAAGAAGGTGTTGATTTCAATGTGATTTTTTTTTCTTGTTCTTTAACTTACATGAATTCGAGTAGTCTTAACCATGCGTGTTAGATTTGATTTACACCTCGAGTAATTAGATGTGAAAGCTGTGTTTCTCCATGAAGAGCTTGTAGAAGAAATTTATATGCTCAAACTGTAAGGTTTTATAAAAAATGGGAAAGAAAACTTAGTTTGAAGGTTAACCAAATCTCTATACGATTTAAAACATGTACCAAGATGTTGGTACAAAAGATCTGATTCCTTCATATTAAGTCTTGGGTATAATAGACTCAATTTAGATCATTGTACACATTACAAGAGGTTTGAGAGTGATGATTTTAATATTTTGTTGTTGTATGTGGATAACATGTTGGTTATAAATCCCAACAAATATCAAGTGCAATAATTAAATACACAATTGGCTAGGATGTTTGAAATGAAGGATCTAGGATCAACAAACTAAATTATAGGGATGCAAATTCATCAAGATAGACAAAGCAAGAAGATTTGACTATCACAGAAAAAGTAATTGAAGAAAATTTTATGCCACTTCAACATGCATGATTTTAAGCCAGTTCTATCCTATTTTATGTGAATTAAAAATTATCTTCAAGTATGAGTCCTAGTAACAAAGTGGAGATGATGAAACTATCTCGAACACCATATGCATCAGTAATGGAAAGCTTAATGTTTGTTATGATTTGTACAAGACCAAACATTCAACAAGTAGTAAGAGTGGTAAGTCGATTCATAGTAATCCTGGGGAGAGAACATTGGAATATATTTAAGAGGATCCTTAGATACACTAAAGGGACTTCAAATGCTGCATTATGTTTTAGAGGATCAAAATTCATTGTTGAAGGTTATATTGATTAAGACTTTGCAAGTGAACTTGATAAAAGAAAATCTACTACAGGCTATGTGTTCACCCTTACAGGAGGAGTTGTGAGTTGGGTTTCAAAACTTCAAATTGTTGTGACTCTATCTATAATAGAAGTAGAGTACATGACAACTACATAGGCTTGCAAAGAAGCTATTTAGATTAAAAGGTTATTAAAGGAGCTTGGGCACAAACAAAAGAAGATTTTCCTATTCTGTTGCAAAAGATCCATATAAGGACAATCTAACAGATGCCTTGACAAAACCAATTAATTTTGATAAATTTAGTTGATGAAGATCCTCTTATGGCTTGGCAGTCACGTTAAGTAGCATGTGATAAGGCAATATATAGAAAAATGACTTCAAGTGGGAGAATGTTAAGGTTGGAGTCATTGATTGATTGATTTTTCGTCGTTTTTTTGGATCAAAACACAATTTATAACCTAATTCACTATTCTAGAGTAGTTTGTAAAACCCGATCAAAAAGTGGTTTTAATACAAACTATTATAGTATAGTGGTTTTTAGGTATCGTCCACTAGGATGGATTGTTCTCGATAATTAAGGCTTAAATGAGAGGAGAAGAAATGATTGTGATCAAGTGAAATTGATTTGAAATTTTATGGGGAAAAATCAATTTAACGATGGTTTTTAATTGAGAAGAACAATGAAATGTGAAATAGAAAAAAATTAATAGGAAATGAAATTCTCGGAGTTAGAATTTTTTAGAAAACAAATTTCATGGTGAATAGATGTTGAGATCTAATTTTCATCAAGTTAGATTGAAAACCTAAATTTTTATCTAAACTGATTTTTGATTTAGCTTTAGGTCTAGATCTAATTTATCTTCAAATTAGGTCATTTAATCCAAGAGATTAATTCAAATCATATATTCAATTCATCTTAAATTATCTTCCAATGATTCACACAATGCAACTATTCAATCTCATCAAATCTAACTTTAAGAATTTAATGAATCTACCTAGTTTGCATTGTAGTAGTCATCCAAGACAATTTGAAGAGAAAAATCCTCAAAATTCAATTAATCAATCAATTGGATCAAATTACCTTTGTAATTAAAGCTCATTTATCTAATTCACCATAAATTTTGCCTCCAGATCCTCTTTTCTCTGAGAAAGACGAGATTTAGCCACTCATGCTTAGAGATTTGGTCTCACAAGGCATGTTTGGCTAGTGAGAAAATGATAGAAAATGAAGGAAAATAGAGAATTCTATTTAAAGAGAAAATCAGGAAAATTCTACAATTAGAAATGTCCAAAAGATCCACTTTTACATGAGAAATTCAAGTTTCTATTTATATGCCAAGGTCAAGTGGACACTTGGCATCATCTAAGAGGACTTTCGAAAGCTTCTTCATCAACCAATCTGGAGTTTAACAACAAGATGACCACTTCGCAGGAGCTTAACCAATTTTGCGTGGTTATGCGAAATCAAGAATTCAATTAGAATAGTTACAACTTTCTAGAGCATTTCACATGATTCTGTGAAATTTTCACATGATCGTGTGAAATTTTCACATGATCGTGTGAAATTTTCGCATGATCATGCGAAATCAGCTTGACAATTCTCTTTAGCTAGCTACATAATTCCGCTTTCTAGTCCATTTCGCATAGTTTCGCATGATCATGCGAAATGGAAATATTTGATTTTTGGCTTTCTTTTTTCATTTCTTCCATTTTCTTCTTCTTTTTCCACTTCAACTACCTCCAAATCAGCTCAAATCCCAGTCCAAACCAATTGCATGACTTCTTTAATTACACATCATTATCAACATTATTTGTTTTCTTCAATTTGATTCATCTCTTTTGTCACCAATTTATCAATTTTATACCTTGAAATGACTCCAAAACTTAATAAAACTTGTTAATAACTCTTGAAGGGCAACAACATGTTAATTGAGTGTTTTAGACATAATTACTACTAAAAAAATGTGAAACTCATGAGAATTATTATCTAAAATATGCTCTTTTTAAGTAGTTATCATTTCCCCCAACCAACACATTGCTAATCCTTTAGCAATTGTATGACAAAAGGAAAGAAAAACAATACCAAAAAAAAAAAAAAAAAAAATCATAATTTACATAAGCAAATCATTTGAAAAAAAAATCTTTGAAATTTCCATAGCATAAATGGTTGATAAACAAACACACCCTACTATCCATATGTATAAAAAAAATCCCAACTTATTTACTATCTCTAATAGAAAGAATGTCATGCAAATCAAGGTATCAAAAACATATCTATCTTCATTCCCCAAACAAGAGTTGAGTGTAATTAAGCTAGCTCCCGAATATAGTACTCAAAACTAATCCTCCCCCAACTTAACTCAATTGATCTCAAACAACAAAAATCATTCTCTCATAGGTTAAGAATGCACCTATCTTTGTATTATTATTATTCTTATTTTCAAAGGACTTATTGTAGGAGTGCAATGCTAAAGATATCTTCAAGTATATGGTTCATGTAGCAAGGATTCATCGATGACTCTCAACCATAAGGCATAGGGCACCAAGTTTATATGACTACTTAACCAGCCATTAACTCCTTGGACTTTACCCTGGACTCCTCAAATTAGGATCCAATACCTTAGCACCTATAATTGAGTTCATACTCCACTTATCCACCCATGTAATGAGCATTAATGTCGGTGGCTCCCAACCAAAATGGCTTAGGACATTGAGCTTCAAAGACCTTTGGGCCATATACCCCTCAGACTTTGCTTAGGTTTCAAGGCAAGCATAACTCATTTTTTTTTTCATTCATTTTTTTTTTTAAATTGGGCATGTTGGCATCTTTTTAAGGTGTCTCAACTCAATTCAAGAGTAATCAATGTTACAAGACAATTAAGTCCAAGTCTTAAGGTTAAACTAGTTTTTCATCTTATATCCGGGGTCTAGAGTGTATAGTATGTGTCAAGACTTAAATAGAAATGACCATTTGGAAAATGAAGACTTGAAAGTCAAATCAAATTTAATTCACATAACAAATCTTCTAAGATCAAACAAATAAACTAGTATTCTAAATCAATTTTTTTCAAATTAGGTTTGCTCATTCATCAATCACAAATGCTATAGTCATCTTAAAAAATTTCACCAGATAAGTCACAAATGTCATTTATGAAAAAAAAAACATTCTAGAAAAACTAACAAAACTAACAATATATTTCCTTATCTTCCTTTTTAACCTTTCCTCCAACCTAACTTGTACATTGTCCTCAACGAGTAATGAAAATATACAAAGAAAGGAAGGGAAAATACCTCAATCTCTCATGAATTTCAACTTCAATAACTAAAACAAAAACAAGATCACACATAAGACTTGTTGGATATGAATGACATAAGAGAAGAAAATATGAAAACAAATCTATTAAAAACCAAAAAACTATGTTAGAGACACAATGTGTGGAGTAAAAACAAGGTATAGATGATGACAATGTCCAAAGAAAACATGATTTCAATGATAAGTCAATGATTCACATGAAGTTTTTTAAAATTTCACACAAGTGTGCAAATTAGACAAAAAGGTGAAGTGTGTTGCAACTACTATTTTCTTTTAAAAGAATTTGGCACAATTATGCAAAAATTCTCATGTATATGAGAATTGGTCAAGAGAGCTCTATCTTATTATAGCATTCAACATAATTTTTGCATAGTCATGTGAAAATTCGCACGATCATGTGAATTGGTCCAAAGACTTAAAATTGCTGCAGTCATTCACATCAATTTCGCATAGTCATGCAAAAATTTTGCATGATCATGCGAAATGAGACACAGACTCATATTTTTTGCATTTTCAAAACTATGAAAACTCTCCTGTTTTTGGCATGAATTCTCCTGTTTTTACATGAATGTGCAAACTGGTGATGGGCCATTAAAACTCATTTTTCCTTATTTCATGCATTCCATCCATCCGGAAAGTCCTTCAAAACACAAATCAAAGAGTTGAGATGAATTTATTTAATGGAAGCTAAAAGAAAACTCAAAAAAATCAAAATTCAAAGGAAAGTAGAGAAATGAGAAACCATTAGGCTAGCTGACCATTGACATGACTAAGCCCATTAACCTTTGCATCAATACTCGATTTGGATATGGTTTGCAAACAATGAATGGACCAACTCCTTGGTACTTAAGCTTTCCTGGAAAAATATGTGGCTTGAAATAACCTTCTTTGAACTTATTCTTTTGAATAAGTTGGCCATGCCATTCCTTGAGCTTCTTTTTCACAGTCTTTGAATTATTATGTATACCATGCTTCATTGTTTTCACTTTCTTGAAGTCGAAAGACCATTTCATTAACTTCAAAGGTTGAATTTCTTCATTGATCCTCCAAACTTCAATCCGTTTATTAGAAATTGTTTCACCAAGTTTTGAAAAATTATCTTCAACATTTTCTTTCACTAGTTTTTCTATAGGCAATTCAATCAAATAAGCCTTCATAAGTTCCTCCTCTTTGGTACCATGCTTCTTACATGAATGAAAAATTTTTAGTTCAATTGTCATGTTACCAAAGGTAAGTTGCATCACCCCACTTCGACAATTAATCAATGCATTTGCTATGGCAAGGAAAGGTCGGCCAAGTATAATAGGAACATGGTTGAGTCCACTAGTTCCTTATTTCGTATCAAACACCACAAACTCAACTGGATAATAGAAGTTATCGATTTGGATCAACACATCTTCAATAATTCCTCTTGGAAATTTAACTGATCTATCTGCCAATGAAAGTGTGGTGGAAATAGACTTTACTTCTCCAAGCCCCAATTGCTTATATACCTTGGAAAGAAGATTCATACTTGCTCCCAAGTCTAAAAGTGCTATTTTTATAAAAGTGTTGCCAATATTCACCTAGATAGTTAGACATCCCGAATCCTTATATTTGATAGGGTTTTCCATTGAATGATTGCACTGACTTGTTCAGTCAAGAAAACTTTCTTTTTCAAATGCATCATTCTCTTTATGATACACAAATTCTTAAAAAACTTGGCATAGGCTAGAACTTGTCTTATCATGTCTAGGAGTGGTATGTTAGCTTTGACTTGCTTCAGAATTTCAAAAATTTCACTAGCATTATTTACCATATTTCTTGATTGAAGAGCTTTTGGAAAAGGTGGAGATAAGAGCTTGTATTTCTTCTTAACCTCTTCATTAACAATCTCATATTCTTTTGATCTATCATCTTCATTCATTTCTTTCCCTTTTTCTTGTTCTTTCACATTTTCTTCTTATTCCCATCCTTTATTCTCTTTTGGTTTTGGCAAAGGTTGATCAACTTGCTTACCACCTCTTAAGGTAACGATTGCCTTCACTTCATTTACTTTAGCAGAATTTTCACTTTTTTCTCCAATGTCATGAGCTCCACTTGGATTTTGTTGGGGTTGTGAAGAGAATTTTCCTTTTTCTTGTGAGTTTAGAAATAGCAAGCTGCATATTATCAATTTTTTTTATGTGAGATTGGTTTGCAAGCTATCAAATTTCTGATCGAAGAATGTCTCCACATGATCTATCATTTAGTTTACTTGGGTATTGATATTCTTTTGATTACCAATAAAATCTCTCAAAATTTTACTTTAAGTTTACAATAGCTTGCTTAACCAAAGAAACTTGTTGTGGAGAGTCTTCCATGAATTATTGGCTTTGTAAGTATTGGCTTGAAGAAAATTGGTCTTGTCCACAATTCCATGACATGTTCAGATGATTCTCAACAAGTCTTTCTCCCATAGCTGGTATTGTAGGACAATCACTCACTTCATGTTCTATAGATTGACAACTAGAACATTGCTCCAAGTAAATTGGATTATCTATTGCATTCACTTCATGAAATCCCTTAGCTTCAAGTTCCTTTAACCTTCTTGTCAAAGCTATCATTTTAGCTTGTAGATCAACATCTTCATTCAACATATACATTCATCTTTTTGAATTGCTTTGAGACTTGGACTTGTGTAAATCTCTTTCATGTGGCTCATCCCATGACCTTGATATTTTAGCCACATAATTCAAAAATTCAAAGGCTTCATCAAGACTTTTGCTCATAAAGTCACCTCCACACATGGTTTCTAGCAATTGCTTCATAGTTGACAATATGCCCTCATAGAAGTAACTCACCAACATCCATGTGTCAAAACCATGATGAGGACAAGCATTGACTACTTCTAAATATCTTTCCCAACAAGCATAAAATTTTTCATTGTCCAATGCCACAAAGTAGGTAATTTTATTTTTCAAGCCACTTGTACGATGTGTGGAAAAAAAATTTCTTTAATAAGGTTGTTTGTAGTTCCAACCATGACCTTATGTTTTGGGGTCTCAACGAGTTGAACCACAACTTGGTATTATCCTTCAATGTGAATGGAAAAAACTTCAATCTCATAAGCTCTATGGATGCAGTCCTTTCTTGAAAAGTATGACATCTTCAAAATCCTTTATATGAGTATTAGGATTCTCATTCTCCATTCCATGAAATTGAAGGAGAAGTGATACCAAGTGAGTTTTTATAACAATAGGCTCATTAGGAAGAACTATACATGATCCTAACCCTATCCTTTGAGGATGCATATATTCTCTCATTGATCTAAACATGTGAGAATTATCATTGTTTGATCTATGATGACTTTGCTAGTCTTCCCTTTGATTTTCCATTTCCTCAACAATTGGATGACAAACCAAAGATGATTAGCAATGTAAGTTCTTTGCAATCTCTCCCTCAAATTTTATTCTCAATGTAGCATGCAATGGAGAGCCTACAAAACAAGCCAAGAGAAACCAAAACAAACCAAGAAGAACAAAAAGAAAAGTAAAAGATAAAAATGGAATTTAAAAAAGAAAAAAAGAAAAATGGAGAATCAATAAAGAAAACTTCACCAATCTTGTGATGTGGATCACAAGGGCTAATCCTCACCAAAAAATTTGCTTCAATCACCTTGGCACCATCCCTAACAACGGTGCCATTTTTGATTGATTGATTTTTCGTTGTTTATTGGATCAAAACACAATTTATAACCTAATTCACTATTCTAGAGTAGCTTGTACCCGATCAAAAAGTGGTTTTAGTACAAACTACTATAGTATAGTGGTTTTTAGGTGTCGTCTACTAGGATGGATTGCTCTTGGTAATTAAGGCTTAAATGAGAGGAGAAGAAATGATTGTGACAAAGTGAAATTGATTTGAAAATTTTTGGTGAAAAATCAATTTAACAATGGTTTCTAATTGAGAAAAACAATGAAATGTGAAATATAAGAAAATTAATAGAAAATGAAATTAATGGGAAATGAATTTTCTAGAAAACAAATTCCATGGTGAATAGATGTTGAGATATAATTTTCATCAAGTTAGATTGAAAACCTAAATTTTCATTTAAACCGATTTTTTATTTAACTTTAGGTCTAGATCTAATTTCTCTTCAAATGAGATCATTTAATCCAAGAGATCAATTTAAATCACATATTCAATTCATCTTAAATTATCTTCCAATGATTCACACAATGCAACTATTCAATCTCATCAAATCTAACTTCAAGAATTTAATGAATCTACCTAGTTTGCATTGTAGTAGTCATCCAAGACAACTTGAAGAGAAAAATCCTCAAAATTCAATTAATCAATCAATTGGATCAAATTACATTTGTAATTAAAACTCATTTCTCTAATTCACCATAGATCTTGCCTCTACATTCGAGAAAAACGAGATTTAGCCACTCATGCTTGGAGATTTGGTCTCACAAGGCATGTTTGGCTAGTGAGAAAATGAAGGAAAATAGAAAATTCTATTGAGAGAGAAAATCTGAAAAATTATACAATTAGAAATAAAAAAACTCCCATTTTACATGAGAAATTCAAGTTTCTATTTATAAGCCAAGGTCAAGTGCACACTTGGCATCATCTAAGAGGTCTTTTGGAAGCTTCTTCATCAAGAAATCTAAAGTTTAACAACAAGATGACCATTTCGCATGAGCTCAACCAATTTTGCACTAGCTCAACCAATTTTGCACTAGCTCAACCAATTTCGCACGAGCTCAACCAATTTCGCATGGTTGTGAGAAATCAAGATTTCAACAGCAGCATTTACAGCTTTCTAGAGCATTTTGCATGATAGTGTGAAATTTTCGCATGATCATGCGAAGTCAACATGACAATTCTTCTTTAGCCTGCAGCATAATTCCACCTTTTGGTTTATTTTGCATAGTCATGCGAAATGGAAATATTTGATTTTTAAGCTTTCTTTTGTCATTTCTTCCATTTTCTTCTTCTTTTTCCACTTCAACTACCTCTAAATCAACTCAAATCCCTATCTAAACCAATTGCATTACTTCTTTAATTATGAATTTGGATCATCATCAACATTATTCGTTCTCTTTAATTTGATTCATCTCTTTTACCACCAATTTATCAAATTTATACCTTGAAATGACTCCAAAGCTTCATAAAACTTGTTAGTAACTCTTGCAAGGACAACAACATGTTAATTGAGTGTTTTAGGCATAATTACTACTCAAAAGATGTGAAACCCATGAGAATTATTACCTAAAATACGCTCTTTTTGAGTAGTAATCAGTCACCCCACATTGGAAGAAGATAAAAAGAGGGAAACTTCCTTGTGCTATTAAAGGCGGCCTCCACCCCCTATACTATTCATCCCAAAAAGGGCTTTTACCCTGTGGAGGTTTCCTTCATATTAAAAGAGTTTTATTATGTAGGTACTTTTACCAATTATTTTTACTTATTATTTTATTTATTGCTCTATTTTTTTTTTATTATTCCATTTTTAAATTATTGCTACCGGTATCATTTTGTAACACAACCAACCAATCATACGATACCCCAAGACCTATGCTCTACCCTCACTACATTCTCTTATATAGTGTTGTAACCAACTAGTCACACTACACCTAAGCCGCAAGCTTGTTTTACTGCTTCCTTCTCAGGCTACAACCCTTTCATCATTTACTTAACTAGAGGAATTATCTTCTAAGTCTTTCCAGCTATACTTTCCTTGTCAAAGGTGTGCACCTAAGGCAAGGTTTTTTTGGCTGTTGAATCTTGAAGACAAGATGTCGATTCCCTACTACACCAAGGTTGATACCTTGAGGAGGGAATATCTCTTTTAAGGACAACGCTCTATCAAGCCTCAACTAAACAATTTGATAAGTACCTATTTCCTATTTGTTTTATTTCTTATTTGTTTAGTTTTGGGTTAAGTCAATTTGTTTAGTTATTTTAGACCCTTAAACCAACACCTAGCTCATATAGAATAATGTTAACTTAGATAGGGGTGAAATTTTGGCTGCATAGCCTAAATCTAACCTAAAGTTTAAGATTCAAGGTTTTTTAGTATGAGTTCAATTAACTTGAAACTTAGATTCAATATCTTATGATTTCATAATTTTTATTATTATATAATAATATTCAATTTATATATTTCAAATTTTTTTTTTTTTTGAAAAAGGAATCAAATTTATTTATATTATCTATAATCTTGTTTTCTAGAAAGATAAATAGATTATTTCATTATTTGATCAAAATGTGTATTATCTAAATTTTGATAAGATATAATTAAAAAAATCATTACAAATTTAAATGGATTTACCATGTAATTTGAATTTAATTCATACAATTCGAATAACTCACTCAACCCTAGTCTATCACGATCAAATCCTGAATCTAACCTTAGTCTATCATGATCAATCCTAGTTTAACCTAAACTTGATGATCAACTACATGAATCTAACCTAATCTTGAAACAAAAAATATTAAGATTGAATTGGAATTGGGTTTAACACCTTGAGTTAAAGATGAAGTTGGGTTTGAGTTTGAAATCGGGTTGACACAAACCTCACTCACCCTACTTGATGCATCACACTTTAGGACATGTCTAAAAGAAGAAAATTAAAATAACTTAAGAAAAAACTTTATGACATCACTATAAAAGGAAATAAATCAAAATGCTAATGGAAATACGTGAATTTGGGGAGGATTGAAAGATTTCCTTTTTCCTTTTCCAAAAACTAGTTGGACACAATATTTATTATATCCATTTTGATGTTGATGGAGAATGTAAATTTTTAAAGTAAAAAATGTGGATTCTCCTTGAGATAGGACATAATAAATTTTAATATGATAGAAAAAGTAAATGTTTATACATCCTTGAAATATTTTTAGATAAAATTTGAAACTTAATATTTGATAATTTAAGATGAATTAAATTGTATTTTAATGAATTGTTAAATTAAAACTTATTATTTAATTCCATTTTAATTATTAAGATTGTTAGCTAAAACTAGTTTAATTTTTAAAAATGATTAAATTTTATATATTTATATATTTAAAAAGAATTTATGAGAGAAATAAAGGAGGGAAGAGCTTATGGTTAGTATAAAGTTGATAAGAAGTTGAGTTTCATGCATTGAATGCACAAAATTATTTTGGACAAAAGGTGATTTTGTTTATTCATTTATTGAAGTTAATTTTAATTTTAATAATTGCATGGAAAAAAATATGATGAAAGGCAGTTGAACCATTTAATAAACTAAGATTTTAAAAATGTTATATTTTAATTAGTTGATTAATTGAATTACTAAATTAGCATGTATAGCCATCAAAATTAAGAATGCTAAAAATTTAATTAATGTCCTATATTTTAATGTGAAATTTTTCTTTATGTTTAAGAGTGTGTTTGGTAGTGACTTTAGGAAATATTTTTTATTTTTTTAATACTTGAAATATTTTTTTATTTTTTAAGTATTACAAATATTAAAAACACTTTTTAAAATTACTATCAAACACACTTTAAATAAATTTTGATATCATTTAAGGTATTTTTTTTATTACTATGCAGAAGATCATATTTATAACTTATTTTTACAACGGGTACAAAGAGGCGATAGATAGGGTATTTAGAGATTATATTAAAATATGATTCAAAGTAATCTTCAAATCCATATTTTATAAGCTTCTAAGAATATTTGACCTAACTCCATATTCTATATACCTTTGATGACAAATTAGTTTGCTCCATTTGATTCTTTATAAATATAATAATATTGGTAAATATAGAAGTTCCAAATAGCCTCCATTAATAACTTTATAGAATTAGAAATATTTTATTATAGCAATATGTGAATATTTTTTAGTCAACTTCAATCTCTAAACAAAATCCGTTATTCTTTGCACACTATTTGTTTTTTTGTTTTTTGAAATAATGATAGATCTTATTAATGAGAAGAAATAGAGACATTAGAGGCTAAGATAGCTCCTAATAGAGGTGGAGCATCCCGCCAAAAACTTGGACTAGCAAAAGATCTTGCTGCTTTTGCAAGAGCATCAGCAGCAACATTAGCTTGCCTTTTCACATGACATAGGGTAAAACTTTGATCTAGAAATAGAGATCTACAGCCTTGAATAAGCATGCCAAATTCAGACCTATCAAGAGTTTGAGTAAAATGCATCATAAACACCTTTAGCATCCAATTCTACTATAACATTTGAAACACGCAGCTCCAATAGCCATCTTGTAGCTTCACGTAACCCCAAAGCTTTAGCCTCCTTAGGAGAACTCACACCATTAACAACCTTAGAGTAGCAACCAACAACAGAGCCGAATTCATTTCGTAGAATCACGCCCAGCCCGATGGTTTGATGTTCTGAGAAAATTGCTGCATCCACATTACATTTCAACATTCTCGGGGAAGGTTTACTCCATTTGACTTGAGTGTTGGCATTTCCATTAGAAAGTTTTTGATCAAGACCCAATCTTGCATTTAACCAATCTTTTAGGAACGATAAGCTACTAGAGACTGTTTGAGTAGGAGATGAGGCACTACTATTCCATAACAAGGAGTTTCTCTACCTCCATATACCCCAAATGATAGACCCAACACGCCCCACCACTTCTTTATTAACATTAGTGAGGAGCATGAAAAACCAGTCAAGAAAAGAAGAGGCACCATTAACTGAGGGAATCAAGTCAACTTGTGACCAACATGAAATAGCAAATGGATAGGAGAGAAAAAAATGCATTAAATTCTCCTCATGTCCTCCACAGAGTACACACGTATCAATCATAGGCATACCTCGTGCACAGAGAGCAGACCTGGTAGGTAGACATCCTTTGCAAGCACGCCATAGACATAATTTTATCTTTGGTGGGATAGACAAATCCCATAGCATATTCCATGCTACAGGCCGTGAAGGCAAATTACCATGCAAGGAAAGCCATCTCGCTATACGATACCCTGATTTCACCGTGTAGTTTCCATGATTGTCCCAATGCCAAATGAGCGAATCAGGTGGAGACTTCGAGCTCAAAGGAATACTAGCAGTGGCTTGAGCATCCCTAGGTGAAAATATCTCCCCAAGTAATTCCACATCCCACTCCTTACAGCCTTGGATCCAGAGATCATGAACTTTTAAGTGAGCTAAGTCATGAATAATAGGAGTTTCAACTTTAAAGTTTTCCGCATCCCTAAGCCAAGGGTTGTTCCACACATCAATACTACAACCATCTCCAATTCTCCACCTACTACCCTTTAAGAGAATAGCTCGAGAACTCCATATCCCTTTCCAAGTAAAACTTGGATTATGGCCCAGACGGGCTGAAAGAAAATCCCCAGAACGATAATATCTAGCTTTGAGGAGTCTAGCAATAAGAGAATCTGGTTTAGTGATCAAGTTCCACCCTTGTTTGCCTAGTATGACTAGGTTGAAATCACGGAGATTATGAAAACCCAGTCCACCTTCTTCTTTCCAAAGGCATAATTTATCCCAATTGAGCCAATTAATATGCCTTCCTCCCTTTGCACACTATTTGTTAGAGTGATAGATTCTATAAAAATTATTAATGTATTATTTGGATGCCTACTTGCAATTATTTTTGTAGTTTTATTTTAGTTTTTAATCACTCATCCTGAAACACTTTTATTTCCCATATTTGATTTATCAAAATGTAATAAAAAAAAATTTCATTGATAGAAGGAATCTATTAAATTTAATAAAAATATTTAATAAAATAATAACATGATAATGACAACCTTTAATTTTTGGGGTGGTTGAAAACTTTGTAATTTTTGTATACCATTTGAAGCAAAGATAAAAGTTTGCATTCATATGATAAAAGGGTAGGATAATTAAACTTAATGTAATAAAAAATTCCTTAAATAGAAGATGTTCTTTAAAAACATTATATTTTATGTTCTTAAGATTAGAAACCAGAAAATAATTTTCGTGATTTTTTATTTTTTTGTTTTACGGAACAAAAAATTGTTATCGAAAACAGTTACCAAACATGTCCTATGTCTTCACAATTTTTTTTTTTTTTTGGGATTGTTATAAAAAAATAATCATTATAGGAAGAATGATGGAAAACAAAGTATTACAGTTAAAAATAATATTTAGAAATATGGAAAACATGTTCCCAGCCAAACATATCTAGAGTTTGCTTTCAAGAGAAAAAGTTTAAGGTCATTTTCCTGTTGGGAAGCCTGAAAAAACAACTGGTCTTATCTCAAACTAAATTATGTACCTTCTATCCATCTATGTATTATGTTGTTCCAAGCAAAACTCATCCCACAGTATTCATCGGAATATTCCAGGAATTGGCACATGCTGCATGAGCAGACCACCGGAAAGTCGCAGCATCAACGTCGGTCACCGTCTTGTTGGTGGCGGTGGCCGCCTTGAACCTCCTCCAGTCACGGTGGACGGCCTTGAGATCAGCCACCTTGGCGCTAATACTTCTGCAGCAGTTAGCATGGACAGTGGTGACTGCCCTAAAGTCTCTGCTATCTTGGCAAAACCCACTGAAGTAAAGGGTGTGAAGGGCCCTTACTTCAAGACCCAGCTGCCTAAAAATGCCCTTCAGCATAAGGTCTGTTAGCACATCTTGTTCTTTCTTCCCTGTGGAGTTGTTCTTCATGGCATACCAGGTTTGAAAGAGGGCAATGGTCTTGTTGTTTGATCGGACGAAGTAGAATCCGGTGTTAATGAAGTTGTCTTCCGGCCGGTGGCTGCTGAGGAACTTGTCGGTGCTGATTTGGAGATCTGCAGTTAGGTTTGTGGTTAACCTTGGAAATGGGTTCCTCAGCCAACTTACATCCGTGTCCTGTGTTAAAGGAACATTATCATTATTGTTAGCTTTAATTGTTGCTGAAAAATGTTAAAATTTTAGCAGAAATTGATCTAAGAAAACAATTCTATCCATCTCATCTAGGGCTCCTTGATTCGAGTTTCAAATCAATACAAGCTCTTAAGAATAAAACAATCAAACCAAGTTTAACTAAATATATTTTAATATTTAAAAAATATATATATAAATTGTAGCAAAATTTAAAGGGTTGTTAAAAATCCAAAATTGAAAATAGCCCTTTTAAAAAATATAAATTGTAGCAAAATTTAAAGGGTTATTTGATTTGAAGGGTTGTTGAAAATCCAATTTCGAAAATTTAGCCCTTCATCATTCTTTTGATCTCATTTTGATACAAATGACCTCATTTTTTTCTTATAAAAATAACCATTTTTTAAAACATACATGTAAATACATGTAATAGTTAATGATATTTATGTTTAAATGGATTGCTCTTTGAATATAAAAACATGAAGAGGTTAAATTTACAAATATGATAATCATTTAATCCTTTTTGAACCAATTAATTCAAATTTAAATAGTAAATGAGACAAAATAATTTTATATCTCTATAGAAAAAAATATAATAATAATTTGAAATTCTTTTATTAAAAATCTAAAAGGAAAAAAAAAGAGTTACTATATATAATAATTATATAAATTATAAATGTTATAAAATTTAATTCATTCAAATTGAGCTTTGGTTAGAAAAATTTAATTCAAGTCTAACCTTAACCTTAATATTCAAAAATGATTGTTGAAACCAGACTAAAAATTGGGTTGGGACATTGACTTTACTATTTTGTTTTTGGAGTGAAATTAAGTCATAGTTTGGTATTTATTAAAAATAGATTAACAACCTCCTAAATAAGTTCAAAAATATTATGGTGGGGTGGACCTCCTCAAATAAAAAATCCCTTCCCATTGCATCAAGTAGTTAATAATAGTTGGAATTGAATCATGTCATCTTCTTATCCCATCTTCTTAGCCATTCTTAGTCATTGATGAGAAACCTAATTTCTATCAATAATTTTTAAAAAATAAAAATAAAAAACATAAGTCAAATTAAAATTAAAAATGGAAAAGCAAAATACTAGTGATTTTCAACTCAAAATTCTTCAATTTATCGATATTTATTTTATTTGCCTTGTTTCTTTATATATATATATATATTCCATTAATTAAAATTTAAAAGTAAAAAAAAAAGAAAAAAAGAAAAAAGAAAAAGGGAAATCTTAGCTAGGTTTAAAACTCACTCCTTTATATTTATCTTTTTTTATTTCTCATATTTTTTTCCCTTTACTAGGAAATTATTATCTTAATATTATTTGTGTGAATAATGTTTAAGGCTTAGTTACTTCTTTCCTATTATTTTTTCCTATTTTGTTTTTTTATTAATATTCTTATTCATTTTCTTTGAATATTATAGTCTTCTTAATTTTAATATATATATATATTTAAAAAATTATGTATATAAATAATATTATATAGTAATTATCATATGCTACATTTTTTTTAGAAATGATAAGGATATGAACACATTTCTTATAATTTTATTATATTAAGAATCCATTTGATGATGATTTTAGGAAGTTTTTTTAATGTAAAAAGTGTTTTTTTTTAAATATGGATTTGATAAAATTTAAGAAACACTTTTAAAAATTTTAAAAATAAAAAAAATAATTTTATTGAATTATAAAAAATAATTGATTAATGATTATGTTAGAAACATTTTTTTTTAAAATAATTTTAAAGAAAATAGTTATCGATAAAACATTACTCAACACACTTTAATTCTATCTTTTTCATCTTTTAGGAGTCCATATTATATTGACTATTGACTAAAGGATTAAAATTCCATATTAAGAAAAAAAACAAAACAAAAAGTAAATCCACCATTTTCACATGACACAAATCTTCATTTTAATTCAAAATAAAAATTCAGTATAAAATAAAAACAAATATTCATTATGAAAAAAGAAAAACAATCTAACACTCATGTATTTATCTTAATGAAGTAGAGTTAGATTTTTTTGCTTCATTTTTTTTTTCATTTTAAGTTTATATTTTAATATTTTAATATTTATTTAATTATTCAGGAAGTTTTATTCAATTGTAGTAATAAAGTAAGGATACGAGGTAAATTACCAAGAAAGTTGAATTGGTTAACCACCACTTGATGATATGATAATAAGGATTCAAACAAAGAGATTATTTTATTTTATTTTTTTATGTGAAAGAAAATAAATATTTTTTTATTTTAATATTAAAAAATTTAAATTAAAATCTATTTAAATAAACTTATCCTAACAAGATCATTAACTTCATTAAATTTTTAAAAGTTTTTATTTTTTATGAGCAATTATAATATATGATATTAGAAAATATCAATTTATAATAATAAAAGAAAATTCTAATTTTGCCTTTTTTTTCCCTATAGGATGATTTAGTTTTTTCCTCAACAAAATTGCCTGTATAATTAAATAAATCCCATATTTCAACACATAAAATAAAATTTACTCGTAAAAATAAATTGTATTTTGTTTTGAAATATTTACAAAAATTAAAAATCAAAAGGAAAAAATAAAAAAATAAAGGATATGGTCTGTTTGGTTAACGTGGTTATTATAAGTTGTCAATCAAAACGCCCCACTTTTAATATTTACGTTTAATTAAGCTAATTAAATGGCAAACAAAACCGTAACTCCAAAAATTGGACCAAAACGGTGTCGTTTAGTAATAGTACGTACCGTGAAGATGAAACTGTAGCCACGCTCGAGCACATGCAGGAGAAGGAGAGTCCTTCTCCACATCATCTTGATGAAGTCCTCCGACATGTAAAGTTTCTCCCCCTCCATGTCTCCGTCCTCGCCCACCATTTTGTAGCAGTGGAGTCGCCGGAAAATGCAGCGGTCGTAAGCCGTCTGGTCCCCCGCCACCACCAAGAGGTGGTCCGCCATCTCCCTAGTGCCTTCTCCGATCCAGAAGCTCTCCAGAAAAAGATCCAGCATCGATGTGTCGTCGCCTTCGACATAGGCTTTGTTCACTATTGTGATTATTACAGTCTTGTTGGGCATTGATGCTTTGCTCAACGCTGCTTCGAGATCGTCTTGAGGCACCGCCTCGAGAGCTTTCTGTAAGAAAAAAGAGAAAGAAAATGGTGTAACATAAAATAATGATAATCTTTTAATTTTCTGGATTTTGAGATAAAATGAGGGAAACCCTAATGGAGAATTAATGGAGACTTACAGTGGGTGGTTGGGGCCATTGGAAGGTCTGGAATTGACAGGAGAGGCAGAGATAGACAACCTCAATAAGGAGTAGAGCAATGGCGAAGTTCCCAATGGAGTTCTTGGGGCAATCCATGTTTGCATTGCAATTACACATCGAAAAGCCCTAGCAAATACTGGATGATTTTGTGGGGAGAGAGAGAGAGAGAGAGAGAGAGGTGATTAATTTGGGTAGGACAGTCATGACCCCCACCCTTCCCCCACAAAAGGGAAAAAAAAAAAAAAAAGGAATAAGAAAAAGAACAATTAAGATTTAGGACCGGTTAAAGTAAATAATCTATCAAAATCCTATAGTTTGGAATGTGAATGTGTTTGTGGGTCTTCATCAATTGACTTTTAAATAATTCTTTCTTGTTTTTCTCCACTCTTACTTCTTTCCTCTTTTATCTCAAGTGTCTTCCATCTCTTAATTTTTTTTTTTTTCTAAAAACTTTTTTATTTTTTTTTCTAAAAATATTTTAATATTTTTCCATTTCTCTTTTCATTAAAAAAATTTAAAAAAGGAAAACGTAATAAACATATTAATAGACTTTTAGTTATATCTTTCAATTTTTTTTAACTTAATTTAATTTTTATATTTTATAATTGAATAAGTTAAATTTTAAGTAAAAAGAATTATTTTCTATATTTTAAATTTATTTTTAGTTTTATTTTATTAGACATATTAAGAGACTTTTAGGAATATCTTTTTATTTTTAAAATTTAATTCAATTTTTTATTTTATCATTGAATAAGTTAAATTTAAGTAAAAATAAATATTTTCTATAATTTAAATTCATTTTTATTTTATTTTTTATTTTTTATTTTTTAGTTTTTACTATTAATAATATAACATTTTACTAATGTTTTACAAGTAATTAATGAAAGTTTCATTAAAATGTAATATTTTAAAAGGGAGGACTAACCATTTTTTTTTAAGAGTTTTTGCATATATTTTAGATTTTCATACAATATATTGTTATTATTTGAAATAAAAAAATCATGTTGAAATCATTATGTTTAAGCATAAGGGAATGTGGATTCAGCATCGCGAGATATGCTATTGTGAGTTTGAAACCATCTGCCTTGTTCTATATTCCTTTTGGTAGGATAAAAGTTAGGTGAAAAATCACAAACTAGATTCCCTTGCTTTGGGCCCAAAGAATGTTGTCCTTCAGAAGTAGCTCGACTTCAACCCAAGGATGCTGTGGACCAGCTCATAATTGGAATTACCAACTTGATGCCAAGTATTTACCAATTTGATGTTAAATTATCGATTTTCTGAAAACTTTCTTTTAAGCTCTTAGGAGAACTCGTAATTTAATGAAATCCTACAAGGAGTTGATTTTTGAGTTGGATGGATTTTTTATTTTTCAGTTTTCACCCACCCACCATCATGGTTGCTGTCACTGGCCTTATGTTTAACCAAATATGAGATATAATAAGTAGTGGATATCCACCTCCCTTCTTTTGATTCCTTTCACATGAGATATGTTAATCTCATGGTAAGATTTGAGATATACATATCTCATGTATCAAAATTTTAATTTTTTATCAATTTTTTTATTTTTTAATATAATCATTTTACAAAATAACTTCTTTTTTTTATTGTGAATTAAATTTATGATTGAAAAAGAAAAAAATTATAAAACAATATTAATATATAATCTATAAATTATTTATATATATGTATTAAATAACATAATATAAAAAATAAAATTATTTGTAAAGTTCAAATATTTTAATTACGAATATCTAATCTTGTCAACCAAACATAGCATTTTGTATTTTTGGCATTATAAGAAAATCAAATCCTGTAACTCAATTATAAATGTTTGTGAGCCTTTGGTCCCCCACCCCCGCAATTAAATAAAATCTCATATTGGTATTTATTTATTTTTGTTTATTCAATCTTTTTCTTTTTATACTTTTTTATTTTATTTTATGATTTTGTCTTATTGAACTTAACTAAATCATACTATATGAAACATAATTTTTAAGTAAAAAAATTTACTTTCAATTATTTTATATTGAATTATTTTAAAAAGAATTAAGGTATTTATTTGATATCTATAAAAATCTTAATCTTCACTTTTGAAAATACATAGAAAAATTTAGGCCTTTGAATGCACGTACAAAGAATGAGATTAAGATATAAATAAATAAAATCAAATTATAAGATAATGGACCTTAAGATGCACACCTCTTCCATTATAAAAATATCAAAATTTATAATAAAAATGATTGAATTTTTTAAAATAATTTTGAGGGTTTTTGCTACAATATGATTAAAATTATTGAAAATTTTTGATGATTTTTCTTTCTATTTTTTTTTATTTCTCTTGAAACTTTCCTTTAAATGTTCTTAATAATTTTTTAATATAAAATCTAAAACTTTTTTTAAAAATATTCTTAGTTCTATGGTTGTTTAATTTGATACATTTTCATAATTAATATTAAAATTATTTAATTTTTTAATAATAATTACCATTAATTACCTTATATATAATATAAGGTTTTTCTTCTAGCCCTCCCTAAGAGAATTCCCTAGCTCCAATATATCATGGTAGAGCCAAAAATTAATATTAGAGAAGGGTATACATTAAAATTTTCACTAAATTAAATTATTATTAAATTGGTCTTCAAAGATGTAGCTTCCCAATTCAAGAAAATTTTGGCTCTACAAGTGATGGGTCACACACATTTGACATGTGACATATATTCAAAAGATGGCATGTAGCGAAATTTGGAAGACTACAAAATTTAATCTTACAAAAAAAATCAAATCTTCCAATTGTAGTAAATTTTTTTTTTTTAAATAAATATTCTCTTATTCACAAATTAGAAGGCTACAAAATTTAATCTTACAAATAAAATCAAATCTTCCAATTGAATTAAAAATAAATATTTTCTTATTAACAAATTTCCTTAATGAAGGAGACAAATTAACAAAATCAAAGAACCAAATTCTTTGAATTAAACAACTAAATATTGGAAATTCCAAATTTAATGCTTTAGTTTCACATATAAATAGTGGAGATTTCCTTCAATGAAAGGGACTTCGAATCGACAAAACGATTCTACATGGGAAAAGAGGTTTTACAAAGAAGAAAAAACTTCACAAAATCTCCCAATAAGTATGACAAATTATAGAAAAAACTACACACGTGTTCTTTGCCTTTCAACAAAGTCATTTATGAATAAGCCAATCTAGACCTTTGATTGAGTTTCAAAATCAAGAAAACACTTTTGTCGTCTGTTTTCAATTTGTGATCAAGGAAAACGAATTAAAGGGAAAAATATTCTTTTATAAATAATATTAACACTGAGATTGTACCCTAAAATTATTAATTTTAATACAAATTTTTGTTCACATTATTTTTCTATAGTTTTGCTAATTTTACAGGACTTCACAAAATTTGTGCATACAAGGACAATATTTAAATTAAAATATGCTAGCCTCAGGGTTCTCTTAAGCATATTTTGATAATAATAAATCATGGTTAGTTTACTAATGCCTTAAAATCAAGATGAGTTCTCAGGTTTTATTTGAGAAATTCAAATGAAAAATCAAGATAATCATCAAAGGATCAAAGAAGTTCAAATTCAAGTTTACATGAAGACTGTTTTTTCCTAGGAATCCTTTGTAAGGTGAACACTTGAGATTTTTATATTCAATCATGCATCACTTCATATTTGTTTTATGGATTAAAGTTAAAATTTTATTAAAACCTAAGTATCCTTACATGAACATTAGGCAAAATTATTTAAACTTAACTTACTAAAGTATCTAAAGACCTTGCATAAAAGAAAAAAGAATTGAAAATGAAAGATTTTGAGCCTTATTTTAGCCAACTAGTCCATGACAAGACCAATTGACTCAATAGGTTAGGGAGCAGGTCGATCAATTTTCCTTTTCCAATCAAGCACTCTCTTTCATCTAGTAGCTTTGCATTCTCGATCAAGGAGAGACATTTCCTAGTTAAGGAAAAGCTTTTACTAGTCAAGGTCCAGACGAACTCCAATGGTCACCTAGGTACAATGCAATTAATGCCCAATGATTAGTCAATCGATCAAATTGAAACTTGATCGAGAAAAGCTTTTTAGAACACTTTTCGACACTTGAAGTTGAAAACCTATAAATTAAGAGTTTCATTTCATTTATGATATAGAGAACAACTGCTATTAACTCCCTACTTACTTGTTTTTCATTAAAAGCTTTCATTTTCTATTTTGGTGCATTAAGTCCTCATTTGCAAATCATCCTAGGCCACCCTTGTTGTTCATCCTACCTTCAATTTCATTTCTTCATTAAATGTATTAGGTTTAAGCGTTCTTTTAGTCGTGTTTATTGAAGAAAGAGTTTGAGTGTTTAAGTGTTTCAAGTTGAGATATACTTGAAGAGAACATGTAATGCCCATGGGAGTTGGGAATCCAAGTGTAAAGGATTGGAAGCTTGGTTAAAACTACAAGTTAGAGGAACCCTTACTTGCAAGGAGTTTGAGGAGAGTGAATGTAGGAAAAATTGGCTAAACCACTATGAAATTCGTGTTTGCTTTATATATTCCCTTATTTCTTTATTTTCCTTGCTATATCCATGTTTGTTAAGAGATTTTTCAAAAAAGTTTTGTAAAACTCAATTCACCCCCTCTTGAGTGTTTTCTTTAATCAAAATTAGCCTTGTTTCAAAATTGGTATTAGAGTTAGGTCTCTTGTTTGAGGTTTAACAATCTAAGAGTAATGGCTAATTCATAAAGCTCACTTCATTTGAAAAGTTTTGGAACCAATAGGCCTTCATGCTTTATGGGAACTAATTACCCCTATTGAAAAACAAAATAACATGATTTTTACAATTTATTGATCTTGATATTAAAGATGTTAATGAAGAAGGTCTCTATACTCTTACAAAACTTGTGAATGGATAGTTGGTTTCAAAAACCAAACAAGAATAAGATGAGCATGATAGAAGAAAAATATAATTAAATGTTAGAGCAATATATCTCTTACATTGTACTCTTGATAGAAATGAATATTAGAATCATATATGCCAATGTAAATTGGTTAAAGAGATTTGGAGATTATTTGGGGTAACTTACGAAGAAACAAATTAAGTAAAGAAATCAAACATTAATATTCTTGTTCATAATTATGAATTATTTGTTATGAAGGATAATGAAACTATTGTTGAGATGTTTACTAGGTTCACCAACATTGTGAATGACCTTGAAGCTTAGGGAAAGACTTACAAAGAATCGGAAAAGGTGATGAAGGTATTGAGATCTCTTTCAAAGAAATGGGAAGCTAAGGTCACAACAATTTAAGAAGCAAAGAACTTAACAAAGTTGTTTTTGGAAGAATTAATTAGGTCTCTAATGACTCATGAAATCACTATGATGAGCCATCAAGATATTGAAAATAAAAAGAAAAAGTGCATAGGACTCAAAGCCTCAACTTATGAGGAAGAAGTGGAAGAAGTTGTAAATAAAGTGAAGAAGATGAAAACCTTACCCTCATCACAAGGAAGCTTAGAAAGTTCATGAAGGTTGAAAAATTCAAAGAAAGAAGGTTCACTTCTAGAAGGGACTCTCAAAAGAAGGAAGCTTAATCAAATGGTAACAAGGAGAAAAAGGAGGTGAAGAAAGACTTGGTATGCTACAAGTGCAAGAAATTGGGGCACATTAAGTATGATTGTCCTCTTTACAAGAGTAAAACAAAGAAAGGAAGTAAATGGTGGATGAATTAAGATAGTGATGATGGTAGAGTTTGAACTTTTCCCAACTAATGCGAGAAGACAATGGTGGCCATTTGTAGTGATAGTGAAGGAAACTCATCCGAAGCAGAAAATGAAAAGGAAGTGGCAAACATGTGCTTCATGACAATTAATCAGCTTGATGAGGTAAATTAAAATATTAGCTATGATGATTTGCATAATGTTTATGAAGATTTATATGAGGATCTTGAAAAACTTGATTAAAAAATACTTCTCTGAAAAAAAAAATTCAAGAGTTTGAATTTTTTTTTAAAAAAAAATGCAAGAAAAATTTTCAAATGTTGAAATTGCTAAAACTTCTCTTGGAAAAGATAATGAAGTTTTGAAAAAGAAGAATGAATAATTGGTTTCCTCATTTATTTTTTCATGTGGACAAAAATCTTTTGAAATAATTCTAACTGGCTAAAAATGTATATTTGATAAAAAGGGGGCCAATGTCCAAATCTTCAAAGAACCAAAAATATTTTAAAAATTATTTTGTAAAAGAATCCACAAATTTTAGTCCTCTCATTGCTTGTAACTTTTGTAGAAGAGCAGGACAGTTTAATAGTACTTGTTATGTTAGAAATGGTCCTCAAAAGGATTCAATTTCAAAAGTTAAGAAGATTTGGGTTGAAAATTATAAGGTCACTAACCCTCAAGGACCCAAAAGATATGGGTACCTAAATCTACTTGAGTTGTGTTCATAAGGCTCAAAAAAGGACAAGTGGTTCTCGAATAGTGGATACTCAAAACACATGATCGAAGATGAATTCAAATTTGCTTTCCTCACAAGGAGGATAGTAGGATATGTTACTTTTGGAGATAATGACAAATGAAGGTGATGGGAAAATATCAGATCTCTTTATTTCCCATGCCCAAATCAAGTTTTCAGAACATGCAAAACTAACCTAGGTTTTTCTAAATTCTATACACAATGGGAAAAAAACATTTTTAAAATTTATAAAGGATTTGGAAAGTGCTAACGAAAACATACCTTAGATTTGGATGTTCTCGAATTGAATCCACATGAAGAAGATGAAGAAGGAAGTCATAGAAAGTCTCGTAAACCCAGAGTTTTTTGCCTGATGACTCGAAGCTTGATCTTGACACACTTCCAATAAGGATATAAGAGAGAGTAGATGCTATGACTCTCTTTATTTGAAAGTGGAAGATGACTCTTTAGAAAAATTTATGGAAACCCTAACCCCTAAGAGGGTATTTGTAGGGTTCTCTACTAGGCTTAAGTGACTTGAGCCCACTAAGGCTTAGGTCACTTAATCTAGCTTAAAATGGGTCTTAATTGATTAATTAACCCAACAGGGCTTACTAATTAATTAATTAGCCTAATTTAGAGACTTTGTCCACTTACCTCTATGCAACCTTGTGTAATTACCAAAACACCTTTATTAAAAAAAAGAAAAAAAAAAGAAGCTAAAAGCAATTAGACCCTCATAATCCATGCTAACAAGGTATATGAGCTCAAAGCAGGAACCACTATGACCCATAGAAGTATTGGCTCTCTTAATCCAATTTTGAAGTTAATTCAACATCCCACTATAAAGAATACATTAAACTACAATATCCTATGTAAATGACAACAAGACACCATGTGCTCTGGTTCGTGATCTGCTATCTATTATATTCAGTCTCCCCATGAACTGGTGTTCATAGTCTAACAAGGTGAAAACTATTAATCTTTCAAGACTACCTCTATTATCCTTGAGTTACAAATTTTCTTATTGTGTGTTCACTTTATATCTCTTAGTTCTTAAAGAGCCTATGTCAAGTTCCACTTAAGGAACTACTATGACTATAGTTTCCATGAATACACCTTCTTAGGATCAACCAAAGAGACACAATGTCTCAGTCCTAAGAGATACCATGGTGCCTTTATTGAAAACACTTATTACTATAGGTCTCTATCAACAATGACTCAATCTATAAGGAAATATATGATCAACTTTCAATCTCCTATAGATCAAAGTCATCGCTAACTTTAGTACAAGCTCAATATTCTCTCAAGGTTAAGAGATAACACAATAAAGTAGTTTGGTGAGGTTATATTTACTTTATAGTATTAAGTCATGACTGATCGTGGGTCCTATCCAATGTGTAACCATACACACTAGTGCACTCACCATGAGAAACAAATCTCAATAGCCAATACTAGTCATCCCTCCAATTAGGATGTGGTACACTACAACCTTTACCCACGAACTAGTTGTGAATAAGTCATCTATTTATAATATTTCGTGTCACTCCTAATGCACCCAAGTCACGTATAATGCAAAAGATATAAGTCAGAGCACTTATAAGATATAATGCATGGAAAAAGAATGGATAAAAGTAAACTAGAACTTTATTAAACAAATAATAAAATCTAAGAGTTTATTATCTCATATCATGCTTGTAAGGGTTCTACCCTAATAGAAGGATCATAAGACAAAGAAATATTGCTAATAACACTTCATCTCCTATTGAAAATATGTTATTAGTGGATGATTTAAAACATAATCTTTTGAATATTAGTTAACTATGTGACAAGGGTTTTAAAGTGATTTTTGAAGTATCTCATCACATTATCAAATATATTCAAAGTGTAAAATCATTTTCATAAGCCATAGAAATGATAATGTTTACACAATCAATATTTCCAAATATGATGGTTATGATAAATGTTTTTCAAGCATACATGATCAAAGTTGGCTATGGCATAGGAGGTCAGAACATGTTAATATGGATTTCATTTCACAACTCAACAAAACTGAACTTGTTAGAGACATTCCTAATATAAATTTTCAAAAGAACAAATTTTATGAAGCATGTCAAGTAAGGAAGTAAATAAAAAAAATCTTTTAAAAGCAAAAAAAAAAAAAAAAAAACATTTCCACAACTAGACCACTTGAACTATTGCACATGGATCTATTTGGTCCCTCTAAGACACCAAATCTTAGAGGAAAATCTTATACTTATGTTATTATAGATGACTTCTTTAGATACACATGTATCTTATTTTTAAGTAAAAAAAAATAAAAAGAAAGCTCTTCATTAGTTATTCAAAGAGATTCAAAATTAAAAAGGATTTGCAATCACTTGTATAAGAAGTGATCATGAAAGAGAATTTGAAAATACTGATTTTAAAACTTATTGCAATGAGCATGAAATTGACCATAATATTTTGGCTCCTAAAACCCCTCAACAAAATGAGGTAGTTGAAAGAAAAAATACAATTTTACAAGAAATGGTAAGAACAATGCTAAATGAAAACAATTTACCAAAATACTTTTAGGCTTAAACGGTTAGCATTTCTTGTTATGTTTTAAATGGATTTTTACTAAGGCTCATCCTCAAGAAAACTCCCTATGAGCTTTGGAAAAATAAGAAACTCAATATTGGATATTTCAAAGTCTTTAGGTGCAAATGCTTTATTTTAAAACACCAAAGACAATTTTGGAAAGTTTGATGCAAAATTGGATGTTAGAATTTTCCTTGGATGCTCAACTTCAAGTAGAGCTTTTAGAGTTTTCAACAAAAGAACCATGGGTAATGGACGATTCCATTCATGTTTTTTTTAATGAATCTAACAACTTTATTCAAGGAAGATATAGTCTTGATGATGACTTAGGTTTGAAGGACTACATGGGAAGATTGCAAATTGTAGATGAAAGACAATAAAAAGAAAAGGAAGTTGATTCAAAGGAAGAAGGATCACCATTCACATTTCTTTCTCCTCAACAAGTTCAAGGTGAATCAAGTAAAGACCTTCCAAGAGAGTGAAAGTTTGCCATCAACCACCCTCAAGATCAAATCACAAGTAATCTATCTAGTGGGTTAAGAACTAGATCTTTCTTAGAAATATTTGCAATAATTTAGTTTTCATTTCTCAAATTAAGCCTAAGAACATAAATGATGCCATAGAAGATAAAAATTGGATGATTTCTATGCAAAAAGAGTTAAATCAATTTGAAAGAATGAAATATGAGAACTTGTACCTAAACCTTTAAATCAAAGTCTTATTGACACTAAATGAATTTTTATAAATAAAATGAATCAAAATGGAATAATTGTTAGAAACAAAGCTAAGTTAGTAGCCAAAGGGTTTAATCAAGAATGAAGAATAGACTATGAAGAAACCTTTGCTCATGTGGATAGGTTAGAAGTCATTAGAATATTACTTGACTTTGCATGCTTTAAAGACTTTATTTTATATCAAATGGATGTAAAAAAAAATGCTTTTTTAAATGGTTTTATAATGGAAGAAGTCTATATTGAACAATCACTCGGTTTTGCAAGTTTTAACTTACCTAACCATATTTTCAAAATTAAAAAGGCTTTATGGTTTAAAATAAGCACCTAGAGTATGTATGAAAGGCTAAGCAAATTTCTTTTAGAAAATGACTTTAAAATGGGTAAAATTGACACAAAACTCTTTATTAAAACCAAATAAGAAGATGTGTTTATGATTCAAATTTATGTTGATGATATTATATTTGGTGCTATTAATGTTTCTCTTTGTGAAGAGTTTGCCAAGTGTATGCATTGTGAGTCTAATATGAGCATGATGGAAGAGTTTAATTTCTTTCTTAGACTTCAAATCAAACAACTAAAGGAAGAGTACATCTCCATCAACCAAGCCAAGTACATTAGAGATCTTCTTAAAAGGTTCAAGATGGAGGAAGCAAAACCAATTGGGACTCTAATGAGCTCATCCATCAAGATTTGACAAGGATGAGTAAAGTCAGTCCATTGACTCAACTATGTATAAAAGAATGATAGGTTCTTTACTTTATTTAATCGCTAGTAAACCCGATATTATGTTTAGTGTATGTTTGTATGCTAGATTTCAATCTTGTCCTAAAGAATCACACTTAAGTGTGACAAAAGAAATTTTAGACATCTGAAAGGAACAATTGACTTATACTATGGTATCTTAAGAGTGACTACTTTGAATTAATTGGATTTTTGGATGCCAACTTTACCAGTTGTAGAGTATATAGAAAAAACATTGGTGACATATGTCATTTATTACGACACTTACATATTTCATGGCATAGTAAGAAGCAAAACTGTTAGTAGCTTTGTCAACGATGGAAGCCGAATACGTATTAACCAATTTATGTCAAGCACAAATTCTTTGGATAAAGCAAACAATTAGCGATTTCGGTTTATCTTTTAAATAGGTTCGAATAAAATGTGATAATACAAGTGTTATAAGTATCTCAAAGATCTCATGCAACACTTTAGGACTAAGCACATTGAAACTAGACATCACTTTCTTAGAGACCATGTAAAAAGTTGATATAACACTTGAATTTAAAGGCACTAAAGATCAATTTGTCAATATATTTACTTAACCTCTAAGCAAAGACCCTTTTTTTTTTCTTTTAATGAGGAGAGAATTAGGGGTTATTTTTATTTGATTTAATCTTTTTTAATGTGCTTATATGACTTACCTATCTTATACACAACATCACATCTCATATCATTCTGAGCATACATAAGAAAGGTCAATTATTGACCAAAAATCAAAATTCTTGTGGCATTGGAGATAAAAAGTTGGGGATTCCTTCTTAGATAGGCAGAAGGAATAAATGAAGATTTTTTTTTCTTTTTTTCAAAAATCCTAAGTTGGTGAGCGCATTGACCAAAGTTGTCAATCGATTGGAATTGGTTGATCCGTTTGTTGAGATTGGTAGCTTAAAAGGCCTCCCCACACCTCATTTTTCTACCTCGTTCCCTCTAGTTTTTCAAGGGGTCTTGCCAATTCAGGGTTTTGGAAGAAAATTTGAGAGGTTTCATGTTTGATCGAGCTATTTGGACATTGTTTTGGAGAATTTTTTAGGGTTAAGGTTTTGGTTTTAGATGTTTCTCTCTCCACTTGAGCTTCTTTCTCAAGTCTCTTTGTTTCGTTCTTTGTTCTCCATTGCACCACATGGAGAGTTGGTTGATGTTAGGGCGCAGGACAAGTGCCCCATTGAGACTTTCGAGCCAAAGGCTTGCCGGAAAGCCATATTTGACATAAGCACCTTCACTTCAATTGAAGACTACCGAGTGAGACATTGCTTTTGTTCAACCACATTATTTTGACTTTCAAGAGTTGTTTATGAGGATGGGAGGATTCCTAGCTATTACTCTTCTGAGCTGATTTTCTCAACATTGCTCCACACATTATATTCCAAGATGAGATTTTATGTTGGAGGACCAATTTCATGTACATTGAGAGGTGTGGAGATTAATCTAAGTGTTGATGCGATTTGTTGCATTCTTGGTGTTCTTGTTATAAGATTGAGAGTTTACGAGTTCAAAACCTAGCCTATTATCCTAGTTTTTGTTGTTCAAAAGGTATTTTAGCACCTCTGCAAACTTCCTGATGCCAATCGGGTTGGCAAGCCATTTGTTAATGGCTTAACTATCATCGACTGCATGATTTATCACATGATTTTCTATTTATCATGCTAAAAGAAGGGTACAAGGATGACGTATCATACTTTGAGGTATTCCTAATTGATTCGATATTGACTAGGATCCTTTTGGCCACCTTATGATGCATCATATGATTGCTTGCTATGAGAACACCATTCATGTTCTTCCTTACACTTTCTTTCAAAAATGTTCAAGGAAGTTGGCATTGATTTATTCTGAGAGCGAGACATTGATGTCTCGAGTATCTATGACACTTACAATACATTTTCTATTGGATAGATGAAATTTGAGAAAACTCTAAATTATTCTTAGGTTAGGAAGATGGAAAAAAAAAAAAAACTACACTTGTTCCTCCTATGGTTGAGAAGGAGAATCACATTAGAAAAATGGAGGGAGGAGAAGAACCTCAGGATGATTAGGGTGTTCGCACCAAGAATATGATTCCTCCACCTTAAATAGAGCCTTTTCCTACTCAGACAAAGGTTGAGCTATTTGTCGATGGTGCATTTTCTAAGTCCATGCGCATAGAGACCATGTATATTGAAGGATCCCACTCTGAGCCATCATACACTGAGCATACATACATTGAGATACCTTAACCTTAGGCATTTCCTGTTCCCGACATGCCCCTTAGATAGACTTTGGTGTACAAATCAACTCTTTAGGGGCACGAATGGGAGAGATCGCCATTATTCATGATTTTCAATTCTACTCGGTAGAGGAATGATGGACCAGTACTAGATTGGGTTCATTTGTAGTATGAGCATTTTTACCATTGTTTTGATCAATATAAGGAGCGAGCTACTGCTTAGTATGAATAGCTGGTTGCTCGGATTGATTGTATCTCAAATCAATAAGATCAAATATATGATCACCTTGATCACATCATGACCACATTTTGATGGTTAGCATATTGAGATGATGGTTTATTTCTACTCTATGTTTCCTCCACCTCTTTCATAACCTTGAGGTTTAGTCGGAGCATCCTCTTGTTCATTTTTTATGTTGCTAAAGAATGAGATATTTCATAAGCATATATCTAGGAAGAAAGAGCTACTTTTGCATGGAGGATAGTAACTACTTGTACATACATCTTTTAGGCATGCTTGACTTATTCATGTATTTTGGATTTTTTTCTTTTTTATATTTGATCATATCCATGCTATTATATATATATATATATATATATATATATATATATATATATATATATATATATATATATATATATATATATATATATATATATATATATATATATATATATATATGCACATTATGGATTATCATACATATATCTAATTGTTCATCCTCCTTGACCAGTTTCCTTGATTGATGATTGATGGTTATCATTATAGCTTTTCTCATCTTTATAGAATGATCATGCACAAAGTTTCTATATTTGCCTATGGTTGATCATCCTAGTTTGCTTTGAGCTTTTACTATCGAATTGTTAAATTCCTTTGAGCTTTAAATTCTTGATTCTAGTATATGCCTAGTTTAAAAGGGAGATTTTATTTCTTCTTAGATAACTAAGGTTTGTCATCATAAAAAAAAAAAAAAAAAAAAGGAGAGATTGTTAGCTTAAGGGTTCTCCTAAGCACCTTTTGATGATAATAAATCATGGTTAGTTTACCAATGCCTTAAAATCAAGATGAGTTTTTAGGTTTTATTTAAGAAATTTGAATGGAAAATTAAGATAATCATCAAAAGATCAAAATAGTGCAAGTTTAAGTGTGCATGAAGACTATTCAAGCCTAGGAATTCTTTGTAAGGTGAACACTTGGATGCACCTAGGATTTTTATATAAAATCATGCATTACTTCATACTTAGTTTACGTATTAAAGTTAAAATTTTATTAAAACCTAAGTATCCTAACATGAACATTAGGTAAAATTATTTAAACTTGACCTACTAAAGTATCTAAAGACTTTGCCTAAGTGTTAGAAGAAAAATGAATTGAAAATGATAAGTTTCAGGTCTTATTTAATTTAGCTAACCGGTCCAAGACGGGACCAACCGACTCAATCGATTAAGGAACTGATCAACTGATTTCCCTTTCTCAGTCGAGGACTGGTTGAGGAATGGAAGTAATATTCTCTCATCTAGTAGCCTTACATTCCTAGTCGATGAGAGACCTTTCCCGGTTGAGGGAAAGCTTTTTTCAATTGAGGTCTAAACGAACTCTAATAGTCACCTACAATGCAATAAATGGTCAACGACTAATTAATCGATCAAATAGGAGTTTGACCAGGAGACGCCTATTAGAACACTTTTTGGCACCCAAGGTTGAAAACCTATAAATTGAAACCTCCACTTCATTTATGATATAGAAAACATCTACTATTAACTCCCCACCTACTTGTTTCTCATTAAAAGCTCTCATTTTCTCTTTTGGTGCATTGAATTCTCATTAGCAAATCATCCTAGTGCACCATTGTTTTTCATCTAGCTTTCATTGTACTTATTCATTAATGTGTTAGGTTGAATGCTCTTTTATTCACATTTATTGAAGAAAGAGTTTAAGTGTTAACTGTTTCAAGTTGAGGTATACTTGAAGAGAACTTGTAGTGCCCATTAGAGTCAAAATCAAGTGTAAAGGATTGGAAGCTTGGTTAAAGCTTTAAGTTAGAGGAACCCCCACTTGGGAGGAGTTTGAATAGAGTGGACATAAGTAATATTAGTTGAACCACTATAAAATCCGTGCTTGCTTTCTATATTCTCTTATCTTTTTACTTTCCTTACTATATCACTGTTTGTTATGAGATTTTCGAAAAAGTTTTGAAAAACCTAATTCACCCTCTTCTTGGGTGTTTTCTTCAATCAAAATTAGTTAGTTTCACATAAGATTTTGAATTAAATAAATGTGATCATACTTTTATATTTCAAAAAGTTTGTAAATGTTATAACAAACTTCTAAGAAAAAATAGCTCATTTGATGGGGCATATATTTTATCATAGTTTATTGTCCCAAAACTTATCCATAATTACACTCAAATGTTAGCTCATTTGATGGATTTTGCCCAAAAATCCTCTAAAAAATCCAAAAAATAGAAGTTTTCATATTTGATTGATAGAAGTTTTGTGATTATCTGTCCTAAAAAAGCACTAGAATGAGAGCAAATCTTCATTAGCTTTGAATGATATGAAACTTAGTGTACATAGTTGATGTTTTCATTTTGGTATGTAATTACATGAAAAAAATGATAGTTTCATAGGAAGAATGTTGTAATGAAAGAATGGAGACTTCAAAATTTTGATTAAAGCCATTGAGAGTTTTGGGATGGAGTGGGGGTGCAAACATAGATAACCCCAACAAAGAGTTCTACTACTACCATCCAGTGTTTGAAAAATTACGGGTGGTGGTCGAAACGAAATCAGCCACTGATAATCGGTCTGGCAAAAAATCATAAAAAAAAAATCAGTGATTTTGTCGATATATCGGTATTTACCGGCTCTTTTGCCTATTTTTTGGGAAATTTTCCCATTTTTTCGGGTCAATTGACTGATAGTCAACGTGCCAAGCTGCCCTGCCTTCTGCTGCCTGCGCCCGAACCCAGGCTAAAAGGCTTGGGTTCAAGCCAGGTTGCAAATGGCCATGTTCTCACTTGTTAATATATAATTATAATAAATTTGTTAAAGTTCATTATTTAAAAATAAATAAATTAATTTTAATTATTTTATTTTAAAATTTATTTAATTAATTAATAAATGTATAAAAATCATCATTGTAATTTTCTGAATAAGTATTTTTTTATATCATTTATATGATAATTAAATATTAAAAATCATATATGCATTCTCATTTATTTTATATTATTGAATGCGTTTAAATTAGATAAATTATAATTTTAAAGTTTGGGAGTTAAGGTTTTTCAATCTAAGTTCAATTTAAGTTACATTAATAATTTAAACGACCTGAAACTTAGATTTAATATTTTTGAGATAAGTAGTTTTAATATAATTTAATTGAAACTACTTTTAATAATATTCCAACAATTTATTAATAGAGAAATATTGAAAAATATTACCTAGGTTAAACAATTGATTATACAAACCCCGTAAGGTTTCTTCTAGCCTTCTAAATTTATTTAGAATTATTAACATTTATTTTTGTTAAGATAAGAATATTTTTGAAATAAGATTCAAATATCATACTAAGATACTAGTGAAGTACAAGGTTTAAATTAAGAAAGTACCTATAATATATTTCACTCAAACTTAAAATAAAGTTAAAATACAATACATTTTATTCAATTCCCATAAAGTCATGTTTAGTTGCTATATAACATGAGATATGATAAGAAATAAGATATTATATCTTGTTTCAAGTTTAGTTCATGATGAGATAAAATAAGTTATTTGATTACTTATTTTATTTTATGTTCAACAAATATGGAATAGGATAAGTGGTAAGATATATTATCAAATTTTTTTAAATATTTGAAATATAATAATCTCATATTAAGATATGAGATGTAAATATCTCATTATTTTTTTTATCAATTTTTTATTTTTTTATATACTCATTTTGTAAAATAAATTTTTTTATTATAAATTAAATTTATGGTTAAAAAAATAAAAAAATTAGAAAATAAAATAATATTAATATTTGATATATAAATTATTTTTATATTTTAAAAAACATAATATAAAACTTTTTTTTTATAAAGTTTAAATATTTTGAACATGAATATTCTTAAATATAAGAAAATTTTCATTTTAAAAAAAATAGAAAATATTGGAATATGATATAATTTTTATTTTAAACATTAAAAATAACATATATTCTATATATATATATTTTATTTCACAAATTAAATATAAACATAATATAACATAACATATCTCATTAGATATATTACCTTATAATATCATGTTAATATGATATGCATATCCAAGGATATCATGTCTTATTGAAAATCATATCTTAAATATTTATTTTCTATTTAATGGAATATGATATCATAGAATATTTATTTTCTATCTAATACCTACCAACCAAATATAGCCTAGAAATTTAAACTTTTACTATTTTCTTTACAAAACAAATATATGTAGGAAATTAGGAGGAGGTCTCTATGAGACCATTTTCACTGAACAAAACATGAAAGGCAATACAATTTCCTTAATAAATAAATACATTCACAAATCTGATTCAGAAAGGCCTAAAACAATGCCATGGCCTACTGACAACATTTTTTTTTTAAATTTTTGGAATTTCCAAAACATAAATGATCACAAGATGCAATTCCCACATGGATCAATCTTGTTAGAGATCATATAAAAAAAATCATGAAAATTCACAAACACACAAATGGACAGAAGATCTGATCATGGAGCTGTGAGGCCCTAGTCATTGTCATCAATCAACAGAACATCAGCAGCAGCAGCAGCGCCACCTGTTAAAGAACATGGCATGCCCTCTTTTTTCGCTTTCGTTTACTGAGCTTCGGAGGCTGCAGAACCACCTTGATTGCAGCATCAAACACTGCCTTCACGTTCTGCATTTCAACAGCAAAGTAAACTCATATTAACGTCTGCATTCAGAGCCGGCTTTGATCAATGGCCTCTAATGGCAATGAGAACTGCATAGATATATTTACCCAATTCAAGTATCTTTGATGAAAAAATAAGAGTCAAGGTGACAAGACTGATTTTCAGGGAGTTGCTTTTAGAGCAATTTCCAGGCAAAAGGTTAAGTTGGGAAATAACTACAAAAGAAACCATAGCTTTTAAGTAAGCATCTTGTATTAAGCTTTCGTTTTTCACATATGTTTGGATCTTGGAAGGACTGAGGAGAAAAGAAAGAGAAGAGAATAGATTGAAAGGGGACCATTTTTTTAACAGTACTGAAATAATTCCCAAAAGAAACTGAGTAATGCCTCCAAAAGAGTCACTTTTATCTTATCTTTTCCTCAAAAGCATCACAAGGAGACCTTTCAAATGGCCATTAAAAGTGGTTTTTCCTTGAAGTTGCTTCGAATATATCCAAATAGAATGCACTAATCAGTTGGTCCCAACTTTCATTTTCTATGGACACACCACCCCGAGCAATCAGAAAGCCGAATCATAGCTAATAGAAAACTCAATTTTAGAACTTCTAGTTTAAGAAATACGCTCAATATAAAATGAACCTGCTGTGTTTTGGAGCTGCACTCTATGTATGCCAATGCTCCTATTTGCTTCTTTAGTTCTTCACCCTGGCAATTTCAAAATTCCGAGGAAAAAAACAAAGTTAGGAATCTCCAAATTGGCTACACTTTGAACCTATGCGTGCTTTTTCAAGATATATTGTTCATGGGAGTACCTATGACTCCATGCAAGGTTGTCGTCTCATGAAAAAGAAAAGGAGAGAATATCTTTTTCTCATTCACACGCAGATGGGACAAGCAAGTGAAAAGGGATATATATTCTTTGTTGTCCTTTGCTGGATGATAAGTTTCATAAAAATACAAGACTTTTTGTTTGACAGCTTAATTGAAGATGAGAGATTCAGCACATTGGATATGCTATGTCAAGCCATGTAGTAATTCCTAGTTGATTGCGATTCACTGATTTGTTTCCACTTCCTTTTGTTTCTCCCTATGGTTGTAAAGAAAAAGTGGACAAGGAAAAGAAAATTTGGAACCTTTTTAGAAACTGAGGCAACCCCAAGTAGTTGAAAGATTCCAAATTTTCTTTTCCTTTACCTTGTTGTCAATCAGTCAATGATAGTTTCACTGCACAAGTTTTTTCCAAGTTTTGTTTGGATTGGAACTTTTTAACCTTCCAAAGGTAACACATATAGTAACATGTTTTGTGGCAGTGGTGGAAAATTCTACCCATTATTTTGCCCAAATATCATAGTTCCACAAATGATAATGGTAATGATAAGAATAAAAGTCACCGATGCTTGCGGAAATGAAGAAATAGCAAAATTGGATGTGCACCTGTTCTGTTGAAATGGTACACGCCCCTGGATAATCCATGTGGAACTGCTTATCTTCTTTCAAATCTGCCATCCAAATGAGACTCTATTACATACAAAACAACACGGAGAGAGCTCCAATCTTGCCCTCCTTTAAATCTTCACGAGTCACCACTCGGGCCCCTATGCTCTATGCATATGTATACATGGAAACAAGCCTCACAAAAAAAAAGGGGGGGTTTGGGGGGGATGGGATGGGAACTTTGTCACTCTATCAAATTTAGTATTTTCAGCAAAATACCCTCAATAACTCAGACCGTATTGGGAAGCTTCATCTAGAAGAAACAACATAGTTTTGGCAATACCAATGACCAAAAATGAGGAGTTATTGAGGATGAATAATTGTTCACCTAGTTTGGTCCCCACGAGAACAATGGGCACTGATGGGGCATAATGTCTCAGCTCTGGTACCCACTTCTCCAGCATAAGAAAAGGCAGAAAGCAAAGGAAACACGACATAAAAAAGGAATCAGAAAAGAGAACATGTAAAGAGAATTGGCTAGCAAAAGAAGAGAGAAAGAAATATTACTTTTTTCGATATGTTTTCAAAGCTAGGCCTACTTATAAGAGAGAAGGCAAGGAGGAAAACATCAGCTCCTCTATAACTCAAAGGCCTTAGCCTGTTATAGTCTTCTTGACCTGCATACATTGTTCAAAACATCAGAAATTTCGCTCATCTTTTACCTTTTATCGGCCGCTTTTTCAACATAAAACGATTCACTAGATATCAACTAATTATTTCTTTTTGACAGAAAAGCAAAAGATTAATATAGGGTGTTAGGAAATTCCATGGAAACATATTGCCTTTGTTCTTTACTGAGGAATTTTCTAGTCTCTTCATCATATGAATACCTACAACCATATGTTGTCATGTAATGACATTTTCTCTCTTCTTTTTTCCCTATTCCTTTCTCTCTTTTCCGGGATGAATTTTGTGCTATCAAATTGTTGCAGAAGACGGGATCACTCTGTTTTTTCGTGGACATCCAGATATAAATGATGCATTTCTCAATTCTGATAATCAAGAACTGGAAATACTTTAAAGTAAAAGAATCCAGTCAAACAAGTATATGGGGCTTGTTCAGTTGATCCCTCCTCCTTTTTTCCTTTTGTGCTTTCCTTTTTTCAATTGGCTTTCATAACATGTTTCATTCCCTTGAAGTTATGAGGGTGCTTAGAAATCCTTTATGCTTTGTTTGGCTGCTGAGAATTGGGAGGGGAAGAAACGAAATTTTGAAAATTTTCCATTTTGAAGGCAGAACTTCACAGGCAAGGACCCTTTTCTTTTGTCAGAGAAGAAGAAATTAGAAACTTCAACAGATCTCATTATGAGACCAAAAATAACTTGGAAAAAAATTTCTTTTCATCATGAAACAATTGACCGAAACCAAGATCAAGTCTTATATTCTAATTAATGTAATACACAAGAAAAATGACGAGGATGATGGATACCAACACTGTGTTTGGATGCTGAGAAAAATGTAGGAAAACAAATTAAGATTTTGAATTCTAAATTTTATGATTTTGCAAGAAACACCCACTCCGGTGTGCCTAAATCAACTAATTGGGTTTGCTTTCCTTATCTTTCTCAGCCACCAAACAGGGATAAAAAAGGAAAATTAGAGCATTTACCAGCAGTATCCCAGAGACCCAGATTAATAGTCTGCCCATCAGCCAAAACATTGGCACTGAAATTATCAAAAACAGTTGGAACATAGTCCTGGCAAGAAAAAACAACCCCAAAAAAGCAAAACTCATAAGAACTAGGAAATCAAACAGAAAAAGAAAAAGAAAGTGAAAGAAAGTTGTGAATTACAGTTGGAAAGAAAAACAAAAACTCCAACCCACAAAGCAAAACCCACAAGATGAAATGTACTTTCATAGAACTACAGTTGGGAACCCATGAGAATTCAGAAATCAAATGCACTTGACAGAAAAAGAAAAAGAAAATGAAGGAAAGTTGCGAATTACAGTTGGAAAGAGAAAACAACAACCCACAAAGCAAAACCCATGAGAATTGAGAAATCAAAGGCAATAACAAAAGGAAAATGGAAGAAAGTTGTGAATTACAGTTGGGAAGGTGTTGCTAGTGTAGGAGATGAGAAGGCAAGTCTTCCCAACAGCTCCATCTCCAACTGTCACGCACTTAATGAACCTGCTTGGTACTGTACTCATTTGATCACTCCCACCAACAACTCTCTCTCTCTCAAACTTGACTTTCCTTCTCACAAATTTGTTTTCTTTCCCTGTAGTTTATGGCAATTTAGCTCCCGCTACAACTCCTTTTCAGGGAACTCTCATTCTCTCCATCACTTCATCACAGATTCCCAGCTTAAATTGTAGAGAGAGAGAGAAAAGTTGGAAATTTTCTATGAGTTTTTCTAGGCAAAAAAGATCTGTAGTGACTTTATTTTGAGCTGTCAGAGAGGCAAAAGGAGGAAAGAGAGGCAACCAGGCCCCAGGTGATGTGTATGACAATGCGTTTTCAAACAATAATTATAACTGAAGGGTTGTTTTGAATACGAGTCACCTTTGGGCTTCCTAAATTTTCTCAAGTTTTGTGGAGATTTTATTTAATATTTAAAAATTAAAATTTACATTCTATTATAAATAAGTAAAAAATATAAAAATATAAATAAATGAAACTCCATAATAAAACAATTAAATTTGAAGGTCTACTTATAACATCAATTATTTAGACTTCCTTCCACATTATTTCTATTCAAAATATTTTTAATAAAAATATTTTTTAAAAAATACTATAAATAATTTTTTAGATTTTAAAATTTTTATTAAACACCTAATTTTTTTTTTTTAAAAAAAAAACCCAAATATTTCAATATTTTAGAGCAAATGTGGCCATTCAATCATGCAATCCACTTTCCTTTTCACGTGTAAGTTCATAATTTTGCAATTGACAAAAGAAGGGTTGACTTCAATTTGAATCAAATGCATAAAATTATAAGATTAAAGTTATTTTTTTTAAATATTAAGTTGTTTAATAATGGTCTTGAAACAATGTTAGAGCATGTGTAGTAGCATTAATTTTTTTTTTTTTTTTTTTTTATAAAGAGAAAAAAAATAATTTAGAGAATTTTGAAAAAGTATGGATAAGATTGAAAAATTAAAATTCTAATAGCATATCTTAGAATAATTAATTTAAACATTTTACATTATTTATTTTTTAAGAGAAGAGAAAATGAAATTTTATATTGACTTTGTGAGTCACTCATATTTTTTATAATATAGTTTTTGTTGTATATAAATAGAAATTATGAGAGAAAACTCTTGGAAATTCAAATTCGAACTCTTGCCCTGACTCACGATTTGTGATTTTATTTTTAATTTCCTATAAATATGGTGATATTTATTGATATTTGGTTTAACTTCTTAATATCCTCCATTAACATTTTAATAAATTAAATTGAAACATTTTATTTTTATTTTTTATTATAATAATGCATCATGATTTTAGACCTACCTTCAGTACCTACATTACCAAATCCATTAATTTTTGTAGCTAGCTTAGGGCGTTTCTTAAAGTCATATATTTTGCAATATTTATTAAAGTATTACCTAGTTATTTACTTGTTACATTTTTTATGAACCCTTTATGCTATGTTTAATTTCAAAAAAATATCGAAAAAGGAAAAAAATTATGTTAAAGAAATGATGTTATATATGTTTGGTTTTCTTTATGAAAATTATGAAAAATAAATAAAAAAGATTAAAATTAATTAGAAATTTATATATTTTAAAATTATTTAATTTTTAAATAAAAATCTTATAATAAGCGAAATGAGTTTGAAGTAATATATAAAAATAATTTATTGATTTTAAATCTTTTTTTTTTTATTTTTTTCTTTATTTTCTTTCCCTCAAATTTTTTAAAAGCTAAACATAGCCCTATAGTCTCTAATCACTCATCCTCAAGCATAATATGTTCCATTTTTTATCTGTCAAAATTTTAGCTTAAAGTTGAAGTGACCTAGTGAATCCAATTTTTCATTTAGACGGGACATTAAGCTTCATTTTGAACCGAAAAATTATCAAATAATCTTGCAAGTTTTAAAATTTAAAGATAGTTTTTTTCTATAATTCCCATATATGGAATCCATAAGTTTCACATGATAACAATAACTTTTCTATAGGTTCTTTGAAATTTTGCAATTGATTTTATCATTTCAAGCTAGATTCAATAGAAGGGTTGAACAACATAAGGTCAATATTCTCATTTTCTTCATTATGAATATGAAAAACATTTGTAATCTTCATCCTTTTAGCAATAAGGTACTCACAATTGGAGTCATCTTTAATCACCAAGAATAAGAAAAATTTTATTTTTGTAATAAGATTTAATTTTTGAATCCAATTTAGGGTTTTAACTCTATAGTTTTAGTCCTAGTCAACAAAAAATAACAAAATTCTCATTCGTTGAGAATAATTGTAAAATTATTGGTGTACTAACTTGTCTTCCTTTTTAATAATAATAAAACATATCATTTATTTGCCTTTAGAGCATATATTTGGGCTCCAAATGATAACTCTTATAAAATGTCAGGCTTGGCTAGACTTGACAATGTGCTCAATGTAAGGTCGATTGTTTGTAGTGTGGATGGTCCTACTATATCTACAATTGTCTATGTTAAGGGTGGAATGGTATCCTCTGAAGGTGGAGTACTTTGAGCAAGTGAGGGTATGGTTGTGTTGGGGGCTGAATAGCATCCTCTATAGGTGTACTCTAAGCTAGTGAAGGTGTGATATCAAAAGGAGACTCATTTGGAATTAATTATTCATCTCTTTTAAAAGTATGATATGATGTAACAATGTCAGTTTTCGATTTCACTTTACTATTGCAATTTTGTATTATGGTTTATTTGAACATTCAAACCTACATCACTTAAGTTGTATATGAGGTCTTAGGTGCATTAGGAGTTGCATAAAAAATCTAAGTCATGAAATTCTTATTAGTTGATGAGTAGTTTATAATTGGTTCATAGACTTAGGCAAATCTAATTGAGACTATAGTTGATTGGAGCTAAAAATGTGTGCTCTAAGGACACATATATGGAATGAATTATGCAATATAAAGGTTCAACTCACCCAACATAACTTAAATTGTTGTTAAAACCTTAGTCATTGAACTAACATATATCTTTAGCTAGATTTCAAGTTTAAAGTATGTATGAAAACTATACAAGTTGCAAGAATTGTTTTCAACTATGGTAGAAAATGGCCTAAGTATGTTTAAAAGGAGCTCCAAGAGTTGTGAAGCATGATTAGAGCTTTAACAAATGTAAATGAATCAATGCACAACATGAGAGATGACAAATGAAAGTTATGGAGAGATATAGAGGGCAAAAAAACATAAGAAAGAAGGTTGGACGCCATAACTTGAAGTTCAACATGGTAATTTGAATTTAAAATATGGTAGCAACACATTCCTTCACTTTGAAGTGAATTCTAGAGCACTTCCTAAGATCATTTTTAGGCAAGCTATATATCTTTCAAATCTTGAAAGTTAGGAATCCAACACTTCAAGTGGTTTGCATATCAGAGTTGAAACGAGTGGTTGATTAAAGTCAACTAAGAAAAACATATGTTGATTTTGAATTCGGAATTCTGAATTGAAATTGGAACTAGTGATTTTGAAACCAATTCAAAATTCTCAAAATTTTGAATCCTTCTACTATCAGTTTGGGGAAACCAACTTCCCAATTCAAAATCCAACTTGAAAATTGGCTAAATTTGAATTAGGCCACTACTATTTTGATCCAAAGCCTCTTTTATTTCGAAATTTGCACTCCATCAACCTTAAGTGGGTTTGGATAATTGAAAATTGCAATTTTATTATTTTAAATTATTTTTAGGTACTTCTTAAGGAATAAGTGCCCAATAAGAGCATGCACGTGTTAGTTCTTACCTTGATTATAAAAATTCAAATTTTAGGTTTTGTGAGAACTTCTTAGAGAATTCTTGAATTTTCTTAAGAGACAAGAAGGATCTTAGTTGGTTTTTCTTCTTGTTATTATTAATCTAAGTATTGCTTATATATATTTTTTTTAAATTCAAAAATGGTTTTTTATCTTTCATTTATGATTTTTTTTGTGGATGAAAGCACAACCATAAGAGGCTAAAAAGCCATCTTGGATTATGAAATATGAAAACTAAGGTAGTGCCAAGGGGAAACAATGGGTGTAATTGGAACTAATGGTGGGTTAAATGAAAGGTTAAAACATTAGCATCAAAATCAAAATACCCTCTAATGTCAATTTGAATTTAGGAATGGTGCAATTGCCCATTCCTTGATACAAAAAGTTATTGGTAATTCTTGATCTCTAGTTACTTGAGATTTTGATATTGTTACCTACCTTAAGGCAAATCTATATAAAGTGCTAAAAGGCTAAATCTTAGACGTAAACCCAAATTTCAAATTTATTAATCTATTTGGTATTTTATAACGGAATAAAATACTAAATGCTAGGATATGATACAACCCTAACTTATGGAGCTCAAGTTGGATCTCTTTTGATTGTACAATTTGAATAACTTAAGATAAACTAAAATTAATACCCTTATTTAGCCAAAGGCCTATACTTGGGGCACTATAAAAATTGTAGTGACTCGTTCCCCAGTTTTTCTTGGCTAGAGTTGATACATAAAAAGACTTAGTATTTTGGACAATAGGGAATTGCACTTAGAAGTACACCTCTTAATTAGAGGGATAAATGTTTTGTTCAGATTTTATTTGTTGTTTAAGTTTAAAGTCATTACACAAGTTTATTCCTTTGACAATTATTATACTTATGATTTCTCCATATGTTAACTTATCATACGGAATTTGTCTATTAAATTGTTCTCTTATCTTAATCCTAATATTTTTTGAATTTTTTTTTGGTAATACTCACATGAATTTTTCTTTCCAAAAGGATTGGTTATAATATGATCTTAACATGACTTTGGTTAGGAACATATCCTTATACCACCTAAAATCTTGAAATTTTGGACACTTAATGTTGATTAATAGATCTTTTGTCTTATCTTTAATCTTGGATGGATCTCCTATGAAGTGTTTAGAGATGAAAAAAATTACAGTAGCCATTACATTCTCTATATCTTCCCTTCTTCATCCTTAACTATTTCGTTGTCTTCATTTATCCTATAGGCTTTTAACATAACATTCTTATCTTCTTGCATGAGATAGTTATCCCACCATCCATTCAACTAACTTGTAAAACCAACAATGAGTGTTTGGGCAACAACATGATCTAACAATCTATTGTTTAACTTATAGGTTGTGTTGACCATAGTTATTTCTTGAAGTTTTGTGAGTATATTATACTCAATCATACCATTTATGTTCTATTCATAAATAGTTCTACTAGTATAAGAAGCTTGAGTGTATTGATTTCTTTCCCCATATTACATATCAGGAAATGTTGGCCTAAGATAAAAATTCCTAGCATTGGAAGTGTCCTGGTTATGGAAATTTCTTGAAATTTCTTGGTTTTGAGATTCCTTAATATCTTAATGAGTTCATCAACTCTAGTGTCTGAACTAATTCTCTCACTAATAGCATTAACTCTTCTTGCATAAGAAGATTGTGGTGTCTTTGGGACACTTAAACTTTCTTTTACTTTTTCAGTTATTCTTTTTACTAAGTGAGTGTTTGGCAAATCAATTTAACAATTTAAAATGACGTAATAACTCATTTAAGTCATTATGTAAATTAAGTATACTTGGTAAAATAACTTAATAGTATGTCTTAAAGTCAAAAACAACTTTAAGTAATAAGTAAAAATAATTAACTTATTATTAAATCCACATCTTCATTTTTTTTTTTATCCTCATTTTCCTTAGTTACTTCCATGATATCTTTTTCTACTCCACGACATCTCCATCTTTACTTGACCTCCTTTACCCTAGTTATAATTTATGAAAATAAATATGTTAATTTGATGATTTAAATAAATTTTAAGTTAAATTTATAAAATAAAAAATCTTAATAATTAAAGTAAAAAATTAAGTAATAAGTTTTAAGTAAACAACTTAAGTATAATTTAACTTAAAGTTAACTTAAATCATTAAGTAATAAGTATTAGGTTTTACCAAACACCCTTTAAGTCTTAATATATTTGTTGGATTTTCTTGAAATTTCTTAAAGAACTTGAATGGCTTAAATAAAGGCTTATTATCTTTCTTAATAAAGGTTGTCTTAATATATATATATATTTGAATTACCTCCTTAATTAACTATACTGAGTTGATCTCCTAATGTCTTAAGAAACACATTATTATAGTATTTTGTTCCTTAATTTTCTAAATATCTATTACACTAGTAGTTCCTTTATCCTTAGTCTTAGTCTTAAAGGGTGATGCTCTTATTATTGTTCCATTGATGTTCTTATCTATCTTAACTTTGGGGGATGAATGGATTCTATGATAGTATTATCACTAGTTTTCCATTATTTAGTTTTTATTGAAGTGTTTTTAATACACTTAACAAGGCATTTTGGGTATTCATCTTACTTAAAGGGTTCAAACCATTGCCAAAATTTAACATGCATTTGACGTTTTCTTAAATATCCATAAATCTCTTCTCAATAAATAGTTCTTATTACTCTTGGGACCTTGCTAAAGTACCATTCTCTTTTTCCTTATTTCTTTTGAATAGAAGTCTTGTCTTAAGATTTCACTGTTAATCTTAAAATCTTGTTCTATAACATTAATCATTTGGGAATATGTGGAGGACATATTTGGTGATTCTTAGGTAGACTTTCTATTTTTTGAATAGAAAGGTCTTGCTAAGTTAGTGTGACTCCTGACACTAGACAAATTAATGTTATCGGGATTTGTATATGTGGATCATTCTTCTATCCTAATAGTTCTTGTTGGGATAAATGAGCATGATGCTTTAGAAGGTTTATATCATGAAATTCTAGGGTTCCTAGAATGTCTGAAAAAGTTAGAGACACCAAATCTCATCCTTTGTCTGGATATTAAACTATTTGTTCAAAATTTTATATTCTTTGTTCTATGAATGGAACAATATTGGTGAAATGTCATGCTTCTAGAAACTCAATTCCATTCTAGATGATTTTTTTTGGGATGATGAAGTTGGACTTATGAAGTGAATCTATCACTCTCTAAGGACTAGTGCATAATGCTCCAAGTTCTACACTAGTAGTCATGCTCTTGTAAGCAAATATTATTATGATGGAAACTAAATTGTTTCCTTGCTTAAACTTGAATCTATGGGTCTTAACATGGAGGACAATTGAATCTATAATGTCAACATCTCTTATCTTATTATGAAATTAGGGGAACATTAGAAGTAAATAGGACCATCATTTAATCCTGCTTGAATTGCCCAAATAATAGAATCTTGGTAATCAAGATGTCTACTATCCCCTAGACACATGATGATTGAGGCGTTTAAGCCTATTCTAGTTAAAGGTTTGACTACTACTTGAGTCATACCAAAATGTATGAAGCTGTAGTCCTTCTTGTTTTTCTCTATGGACTTACTATCTAAGACCCTTATTACTTGATCATCTTATTAAAATCTTGTTAAGCATATTAATATCCACCTTGAAAGATGATTGTGGTAGTCAAGAATCTGAAGATTCCTCCACTAACTATCTTCTGGATAATGGAGATGAATATAAAGGGATTATCCCTCATAACAAATGATCAAGATAATCCTGTCTCAAGTTAGCTTTAAGGTCCTCCACCTAAATAAAGTCATCAAAGTCAAGAAAACAATAGTTCTTGTTGGCTCAGATTCTTCATTGACAACTTTAAGTCAAGTTATTTATTTATTTTTATTACTTTAAACTTTAAGCATAAGCAGGTATACAAGTTTGGAATGTTGTTAGGGCTATGGCATAATTTGGTACACTTCATATGTATTGTTGACCTATTACCTAACAAAACTAAATTTTAAAGCTATGTGAGTTTAATAAAATTTTAAAAAAATTCTAAATGAACTAACATAGTTATCTTCATTATTATTAAGTAAAGATGTTATTAGAGAAAAAAAGACATAAATAATTAAGATAAGCGATCCTTAATTTTTTCTCAAAAAAAAAATATTTATCTTTATTTATTACTTTAAGTTATTTTTAATATGTTTGATAATTTTTTTGAAAACATGTAATGAGTTCAAAGTTCAAATATTTCTCTTAATTAAGCTTTTATGAAAAAAAAAAATCAAAATCAATGTGAAGTTTCGATAGGCCTCATTGGGCTTAGAAAATGAGAAACAAGTTTCCTACAAGCCTTGTTGTGCTAAAGAACGAGAAAAACTAAAGGAATCCAAAAGCCAATGGGCTTAGAATAAAATGATGTCATCTATGGGATTTAAACCAATGCCCTTTCATACTAGAACCTAAATTTGGTGCCGTAGACTGCTCGAGCAAATTATTAAATGAATGCAATTTCACATAAAAATTTTGATAATTCACTATGGGTGTCTAGGAAAGGAGAGACAAGTTTCTCATGGGCCTTGTTGGGGTAGAAAAAAAAACATTAAATGGGCTTAAAGGAATCCAAATGCCCACGGGCCACAATAGAATAATGATAGTTATGGTATTTGAACCTATGCCCTTTCGGACTAGACTAAATTTGTCACCTTAGACCACTCAACCAAACTATTGAGTGAATATAATATCACATAAAAATGATCATAATTCAATTATAGATGTTAAGAAAAACATAAACAAGTTTCTTTTGGGCCTTGTTGGACTAAAAAAAATAAAGAAACACTAAATAAGGCTACAGCAATAAAAACCTATGGGCCTTAATGGGATTTGAACTCATGCCTTTTTGGACCAATGCCTAAATCTGGCACCTTAGACCACTCGACCAAACTGTTAAATGAATGAAATTTCACATAAAAATTTTAATAATTCAATATGGGTGCCTAGGAGAGGAAAGATAAGTTTCTTATGGGCCTTGTTAGCAAAAACACACACACACACACACACACTAAATGGCTTAGAGAAATCCAAATGACTAAGGGCCACAATAGAATAATGACAACTATGGGATTTGAACCCATGCCTTTTCGGACTAGAGCCTAAATCTGGCACCTTAAACCACTTGGCTAAACTATCAAATGTATACAATTTCACATTGGAGAAAGAATTTTTTGCCATTGACTTTATTGGGCCAAGAGAAAGAGAGAAGAAAAAAAGAAAACACCAAATGGAACTAAAGAAATCCAAAAGCCCATGGACCATTATGACAACTATGGGATTTGAACCCATGCACTTTCAGACCAGAGCCTAAATTTGGTGCCTTAGACCACTTGACTAAACTATTAAGTGAATGTAATTTCACATAAAAATTATCATAATTCAATTATGGGTGCCTAGGAAAACAAAAACAAGTTTCTCTTAGGCCTTGTTGGACTAAAAAAAATAGAGAAACACTAAATAAACCTAAATTAATAAAAACCCATGGGCCTTAATAGAATAACAACTGTGGGATTTGAACCCATTCCCTTTCGGACCAAAACCTAAATCTAGTGCCTTAGACCACTCGGCCAAACTATCAGATGAATACAGTTCATATTGGAGAAAGAAGTGTTTGCCATGAACCTTATTGAGCCAAGAAAGAGAAAAAAAAAACACTAAATAGACCTAAGGAATTCAAAAGCTTATAAACCATAATGACAGTTGTGGAATTTGAATCCACGCCCTTTTGGACCAGAGCCTAAATCTGGTGCCTTAGACTACTAAGCCAAACTATCGAGTGAATGTAATTTCACATAAAAATTATCATGATTCAATTATGGACACTTAGAAAAAACAAAAACAAGTTTCTCTTGGGCTTTATTGGACCAAAAAAAATAAGGAAACACTATAAGGCCCAAAAAAAATAAAAAAACACGAAATAAACCTAAAGGAATAAAAGCGTATGGGTCTCAATAGAATGACAGTTGTGGGATTTGAACCCGTGCCCTTTTGGATCAAAGCTTAAATCTTGCATCTTAAACCACTCAACCAAACTATCAAATGAATATAGTTTTACACTAGAGAAAGAAATGTTTGCCATGGACCTTATTGGGCCAGGAAAAAGAGAAAAGAAATAAGGAAACACTAAATAGACCTAAAGGAATCTAAAAACTCATTGACCATAGTGACAATTGTGGGATTGGAACCCATGCCTCGCCCTTTTGGACTAGAGCCTAATTTCGATGTCTTAGACTACTCAGCCAAATTGTCAAGTGAATGTAATTTCATATAAAAATTAACACAATTCAATTATAAGTGCCTAGAAAAGCATAAACAAGTTTCTTTTTTACCTTGTTAAACAAAAATAAAAATAAAAATAAAGAAGCACTAAATGGGCTTAAAGGAATAAATGCCTATGAGCCTCAATAAAATGACAGTTGTGGGATTTGAAATCACATCCTTTTGGACCAAAAACTAAATTTAACACCTTAGACCACTCAACCAAACTGTCGCATGGATATAATTTTACATAAAAATTATCATAATTCAATTATGGGCACTTAGAAAAGCATATTAAAATATTGTTAATCTTATTAGGTACAGGATACCTAATCCATCTTAATGCATCATTAAAAGACTTATAATTACAAGCCTAGGTGTACCCCTTTCTAGTTTTGCTTGTTTCTAAACATAGAAGGTTGAACAACTCCAAATGGATATGGATTTTCTTATCAAGAAGATCTTGAATCTCTCTTTTGCAATATGTTAGCAATTCTTGATTCATTTGGATTAGCATTGCTTTAGTCAAAATATTTTTCTCAATAAAGTTTGGAACATAAGGTAGTTCTATCTCATGTTTATTCCTAAGCCAGAATGAATTAGGATTTTCTGAACATACTTCTCTTGTTAGTTTTTCCTTGAATTTTTCTAAGACATCTTGAGTTTTCTTCATTTTTAATTGTTCTTCAATTTTCTAATAACCCACCTCTTGAACTAAGGAGTTAATGTGATTTTCCTTGATCTTGATTTTTCTTGAAATGGTTGTGGATCTTAACTCATTTATGTTGAGGATAAGCAAACTCAAAAAAGAACCTCATGTCGAAGGAGTTTTGTTCTTAAACCTTAACTAGCTACTTTAGTAATAGGGTATATAGTGTTTAGGAAAGGTGTTCCAAAAATTGTTTCTTCTTTTAAATTTTGAACCAAAAGAAAGGATTGTTTGATACATATCTCTTGATTACAAATATGTGGTTTAGATAATTTGTAATTAATCTTAAGATAGTTTGTCATCTTACAAAATATGCCTAGAAACTATATTTTTAATATATTTTTGCAAAAACGATTTGGTTGATTTGTAATCAATTTCAAAAACTTTTGATTTAAAAAATCATCTTGAAATTTTGAAATGCATAAAACAATGCTTAATTTTTTATTTTTTTTTATGGTACTGTAATTGAGTTGGGCTTGATTCCCTATTCCTGAAGTGAATCTAACCAATCTCTCCTTATCACCATTTTTTTTGCTTAAGGATTCCACCATAACCTATTTTCGAAGCATCTATTTCAATAATCTTAAAGGCTTTAAGATTAGCTAAGGCTAAACATGACAAAGGCTTAACTCTAGACTTAATAATTTTGACAATCTTAGTGTGTTCCTTATTCCATGGTACGAGGTCTTTCTTGAGTTTTTTTTTTTCTTAATGGGGCACATAATTGACTTATTTATTAAGGAATTTTGACACATAATTAAGGCTTCCTAAGAAATATTGTAATTGTTTCTTATCCTTAAATCTCATCTGGGAATTTATCAGTGAACTAGATTGACCTTTGAATAGGAATTATGGTTTCATGGTAAATATGATGACCTAAGAATCTTATCTTTGTCTGGAAAAGATTAATCTTGGAGGCAGATAAACTAAACCATTTTCCTTAACAGTCCAAATAAATTTATTAAGATGTTTTCAGTGTTCTTCAATTGATGAAAAGTTATACCAAAACATCATCAATGCAAACAATGATGATATTTGGAAATTAATTAAAGATTTAATTCATTATGTTTTGGAATCCTAACGAGACATTTTTAAGTAAAAAAGTCATTACATTCCATTCATAATGTCCAAAGGGTATTGTAAAGGTTGTCTTATACTTATCATTTTCAATAATTTGGATTTGCTCAAATTCTACCTTTAAATCAAACTTAGGAAATATGCTTAATAGAGTGGATAGTAAGACACTTGGAAGAAGGATCCACATATGCAAATCCCAAGAACATTAAGTTGTCTAGTGTCGGAGTCACACCAACTTAGCAAGACCTTTTTCTATTAAGAAGATAGAAAGTCTATCTAAGAATCACAACAAGAATTCTTAGATATGTCCCCCACATATTCACAGATGATTAATATTATAGAATAAGATCTTAAGATTAACAAAGAAATCTTAAGACAAGACTTCTATTTAGAAGAAAATAAGAAAAAATGAGGATGGTGAACTCCCAAGAGTAATAAGAATTACCTATCAAGAAGAGTTTTATAAATATTTAAGAAAGCGGTAAACACATGTTAAGTTTTGATAATGGTTTGAACTCTTTAGGCAAGATGAATACCCAGAATGTCCTGTTAAGCGTATTACAACACTTGAACAAAAACTAAACAATGGAAAACTAGTGATAATACAATAAAATTATATATTATTGTCATTTTAGGTTGCATTGCTCTTATATTTTTTAAATTATTTTATTTTTAAGCCAATTTATTTATTTTTTATCTTACAATAATGTAAAAAGATATTTGAAAAAAATGAAAAAGAATAAATAAAAAGAATGAATTTAGAACCATTATTTAGTCAAAAAGGCAATTGGACTAAATTATATACATAGCATGTTATGATTGGTCCCCTTCTTGATAAGTAGCTATTTGGTAGTATAGGGAGACACTTCTTATATAGAATAATGCTAAGTTGGGCTATTGTATTTTCTCCTAACATTATCTTTTTCTCCTAAATTCATTCCAAACTAATACAAACTTAGGAATGAATTGACGTAAGCCAAACTTGGGCTATTGTATTTTCTCCTAAGATTTACTAGGGAAGCCAAAAAATCAACATTATCCACAATATGCTTAAGGATATAAATAAATAAAATTAGAAAAATATTGTAAGGAAGTGGAATAAATAAAATTTTAAAAAATAATGTGTGGAAGTGGGTGAGTTATAGACTATTGTGAGTAGACTAATGTCTATACTAGATTGCCTTAGGAATTAAAAATATGTGTATATTTAAAATGTTGATAACTCATAAATCCAATAATAAAAATTGATTTTTTTTCTCAAATTGATTTAATAAAGTTTAAAATTAAAAATAAAAAATAAAAAAAAATAAAGCCAAATCCATTCAATTGAATTTGATTCAATTTTCTAGATTGGTTTGCTAATTTTTTTTTCCCATGGATTTTAAATGTACAATCATTTTTTGAAAGGATTAATTTTTTTTTTTTTATCAAAAGATAAGTTTAAAAATATTGTATTTTTGTAAATATTTTAAAGAATATTTTTAAAAACAATATATTTAAGTAAAAAAAATCCATATTAGAAGGGAGGATTTGGATGAAAGAAAAAGATACATAATTTCAATGGGCTTTTATTTAATAAAAACAATGAATTATGAAATATAAAAAGAAGAGAAGAAGGGTGAGATAAAACCTAAAAAAAATAAGGGATAGAAATAAAAATTTCTAACAATGAGAACTATAAATTACATTAAGCAGTTAAAAAAAATAAAACTACATTTTATTTACACCATTATTTGAATGCTATTGTTTAATTAAAAAAAATAAAAATAGAAAAACATGTTTCACAAATCAAAAAATTATTTTTTCTCTTTTATTCTTAAAAATAGAAAATCAGGCTCTATTTGACAACTATTATTAAAACAATTTTCTATTCTTGAGATTCTTCAAAACAAAAAAACAAGAAAATATTTTTGATAATAAAAAACTAGTTTCAATTTTTTGTTTTTAATTTTCAAATAATATCTTTTAATTATTATTTTTTACTTGTTTTTATGAGGATTGTTTTAAAAAATAATTATATATGTAGAATAATTAAAAATAAATGACCGGAGAATTAAATTATTTTAAAACATATTTTAAAATATTAAAAATAAGCTAAAAACATTTCAAGTTTTCAAACATATTTTTATTTTACAAAACATCATAAGTTTTAAAAAACTGCTTTCTAAAACTATTTTTTTAGAAATATTTTTGAAATAGTTATGAAATATGACCTAAGATATTTTTAGAAAACATTTTTTAATTGTTTTCAAATATTTTTTGAAAGCTATTTTAATAAATAACTATACAAACATATAAAATAATTAAAAGTAAAACACTAGAAATAAATTTACTTTTACAATATTGTAGACCCCCATTTGGACATGATTCATTTTGTTTCCTACATATTTTTTTTTTTAGCCAGGTGTCACTACCCCCCAGCAAGCCACGTGTCGCCTCCTTAGTGGCTATAAGAGAATCAACCTTGCTTTTTGGGAGATGAATCATATGATGACAGGTGTCAAGAAGATTCTAGAAGAGGGTTCTGCAGGCCTTTAGGGAGGCGCGAATGAGAGAGAAAAGGGAGGCTGCAGAGTAGTGGTGCTAGGAGTGTGGCTGTTTTTGCAGAGATTGTTGGAGGGGAGGAGATATTAGCAGGAGAGTTTTCTTTCATGCGGCGGAGAGATCTTTTGAGGGAATGAGCTTTTGGTTGGTTTTTTTTTTAGGAAGGATTCTAGAGTGCTTTTGGGGGGATATTTTTTTTAGCATTGTATCTTTTCTAAGGGAGATTCCGGGAGCTTTTGAGAGAGTTTTGGGAAGCATTGTATCTTTTCTGGGAGTAAGGAAAAGAATGGAGAGTGACTTGAGAGAATTAGAGGAGGCTGTTTAGGAAAGGGTAGCAAATTGCGAGAAGAGGAGACATCTCGGGGAGCGTCCTCCTTTAACTTGAAAGGAGAAAATGGAGATCAACTGTATTTTCTTGGAGGAGAAACCTAGTCAAAGGCAGGAAGAAACATGCAGGGGAAGCACCTTGAAAGAAGAAGACTCAGGTATCATTTCTATAGGCTGGTTCTTCCATATTCATGCCATTTTTATTGCATTTTCTATGCATGAGGAGGTTTTTATTTTGATGTCTGAATGTACGTATTGATGATTTTCATCTACTTTTTATGGAATTTGAGCTCCCTTGCATCGACTCTATGTTTGATATCTAACCCGTTCTATGAGCTATGTTTTTGGATTTATATGCGGCACTAACGACCATGCCTGGTTTTTTTTTTTGGAAATCTATTTGAAATTCATTTTGCCCACCTCCTATATGCAAGCTCATTGATTGATGCATGAAATGAGCCATGTATGTTTTTATTTTTGGGTCCCTATTAGTTATGCTCTGTTTTGCTATTTTTCCTTGGTTCTTTGTATCCCGTCCATGGTGAGTCTGTTGTCTCACCTCCACCTAAGAAAGTAAGGAATTGCAAGAAGTGTATTCTCATCTTGAGGTTATGGAGGGCTACATCCGTGAGTTTTGCCGTGCAATAGGCTGCCTAAACTTTGCTAAAGAACTTGAGGAGGCGACTTTCAAGTTACAGTTATTTGCTAAATGGATGTTGTTGCTCTTAAGGTGATTTTCTCTTCTGACATTTGGTACTACGAACCTTGGAGTCTTTGTTGATGGAGAATGATGACGCTATGAAGAGGAAATTGGCGACTACCCATCTAAATCGTGTGGAGCAGTTAACCCGTTTTTAGAGGATTCCAAAATAAAATCCAAGAAAGAGAGTTCAGTATGTGACAGGTTATGGGGAATATTAGATGGGGGCTTGAATATGTCACTGGAGATATTGAATTCAAAATAAAATTGGTTTTCCTTAGAATACCCAAAAGTCGAGATGCTATGAGCTACAAGCTTAGATTTGAATGAATTTGTTGTTCTGAAGCACAAGGAGGTTGATTCACTGAAGATTGTAATTTTTCAAAATCCTATACTGTGTCGGTTACATGATGAGGATCTAAGTGTTATCCAAGCTGCTTTGCCTCTGAAGGGATTGTCTGAAATGATTAGTGCTTCATATTTTCTTGATGCATTGCAGAACATGCTTCAAAGGCGCATTGCTACCATTAAATTGTTGTAATTCTTCGGCATTGTCGCTGATGATTCCTCCAGCGTCTCCACCATTACTGCCGTCAGAGTCCTAAGAGTGTCACCTCCAGTGCAACGCCGGTACTGGAATCTGATTGATCTCGAGGCTTCGACAATGGATTAGCCCAAGGAATCGTCGCCTCAAAACCTGAAACACCGGGTTTTCAACTGTCTCACCAAGCTTTTCAATCGGGATACCTAGTCCATCGCTGTCATGGAGCTCGAGTCTACTGCTCTAACCCTTACTCAGGGCCTGCTCCCGTCATCGCTATCATGCATTCACTAGACCGACCCCTCCGACAAGTCTTCGGTCGACAAACAATGTGTCAAACTACTCAGAATCCTCTCTGAGACCCACAGGGATGCCCTGTCGCTCTTCTCCTCTAAAATGCTCTCCAACCTTATCCGCCAACTCTGTGACCCTGACTCCATCGTCCGGTCCACATGCATCAACGCCATTTATGCCATGTCTTCTCACATCATCAAACCTCCGTTCTCTTCCATTGTTAAGCTGCTTGCTGAAACGCTATTCACTGAGCAGGACCACAACGCACCAATTGGCGCCTTGTCATGCCTAGTTTTGGCGATCGACGCCGCGCCAGATCCGGATCCTACACTGTTGCGAAGGTTCTTGCCGAGGATCGAGAAGCTCCTAAAGTGTGATAGCTTCAAAACGAAGCCGTCGGTTTTGACTCTAATTGGAAACATTGTGGAAGCCGGCGATGCAATGAGTTGCAATGTGGTGAAGAATTTAGTGCCTTGTGCGGTGGGATTTTTGAGTAGTGTGGACTATGGTATTGGAGGAGCGATTTCTCTATGGCAGAGAACTTTGATCTTGAGGTTTTTGGTAGTGACCTCTCCATAAATATGGTTTCCTTTGCTCTTTAATGTGCTATTGGACTCAAACGCTCTGTTAAATTTGAGTCAGCTGACTGCACAAAGAAATCATATCCCGACTACACATTTGAGGTGATCTAGCAGCCTTGGTGTTACTGATATGAACCACGTCTCATTATTTCAATCAACCTGCGACTAAAGCTAGCTTCATAATTTGCTTCTTGGGCCCACTCTACAGGTTTCTTGTTTGCATGGCCGCCTATATGCATGGCCACCTTTTGGGCCACGTGTCCTTTATTTTTTTATTTATTTTTTTATTTCTCTATTTATTTCTTTATCTTGAGTTTTAAAATAATTTCCAAATTTCCCGTTTTCAAATAGTTTCCAATTCCTCGATTTTCAAATAATTTTCATTTTTCAAATTTTCATCCTTAGTTTTTTTTTATTTAGGTCTCAAAAATCACATCTTTAATAAAGCTTTGCTTCCACTTTCTATTCGGCAAGCAATTTTCAAATCTTTCATGATCTTTTTTAAAAAAATTTTAAAAATAAGTGTGAATTAAATTCCGTAATTCCGAATAATGGAATTTATGGAATTAATTCATGCAAAAATAAACGGGCTTTGGTGGGGACCTCGCATACATGATTTCGATGATTGATTGATCGATTTGATTATCACACTTAATTTATTCATTCTGCTCTATCACATGCATGAGATTATTCTTTAATTGTGCACTAACCTCTCTTGATAGTGCATAGCGGCTCGTTGCCCAGGTACGCACCTATTCTCACTCTGGTCACTCTATATACATGTATTGATTCCCACACGTGCATGATCGTTTTGAGTATCCATTGATTTTCTCATTAATTGCCATGTTAGCTTCATTTTATTAGTAGAGACTCGACTTTAGGGACTTAAAAGGGTGCTACGGTCTTTGTCGTACCTTCCCAATAAGTAACCTGACCCCCAAACCCGATCCGGTTTTTCACAGACCACCTTTTCCAAAATAAGGAGTCACACTTAGGGTTTTTCTTTCTTATTTTGTTTACCTTTAAAAATAAAACAAAAATAAGTGGCGACTCCAAGTCATTTTTCAAACAATAAATCATTCTTCAAAAATCAAAATCGAGCTCGTCATGGAGTGGAGAACGCATGAGCCGAAATGAGGGGTCCATAAAATGGCGACTCCGTTAGGGATTTTATAGGGTCATACTTGAACTTAAGATGAAGCAAACATGGCATTTGATGAGTCGATTAGTGAGTACCTATCTCTTGATTGCACATTGGGAGTTTTTGATGCATGCTTGGATATTGTGTTGTGACATTGATATGATTGATTATCTTAATCGGGGCTTCGGATGTCACTTTTTCTGTACTTCATTGCTAGATTAGTTTGGTACATTGACATGTCGATTACCATAGATTACTCATATTGTTTTGCTTGGTATAGCGATTCTATTTCTTCCTGATTATTCTGCTCACTTCACATGCATAGACTCACTATTGTACGTCATTTGACTTGTTGTGTTGTTTTCTCTGGCTCGCATATTATCTTGATCGTCTTTTGAACATGATGTTTGTATCGTTATTCGTCCTGATAGTCATAGTTTTTTGTGTGGACATGAGTGATATATTATGTCCTTTACTTGACTGTATGATGCATGATTGCCCTCCCTTTGTATGATTGCATGTCGCCTATCTATGTGGATCGCACTTTTATCCCCCTACCTCCAATTCTCTTGGTTTCGATCATTCCTTTCAACTCGGCTCTCACTATTGCAAGTGTGAGGCCTTTTGTGTGCTTGCTCTCTAACCGAGCCAGAGATTAGGAGTAGGGTCTAGCAATGGGCTATATCGATGTATGGGAGCATTTTGGAGGAGAGCGACACTTTGATGTCAATTGGAGTCCGATCATTAAAAATCTGTATAGCCCTAAGCTAGGTTTCATGGATATTTGTGTGGTCAGTGTGCTTCCTTTCCTGTTTTAGCTTCCTAAGGTTATCGGATGCACCCACATCATTCACTGTGCACTCTAGTTGGCTTTTGAGCGTTGAGAGTTTGAGAGGTTTTACCATAGGAAACCCCCTGGGATATTGAGGTAGTGCATGTGTGGAGGTGATGACCACCTTGCATGGAAGCTCCCCGTCTCTTCGAAGGCGTGCAGAAAGTTGCGTACCGTCGGAGGGTATGATCGCTTCTGCTAGGGATCTTTTAAAGTCCACCCATATCCATTTAGAGCCACATTCACCTCGTAGGTTGAGCCGTAGACCCTTTGAGTAGGACTCCCTCCCTACACGTGGGTGCATCTGAGGGCCTTCCGCGCCTTTGAGGTCACATTTTGGATTCGACACTCTCCCTTTTTAGTCTCTAGTTGAGAATGCACAGAGATCAGTGCGAGTTTGAGTACAGTCGGACAGTCCGTATTCATCTTGGATGCATTGCTCGTTTCAGTTCAGATTATCATTTCTTTCATACTTTGCCTATATCGTATCCTCATTCCGCTTCTCATCTTATCAGGATCGGATTTCGTTCATAGTCTGGATACACCTTCTTGGGTCAGAGTTGAGGGGAGATTAGTTCGGTATTCAGAGAGACAAAGTATGGATCAGCAGGTTGTTACTGTGGATCAGTTCACGGCCGCCATGGCTTCTATCCAGGAGGCTTTAGCTAGCCTCAAGCAGGAGATCGGTGGTCAGCAGGGTAGACCACTAGCAGTTTAGGATGAGACGCCATATGACTCACATCCACCTCCACCACCACTACCCATTCCTTTAGTGCCTCAGACCTCACCTTATATACTACATGGGCATTCTGAGATCGCTTCGCCCACTGTTGTCCAAACCACTGTCGTTGATGACTCTCATGCGCGTATGGACCGCCTCGAGTAGTGTATGAGGCAGATGAGAGTGTCAGATGGATCAATTGTTTGGGATGATTTTGAGGGTATGCCGGTAGCCAGTTTACCGGCTAAGTTTAGGATGCCAGACATCGAGAGATATATAGGCATTGGTTGTCCGCGCCTCCACCTCAGACTCTATAGCACCGTGATGAGGGCTCATGGTTTGGACGAGTCTCAGATGATTACTCTATTCCCATTATCTCTGAGTGGGGCAGGCCGGCGATGGTTCGCTTCTTTAGAGTCTTCACGATGCCGGACATGAGATGACTTGGCTCAAGAGTTCCTACAATAGTTTTCATTTAACACTATCGTGGATGTATCGAGGAGAGAGCTCGAGCCTCTTAGGTAGAGATCAGACGAGTCAATTTCTTCATTCATTTCCCGTTGGCGTGGAAAGATTGCCGAGATCATTGATAGACTTTCAAAGAGAAATCAGATATAGATGGTCTTGAGGAGTTTACAGCCTAGATCACCAGGCACGTGGTCGGGGTACCGTTCGCAGATTTTGGTTCATTGGTTATGGCTTTATACGATGTCAAGGACAACATCTCGAGATGATTGTGGACAGATTCTTCCCCTAGTGATATTAAGGGGAAGAAGCCTTTTGTAGGACAGAGGTCAGTAGATGTGAGCGCCATCGGTTCTTCCAGTCAGAGGCCTCTCAAGCGCCATCAGCCGATTCCACAGCTTTTCGAGCCTCATTCTTCCTATGCACCTCATCAGTATAGGCCACGAGCAACTCGTCTGGCTTATGATCAGACATACCTGCCACAAACATTAGTTTCACCTTCTTATGCCACTCAGGGCATTGAGAGACCCGCGGTCTCCTACACAGCCATAGGGCAGCCATGCTAATCTGCTCAGTTCACCGCGAGACCTGCAGCGCTTTATCCTCGACTTAGAGCCTAGCAAACTTCTGCTCCCTTTACTTTGAGGACGTAGAGGCAATTCTCACAGATAGGTATGTCATTGAGCCAGGCTCTTCGGAAGCTTATAGAGGCTGGGTTATTGACTGCTCTCACCCCTCAGCCACCACCTCAACCGATTTCACCTCAGTTCAGGATGGATTTGCACTATGCTTATCATTAGGGGCTTAGACACGAGACCGATCGATGCGCCGCTTTGAGGCACGCCATTCAGGATCTGATAGACCAGGGTTTGGTACACTTGGGTCAGTCGAGTGTGACCATAAACCAGTTACCGACCCACACCACGCATGCAGTTCCTCCACCAGCTGATGGTATTCATTTCTTGGACTTTGATGAGGTCAACGACCATGTCCATATGTTGAGTTGGGATGATTCAGACCCAGAGCCTATCATGCCAGATGAGATTTACGAGATGAGTAGGGTGACTCTAGGGCCACAGATGCCAGCTCCATTCCGATTAGTTCCTGAGGCAGCATTTGTACAAGCAACCACATCCGAGCCTCTGACATTCACATGCTATAGCATTCAGACGTCGTACATTCTGATCCCGGATGTTGAGGAGGTTCAAGCTCCCTATATTGATATTTCTCAGACTCCGGATGTCTAGTATATTCTCCGAGGAGGTAGAGTGATGCGACAGCCACCTCCCGCGGCAGCTAGGCCAATCGAGGGTACATCTGCTCCCAAGCAGGTCATAGCAAAGGATGATGAGATCTTGAGGCAGCTATAGAGCACTCAGGCTCGTATTTCCATCTGGAGTTTGTTAACATCTTTGAGCACTCACCGAGATGTATTGATTAGAGCCCTGAGCTAGATCAGAGTTGAGACCACCACCACTCCTGAGGGTTTGATTCACATGATGACGGCTGGCCGAGCCACATGCATCGTATTCTCGGACGATGATTTGCCACCGGAAGGCCCAAACCACACTCGTCCACTATACATATCTGTTGGCTGTTCAGGCCGTCGAGTCCCATCTGTCCTTCTGGACAATGGCTCAGCCCTGAACATATGTCCTCTTGCCACTGCTATCGCCCTCGGATACGCTCCTTCTGATTTCGGTCACTCCATTCAGACCGTTTGCGCATATGACAGTACTCGGCGAAAGGTCATGGGTACACTAGAGATCGAGCTATTGATTAGTTCGGCCACTTTTGTCACCGTATTTCAGGTTTTGAGGATTCCTACATCATTTAACCTTTTTCTGGGTTGACCATAGATACATAGAGCTGGGGCCATTCCTTCTTCCCTTCATCAGAATGTGAAGTTTATTCATGATGGCCAGGTCGTCGTGGTGCAGTCTATGGGGGACATGTTCATTGCTGCCGAGCCTGTGCTCGAGATTAGTCACACTGATGATGATCTTTTTTTTATTGGATTCACCGTTGATGAGGTGCAGACCGAGGAGATAGAGGATTTCTGCCGAGATTTCGTAGCCATGTCCTTCGACCAGCACAGCAGCACGGTGGTGCTCGATATTATGCAGAGCATGTCTTATCTTCCCGGCATGGGATTAGGGCGTCGTCAGCACGGGCCTAGTGAGTTCATAGTCATCCCTGATCACGACGTACCATTCGGACTCGTGTTCATCCCCATTGAAGCCGATTATCTCTATATGGCGCGATTGCACAAGGAGAGGGTGAGGGCTCGACTGACTCATACGCCTTTCCATTATCCTGTGCGCTCGTACACCAGGAGCCTAGCAGATTACTTTGTGAGGGCATCGGAGCCGCATGTACTATTCGACGGGATCATTGGAGGACTTAGCGCCACCTAGAAGGCCGAGCTTCAGCGCCTCGTCCAACAGTTATGATTGAGAAACAGAGCCCCTGGCCCTTTAACTTATATGTTGATTGCTCCTTCCTCTCCAGATCGCACGAGCCTTATGACACTTTGTTTCCTTGATGAGATCGATGATCATGGGATATTTGCTGAGATCAATGACATAGTGGACAGAGCCATGCCACATGACGATTATATTGATGAGATGCTTGCGATGAGCATGAGCCAGATCGAGGAGAGAGTTCAGCCTGAGCTCACTTCACCATTCGATCTTTTCGAGGTGTCTTTCATCGAGATCGTTGAGGAGATCCAGACGACCCCTGCTCCGAAGATTGTTGAGGATGCTATAGTTGTTGTTAATTTGATTGACAGCTCTGTTGGCCTTGTTGAGAGAGTGCCCGACTTTGTAGACTCACCTATTTCATTTGATGTTTTATCGGGATTTGTTTCCCGTCCTGACTATGTTTCTGACTCTTCATCTATGGATTTGAGCATTTTTTAGTATTTGCCTGTCTCTTGTGATATTGATTTATCTGCACCATCTTCACCCACATCATAGATTTTTGATATTGATTATGAGATTGCATAGCATAATTCGGATAATGACTTATCTTCTGTTTCCGATTCGGATTCCATTGATCAAAAGGTTTCACCTACTGTAGGGGACACAGAGATTGTTGATTTCGGTACAGTAGATCAGCCTAGGGAGTTGAGGATTGGATCTGATTTATCTATTGATGAGAGGGACAACCTCATCCAGTTGCTCAGAGCATACTTAGACATCTTTGCATGGTCCTATGAGGACATGCCGACCCTTAATCCATCTATCGTCCAACATCGTTTACCACTTCTACCCCATGCTAGATCGATTAAGCAGAAGTTGAGACGATTGTACCCTTGTTAGAGCTTGCAAGTGAAGGAGGAGATCCAGAAGCAGCTCAATGTACGATTTTTGTCAGTGGTCAAGTACCCGGAGTGGCTGGCCAATGTTGTCCTTGTTCCCAAAAAGGATGGCAAGGTAAGAGTCTGTGTTGATTTCTGAGATCTCAACAAGGCCAGTCCTAAGGATGATTTTCCTCTTCCACACATCGACATGCTAGTTGATAGTACGGTGGATCATTCGATGTTATCCTTTATGGACGAATTTTCTGGGTATAGTCAGATCTTGATGGCTCCAAAGAACATGGAGAAGACGTCCTTCATTACCGAGTGGGGCACTTATTGCTATAGAGTCATGCCATTCGGATTGAAGAATGCAGGAACCACCTATCAGAAAGCAACGACCACCATCTTCCATGACATGATGCATCGGGATGTCGAGGTTTATGTAGACGACATGATAGTGAAATCCTGAGGTAGATCAGATCACTTAGCAACTCTGGAGAGGTTCTTTGAGAGGATCCAGCAGTTTAGATTGAGATTGAATCCCAAGAAGTGCACTTTCGGAGTGACTTATGGGAAACTCTTGGGGTATATGGTCAGTGAGAGAGACATAGAGGTAGATTCGGATAAGATCAGAGCCATCCTTGACATGCCTGCACCGAGGACAGAGAGAAAGGTCAGAGGTTTCTTGGGTAGATTTTAGTACATTAGCAGATTCATTGCCAGATTGACAGACATCTGTGAGCCCATTTTTCGACTCTTAAGGAAGATTCAACCTATTATTTGGGATGATCAGTGTCAGCGCGCATTTGAGAGAATCTGAGAGCACTTGTTGTCACCTCCAGTCTTGGGGCCTCCTACACCAGGTCGTCCTCTACTCCTATACCTATCCGTCTCAGACATGGCTTTGGGATGCATGCTGGCTCAGCTCGATGATTCGGGCAAGGATCGAGCCATTTATTATCTGAGTAAGAGGATGCTAGACTATGAGACAAGGTACGTCATGATTGAGCGTTATTGCTTGGCATTGGTTTGGGCCACTTGCCAACTGAGACATTACATGACTGAGTATTCAGTGCATTTGATATCCCGTCTATATCCTCTAAGATATTTGTTTGACAGACCCATCCTGGTCGGTCGCCTCATAAGGTGGTTGGTACTTTTGACTGAGTTTGACATCCATTATGTCACTCAGAAGTCCATCAGAGGAAGCATTGTCGCAGATCACCTAGCATCATTACCAGTTTCCGATGGCAGAGCCATTGATGATGACTTCCTAGACGAGGATGTCGCTACTATGACTAGTCTATCGGGTTGGCGCATGTACTTTGATGGTGCAGCCAACCATTCGGGATAGGGGATAGGCGTCTTATTGATATCCCCTCATGGTGATCATATTCCCAGATCTGTTCGTTTGGCATTCTCGGATCGACATCCTGCCACGAACAACATTGTTAAGTATAAGGCTTGTATCCTGGGATTAGAGAAGGCTCTAGAGCTCAGATTAGACAGATGGAGGTGTTTAGTGACTCCAAATGGTATTGAGACAGATTCAGGGCGAGTGGAAGACTAGAGATGTTAAGCTTACGCCTTACCACGTATATTTGGGGCTACTGGTTGGGATGTTCGATGATTTGAGATATACACATCTGCCTAGAGCGCAGAACCAGTTTGTTGATGCCTTAGCTACTCTAGCTTCCATGATTGCCATACTTGTGGATGCCACTGTTCGCCCATTGTTGATCGAGTCGAGATCTGCTCCGCGTACTATTGTTTGATCGATGATATGGACATAGATGATGGCTTGCCATGGTACCATGACATATATCACTTTTTGAGACTCGACATATATCCTGAGGCTGCCACGGCCAAGGATAGAAAAGCATTGAGATAGTTAGCTACCCGGTTTGTGATTTGTGACGAGATGCTATATAGACGATCACCTGATGGGATGCTGCTATTATGTTTAGACCGCGCTTCTACCGATAGAGTGATGCGAGAGGTTCATGCGGGAGTCTGCGGACCACATATGGGAGAGCATATGTTAGCCCATAAGATCATGAGGACTGGCTATTTTTGGTTGACCATGGAGACGAATTATTGCCAGTTTGTTTAGAGATATCCCGAGTGTCAGATACACAGAGATCTCATTCACGTACCACTCTCGGAGTTGCATGCGTTGACTTCACCGTGGCCGTTTTCGGTATGGGGTATTGACATCATCGGGAAGATTTCACCGAAATCTTCCGATGGTCATGAGTTCATCCTAGTCGCCATCGATTACTTCACCAAGTGGGTGGAGGCCGCCTCATATGCGAGATTGACATCAGCTGGAGTCGCTAGTTTCATTAGATCACACATTATCTGTCGCTATGGAGTCCCTTATGAGTTGATTTCAGATAGAGGAATACATTTCAGAGCAGAGGTTGACACCTTAGTATAGAGATACGACATCTGACATCATAGATTGTCTGCGTACAGGCCGTAGACAAATGGGGCAGTAGAGGACGCAAATAAGAACATTAAGAGGATTTCACGAAGGATGGTAGAGACTTCTCAGGATTGGTCAGAGAAGCTCCCATTCACATTGTGGGCATATCGGACTTCTTTTCGCACCTCTACAGGAGCCACACCCTATTCATTGGTATATGGCATGGAGGCACTGCTACCCGTTGAGATCGAGATGGGTTTGTTGAGAGTAGCACTAGAACAGCAGATTCCCGAGGCGGATTGGGCTCAGGCTCGATTTGATCAGCTCAATCTCTTAGATGAGAGGAGATTGAGAGCAGTAGACCACGTTCGTGCATATCAGAGGAAGATGGCTAGCGCTTTCAAAAAGCGGGTCAAGCCCAGACCACTACATATAGGTGACTTAGTCTTGAAAGTCATCAAAGGATTGATCGGGCATCTTAGAGGGAAGTTCAGACCCAGTTGGAGTAGACCTTATTTCATCAGGGAGTTGACTCCAAAGAGCGCTGCATGGCTGATGAATTTAGATGGAAACCAGTTCTCAGAGCCTACCTATGTGGATCAGCTAAAGAGGTACTATGTTTGAGTCCATGGTCGCAGGATGGGTGGCCATCATTTCAGTTAGCTATATCCCTTTATCCCTCTTCTCATATATATAGACTATTGCTAGCCCATTGAACCTCACACGCGCATCATAGCCTTTCTTTCTTGTTGCCTTGCTCACACTTTCTCACCGGGTTAGGGGCCCTTTAGTGTATGCATGCATCATTGTTTAGGAGTTTCATGAGCCTTGGACCTAGGGGTGCATTCTCCTCATTATATTCTCTATATGGTTGCATCACTGCATTTTCATCTCACCTCATTGGTTGTGTTATTCGTCTCACCTTGTTTATCCTATCTACTACTCATTTGCATCATTTTCTTCCACCCCAAGTGGTGATCCTCCTCAGTTCACTACATGGAGGGTAGTCATGTCATTTCCACTATCTATCCTATGAATGTTGGTCCAGGGATCCTTAGTTTAAGAAAGTCACATTATCAGAGAGAGTTCATGTTACATTGACATTTAAGAATATGTTTATCCTTTTTTGACGTCATCTTTGGGATTTCTTGGTTTGCGTTCAGAGCATGTATATTTATGTAAAAAAAAATGAAATGAAAAGAAAAATAAAAGAAAAAAAAAGACGTTTATGTGTATTATTTTCTATCATTGTGTATGTTGATGTTTGAGGGTCATCTGATTGATTATGTTTGTTGATGAGAGTTCATAGGCGAGCTTTCCGAGACCCTTCATTCTTTGTATTCATTTTTTATCATATGTTTTGAGAGTGAGATGAGTGACCTTCTCTTAGGAGCTCTGGGTCATCGTCCATTCCATCATTGCATTTGTTATTGACATGACTTCCCTGCATATTTGATTTGAGTGGATCATCACTCATTCTCGTGTTCAGTGCTTCATCATCATCCTCGTTTTCACTTTTGATTCATCATTTTCATTCCACATTTTATTATTTTCTTACAGTGACCCACTTTCAGGTTTGATATTCTCTTCACATCATCATTATACATCTCATTATCAGTTTGATTTGTTTCATTTGTCTCCTCATCGACACTATGTTCCCATTAGGCACCATCGGGTCCATGGCTCACGGGATTTACTATACTTGTTACATTTCATACATGAGGGCATGGGCTTTGATCATCGGGTATTTGAGCTTAGTTTCCTTTCGTTTTTATCACCCTATCACCCTAGCCTACGTTACGTCCCATGTCTTAAGACCACCTTGAGGCCATAGGATCAGATATCGTCTTCTACGGCTTCTATGTGGACAGGTGTTTGAGATTCTGTTGACATTTAGATATTTGTCATACATCTTCTTCTGGGAGACACCTCTTTGATGTTTAGATTCGTTTCAGCCGTGTTTGGATTACCAGGATCACATGTTTGATGAGAGATGATTCGATGTCACCTATTTTTCCTGATTTGTCGCACGTCCGATGCCATACTAGGGCATATTTCGTTTCGGATGATGTTTATGGATCTTCACGAAGTTCACACGTTCGATGGTCAGATGATTCCATGTCACCCGATCTCCGACTTATCATGCATTCGATGCCATACTGGGGCATATTTCCATTCAGATGAGATTTGCAGATCATGAGAGAGTTGCGCGCTTATCTTTATTTGTGAGACGTACGCTGAGATGAGGATCTATTCACTATCCTCACGATAATTCCTTAGTGGAGCCTATCGGGAGCCGTCTAGCCAGGCCCGCACTTTTAGATACTTAGATGTCGTCATGCTTCATTCCGAGGGACACCTCTTTGATTTGTGGGTTGATTCAATTGCAGGCATAGATGATTTGAGCTCATCTGATTTTTCGACATGTCACATTTTCGATACCACACTAGGACATATTCCCCATCTCGATCGAGATTTGTAGATCCCCACTGGTTTACATGATCACCCCTGGTTATGAGATACACGTCAGGTTGATGACTTGATTCCATTTTGTCCTGATACTCCGAGGAGCCTCTCTTGAGTCGTTCAACCAGATTCTTACTCTCTGATATAGTTGTGGTTCTAAGACGGAGTTATCTCGGGTGCCTGAATTCCCACGTTATCATTTCAGCAGGGTACATATCAGATCCTTTACGCATCCCTATGGAGTTATTCTCGGGTTATCAGGAAAGTTCAAGTACATATGATGCTATACTGGGGCATATTTCCCTCATTTAGTCGTGGAAACGATCGTTCTCTCACAGATACGTTACAATTTCCATCACTCAGCTGGGATATATTGTATTCACCTTACTGACCACTATTCTTATGATTTTCGTCGAGATGAGCTTTTAGTGAGCATCGTTCGAGACTATAGAGTCCCTTTTAGCTATTTCCAGTGGATTGAGATTTGCAGCGGCTTGCCACATTGGGGCATATTTCTCCCCTCATCATTTCCTTGCAGTTTGGCGTTTAGAGCCACCGATCATTTCCGGTTTACGACATTCAGAGTCATCATGTCACACTTCCAGTTCGGCATTCAAATCCACTTCTCCAGTTGTCGACGTTCAGAGCCACAATTTATTAACGGTTTACGACATTCAGAGTCATCATGTCACACTTTCAGTTCAGCGTTCAGAGCCACTTCTCTAGTTTTCGGCGTTCAGAGCCATCATCACTCGTTAGTTTCAGCATTCAGAGTCATCACCGTGTTTTCAGTTCGGTGTTCAGAGCCATCACCATTCCCCTTATTGACGTTCAGAGTCGCATTCTCAGTTTCGGTGTTCAGAGTCATCATCACTTCTCAGTTTAATGTTCAGAGTCGCATTCTTGGTTTCAATGTTTAGAGCCATCACCGTGTTTTATGTTCGACATTCAGAGCCATCACCATTCCCCTGATTGACGTTCAGAGTCACATTTTGGGTTTCGGCGTTCAGAGCCATCACCATGTTTTCAATTTGGCGTTCAGAGTCATCAGCATTCCTCTGATTGACGTTTAGAGTCGTATTCTCGGTTTCGACATTCAGAGTCGTCATCACTTCTCAGTTTGACGTTCAGAGTCGCATTCTCGGTTTCGGCGTTCAGAGCCATCACCGTGTTTTCAGTTTGGCGTTCAGAGCCATCACCATTTCCCAGATTGACATTCAGAGTCGCATTCTCGGTTTCGGCATTCAGAGCCATCATCACTTCTCAGTTTGACGTTCAGAGTCATCATAATCACTTTTTAGTTTCGGTATTCAGAGCCATCATTACTTTTTAGTTTCGGCGTTAACAGTCATCACCGTGTTTTCAGTTCGGTGTTCAGAGCCATTTCCCAGATTGACGTTCAGAGTTGCATTCTCGATTTCGGCGTTCAGAGTCGTCATCACTTCTTAGTTTGACGTTCAGAGTCATTATCATTGCTTCTTAGCTTCGACGTTCAGTGTCATCATCACTTTTTAGTTTCGGCGTTCAGAGCCATCATCGTGTTTTCAGTTTGGCGTTCAGAGCCATCACCATTCCCCAGATTGACGTTCAGAGTCATGTTCTCGATTTCGGCGTTCAGAGTCGTCATCACTTCTCAGTTTAACGTTCAGAGTCATCATCATCACTTTTTAGTTTCGGCGTTCAGAGCCATCATCACTTTTTAATTTCGGCGTTCAGAGCCCGATCGTGTTTTCAGTTTAGCGTTCAGAGCCATCACCATTCCCCATATTGACGTTCAAAGTCGCGTTCTCGGTTTCGGCATTCAAAGTCATCATCACTTCTCAGTTTGACGTTCAGAGTCATCATCATCACTTTTTAGTTTCGGCGTTCAGAGCCATCATCACTTTTTAGTTTCGGCGTTCAGAGCCATCGCCAGGTTTTCAATTTAGCGTTCAGAGCCATCACCATTTCCTAGATTGACGTTCAGAGTCGCATTCTCGGTTTCGACATTCAGAGTCGTCATCACTTCTCAATTTGACGTTCAAAGTCATCATCATCGCTTCTTAGCTTCAGCGTTTAGAGTCATCATCATCGCTTCTCAGTTTCGGCGTTTAGAGTCATCACCGTGTTTTTAGTTTGACGTTCAGAGCCATCACCATTTCCCAGATTGATGTTCAGAGTCGCATTCTTGGTTTCGACGTTCAGAGTCGTCATCACTTCCCAGATTTACGTTTAGAGTCGCATTCTCGGTTTCGGCATTCAGAGCCACCATCACTGTTTAGTTTTGGCGTTTAGAGCCATTTCTTGTCTTCATTCAGGCGTTCAGAGCCATGTTTTGCCTCATTCGGCGTTTAAAGCCATTACTTGCCTTTATTTCGGAGTTCGGAGCCACTACATCACTCGTTCCGATGTCCAGAGCCATTGGGCACACTCTTTCGGGTCCTTTGAGTCTCTTCTTTTCTTTAGTTTTGGCTTTCAGAGTCGTTTGTCATACCCTTTCAGGCATCTTGAGTCGTTTCTTTCCTTAGTGTCGGCATTCAGAGCCACTGTTCCTGTTTGACATTCAGTGCTACTATCATCTTCTTTTTAGTTTTGGCGTTCAGAGCCATTGTACATACCTATTCATGCATTTTGAGTCACCACACTTTTTCCCCCTGTTGACGTTCAGAGTCATTTCTCCTTGGTCGTATCATCCAGGGTCACGGTCTCCGACATTTGTATTCATTGGCATTGCACATTTGATTCTCATGATTTTGGCATTCACCCTTATTTACTTTGCCCAGTCACCCTGTGCTTATCGCTTATTCGTCATTGCTTGTCCAGATTCCTGTTCCACTGTACATGACACAATCCCTTGAGTTCACGACACATACTTTGATCGTGTTGTTAGGCACCCTACACTTGTCCTTTTTTCGTGTAGTTCATATAGGATAGTCTCCTTTGGGCATAATCTATTTCATTCTTCAAAGTGGTTCGACCGTTACTTATCTTTGATCTGGTCTTCCAAGTCACTTTTGGAGACATCTTAGAGGGAGCTTGAGTCCTTAGTGCGGCTTCAGAGGCATTTGAGACATCATTTTCTTTTAGGATTAGAGCCTTTGTGTTTGTCTGTTGTCCTGAGTGAGTTTATGTTTCACTAACATCCTTTTGGGGGTCTCCTAGTTTTCGGTAGAGTTCACTTCATTCCACTCATTATTTACACTTTCCTTTCACTTTAGTGTTCATATTCCTTACACTCGTAACTCTACCAAAGAGGGGTATATTTGTAGACCCCCATTTGGGTATGATTCATTTTGTTTCTTACAGATTTTTTTTTTTTTTTAGCCAAGTGTCACTACCTCAGCAAGCCACGTGTTGCCTCCTTAGTGGCTATAAGAGAATCAGCCTTGCTTTTTGGGAGACGAATCAGATGATGACAGGTGTCAAGAACATTCTAGAAGAGGGTTCTGCAGGCCGTTAGGGAGGCGCGGATGAGAGAGAAAAGGGAGGCTACAGAGTAGTGGTGCTGGGGGTGTGGTTGTTTCTACAGAGATTGTTAGAGGGGATGAGATATTAGCAGGGGAGTTTTCTTTCATGCGGCGGAGAGATCTTTTGAGGGGAGGAACTTGTGGTTGGTTTTTTTTTTTTTTGGAGGAAGGATTCCAGAGTGCTTTTGGGGGGATATTTTTTTGAGCATTGTATCTTTTCTCGGGGAGATTCCAGGAAGCTTTTGAGAGAGTTTTGGGAAGCATTGTATCTTTTCTGGGAGTAAGGAAAAGAACGGAGAGTGACTTGAGAGAATTAGAGGAGGCTGTTTAGGAAAGGGGAGCAAGCTACAAGAAGAGGAGACATCTCCGGGAGCGTCCTCCTTTAACTTGAAAGAGGAAAAGGGAGATCAGCTGTATTTTCTTGGAGGAGAAACCCCTAGTTAAAGGCAGGAAGAAACATGCAGGGGAAGCACCTTGAAAGAAGAAGACTCAGGTATCATTTCTATAAGCTGGTTCTTCCATATTCATGCCATTTTTATTGCATTTTCTATGCATGAGGAGGTCTTTATTTTGATGTCTGAATGTACGTATTGTTGATCTTCATCTACTTGTATGGAATTTGATCTCCCTTGCATCGACTCTATGTTTGATCTCTAACCTGTTCTATGAGCTCTATTTTTGGATTTATATGCGGCACTGACGACCATGCCTAGTTCTTTTTGGAAATCTGTTTGAAATTCTTTTTGCCCATCTCCTACATGCGAGATCATTGATTGATGCATGAAATGAGGCGTGTATGTTTTTATTTTTGGGTCCCTATTAGTTATGCTCTATTTTCCTATTTTTCCTTGGTTCTTTGTATCCCGTCCATGGTGAGTCCGTTGTCTCACCTCCACCTGAGGAAGTAAGGAATTGCGAGAAGTGTATTCTCATCCTGAGGTTATGGAGGGCTACATCCATGAGTTTTTCCATGCAATAGGCTGCCTAAACTTCGCTAAGGAACATGAGGAGGCGACTTTCAAGTTATAGTTATTTGCTGAATGGATGTTGTTGCTCTTGAGGTGATTTTCTCTTCTGACATTTGGTACTACGGACCTTGGAGTCTTTGTTGATGGAGAATGATGACGCTATGACGAGGAGATTGGTGACTATCCATCTGAATCATGTGGAGCAGTTAACCCGTTTATGGAGGATTCCAAAATGAAATCCAAGAAAGAGAGTTCAGTATGTGACAGGTTATGGGGAATATTAGATGGGGGCTTGAATATGTCACTGGAGATTTTGAATTCAAAATAAAATTGGTTTTCCTTGGAATACCCAAAGGCCGAGGTGCTATGAGCTACAAGCTTAAATTTGAATGAATTTGTTGTTCTGAAGCACAAGGAGGTTGATTCACTGAAGCTTGTAATTTTTCAAAATGCTATACTATGTCGGTTACATGATGAGGATCTAAGTGTTATCCAGGCTGCTTTGCCTCTAAAGGGATTGTCTGAAATGATTAGTGCTTCATATTTTCTTGATGCATTGCAGAGCATGCTTCAAAGGCGTATTGCTACCATTAAATTGCTGTAATTCTCCGGCAACGTCGTTGATGATTCCTCCAGCTTCTCCATCATTACCGCTGTCGGAGTCCTAAGAGTGTCACCCCCACTGCAACGCCGGTACTGGAATCTGATTGATCTCGAGGCTCCGACAATGGATCAACCCAAGGAATCGTCGCCTCAAAACCTGAAGCATCGGGTTTTCAACTGTCTCACCAAGCTTTTCAATCGGGATACCCAGTCCATCATTGTCACGGAGCTTGAGTCTACTGCTCTAACCCTCACTCAGGGCCTGCTCCGGTCATCGCTATCATGCATTCACCAGATCGACCCCTTCGACAAGTGTTCGATCGGCAAACAATGTGTCAGACTCCTCAGAATCCTCTCTGAGACCCACGAAGATGCCTTGTCGCCCTTCCCCTCTAAAATGCTTTCCAACCTTATCCGCCGACTTCGTGACCCTGACTCCACCATCCGGTCCACATGCATCAACACCATTTATGCCATGTCTTCTCACACCATCAAACCTCCGTTCTCTTCCATTGTTAAGCCACTCACTGAAACGGTATTCACTGAGCAGGACCACAGCGCCCCGATTGGCGCTTCGTCGTGCCTCATTTTGGCGATCGATGCCGCGCCGGATCCAGATCCTGCACTGTTGAGAAGGTTCTTGCCGAGGATCGAGAAGCTCCTAAAGTGTGATAGCTTCAAAGCGAAGCCGTCGGTTTTGACTCTAATGGGAAACATTGTGGAAGCTGGCGATGCAATGAGTTGCAATGTGGTGAAGAATTTGGTGCCTTGTGCACTGGGATTTTTGAGCAGTGTGGATTGTGGGATTGGAGGAGGCGATTTCTCTATGGCAGAGAACTTTGATCTTGAGGTTTTTGGTAGTGACCTCTTCATAAATATGGTTTCCTTTGCTCTTTAATGTGCTATTGGACTCAAACGCTCTGTTAAATTTGAGTTAGCTGATTGCACCAAGAAATCATATCCCGACCACACATTTGAGGTGATCTAGCAGCCTTGGTGTTACTGATCTGAACCACGTCTCATTATTTCAATCAACCTGTGACTAAAGCCAGCTTCATAATTTGCTTCCTGGGCCCACTCTATAGGTTTCTTGTTTGCATGGCCACCTTTTGGGCCACGTGTCCTTTATTTATTTATTTCTCTATTTATTTCTTTATCTTGAGTTTTAAAATAATTTCCAAATTTCCCGTTTTCAAATAGTTTCCAATTCCTCGATTTTCAAATAATTTTAACTTTTCAAATTTTCATCCTTAGTTTTTTTATTTAGGTCTCAAAAATCACATCTTTAATAAAGCTTTGCTTCTACTTTCTATTCGACAAGCAATTTTCAAATCTTTCATGATTTTTTTTTTAAAATTTAAAAATAAGTATGAATTAAATTCCGTAATTCCGAATAATGGAATTTATGGAATTAATTCATGCAAAAATAAACGGGTTTTGGTGGGGGCCCCACATACATGATTTTGATGATTGATTGATTGATTTGATTATCACACTTGATTGATTCATTCTGTTCTATCGCATGCATGAGATTATTCTTTAATTGTGCACTAACCTCTCTTGATAGTGCATAGCAACTCGTTACCCAGGTACGCACCTATTCTCACTCTGGTCACTCTATATACATGTATTGATTCCCACACGTGCATAATCGTTTTAAGTATCCATTGATTTTCTCATTGATTGCCATATTAGCTTTATTTTATTAGTAGAGACCCGATTTTAGGGACTTAGAGAGGTGCTATGGTCTTTACCTTACCTTCCCGATAAGTAACCTGACCCCCGAACCCAATCCGGTTTTTCACAGACCACCTTTTCGAAAATAAAGAATCACACTTAAGGTTTTTCTTTCTTATTTTGTTTACCCTTTAAAAAAAAAAAAAAAAAAAAAGTGGTGACTTCAAGTCATTTTTCAAATAATAAATCATTTTTCAAAAATTAAAATCAAGCTCGTCATGGAGTGGAGAACACATGAGCCGAAATGCTGGGTCTACAAATATATTTTAAAATATTAAAAACATATTAAAAACATTTTTATTTTCAAACAAACTTTTAGTTTATAAAACATTATAAAACAATTTTAAAAAATTGTTCCCAAAAAGTGTATTCGAAAACGCTGATTCTTATATTTTTGGTGTTGAAAAAGACAAAAAAGAAAAAAAAAAAAAGAAGAGGAAATTCCAAATAGATGAACCGGTGCCAATAAATTCGGAGCCGGATCAAGAACCAAAGCCCATGGATCGGATCAACACAACCCAATAACATCTTTTGCTTGAAGAAGGAAAGAGAAGAAAACAAAGAAAAACATGGAGTCGAAAGAATCAATTCCGGCATATCCTAGTGTTGGGAGGTTTGCTGATAATATGTGCTATCAACAGTACAGTGCTTCACTCAAGTGTAACTACTCTTTTCCTCTCTCTTTTTCACCATTACATTTGTGTAGAATTTTTAGTTTTTGTCATCTATTTCAACTGCTTTGTTCCAATTTTGGACCATGATTGATTAGGGTTCCTGCCTAATTGATAATTTTTGTTGAGTTCTTGATTTTTTTTTTCTTTATTTTGGGTGAAGAAATAAGCAGTTAGAATAATAAATTATTCTTATAAAATTTTACCCCTGTTCTTCAAATTCCCCACACCACGGAGAGAGAGAGGGGGGATTGATGACCCTTTTGAGCAGTCCTGCTAGAAACCAAGAAGTATCTGAGAAGAACCACAATACAGAAAATTGATTGAAACAACCCTACCCTTTGGGTTTGTCCTCTAGGTGGTTTAAGCTGATACACAAACGACAAGGGCATTAATACTGCGAAAGAAAGCCCAATTTTATTGCATCTGTCATGACCCATAGAACATGTCTTTGTGCAATGCGTCAAATGGGCTTCTAAGGCAATGAGCATATGGAGGCTGAATTGTGAGGGCTTGTGCAGACTTGCCTATGTTTAAGATCTCCCTGCCCAAATCAACTTTCTCTCTGTTACATGTCTATAGTGGCAACATGTAAGCTTACAGAAGCCACGAAGGTGTTCTTTAAAGCTGTTAAGGTATGAGTGGCCAACTGCTCCCTAGGAGGGCAATCTCCTAAACATGTCAACTTCAGTTCTTGTGCTCTGTGGAGGCCTACTTCAAGCCTCTCAAGTGATAAGGGCAGCTGAGTTTGAGGAAAAAAGAAATAAGATTGGGATAAAAGAATCCGACCTTTCCATAAATCCTCTCTGTTTCCCTGTTAGACAAAAGTTTTACTGCACCTACTAGTCTTATCTATTTAAGAGTGATAACTCAGTCGGATTACGTTAGATTGCCCCAAATCTTATGCCTAGGTTCTCAATGCACAGCATGCAAGCAACACACTATTATTTTATGCATAAGATTTTTCTTTTTTTATTTATAATTTTCCTTGTATAGATAACAAGGTATCTAATAGAATTTCGCTTTTTACAATAATATGTCTGAAGGCTAATTTACCATGTGGAAGTAGAGATTGGTTGAAAATTGCTAGCTGGGATTCATTTGTTAAGAGGATATGACATTGTTTTCTCCAAAATGTGTTGTTAAACCCAGCTATTTCTGAATTCTAATTATCCCTGTGATTATGCCTTATCTATAGTGTGGCTCAATTGAGTGCCTTTTATCCAGGTTGTGGTTTGCCTTTGCACTGTTATACAAATGCTCAAGTTAATGGATGAATCCTTTTTCTATTTTCAATACTGGTGGATGCTCTGTTTAGTAAATTGCTATTACTAGATGGAATATAAATTTCAATAGTTGCACTATGTTCAGGTGTTGAGTATGATGAAACTGGACATGGATGTTTGCTTGTCTTAGCTGATATGTTCTTGTAGTTTGTGATAAGTTTGAAGGCTAGTGTTATTTCATATGGATTCAAGGTAAAAAATTCTAATGGATATTTGATAATCGATGATATTTCTCATACATTGTGATTATTCTAAAGTTATTGACTCCATTCACTTGTACGTGCGAATCCCATCTTTGGGTCAATCCAACTCCTGCCTGCCAAGTGCTCAATCATCAAGACGACAAGCTTCTTGACTTGATCTACAACCAAGCTTAAGCTAAATTTATAGCTCATCCTAATTAATAGATTAGTTCTGAAAGGGTGATAAAGTTTGCTACATTTATTACTTTTGGAGCTGTGCTTCTTAGTTTATTGCTTCCATTTTGCTTTATACGTATTGACAATACCTCCTAATCCAAACTTGGCAGGTCTAGAATCAAACTCAGATAAGAGCAAATGTCAGGAACAATTCGATGTTTACAAGGAATGCAAGAAAAAGGAGGTATCGGATCTTCTTTCATATTGTCAATGCTCATTATTCATCTTGTGGTTTGTTATGTTTGTCTTTTTATCCAAATTAATATGAGAAACTAAGAGTGCATTTGAGAGTGTTTCTATTTGAAGTATTTTTAATTTAAATGTTTTCTCTAGAAGCATTTTTGGTAAATCACCTATCAAGTACATCTCCAGGAAGAATGTAAGTGATTTTCCAAAATTTTAAAAGCGTTATTTAAATCTCACCAACCATCTTATTTTTCTTGAAAAGCACTTTTTATGCTATAAGTGTTTTCTAAAAGCACTACCAAACAAAAGGGTCCTTTGGCCCCTTTGTGATGAAACAAGTTAGCTTGGAATATTTGCACCATGAAATGAATTTTATTTTTTGTTGTATTACACATTCAAATATATTGCACAAATTTTTTTATATTCTGTAATTTTGTAAAAAAAATTTCTAGCAGTTTTAGTCTTCCTCTCTCAAATTATTTTTTCAAGGTTTTGATTGTTATTAAGATTTTATGCCATTTTATGACTAGGTCTCCATTCAACAATCTTAAATTCATTGTTCAGTTAACAATTTCATGTTCTCATTCTGTGCTTTAGGGTTGGTCACTATGTTGCTCATCTTTAACGGAAGAACACCATGAGTTCATAAGGAATGAGCGAAAACTTAAATTTACATTGAATAATAAATGTGATCATATTTTTGCATCGAGCTTAGAATTTTGTGCTCACAAATTTCTCAGTTTCAGTAAATTAAGAGAATAAAGAAATGGAATGAACAAATTCAAATATATTCATTTTTTAAAAAAAGTACATGCGTATCCTTTGTGACTAATCCTCTACAAAAGGATATCCTCTAATTTGATGACCTTGATTTCAATCAAAGAAGAGAAGAATGTCCTTAGATGGAGGTGTGATTGAGGGTCTAGGATGACTTGTTCTCAAGTAACCTTGTGATTGTTATTGTCCCACTAACTTGTTAAATGGAGTTTGAAGGCATATGAAGATTCTTGATTAGTCTCTTAAGGTTTCCTTGCTTTATTTTTAAGGTCCTTGTATTGAAGTAGGACATCCTCACTTATAGGGCAATTGGGATTTGGTAGAGTGCAATTGGTTGTTCAACATGGTATAGGAACCTCATTTGGTGGGAGGTCATGTGTTCAGGCCTCACTATCTATTTATATCCCCAATTTATTAAGAAAGCCTAAAAAAGGTTGATTTTGGTTGTTTGCCTATGGGCTTTTGTGTCTCTCCACGTGTAGGTATGGGGCTGCACATGAGAGAGGTGTTAGAGTGCATGATATACATTGTGGGTCCAAATCCTACGAACTTAAGCGTTTAGGAAAATTGATCGTTCAGTAGGATTCATTTGATATCTTGAAATATTTGATTTGATTTTTTTAAAACTTTTTTACAGAACTTGATTTTTTAGTCCTACAAAATTTTGTCAGATGGCACTTGGACGACGTATGAGACTTGATGAGTTTAGTGCCACATGTCTAGTGTTAGGCTACTAAATTTTTAGTGTTGACAAATGCTCCCACTTCAAGGTGCAACACGTGTATCTATTCTCATGAAAATAAGGTGGAGCTTCAACTCCTCTTGCTTGCTTCTTTGAACCCTATCCCTATTTTCTTTGTCAAAGAGAATATTTTATTTTTTATTTTTTAATATCTTCTTTCTTTTCTTCATAGATTTTTTTTTTTCTTTTTTAAGGAAATTTTCTCATGTCAATGAGAAGTTTTTTTATTTTTTATTTTCAACCCTTCCCTTAGGAGAGAGAATATTTGGATCTCTTCCTTTTTCTTTGTTGGATGCTAAGGAAAATTTTTATCTCAACCAAAAAATTTTCCTACTTTTAAGATTCTCCTCTCTTGATTTCCCCTTAATTTATCATAAATAGGGTTGCAACTTGAAGAAGCATCATCTGCACAATTCATGAAGAGTTTCTTATTGCTGCATTCTTTTTGTGTGTTGTAAGAAGTTCCCTAGTTCTTGGTGCTACTATGTTCTTTTGATGTTGCAAGAGATCTCTCTTCTAGGTGTTACTTCATTTATTTTTTTTAAAGTCATTATTACCATTTGAATACGTAACATTTGATAAGTTAGTGAGCTCTATCATGCTCACAATTCACTGGGTATTGGAGGAGTAGTTTAAGAACTTTCACAACTGTCAATACTTCAAGCTGAAGATTTAGATACCAAATGAAAACATTTCTTTGGAGTGAGTAGACGAACTGCTTGACAAGAAGACCAGAAGGTCCTTCTCTGTACCAGTGTTATTGCGTGTTTCAATGAAGTGGGCAACATGTTGTTTGGGTTCCCCTTCCCATCAAACTACTGGAATTTGGAAGGCTGATAACTTGTAGGCATGCATAAGCTATCAATCCTTTTTGTATAGGGCTTAGAGTACTAGAGTAAACTCTGCGATGGTTTATGGTACTGAGCCCATCAAACTACTAGAATTTGGGAGGCTGATAACATGTAGGCATGTGTAAGCTATCAATCCTCTTTGTATAGGGCTTAAGAGTACAAGAATAAACTCTGTGATGGTCTATGGTACTGAGCCCTACTAGTGTTGGTTATCATGTCTTGTGGCAGTTGGGCATAATGTTGCCACCAAAGTAGGTTTAGTAGTTTGCCTTTTGACTTGCATTGACATTGATGCTTGAGGAGTATCACTCTGAAGTGTGAAGCCTTGAGGGTGTGCCAACCCTTGACTTGACTCCACTACATTTTGTGCCTCAATTTTGTTCATGTGGGCAGGTATTTGTATATCCATCTCCTCGATGATCTTGATGAGTTTAGCAATTGTGTGGACCATGTCTACCTATTATTAGTCGATCAAAGTGGTGTTGGTTATCACAATTGGAATTGTCACTGAGTAGGATGAAGTGGAGTCAGAGCATTTTGGCTAGTCTTCTTGACTTTGAGTTGGTGATTTAACAAGTAAAAAATTGTGTTCGAGTTAGCGCTAGATGTAGGGAAGAGGGACTTATCCATGGAGTTCTTTGAGGTCATTGGACACCTCTCCTTGGATAGAGGATTTTGATCCTTTCACCCCAGTGAGGCTATATGGTGATGATTTGTTGGTGTTTTCTGTGCACTTGCACCTTCTTCGCTAAGTAAGAGTGCATGTCTGTGCATCGAGCTGAAGGCATAATGGTTACTTTTGATTTGCTAAAGGTCGTGGGTCCTTAGAGATGCAGTGCACCAATGAAGCCATGATGACCTTTCCATCGCCCTTACTGTCATTCATACCTGAGACTTTTGGAAGTCATCAATCTGATTGCAGTTTTGGATTGGCAAAGGAGAGGAGAGGTTGAGAAGTCCCGCTGGGTGTGTAAGGAATTTATTGCCAAATGAGAGATTGTTCTTCAATGAAGTAGTTCTCAGCGCCAAAGAATAGTCTGTTGTAGTATGAATCCCAAAGGGAGTGGAGACCTCTCCTACATAAGTGTGGAGAGAATGGTAGCAGGATACCAACTTTAACATAAAGTCCTGACAACAGAGGCATAATAGCTATAGATGAATAAGGAAGCAAAGTTGATGTCATGAATCTTAAATTCCTTGAGCAGTTTCCCATGGAGGCAGGCCTAAGATGTCTTCCACCCACTTCTAGTACCCAAACATTTCTTTTTAACTAATAAATTTGAATTTTGTTTGTTCCATTTTCTTGTTATCTTAATTTGCAAGAACTCAGTAAATAAAACCCATTAAAAAATAATTTCTTATGTAAGGAATTAAAAATTCAAGACTACAATTCACTGAAATTTCTGATGTGGACCTTTTACAACAGTTCTCTTGAAGCCTGAAGTCAGAAATCATCCTTTAGTTTGCATTTTGAATGAACAGGATAGAATACTTCATTATCTTACATTCCAAATTTATTTTCCAGATGTAAGTAAACATTTTCTCTTCCATCCTTAATTGATTACCGAAATGAATCTAATAATCATGAAAGTTCAAATCAATTAGTGATTCCAAGCATATCCATGACTTTATCTTGATCTTGTTACTGTAGATTTTAAAGCTAACCTCAAGATTCTATGAATCCACCTCAGATGAGCAGGATTATTTATACTTCATTTAGGCATTTGTGATTCATGGGCCCCAAGCTTATCATAAATTTACTGCAAGTAGTTTCAGATATTGACTTTTGCTTATGTTTTTTCTTTCTTTTGTTGATTGTTGAAAGGTGAGGGTGCACAACCACTGAGAAGCTCAAAATGCATTTGCAGGTTTTGCACAAATCAGTGGCTCTCACTAATCCTTAAACCATCACCATACACACCATAGTTGGAGTGGTGGTTTACGTTTTCATTGTTGGCCATGTAGCGAAAAAACCCTGGCTCAAGCATAGCTGTAGTATAGAAGGATGGATGAAGTGCAGCATCTCCAATCATTCAATAATGGATTTCATCTCTTTTTTTATATCATAACAGAAACAAATTAAAAGGGGAGTCTCTTCTGGATACCTTGGTAGTTTTGAAAAAGCATAAGGTTTCCCATTTGTAAGTGCAGGATGCGGGGAAGACGTGAGGCATTTCGTTTTCCATCATGCCCTTTGCCCTCAAAACCCATTTTTGATATTGCATATGGTATTGCACCAGATATTGCAGTGCACGTATGTTGATAACTTTGTAACCATTTAGGGGGTTTTCAGTTCATTTTGTTAGTAATGAACCAAAGTTTTTAGGAGGTTTAGATCTGGGAATTTCCAAAAAATCAATTTAGCCTTTTTTTTTCCCAGCATTTATGAGATGAAAGCATATAAAATTATTGATTGTTGGTTCTGGAAGGACTATTTAATGTGATTAACATTCCTTGGATAGTCTGAGGATGATCGGTTGTGGCATATAGTTTCGCTAGGTAGAACTATTGAGGAACTTCTCCACCTAATGAATAAATGGTGGGTGTCATAACCTACTACTTTTGTATAGGTCTATTTTGTGTGTTCTTATGTGTTCCTTTTCTTTGTTTTTACAGAGGGAAGCTCGGTTGGAACGCAACAGGAATCGATCTATCTTCTCATGAATCAAGGTTGAAGAGACTGTGAATCCTTCTCTTATGGACTCCTTGATAGCTGATTCTTCTCTTGTAGCCTCTGAAGTCAAAATTTAGATTTTACAGAAGGTGGGATCTTTCGTGTAACCAGGAGAAACTTTTAATAAGCCACTTGGCACTTGTAAAATCACCTCCATGAATCATTCTCTTCAAGCTATGAGGTGTGATTTGAGTTTCTATTTCTGCTAGGGTTGCAGGAATATGTTGTGCATTGCCTAGATTAAAATATTGAAAGAATAGACAATAAAAGATGAGCAAAAAATGGGCTTCCATTACATGCAGCATTTTCAAACTTCCATATTAATAAATTAAAATATTTGAACAGATGGAGAAATTCTTATTGAGCTCAAAAAGAGCCTTCAGTTCCTCACAATGCAATCCCAACAAGATTACAGCAACTTGTAGGCATTGGTTTGGACCGAGAGGACTGATTCAAACTTATAAAAAAGATGCAATTTGAAGAATCCATTCAGAAGTAGTACCGTTACCGATTATCTAATACTTCAACAGTAATAGGTTCTGAACATTTGGTACAACTTAGAGTCTCCTCATGAGGAGATTGACTCCATTTCCAGGTTCTATAACCATCTTAAATGCAGGGTGGTGTTGGTACCCTGGTGAGGGTGAGAAGCTAAATTTTGATAGAATGAGAGACAAAATCAGCTTCAGTTCTATCATGGCCAAGTGCTGGCCAACACAGACATGAGGCCCTACTCCGAATGCCATGTAAGCCTGCGGGTTCTTGCAAGCTCCGACCGTTCCATGGCTGAACCTCTCGGGATTGAACTGATGTGCATCAGGACCCCATAGCTCTGGATCCTGATGCAGCACCGGTATTGGGACCCAAAAGCTTACACTTCTGGGAATTACAAGGTCTCTAATCTTCATATCTTGTAGAGCTTCTCTTACCACAAATGTACCTGGTGAATAAAGGCGCAGCGTCTCTTGAACCACCATGGTTACCTGCCATGAACACAGCATTATAATAGGCTTTTGCATCCTTGACAATGAATAGTATTCGGGTTTCTGAGTCACATACCGTTTTCATTCTGCGAAGCATATCAGCATCTGGAACTCCATCACTGCAAGTTTCAAGCACCTCAGCACGAGCGCGAGCTTGCCAGTCCGGATATGCAGCCAACAGCACCAAGGCCCATGAAGCAGCTGTGGCAGTGGTCTCATGGCCCGCAAAGTATATTGTCTTGCAGTTATCTATTATGAACCTGTCTGCAGCCAATAATTTATCTTCATCCCCATAAGTTTTAGCAGCATCAAGAAGCATCTGCAGAAGATCCTTCTCTTGTGTGGTCTCAATGCGTTCTTTCACTACCTTCAATATCATCGAATCGATCTCCTTCTCCAGTCTCCATATCTCTCTGTTGCTTTTGGTTGGTATGTAACTAGTACATTTCCAAAAATTGATACCAGAAAATGATTGCTAATTTAGAAGATAACAACCTGGTAATGAGGCTTATAGTAGGTGTACCTTAAGCCAGGAAGGCTGTGTGTAAACCTCCCTTGGACAAGATCACTTGAAGAGTTCTAGTCTTTGAGAATATTTGTCGTCCTTTGGAATAATTGCTTCCAAAACAAGCTCTTGAGATTATATCTGCAGATAAGCTTCTTGAATCATCATCAACCCGAATATCAGCAACTCCTCTCCCATCAATTAGACTTTCCCAAGAGCTTAGCATGGAGGTTGTAGAATCCACCATTAGGCTCACCATGCCCTTCAAAATTGAGTTGGGTGAACAAGTATGAAAGCTAAACATGCATAATTGATGAAATGTACTGATAACAATCTTTAGGAGAAGATTTACCTTAACCTTGTCGAGGTAGAACTCGGGAGCGATGATCTTTCGTTGGTGAGCCCAAATGAGGCCATTTGAAGTGAGTAAGCCTTGGCCTGGTAGAGCTTTCTTATCCTTGGATAAGTAAGAAGGCTTTCCTAGATTCAAAGATGTGCATAGCCCTATTTCCTTCACCATCACCACATCTGTTATCAACAGTACTGGCATGTGTCCAGGGGAATACATGTATATGGGTCCTGCCACCAATCTCATAACATTATGCAGTAGATATTATTTCGTTATAATCCTTTTTGGGCTGATTAAAAAGGCACCAAGCTGTTCTTCAGAATTCACTATTCATGTGCAAGAAATTAGGACTATTCAACATATAGATAAGTCTAAGACTGAGACAGAGAAGGCATACCATATTATTTCCTCCACTGGTCCAGGTATGGAAAGAGAATGGAAAACCAGACATGGTGGTGTAGGTCCTTGGGAGCTGTTGACTGGTTTTGGAGCTGTATCCTCTTCACTTCAGAAACATTTCCAAAGAGAAGAGAAGGTGGAGGTCCTCTGATTCCTTGCTTTACAAGCTTTGATCTAAGCCTTCTTGGGTTCAACACCAAGGCCTTGTAAATGTGTAGAAACAACCCAACAACCCCACCCAATGCCACTGACACTACAAAATTGTTCAGTGTTAGAACCACTGTTGCTTCCATTTTCTCTTCTTCTTGCTCAGTCACTCATACTAGGATGACCCAATTGGAGTTTCAAGAGAAATCTTCCTCACCAAAGGAATGTCTTCCTCAATTGGCTGGAATATAGAAATGCTTATTATTATATGAACTTTATGATAGGAAAAATGTAGAGAAAGCAATCGCATGGTAAACCCAACCACCACAATGCTGGAACCAGACCCATTTCCCCATTCCCCAGATTTTGTCCTTTTTTCTGCCGGTTATTTTAAAAATAAAAAATAAACATGAATAAATCCTTAAAAAAAAAGGGAAATTTTGTGTTTTTTTTTGGACCATTTGCTCATCCTACCCTGGTTAGTTCCAACTTGAGGAAAAATTAAAATAAATAAAAAACAATTATTTTTTAATTTTAATTAAAATTTCATGTTGGGTTTTAGTGCAATTACATCTTCTTGAGTTTTTGCCATGTCATCATTGTAAATTTAATGTTTTTAGTCCAGTATTTGTGTTTAATTCATAAGTTCATAAAAGTATATTTATATGAATATTTAATTTTTAGTTATTTCATGGTATTAATATTTGATATATTTAATATCTATCAAACTTATTTTTTTTTCCTTTTTTTCATAAAATGTGAAAGGAGAAAAATTAAAGCGGATGCTTATTATGCCGAAGGGAGTATGTTTGTGATGACTTGAATTTAATTAAAGATTAATTTAAAATTATTTATCCAAGATTAATGATTTGATTAATAAATTAAAGAAATTGGTTGGTTGATTAATGAATTTATTAATATGATTACAAATCCACCCAATAAGAGCTATTAATATGATTAATAGCTTGGGTGATAGTCCTATTTATGCATGAAGTGGTACGGTGCTACCTCATATTATTAGTTCGTGGACACAATGCCTTGTAACTTCACATTATCCTATATAAGGAGAGAAGAAAAGGCTTATTGGTTTTGGTTTCTTTCGTGCCAAAAATGGGATAGAATCAAGCTCAAAAATCAAATTTCGATTTAGCATACGATCATATTTGATTGGACATGTTGTCCGTCTGTTCCTCAAAACAAAAAAGAATTTATAATTTTAAAGGAAAACAAATGGTCAAAAGTATATTACTTATTACGCCTCAAATTCTGGGCAACCCAAAACTCAACTTGTGACCCTAGATCAAAGGTTCTGAGCCTAAGGTTTACTTCTATTCATGTTGACAATCAATCAAAACACCCTGAGTGATTTTTTTTTTTTTTTCCATAAAATGTCCGCTTCCAAATAAATTTATTGAGTTAAAATTTTCTACAATATATTATTTTATTTTTCCAAAACCAACCATCATATTATCTTTTGTTCCCAAATATAATTCTAGAGGTACTTACTGGTCTCATTTCTTGGAAGCGTGGCAATAATCCAGGGAAATATGTGGAGAATCATCCATGGCAATAATTTAACCAAAATAATCCATTTAACCAAAATGTCCACTGAGAACAATTGAACCATGTGCTGAAGTCCTGAAACTTATTAGCCTTTAAGTACTGAATTTCCGGATTGGGAAGGCGTAAGACACTCATGGAAACCTTGGTGAAATGAATCCACCAAGCCAGTAGGTCTAGTTGAACCCAGTTCGATATTAATTCCATGTGAGCCCACCACCTATGAACCTTCTTGATATGCTGGTGTCCCTATCTTAGTTAAGAGCTAGGATAAGGAAAATTGGGTGGCTGAATTGATGAGTACCCACTCTGCTCTGCAGTAAGTAATTCATTCCTTGTAAGAATTACAAATATGAGAACAAAGACATTCACATAAATGTATGTGCCCTCAAAGAGGGGGGTATGAAGGAAGAGACATTCTCTGTTCTTTTCCTCCCTTCAACTATCATGCTTTGTCTCTCTTTTTTTCATCTCACCACTTCAACACCTCAGCTTTTTAATTAATCATCGGCCTCTTGAAAGTTTTGCAAAGACGGGTGCAATAAGGAGTTTAGGGTTGGGTACCTTAAGTTCACTTAAAATATTGAACAAATTTGGAATTAAAATATTATCATATTGCAAAGACAGCTTTTTTACCTTAAGTTCCCCTTCCGCAATTATAAATTATAACCCAACTTATAATTTTTTACCTCACAAAAAAAAATTATTATATTTGTAATTAAATTTACTATAAGTCTGCACTTAAAAAATATAATATAATTAACTATTAACAAAATTCAATTTCATAAATATTATAAACATAAAATAATTTTTTTGGCAACCAAAAAGTCGAAATTTGTAATAACCCTTAACCTTTTAATTTTACCAATATTTATTTATCAACAAAAAAAATTAAACAGTATACTAAAACTTAATTCCGTAAATTCACATTTAATTAATTTATCTCTTTATATATATATTTTTTTTCTAAATTCACATATCATAATTTAATCTTAATTTAATTTCAATTCAATTTTGTTTAATGTTTTATAATTCTATAAAGTTTGATTTCAATTATAAAAATTAAATTAACTTTTTTTAATTATCCATTATAACAATTCCATATAATATAATTTTTTATCAAATTATTCTTTCTACGGTTCTTTTATAATTACTCAAAGATATATCCATCAACCAATATTTTCTGATATTTTACCGATCTTTTATGATTTTCCTTTTTTTTTTTTTTGGATATTTTACAATATTTTACATTTTTTTTTTCTTGTTTCAATGGATATTTCGTTGATGTTTTCCGGATATTTTACCTCACTGATTTTTCGATTTTTTATTATTAAATAAATACATTATAATTATTTTATTTTTATATTTGATTTAATTTATTACCAAAAATATAAAAACATAATTTTCTTAATAGGTCTTTTTTATATAATCTATATATTTATTAAATATAATAAATGTAAATATTAAAAAAGTTATACATATACTATTATTTATTTTATATCATTGAATATATTTAAATTAAAATGGATTATAATTTTAATATTAAATATATTTTAAAATTAGACATATTATTAAAATGATCTATAATGCAACTTAATAATAAATATACATTTATAAAATTTATATTTTTTTTAATTGATGTAGAGAATATTATTATCAAATATGATAAATTATATATATATATATATATATTTAAAAAAATAACTTTAAAATATCTATTTTTACTTCTTATATAATTTTTTTAATATTATCATAATTTTTATTAATTTTTATATCACCGATGATATATCTCCGATATATCCATAAAATTGAAGTACTGATATATCCATGATTACCGATATTTTCATCATTACTTATATCTTATCAAAAGATATTTGTAGAGAATTCTTACTTAAATGCAGATATTCAAAACCGTTGGAATTGGAACTCACAATTTCGATTATGCATTACCCTTGTACGGCTTTCTTATCCTTGGGTATATGTAAGAAGGCTTTTCTAGATTCAAAGATGTCCATACCCCCTATTTCCTTCACCATCTTCACATGTACATCTATTACGCAAATATGTAACTAAGAAAGGCTTAAGGGTTAGCTCTGAAATTTTGTGTGAAGGGCATACCACATTGATAGCAAAAGGATTGTAAGCCATAATTTACGAAAGCGCTCATGTATCGAATTCAAATGAAGTGTTCACACCTTACAAAATGCCTCAATCATTGGAATGCCACTCCTTGGAACCATACTATTATTATAAAGATGATATATGAGTCCAATCCAATCAAAACCCGACCACATCAATTCAATTCCCACTAACCATAAAGGTTGTTGCGGTATGAAAAAAAATTTAAAATCGACTTTATTAATTTGATTTTTTATTTCTTTGTCTCTTGACAAATAAAAATCAAATCAAATTGACATTGTAAAACTTATTTATAAGTATTCAATATTTAACGAGTTTAGTATTTTTTTTATATTAGATTTTATTAAAATAATTAGTTGTAATTAGACTATGATCAAATTAATTTTTAATTATATCCATTATGTTTTTTATTAAAAATTTTAAATGCATTTTAAAACCAAATTTGTTTTAATTACTTTTAAAATTGAATTGGACTTAATTAAGATGTAAATTAATTTGTGTCCAATCAATCATTTAAATCAAACCAAATTTATAATAAATAAGGTTGATTTGATTCAATTTTTCCATCACTAAAAGGTTAACTTGATTTTGATGTTGTCATAAATCGATTGCATTAATTCAACTATTTTTTTTTCCTCTAAAAATTATACTCATATAAGCACAACATTGGTGATTTTGTTGGGCCACTTGAAGCCTTGGTTTGAATCATGTATTCAACCCTAGTGGAAGAAATTGGAAAAACAAAACATGGTAGTTAGGGATGGACTGGTTTTTTTTGGGTATCCGTCCTTAATGGGACAAGTTTGAATTTTAATTAAACAAGTTTGAGAATTTTTTTAAAAAACCGGATGGGTTTGGGGCAGGTTCAGGTATTGCCTTGTCCTACCTCACCCTAACCCAATTATACATAAAATTAAATTAATTTAATTTTTATTTTACTATTTTTAATATATAGATAATAATAAAATAAGTTATAAAAAATATAATAATTTAATTATTTATAAAGTATATTTATTTTAATGTAATTAAAAATTTTAAAAGTAATTTTTTAAAAAGAAAACTTTCAAAAAAAAAAAAAGCTAAACAGGTTGAAGTCTTGTCCCGTCCAGTTTAATTTTTTTTAAATAGGACAATGATATGAATTATTTTGAATAAATGGGATAAGGTTAGGATGAGACGGATCCGTCCCCATCCCATCCCGTTGCCATCCCATTGACTGTGGTCGTTGGGAGTTGTTGAGTGGTTTTGCATCTGCGTCTTCCTAATTTCAAAAACATTTCCAAAGAGAGGAGAAGGTGGAGGTCCTCTGATTCCCTGCTTTCCGAGCTTTGATCCAACCCTTCCTGGGTTCATCACCAAGGCATTGTAAATGTGTAGAAACAACCCAATACCCCCACCCAATACCACTGACACAATATTCCTCATTGTTAGAATCAGTGTTGCTTCCATCTTCTCTAATTGTATCCTTGTGCCATCTCAAAATAAAAGAAAAGAAATTCTCTCCAAATGAATCATCGTTACCCACGTTTTGCTCATCCTACAGGGTTAGTTCAACTTGAGGGAAAAAAAAAGACAAATTAACTACAATTTTGATTAAACTTTCATGTTGAGTTTTATCGGGTGTTTAGTAAATAAATTTAATAATTTAAAGTGATTTAATAATAAGTTATTAAATAAATCATGTTTAATAAAATAATGTAATGACATGATTTAAAATAAAAAAACAATTTTAAATAATGAGTAAAAATAGTTAACTTATTCTTAAGTTTACATCTTTATTTTATTTTCTAGTTTTCATTTGCCCTAAGTACTTCCATGATCTCTTTTACTATTTCATGACTTTTATTATTATTTAACCTCTTTTGCCCCAATTATAATTTATGATGAAAAATATGTTAATTTGATGATTTAAAATAAATATTAAGTTAGTTTTATCAAATAATCTTAATACTCTAAAATGAGAATTAAGTAATAAATTTTAAATAAATAATTTAATTATAATTTAACTTAAAATCAACTTAAATCATTAAATAATAAATGTTTAGATCTACGAAATATCCCCTTAGTGTAATCATATCTTTTTGAGTTTTGACCATATTATCAAGAGCTGTAAGGTAAAATGAATCGTGTATTTTTAATCAAACATTTGGGTCTAATTTATAAGGTTATAAATATAAATTTATATAAATATTTGGTTTTTAGTTATTTCATCATATGAATATTTGATATATTTTAATATCCATCAATTTTTTTTTATTTTTTTTTGTGTGAAATGTGATAGTGGGGAGGACCACAAGGAATGAAAGATACTGTGACATAGTTTTAGGAGGCAAAAAAAATAAAAAATAAAAATCCTCCACTAAATATCACACATGGCTTGACTCTCATTCTAGCCGCACCTAAAGGCATGATGAATTGTCCTCTTGTGGTTTTATAGCTGCAGTGGTGCATGGGCAGCTACCAAGAGGGTGTTATAGATGTAGATTTGTTGGACCCCCAAAATAATCTTCTTTGTTAGGCGTCCAGAGATCACTTTGATATTAAGATCTCTTCTCTTGAGGGCAACAAGTTGCTTCAACATTTCACTTTCTCTTTCTCTCCATTTATATATTTTGGCTTCATTCCTTTTCAGAGCAGCTTAGGACCTCACATGATAGAGGCACATGATGGTCCCCGAAAGTCACTCTCAGAGGGATCACAGATAGTTTTTGACATTTTGTGTGAGCTCCACAATATTTGTTGATAAGCATGGAGAAACTTCTAGCAGAGATTGCTATATATCATCAAGTGAAAAAACGTCTTCGCATGGATATTTTAAGCCTTTTACAACTTTACAATTAGAAGATACAAACCGACATGCAATACCTATGTGAAATATATTGATCTCCAAATTTCCAAGAGGCAAAATTTGGCATTTTGTGCAAGCTTAATTATCGTATGTTCCTCAAGCTAATGTCAACATGATGTGTAATTATAACACACATGCCATCCAAGTATGCAAGAGGATGCCATCCGAGTCTTTTTCAAGAGGCAAAATTTGTCCTCTAGCCCAAAGCATGATATACCAACATGGTGAAAGCAAAATTCGTGGTGGAAGTTTGTCTTTCATGGCAGAATAATGGCCATTGAATGTTGAAGTTCCCATTGCAATGCCAATTTTTCTGGGTTTCTTTATATATGAAGTTTGCATGGTCATATACTTACACCTATTCTTACTTCACAATTGATTACTTCCTCTATACTAAACCACCAGTCAAAGTCACTAATGTAGATAATTTATTGACAAAAGCTAGCATATGGGTTAAAAGAGGAGAAATAAGAGGCGTGGCAAAAATCTGATGCAATATGTGATCAAAATGAGGAAGAGCTCGTGGAGCTGGCTGGTAATTACATGAAAATAAAGTTGCAAAGGAGGGTGTAAAAGAAAGGAAATTCAGAAAGGAGAGAAACTGATTTTTGGTAAGAAAATGCATGCTGAAGGATTTTGTATATATGTAGGTGATCCCATTCATGGCTTGTTTTGATATTTCATTTAAGCCATTCATCCACGCTCTTCATATGTATTATTGTAGATTAACTTCTTGCATGATCCGTTATATCTTGTTAGGATTGTTAAACCTCATATAAGGACGAAAATATCGGTAATCACGGATATATCGGTGTTTTGATTTTATGGATAGATCGGAAAAATATCGACCAATATTTTGATATAAAATATTATTAGATAAAAAATTAATCAAAACTCATGAAAATGTAATAAAAAAAACTTTCAAAAATGAAATTAGAAGTATAATAGATATTTTAAAATTGTTTTATTAAACAAATTAATGTATATATAATATAATTTATAATATTCAACAATAATGTTTATAACTTAAAAGTATATTTTATTTACATCTATCTAATTTGGATATATTCAAGGATATAAAAAGAATGATAATGCATGTGTAAATATTTTTTATTAAAATATTGATAATTTTATCTATTAATTTATATTTATTTTGTATTTAATTATTATACAAAAGACATGATTAAAATTAATTTATGATATTTATATACAAAAAAAAACATGTATTAATTTATAAATAATTTTTAATATATATTTATATATAAAAATATTAAAAATTTATTTTTGGAATACTATATATTATAATTTGAATGTTATATAATAAATATATGTCAATAAAATAATTAAAACATGAATTCATTGGTGGCACAACCTTCCCTTGTCAAATGTGAGGTCCTTGGTTCAAAACCTTACATCACACTTGTGGGGGTTTCTTTCCATGTGTCCCTTTCAAGTTCAAACCCCCTTGGTTGTTTAGGACAGCTATGTAACTCATCCAGGATCATTCCGTCCAGGCTAAGATAAGTTTTGTCTGGCACCAAAAGTGAGAAGGTTTCCTTCTCCCATAAGGCCAGATAGAATCGGTAGCCTGGACTCCCAGATAAGAAGGAATGCCCACTCAAATCTTACATAATTCAAGACGTTGACAGGCTAAATGGACAATTGCACGGTTCGAGATCTTGGCACGTCAGCAGATGGCACCTGCCAGTAGACGGATTCTTTAAGAGGCATGAAGTAGGGAAGAAGTGTGCCTAACTTCAGCAAAGCTAGAAGAACCTGACTCCAGTTGGCTTAGCATCAACAACACTCTAAAATTTAATTTTCCTCAAATCAAAATTGAAATGCAATGCTTGTGGCATAGTGAAGTATGGGAGACTGTGACTTAGGGCCCATAGGGCCCACAAAAATGACAACATGAAGCGTGCCTTTTCTAGAAAAATCAGTGAATTGTTGTTGAAATATCGGCAAAAAAACATAGCCAGCACCGATCAAATGAAAAAATCGGGACTTATCACCATATACCAATATTGTTTCCATGCCTCCCGATGTTTACTGAAATTTTCATCCTTGACCTCATGCTCGTCTTTGTCTCTCCATCCATTTGTTAATCAATTAAAAATAAGTTTTAATTCTTCAACTCATTAGTAGAGACTAAGTGAAATTCAAGTTAAAGAGGTGTCTCACGGTCTTCCCAATAAGTCACCTAACCTCGGCCTAGATATGGGTTTTACAACTATTGCCTTATTTTTTTCTTTCTTTTTTAAGAGGTAGAGTTTTAATGTTCTTATTTAGTTTATTGTTTTAAAAATAAAAAATAAAATGTAATTTTTAATCAAAAGGGGCTTAGCCATCGAATACGATGCATGTGAAAAATGCTTGTTCACACATATTTAAAAAAAAAAATGATATTTTTATCAAAATCCCAACTTCTCCGCAAATTTAACAATGTTCCCACCCATTTTTTCATCCTACCATGGTTAGCTCCAACTTGAGGGAAAAATAAAGTAAAAAAAAAGACTTTTTTTTTTAAATGAATTAAAATTTTAATTTACATTTTTGTGCAATTACATTTTTGAGTTTTGACCATGCCATCATTATAAATTTAATATTTCATATTATCCGATATTTAGATGTGTTAGATCAAGGTTGGTACTTTTTAAGTGTAATTAAGTAAGAAGATTTCCAAAACGAGAATAAAAAAGAATACCAAACATAAAGAGGAAATCAAGAAGGAGAAATCAAGTTCAACTTCTAGGATCTTTTTGTAAAGTTGGTTCACTAGAATCATATTGTATTTCATATTTTATCAATGCACCTAACTCTCCTACATCCAAGAGCTAAATTAGTTCTATATTTTTCATAAATTTGGCCAAAAACTTGTTTTGAGGGAAAAAAAAAAAAAAAAAAAAAACCTAGCTAAGTTTTAATTTGGTTAAAAAATTTTAAAATTTTTTAAAATTCTTAGGGGTTCAAAATGTTGGATCAACTTTGTGATCCTCCGAGTAGAGAAAATCTCACGATTTCTCAATGGATTGAAAATCAAACTTGTGATCTTCTCTTAATGGTTTTTTTTTTTTCAAATTATTTTTTAGTTTTGGTTAGATATTTTAGTATTTATATTTTATTCTTATTTATCTAAATTAGAGATTCATTAGTTTGTTAGCTCTATCTCAATTAACTTTTTTTTTTCTTTTTTTTGAAAAAATTAATTTTTTTTTAGTATTTTAACTTAGGTATATGATACCAATATGAGATGACAAGATAGATTTGCCTTAGAACTTATCAATTCAATCACCAATATTCCGACGTAATTTGAACCATACTTACAACTACCTAAACCAACATCTTTAACAATCTTTTGTAATTCCACTCTTAAATTTAACGTCTATTGGATATATTCCCTATTTTTAAAATAAAAGATAATATAAACTTTTATATAAGATACAAGAATTCTTAAAAGTTTCACATTGAAAAATAATGATTTTAAAATCTGCTTAAACATTTTGCTACCTTATATTTTAAAATTTCCAAAAGTGATATTAAAAGACACAAGGTAAATTTATATTTTTGTATAAAATTTTCTTCTTTTAAATAAAAGTTTTTTTATTTTAGAAAACACAAAACATGAAATATATCCAAAGTAATACTTAGGATCTGTTTGGAAACTGTTTTTTAAAATAATTTTATGTTTTCCACAACAAAAAATATAGAAAATACATTTGACAACTAAAAACTATTTTTTGTTTTCTATTCTTAAGAATAAGAAACATGGTATTTTTAGATAATATTTTGTAATTGTTTTATATTGTTTTAACTTATTTTCTAAAAGTTGTTTTAAGAAATAATTATACAAACATGAAAAATGATTAAAAATAAAACACTAGATATAAAAATTATTTTTAAAACATATTTAAAAATATTAAAAATAGGTTAAAAACATTTTAAGTTTTCAAATAAACTTTTATTCTACAAAAATTAAAGAACAATTTTAAAAACGGTTATCAAAAACTATTTTTCAAAATTGTTTTTTAAAACATTTACACCTAATATTTTCTTTTTCCTTGCTTTTGGTCATCTCTCCTTTATACTCATTTCCTTTCCCACCTACTTTCCATCATAAAGGGGCTAGAAGATCCATTGTAATGCTTCTGCAATTACGAGGCCTAAGAACCAATTGCTTGTGGAGTAACTGTCTGCACAAAACTGCCCTTTCCCCGAAGAAACAACGCATAGAATGATCAGTTATATATCTCTACAATTCTTACAGAGAAATTCATGGAACCTTCCTGATAATGAGGTTAACTCCATGTTCTGGTTCAATGATTAGCTGAAATGCAGGCGAGTGTCGGTATGCTGGCGAGATTGAAAAGCTAAACTTCGATAGAATGAGAGACAAGATCACCTTCAATTCAGCCATGGCGAAGTGTTGGCCAATACAAGTCCTTGTTCCCATTCCAAATGGCATATAAGCTTGAGGAATTTTACAGGCCCCTTGGATTCCATTACCAAATCTTTCTGGATTGAATAGGTGTGCATCGGGTCCCCATACATCAGGGTGGTGGTGCAATGTTGGGATTGGAATCCAAATCACTGAATTTCTCGGAACTGAAAGGTCTCTAAACTTCATGTCTTGAAAGGTCTCTCTTGCTATGAATGCCACCACAGGATAAAGGCGCAATGTCTCTTGAATCACCATAGCCAACTGCCATGACAAAAAGTAGGAATGTGAAATATTTTAGTTATATCTCCAATGCAACCCTACCACACACATATATACCGTTTTCATGCGTCGCAGCATATCAGCATCTAGAAGGCAACCCTTGCAAATTTCAAGCACCTCAGCACGAGCACGAGCTTGCCAGTCTGGATGTGTAGCTAACAGCATTAAGGCCTGTAGGGACCCCTCCCTCTAATGACACGTGACACGCATTTCTATCCGGAGCAACTCCATCTGGACTCCCTCAAGTGAACAGGTGGCGCGCTCCCCTATCCGGACTCCCTCAGGGAGAAGCACACGGCACTTGCGAACATTACATTCGGACGATAGCATATCCTATCCGTATATGTTGTTCGGATCATTGACTAAAGTAAGCATGCCTTGCTACGTCCTTCCGACAGCCTGACACAGCCCACGTTCCGCCGTTACAGAGCGAAAGGACAGGAATGATGGCAAGTCACCTCCCACGATCTCTGACAGTCGCCCATAGGGTGATGATGGCCCTGCCACCACCTAGAGGCATCATGACGAGCCAAAAAGTCTTCCCACCATTAAAGAGGAAGGCAAAGCTTCTGACACTATATAAAAAGGCCTTCACACAAGGAGGAAGGTAAGCTTGCTATCCCTGAAAAGGCCCACAGCTTAATCTCTCTAGCCATGGCTAACAAAACCATCGGAGGGTGTGTCCGGACACCCTGTCCGGACATCTTTTGCAGGGACAACTGAACCAGAACTCAATCTTGGTTAAAAGCGTACGTCCATTTGGCAGCTACGTGGATCATTGAGATGCAAGGCCTCAACAAGGCCCATGACGCGGTTACGGCACTGGTCTCATTACCAGCAAAGTATATGTTCTTACAATTATCGACTATGAACTTGTCTGAGTTGATATGATCCATTGAAGGTTTACCATTGTGACTAGATGAACTTTTGGCAGCCTCGAGTATCATTTGCAAAAGGTCCTTTTCGCCGTGTTGAGCCCCAATGCGTTCATTTACCACCTTTAATATCATCATGTTTATCTCCTTCTCTAATCTCGATATCTCTCTATTGTTTTTGTTTGGCAAGTGTCTGTCATTACATTAATTTGGTGATGATGGCAAAAAAAATAGACTAAAAACAAGGCTCTTGATTAAAGGATGTGATATCATTGTCATTATTCTTACCTCTACCCAGGAACCCCAGTGTATGAAAACCCCTTGGACATGATCTTTTGAAGAGTTCGGAGCTTTAAGAATATGTCTTTTCCTTGGGAATAGCTGCTTCCAAAGCAAGCTCTTGAGATTATATCTGCGGACACCCTTCTCAAATCCTCATCAACTCTAATATCTGCGACTCCTTCCTCATTGTCTACACTATTCTCCCAAGTTCTGAGCACTATGGTAGTAGAATCCACCATTGAATTCAGCATTCCCTTCAAAGCAGATGTTTAAACGGTTGAGTTCTCCATAGAAGTATGAACTTGATCAAGTAGTACCCCAGAAGAGTACTATTAGAATAAAGCAACAGAATGATAGGCATGATGTATATATACTTGTGCATTATCTAGTGATCCTCTATTATAAGTGTCTTCATACATATCAACCGTTAAGTACTTGTATGAATCCCACTAACCAAATGTTATGTAGAAGTATTCACTGTTTGTTTTCAAAATATGCATTAGCCCTATCAAATGAAGGGCCACATTAGAGTTTTCATGGTTCTTGGTTTCTCTAGTTAATTAATTTGAACCGGTTGCATAGTGAGCAGTTGAACTAATACACAATCAGTGCCCCATATCTTAGCTGTTTCTAAGAGGTTAAGATGTCAAGAAGTAGATCAACAATGAACATGAGACTAATTTGAGCTTTAACCCTAACAATCCATCCACCTCATGACAGCCTTATTTAGGCTTTGGCCAACAGTGAATATTAATTTTACTTAGACATTGGTCCTAATATCCTACTCTGATAAGCATGCAGATTAAAAATTATCGAGGAAAACAAGTAAGCGATATAGTAATTCATACATATGCCTGATCTCCTGTGAAACCTAGCCATGATACTATGTTAAGCTTTTAAGTTTTCTAATGTTATATTTGGTTCCAAAAAAAGCATTAAGAAAAGAAAAAAAAAATGATAAGGAAAATGATTTTCTTATATATCTTTCACCCAAACATAGCCGAAGATTTCAATTTGTCAGGAAGTGGGCTAAACAATGAACATCGAGGTAATTTAGGTTTTAGCCCTATCAAACATTATAGTTATGGTAAATAGCAGGAGAAATACCTTAACCTTGTCCATATACAACTCAGGAGCAATGATTTTCTTTTGGTAGGCCCAAACTGAACCATTTGATGATAAAATGCCTTCACCAAACAGAGGCCTGCGATCCTTAGATGCAAAAGAAGGCCTTCCTAGGCTCAGAGAAGTGCAAAGGCTTATGTGTTTCACCATCTCTGGATCCGTTATGCACAGTAGTTGTACGTTTCCAATTGAATATGTGAATATTGGTCCTTCAAAGATACTGTAATTTAGAAAAAAAAGGGAGTGAAAAAATACATTGCATGAAAGAAAAGTTCCCTTAAGCATATATAAATTCAGGTACCATCCTTGATATTCAAATTGCCCTTGTGTAGTCAGTTGTACGAGTTCCTTTTCTTAGAAAGTATTTGGTAAGACTTAATACTTATTACTTAATGATTTAAGTTAATTTTAAGTTAAATTATTGATTTAAAACTTATTATTTAATTTTTTATCTAATAAAATTAACTTAAAATTTATTCTAAATTATCAAATTGATATATTTATCTTCACATATTATAAGTAGGGCAAAGGAAGTCAAATAATACTGAAGGTCATAAAGTAGTGAAAGAGCTCATGAAGGTAATTAGAATAAATTGTCGTAAAAATATAAAATAAAAATATGAATTTAAAAATAAATTAATTATTTTTATTTACTACTTAAAGTTATTTTTTATTTTAAGTCACGTAATTAAATTATTTTATCAAACATACTTAATTTATTTAATAATTTAAATTAAATTATTAAGTTATTTTAAGTTATTAAATTGGTTCACCGAACAAATCACCCACTTAGCTTAAGAAAAAAAATGTAATATACTCAAATACAAATATTTTTAAATAAAGTTAGGTCGTTGCATATATTGACTGAAATAGCGGTGGTTGGATGAATCATTGATGTTCGATAAAATAGACAAGCAAGTGGGGGACCATGGTCACGGGCTCACTGTTTTGGATAAAAAGAAACTCACAAAAAGTTCACAGAGGATGAGATTTTAAAACTCTAAGAGTTTTCATGGGGTTTTACGTGACAATATTCAATAGCATATCTTAAAAGATCTATACTTGGAGTGGTCCATCTTCTAGATTTTTTCTTCAAATAGCTCACATAAATTTAAAGAAAAATTGAGTGAGCTTTTACAATGTGTTAATTTGAAAATATAGGAAAGCTAGAATATTGAGATTCAATTTTTGAAGTGTTTTTACCTTAAAAAATATTTTTGAAAAATAAACTAAGTATTTGATAAAATTTTAAAAATATTTTTAAAATTTTGAAACATTATTTGTAGTATTTTTTTTAAAAAAAACACTTTTAAAGAAAATATTTCTTTTAAAAATATTTTGAGTGAAAACACAATCAAATGTGCTCACAAGATTTTTCTCTTCTAAACATAATAAATAATCAAAGCTATAATTACCTAAAGTTTAGATAATGCACTAATAATTCCAATATTAATGGAAATTTTTTATTGACCAAAATAATTTTTTTCAAACAAAATCAAATGGTTAAGTCTTTGTTTTGATACACTTTTATTTTTGTTTTTTAAAATAAAACTAATAATAAATTATATGTAAATGTACAAAAAAATATAGATTTACATTATGCCTTTAAAATTTATTTTTTAAAAAAAAATTAAATTTGAAGTATTATAAATTTTTTGATACCTTAATTTTTTTAGAACAGTTTTTAAAATCATTAATTTTTTTAATGTAAGTATTTAGAAAGTCTTGTATCTTATATAAAAGTTAATATATTTTTTATTTTAAAAATAAAATAGAAAATATATCGAAATAGACCAATAATTATTTACGAGGTTTATTGTATTATTTAAGAAATGGGCAACCAATTATTTCATATATGAAATTTATAGAATACAAGATAATGAAATAAATATGATATAAATAAATCATTCTTTAAATGGATGGGCTAAAGCTGAAGTAAAGAATATATGGTTTCAATTGGATGGAGACATGATACATGTTATATTAAATAACCTAACACCCTAATTCCTATTTTAAAATTTTTCAATCTCCACTAAAATGGAAAACCTTTTTTAAATTTTTCTTAGAAAGAAAATAACTTAAGTTTCTTAACTAAAATCACAATGACTGAATAACCCATCAGAAGAATTTCTAGTTTTCAATCTTCAGTTTTCTAGGAAAGGGGAAAATCCAAAATTAATTTACGAAAGCTTCTTCCCTCAAATTCACAAAATAGTTTGTCCAAAAATAGGAGTGAAGTAAATAAAATAAAATAATTTAAAGCACTAAAGAGATTGAGAGATCAGAGGGTACCATATTGATTTCTCCACTGATGAATATAAGAGAAGAGTGTGAAAGGCCAGTCATGAGCAATAGAGTCATGATCTTTTGCAGCAGTTAAGTGTGCGTGGAGTTGGATCTTCTTCATCTCAGCTATATTCCCAAACAGAAAGGAAGGTGGAGGCCCTCTAATCCCTTGCCTTCTAAGCTTTGATTGAATCCTTCTTGGCTGCAAAAACAAGGTGGTATAGAGATATATAAACAACCCTAAAACACCACCCAACACCGCTGATACTATTATCCTTGTTAAACCTAGTCCTGCAGTTTCCATTTTCCTTTCTTCTTCTTCTTCCTTCTTTTCTCTCCTGTTTTCTTTTTCCCGTCTTTGGGTTGTTCTATGTTTATTTTGTGGAGGGGCTGTGTAAAGTTTTTTTTTTATTATTTTATTTATGCGATACTGTTATGCAGACTGGCGTGGCCCGCGACGGTGGTGCCAGTAACATCTTCCCTGTCTCTGTGTTTTGGCTGAATGTACCATGATTTGGGATTCTTTTATATATATATATATAATGCAGCTGATTAGGAATGACAACGGGGCGGTTTCGGGACGGGTCGCCCCCATCCCAACCCCGCCTCGCCCGTTTAGCTTTTTGTTTTTTAAATTACTTTTAAATTTTTTAATTACATTAAAATAAATATATTTTATAAATAAAAAATTATTATATTTTTTATAACTTTTTTTATTATTATTTATATATTAAAACCCAAAAAAATTCGCCCCGTTGCCATCCCTACAGCTGATGAAGAAAAGAAATTCAATATCTACCTAAGTATTAAAGTTGTGGTATCAATTATTGACTCGGGAGCTGCTAAGGTATATTGGTCTCGACCTCTCAGATCAGTGTTGGTCAATAGACAAAATATACCAATTAAATAATTATCCTAATGAGTATCAATGCCCCTTCCCCGTCCACACTTATATCAACACGAAACAATAGGATTATCACCTGAAAAAGCTTATAAAAAGACTAAGACTATTTGTCAAAAGGAAGGTGAATTCTATAATTAAACCATGATTAACTTAATTGCCGGGAAGGAGTATGGTTAACTTGATTGTCAAAAAGGAGTCGGCCAAGCTAATTGGCCTCTTACCCTAAAGTTGTGATTGTATGAAATAATCAGGATCAAATAAATAAGGTTGATTTGAGCAATCATTAGGGAGCAAATGCCACCAATGGGAAACGAAAAAAAGTTACTAAAGGATACTTCATTCTAGACAAACTAGATTCAAAAGAAGCTTTCAAAAGAAGCCTTTTATGGGTATGGATCCGCACGAGATGATAGGATTTCAAATAGCTCTAACTACACGGGTATAGGGAACACTCTACCTAGTTTCATTTATTTGGATGTCATTTAGATAGCAATATAAGAGAGAATCCCCATAAAAAAAAAAAAAAAAAAAAAAAAAAAAAAAAAAAAAAAAAAAAAACCCACTAGATCGAGAATGTTGTGATTAAGAGCAAGTCTTATATCTACATGCCCCATAATTCTCCTACCTCTTATCTTTTCTCTTCTTCCTTTACCGAAGGGAAGCACTAAGAGGAGTAGGCATTATAGTTGATAGTTATCTATCTGCCCTCCATTCCAGGAAGAGGTTGATGCTAGGTAGGAGCTTTAGGTCATATACTTGACCCCTCCAAGGTTGTATGGTCGACCAACCTTTGGTCGCTTGGACCTAGGAAATTCCCCAAGTATTTCTAAGGACAGACCACGTACCATCCATTCATTTTTTTGAATTTTCAAGCAAGGTCTGGATCGATAGGTAGAGGGTGGTCTACAATCCAGTTGGTATAAGCTAGGCCCCTTAAAGCTAAGTGTAAGTGATTCTAGTATCCTAAGTCAATTCCTCGAAGTAAATGTTAAGCATGTTCCACGGTCATAGAATCATTATGCTAATGAGCTAGCAAGTACAGAGGCCAGACATGGTAGGGTATTAGAAATGTGGTCAATATCACGAAGAAAAAAGAGATACCTTTCTAGCTTTTTTTCGGGCTTCCTCTCATTTTTCTTTGGCACCTACAGTAAAGATCGTTGATTCAAGTGTTTATCCTAATCAAAGGATTGCTTTCTCCCACCAGTTCTCACTTTAACACCATCCTAACACCATCCTATCCTAAAAAAAATAGATTAAAAATAATGAAGGAAAAAAACATGGAGACATTGTGAACTAACTCCTTGCCTTCCTAATTCTAGCACTAGCAGCACCGATTGAACGAACCAACTACTTTTGAAATTACTTTGTCATACATTATTAACATATGACATCTCTGGGCTTAGCGTTTTAGCTTAGCAATAGAGTTAGCCCCCTTTCTTCAAGGGAGTCTATCTCCGGTCAATGAAAGCAACTTGCAAACTCTATGCACAACAAGTAGGAAATCTATAGAATGTCTAGTGAGACTAGTTTTATTAGATAATTGGGTAGTGAGCAGGAAGTTGGCTGAAAAAGATGGACAACAACAATTGCATAATATCAATTTATCGGGCTCATCATCTAAAGCTTGAGAGGTGCGCTAGAGCTCTGGTTGGGAGCTCCCTTACCAATGATAGGCTGACCCCGGGAACTCAGTAGGCTCGTTGCTAACAGAGACTAAGATCATCTATTCCCAATTATGAATTGGACACCTTTCCAACCCAAAAGCTTCTTGCTAAATTTCTCTATAACTTAATTCCCTTAAGACTTTACTAAATCATAAATTTTGTGCCCTTAATCTAAATGGATATCAAGATTTCCTTTTTGTTCCATATGCGCTTAGACTTTACTTTTTCTCAACCTGATTCTAACTTCAGATTTCAATAAATTCTTCTATCTAGTTTTAAAAAGTGTTCCAATCTATTTTTTGGCTGATTACCTTCAAAACAAAGGATTTTTATATTCCATCTACTTTAGAGATGTTTGGTAAATAAATTTAATGACTTAAAAAGTGATTTGATGACTTAATTTATATCAATCTCAATTTTTTATATATAAATATAGTTTAGATTTACGTAGGAATAAAAGTTAACTTTAAGTATTAAGTCAAAATAATTAACTTATTCTTATTTAAATCTAAAACTATGTTTACAAAAAAAAAAAAAATGAGATTGATATAAATTAAATCATTAAGTCACTTTAAGTCATTAAATTGATTTATCAAATACCTTCTTAGTCATGATAAAGACTAGGACCAACAACAAACATTTATGAGATGATCTCTTACAACCCTTAAGAATCCAAGATCGAGGAAATAGAAAAAATGTAAAGGGGATTTTACTATGAAAGGGAGGGAATGCTTTGTGGAATGGAGGAATTGTCCAAAAATAATGAGACTTTCTCCCAAGAGAATGTAAGAATTAGCAAAACCTCTATGATGTTGGCTAACATCCAAGTCACAGCCTTCTCAATGAAGTAGCGTTCACGAAAATGATCAGTGGTGAAGTAGAGGCCGGGCAAGAGTGGGAATTTGCCATCTCTAAGCGATCATAGTGGAGCCATACCCATTATGCAATGAATGAGCACCAACATAACCAAGGTTGATGGCATCGTACGTATTGCTTCGAATTCTTAAGCCAATAGCATTACAAGTCGTCCAAGGGGATCACCTCCACCCTCTTTGTGACCAAAATATGTGGAAAAAGCCCTTAAAGAACTTATTGTCCCAAAATTCAATATTTTCAATGGAACAAATGACCTCTAGAACACTTGCTGCATGTAGGTTCAACAAATGATGATATTAACGTAAGACGATGATCTACTCTTGTACCAAGTTTTCCGATCTAGCCTTTAATATTGTTCCATCAGCTTACACCAAAGTCAATGATTTCCAATTTGAAGAATTGGGAGTATAATTAATAGCTTAATACACACACTCCCTCTAGCAATAGAAAGGGCTAGAACCCTTATTTCAAGTCAATGATTTAGTGCTATGACGCTTGACTTAGTAGAAGAACGGTAGGTCCCTAATATCATAGTTTGAGGTAAGGTTCACGATAGCTATTCCATTAGTATGTCAACAGTGTTTAGGTAGAAATGGTGCAATGATACCTTTACAAAAGAAAATAAATGTTGCAATAAAGTGACATAGGTTGACATAACCTAGATTTCAAGTGCTCTATTAGAACCAAGAACCCTCCATGTCGAAGTAGACAAAGTTCATCTTTACAAAGGAGTGAATGAACCTTCATAATAAAAAAAGAATTGAAAAAGTTTGAATAATGGATCCTAAGTCAGCCACAATATCTCTAAAAGGGCTTAGAGAGTAAGCAAAACAAAATAGTTTAAATGTGGTTTTTATATAGAGATACCCATGACAGCATATATACTAGTGGAATTTAGAATGTTGCATCACAACTGGTAATGGAAAGACTTGTTGCCTTGATTCCCTTCCTACTTTTGATTTTTCTGCTCACCAATTAATTTAGTTGGAAAATAGGATAGTGGAGAGTGAAATATTTAGGGATGTACAAATCAACTAAAACATGAATTGACACATCTCTTACAAGAGACACAAGTCAGTCATAGTATAAAGTAGTTCAAGAGTTTTGGGTTAAAATGGCCAATTTATTAATATATATATATATATATAACCATCTTATAAAACTTATATTCGAATTGGCCTTTTTGGTGCCACGTAGGAGTCATGTCATAAAAAAATATTTTTTTTTTCATCATTTTATTTAAAGCCTCAATTGACAACTGAGACTTCATTTTTGAACTGAAGCCGCAGTTGCCAATTAAGGTTTCAGTTTTTTAACTAAAACCGCAATTGTCAACCGATGCTTCATTTTTTAACTGAAACCTCAATTAGTAACTAAGACTTAATTTTTGAATTAAAGTTACAGTTGCCAACTGAGACTTCATTTTTAAACTAAAGCCTCAATTGGCAAGTGAGACTTCATTTTTGAACTAAAACCGTAGTTACCAACTAAGACTTCATTTTTAAACTGAAACCTCAATTGGCAACTAAGGTTTCATTTTTGAACTAAAGTTGCAATTGTCAATTGAGACTTCGGTTATTTTTTTAATTTAAAATTTAATTAAAAATTATTAAATTACAATTTATTATTGAAATTAAAAAATATACTTAAATTATAAATTGTTTATATTTAAACTTAAAAATCTAGTATTACTTCAACAAATATAAATTGATAAATAGAAGATGTTATAAATGAATATTTTATTAATTAATAATCTTAAAATAATAAATTTATAACATATAAATAATGTATAAAATTGTATAATTTATTAATTTAAGATATTTAATTTGTTGTTTTTTAAGATATTAATTTATTTATATTATGAAAAAATTATTTTTATCGAAATCATAGTATACTTTTAAGTCGCAATTGTCAATTGAGATTTCAATTTCTTTTTTTTTACTTTCAAATTCAATTAAAAACTATTAAATTACAATTTATTATTGAAATTAAAAATATGTACTTTAATAATAAATTATTTATATTTAAACTTAAGAATCTAGCATTACTTCAGCAAACATAAATTGATAAATAGAAGATATTATAAATGAATATTGTGTTTATTAATAAATTAATAATCTTAAAATAATAAACTTATATAACATATAAATAATATATAAAGTTGTATAATTTATTAATTTAAGATATTTAATTTGTTGTTTTTAAGATATTAAATTATTTATATTATGACAAATTTATCTTTATCGAAATAATAGTATACTTTGAAACCGCAGTTGCCATATATAGATTTTTTTACAAAATTAGTTAATGAAATCAATTAGAAAAAGTCTACTACAAAAATTAATTTTTAGTAGTTTAATTAAAGTCACAAAAAATACCTAGTAAACATTAATATAGTGGGAAAAAAAACGTATATAATCCCATATGTCTCTACAAGGAGAGAACTTATGTGTAATTGGTACTCTTTTCCTTTTTGGTTGCTCCTCTCTAACTGTAGTAGGTACTGCATGTGACACATGAAGAACATCTGTCAATGGTAGAGTTGGAAATAAAGGTGGTGGTGGAGGTAGCAAACTAGGTCGACATAGGCCTCGCCTACCCCTCAGAATAACGGGTGGTAAATCTACCTGAGTAGATGTGTCAATCTGCAATGATGGTGGGTCTAAAGAGGTAGGAGGTTGTAATGGAGGTAGGTCTAAAAAGGTAGGGGGGTTGTACTGATGGTGGGTTTGAAGAGGTAAGGGGTTGTGCTAATGGTGGGTCTGAAGAAGTTAGGGCCTGAACTGAAGATAAGTCTAAAGAAATAGGGGGTTGTACTGATGGTGGGTCTATAGAGGTAGGGGTTGCACTGATGGTAGGTCTGAAGAGATGGGTAACCGTACTAATTGTGAGAATAAAAAGGTAGGGGGCTATAATGATGTTGATACTGACGAGGTGATGGGTTGACAACTAATATATCTACCTTTCCCTCGAGATGTCGACCAACCTCGAACAAATGGTAGTGGAGCAACTGTCGATTGAGCTGGTGACCTACCTCCTCTATGCTCTACATGTGGGATACGATAATCCTCCCAAATAATGCACATAACATCAATGGCCATACGAATAATATTAACAATACCAGTGCGACAAACATCACTATCAGAGTCCTCTAATGCATGACCTTCTCGAGATATGATCAATGTCATAGTCTTAATCTGTCAAATAAAATGATATATAATTATTTGTTGGAATAAATATTATACACAATATGTACATAATATTAAAGTGATACAAACCAATAAGTTGACAAATAAGGCAATAGCTTGGTACTGCATAGGTCCAAAATCATCCATAGGTGTAATAAAATGACATGTAATACGATGATACCATGCTAAGTACGGAGCATGGTAGTCCATATGAGGCTCTATAGGCTCCGCAGTGACAATGTGGCCCCCCCTAGCCTCCCATAATGCCACGTAGCGCTCATGATACAACCTCCAATCAAACTGAAGTCGACCACGTCGATTTATGGAGTGAAGGTCAGAATCTATATAGGATGTCGAAGGAATACGTTGTATAAGTCCAAACTGTCGCAACACACGCTCAAGACGATGCCACTCAACAATAAAAAAAAAAAAAAAAGTGGTGACATTGTCCGCCAAATATTCTAATCAGCTAAACAAATATCTGGAAGCAATGCTAGTATATCATCTGTGTAAGGCTGCCATAATACCTGATATATTCAAATCTTAGTATGTATTTAATAAAGTTTAAATTATAATATTAATATTAATAATCTTGTTAAAAAATGCTAATATTTAGCCCAAACCTAATCAGATCGTTGTCTATCAAACTCATCTTTGTATGTGACCAACACATGATGAGGAGTGTCTGTATGAGATAAGGGGACTCTCCACCTACTCCCTAGTGCATCTGGCGAGAATCTCTCATCTATAGGCACTGGTGCATGGGGAAGTGATCTAACAGGACGACCCACATGTAATCGCTCCCATGACAAACAAAATTATGTTTAAATGGACATAATTATGACAAAATTACATAATTAATAAGACTTGTAGTTATACCTGCAACAACTGTAATGGCCTTGCAATAATTTCTGCACTATCTAAGATAGCTCAACATAAATCTTGGTAAAGATGTGCTAGTGTTGCACTCCCCCAACTATATTATGCAGTCTCACCAAGATCTCTTAACATAGGCAGAATTGCTAATTGGAGGTAGGTTCCCTTCTTATCTGAAAATAATGAACCATCAATTAACAGTAAAATATATGCTCTAGCATGGTGCTGTAATGTGACCTCATCTAAAACCCTTGGTAGTAAGTGGGAGAAATGGGTAGTAATAAAACAAACTCTAAGGGATGCTCCACGAATATCAGTCTCTGTTGGCTGAACACCCAATAACTCCTCACAAAGTGCATGCCAATCAATATCTATAGAACCAGTGACAAGATGGCCATGTACACATAATCCAAATAAGATGGCTACATCCTGTAATGTGATGGTCATCTCACCAACTGACATGTGGAATGTGTGCGTCTTTGGGCGCCATCTTTCTACCAGTGCAATAATTAAAGGTCAATCAACCTTAACATGGCCCACTCGATGAAAGACATAAAATCCTGACTGTATAATGTATGGTCAAACACGATAATCCAAAACCCACTCTCGACAAAACCTGTGTTGACAAGTCAAAACATGACCCATATCTGGATCAACACGAATGGTGGATGATCAATGTCGATGCTGAAGAGTAAGCATAGATGTATCCTCAAGGTCAGGACGAGCAGGAAACAATTGAGTATCCATGTTTGCATGTACATCAATACATGATATAAGCAAAATATGAATGAATTGACAAGAAACAACAATATTTAACATGAATTTCATGATTAAAATTTTAAAAATTTGAGCAACATCTCCCCTAAACAGTAAAGATTCAGATTTTTTTTTTTCATGTAACTTGATATAAGCAAAATATGAATGAATTGACCAAAAAACAACAATTTATAACAACATGAATTTCATGATTAAAATTGTAAAAATTTGAGCAACATCTCCCCTAAACAATAAAGATTCAAAATTTTTTCCATGTAACCTGAAACCTGATATAAGAAAAATATGAATGAATTAACAAAAAAACAACAATTTCTAACAACATGAATTTCATGATTAAAATTCTAAAAATTTGAGCAACATCTCCCTTATTCAAATTTTTCCATGTAACCCGATATAAGAAAAATATGAATGAATTGACAACAATTTCTAACAACATTAATTTCATGATTAAAATTTTAAAATTTTGAGCAGCATCTTCCTTAAACAATAGAGATTCAAATTTTTTCCATGTAACCTGATATAAGCAAAATATGAATAAATTGACAAAAAACAACAATTTCTAACAAATAAGCGTTAATAAGATGTTCAATAAGATAGTTTCTACATATATCTTAAAAAGATTAAGGTCAATACTAGTAAATAAGAAAATAATAGTACAATAAGATGTTCATGAAGTACATCAACTCCTTTTATTATTGGTTTATCTATTAGGACAAGAACGTCGATTGTGACCCGATTGCTTGCAAAGTCCACATGTTTGTGGAGTTCTAGTTTCCCTTGCATCCATCTCATTATGCAAACGACTTGATTTTGGTCAACCAGAAGTTAGCCATTTCATTGAGTCCGAAGGTACAATTATTGGTCCATTATATTGAGACCACTCCAACTCATCAAATATGGGATAAAACAAGGGAGCCCATGTTGATAGGTAAGCATGTGTGGTGTAATAACCTTGTACAAATTGTCAAAAATCAATTGCTCAACAATGACAAGCAACAAGAATGTGTGAACATGGGAATCCTAACAAAAGTGTTTTGTTACATGTACAAGACCCTGTTTGAAGGGTAACATGATATGTGCAAGGTTTCCTACTATTACTTCCAATAGAGTATTTAGCTTTAAGATGAAAACGTTCATTCACATGATCATACAAAACAACCTCATGTGAACCTGCCTTAACAACTTTAGCCTTTATCTTGGCTTCAATATATGGAGTGAATTCTTCACCTGAAGCGAGTTGATTGGCACCATGCTCTCGCCTGACTATAAAGTAACTGTTAACCCGATAGAATGTTAACTAGACTAAAGCTATTATTGGTAAGTTACAAGCACCCTTAAGGACACCATTAAAAACTTTAGACATGTTAGTTGTCATAATCCCATATCTCCGCCCACCATCATGTGAGAGTGCCCATTTTTCAAGAGGAATATGCTCCAACCAATTTCTAGCCTCAACATTTATTCGGACAATTGTATCCATGTGAGAAATAAAAATTTTAACTTTACTCTCCATAGCAGCCATGCACATGAGATCATTTCAAGTCTTATCTTTGAACTTTGTGTTGAAGTTACTCGCTAAATGATGCATGCAAAATCTATAATAAGCATTTAGCTTAGTCCATCCCGAATATGTTTCATTTACAACAACTATAATGTCAGGATGACGATCAGAGATTAGACACAAGCCTTTCCTTTGTGTTACTCCAACTCTAATACATGCCAAAAACCAACTCCAACTATCTATATTCTCTCATTATGTAATGGCAAATGCAAGTGGGAACATTTGGTTATTACCATCACATCTCATAACAATCAGCAAAGTCCCTTTATATTTTCCATACTGAATGCCCAAAAAACACGCTGAAAAATTTCTTCATTTGGGTTGTTTCCAGGAACCATTTTGGAATACACAATACATCCAGGATTTGACTGCTCCAAAGCAAGGAAGAAGCGAGGCAACTCTACATAAGACTTGTACCAATCACCAAATAATTAAGTCATTACTTTCTTTTTTGCCTTTATTGTTTTTTGATAAGAAATTTGGTAACCAAATTGTTCGGCAACAACAGCTTAAATTGCAGCAATTGTAATGGTCATTTTTGTCTTCACCAATATTTCAATATACTAAAATACAAAGCTAGAATCCAATTGAGAATGATCCTAATTTATACATGGATTGACACATGTATGAGAACCTTTGTACTTTATGATTCTAAACATACTTGTATCTTTCACCGTCATTGCCTTTAGTCGTCATTGACACTCTGGTGCTTTTTTACATTTAAGAACTAACACACTTACATTTGATCTATAAATAATAAACTCTTGGTGCGACTTTATGGAAAACATCTTCACAACATGTTGCAAATTTGATTTTGAGGAAAATATTTGGCCAATTAATAACTTCCCATCAACATTTCCTAAAGTTGGATTTTTCCATGAAGTCCAATCACTTACAACACAATTAATTGCCCCGTCCATATTTAAAAATTGTTGTGAAGATGGCATATGGTATGAAATGGGTGCAAATGTTGTCTCCAGGTTATCATTAGAGATATTAACTTGGGTTCCATGTAGGGAGGCAACTGGTGATGTGTTTTCAACCTCAAACTAAATCTCAGGATTATTAGACCTAACACCAACTTCAAGGTTCACATATTTTGTGTTTTCAAATTCCACAACTTGTTGGACTATCATCAAATCAATATTTTCTCTTTCACAACAATTTTCATCATCATTAGGTAAATGAATCTCATCTATATTGATTGCATCATTTCTATCATCTTCTTCATCTCTGTCATTTTCGTCATCAACATCAGTATCACCTACCGACAATCGTGTCAAATGGCCAATTTCATTACTCAAATGATGGTGATTGAGAGTTTACTCGATGAATAATTGAACTGAAGACATTCCATACTTTTATGACACCATTAGCATATGTGCAACTATTTGATCATTTTTGACCGCTAATGGTTGAAATTTGTTCATTTCAATTGGAGTCGACATTTCAAGACCAACTGATAGTGTCTATCAACACCAATGACATCATATATCATGTTCAACAACACCACAAAGGTCGTATGAATGGGCACATCTATAGGCTCAATCTCTACATTATTCCCAATAAATCTCAAATCCATTTTTGTCCTCAAAATTGTTCCATTCCAATAACATAACACTTCTACCATGGAATCAATCATAATTGGCTTCATATAGATAATAACAAATGGTTATTATATAAAAATAATAATATTTATTCAAGTAAAAAATAATACTTTACGGTTAACAATTCATAAAAGACAAGAATAAACCAAATAAATATTGGAATGTAACAAAGCTTCATGTCTAAATGCCAAGTTCAACTCAAATGAAAGCAATTTATAAGCAAATAAGTGTATAAGTAAAGAGTAGGAGGATATTATGAATTAATATCATAATATCAATAAATATTTTAAAATGAAGAACTCATAGAGATGAAGAACTCATGGTAGCAAATTAACATGTCATTTTATAGTCAAAAAATAAAATAAAATAGCATAGGGTTTAGGTTCAATTTCTTTTATTGATTTTTAAATAAAAAATCATGAGTATGTCTTAGATGGCCTAAATAATGTCAATAAATTGTAGCATTGGTCATAATACTAAACATCAATATGGGCATTAAGACCCTTGTCTAGGGTGGTAGCATATTCGAAATGGATAAGAATTATTTCATCATTCCCTAAATACTAGCTTCTACCTAACGGTTTCTCCATTGACGATTTGTACAAACACATGAAAAAAATAATAATAATAAAAGGCTACTAAGGAAGTTCCCCAAGTTCCAATAACATATATCACATCTAAAAAGACAAGTCAACTAACTCTATTCTATAGTTCTTAAAAATTGTTTTTAATTGTTTTGAAGAACAAATTTATGTTCGACAATTGAAATATGAAATATAATTTGCTCAACTTATTCTTCATAAAGTTACAACATACTTATATACAATACAAAAATTTATAAAATATTTTTAGAAAACTATCTAATGGTAATTCTCTTGTTTGGATGTTGAGAAACTGTTGAGCTTATTACTATGTCTATTATTGCGTAATTTGACGTATTTTATTTTATTTTATTTTTTGGTCCAATAAAGCGTTTTACATGTGTTTAGGTTACAAACACGTTTAGTTTATTTTTCTAATTTGATCATTAGGATGAGATTAATTTTTAATATTTCATTGATAAAATTAAATTAATATTTTTATATTAAAAATTAAATTTTAAAATAAATATTTGTTAAATATGTTAATTTTTTTACAACTAAAAAAAATTCATAATTAATAGAATGAAGCATGAGATTATGACAACTTAATGACTTATTGCATTACTTCTTTATTTCTTTTCCCAATTCAAAGTACAAGATTAAGCTTCCAAATTTCACTTAAATCTTAATTGGATTTTCAATTTTTTTTTTCCAACATTTTCCTCATATAGCTAAACTAGCGCCATTTTTATATACTGGCCTCGAAAAATTACTCAGAATTTATTCAAACACAAGCATAAAAGGAAAAAAGAGGTTTTTCAAGTAGAAGCTAGATGTTATACCTTTTCCAAAAAAAAATAAAGAGAGAATTACCTAATAGGGTAGATTGGAAAGAATAATTACTAAGAAGACTTACTCATCTCAAGAATTTTTAAAGGACAATTTTACCGTTGAATATGTTTTCTATATTATTTATAAATAAATTTGAGATTGTCAATGATGTGGGGCCCATACATGATGATAAGTACAGGTAATAACAATACATTTCTCAAGCCCGAAAAAATTGTTTTTCACTTTTGAACAATCAAGTGACTGTTTAAAAATTTGCTATTTTTTTTAAAAAAAATTGAGATTTTTTAAAGAACCTTGTTAAAAAAATAATTTTCAACATCTTATAAATAAAAATCATATCCTAAGGTTATTATATCATTTTGTATATGGAATATACAATTAAAAACTTTGTTACCATAATAGAATGAATAATTATTTTTTACGAGCACTCATCAATTGAATAATATATAAATATTCAATTGACTAAGACACACTTATTAAATGAAATAACTTCCAATTATTCATTGGGTAATATAGCACATGAAAAAATTAAAAAAATAAATAAATTAAATTATGTTGTATTATATTGTAATGATAGTGTATTTGTTTTATAAGTGTAATGCATTTATGTCGTACCTATATTTTATTACAAAAGTAATAATTCTAAAAATGTTTATTTATACCCAATTGGTGTTAACACATCGTATCAATATATTAACAACATTCATTTAGTGCATTGAAATTATTTAATAATTTTTGTATATATATATATTATAAGTCTCATGAGTTCAAATTAGTATTTCATTTGGTTTCAAAAATTATTTATGATATAAGTATGTTGTGAAATATGGTATGATCATACAAAATTATCATTTTTATAAAAAAATTTCAAAATTTTCCTAATTAGGTTTTATTGTAATGTAAGTGTATTTATATTGTAATTGTAACATATTTTTGTTGTACCTGTATTTTATAATAAAAGTAATAATCTTGAAGATCACTTTTTATACCTTATTAATATTCAACATATCAAATGTATTAACATCATCCACTCAATGCATTGAGAAAAAAAAATTATATATGAAAATTAAGAAAAAAAAATCTTATAAATTTTTAAAAATTATTTTATTATAAAAATAAAAAATGATTAAACAGTATCCATCATTTTCTCATTCTTTTTAGAAAATTAAAATGTAATTGCATGTTTTAGCAGTGCTGATAACCTGGATATTGATGACATGTTATTTTAATATACTGAGCTAGAAGGATGAGCATATGAAGATCGTACTCAAACAAGAAACATTGCATACTAAGTGATTATTATCAATATTCTAATTTCCACATATTAAATAAATTGCCCACCAAAGGTTTAACCCAAAATAATGTAATGAATGCTAGATCCCCTGCGATATATGCCACAATCAAGAGTCTAGGGAAAAAATGTTTGGGTAACCAACTAGTAACCGATCAACATAGGGAGGAAGCTCATGTATTCATCACATTCAGCAACAATGATGCCCCAAAATTAAAATAGTGTAACCAAAAGCATGGAAAATGGAAAAAGGGAAAAAAACATTAAAACCCATGACGGTATTTTGATGATACCTTGATCACCCTTAAAACATTAACAGTGTCCAGCAAAATGGTGTACTGATGTACTCAAGACATATAAAAGGGTGCCAAAAGACAAAGAATAAGAAGAGAGAAACAAAAAACATAACAACTCCTTCCCCTTACTTAGAGTTTACCCAATCAAAAAGGTTTTCCATAGACATTGACACCTCATATTAACCAACGATAACCCACTCCAAAATTAAATATAAAAGACATTTGGAGTAGTTGAACTGACTATTTCATATTGTCAAGCAACTTATCAGCATTTGCATAAGCAACCAAAGTACTGAATTCAAATGATCTCTGAAACCCTATACATTACTAAATGGTCCCGCAAATTGAAACACAGGTGGCAATTATGTTTGCAGAAAGTAATCAGCATTTGCAGTGTACAATGGTCGCCTGATTAGTGCCCAGTTGAGTATTCTAATAAAAAATATTTATAAAACCTATAACCTCATACTAGCGTAGCAAAGCTACTATAGTATAGCAGCTCTAGGGTCGAATTCTGGGATGGGTTTTCACTCTACCAATGATAGACTCAAGATTAGAAATTGAATCTGATGATTTCCTTTGTCAAAAACTTAAAGTTTAAAAGAAAATAAAATTTGTTTTGAAAGTGGTGCTTGAAACTAAACTAACATAGAACTAGGTAAAAATGGAAGAAAGAAAGTCTCCCGGAGCTAAAGGTTGCTAAAATCAAGTTCAGAATGCAAAGTGGGAAATTCCGAATTTTTCTTCTCGTATTGGGGACAACAACATAAAGGATGGTTGTTTCCCGAACCGGTATAGGTTTAACAATGAAGATTTAATCCATAAAAAGTCAATAGAAATGGTAGTCAAGTTCCATAAATGGCTTTAGACACTAGGGGTCTTCACCTTGAGCCACTTTCCAATGGCTTGTACATGATAACTAATGGTCTGATGTGGATCTAGTAATAAGTATCCACAGAGACCTAAAGCTTATCATGTATTGGCCATTCAAAGTTATTCTAAGGGATTTAAAGCAAAACTTTAGATTTAAAAGCCATTTATGAACTCCAACTACCTATATTTAATGCACGAGAGTTTTCCACTTTTTCATTTGGACTTTTCACCTAGCTTCCTTCACTCCAAGAAACCAAAGGTTTAGCCTCTCATCCTCTGGGAAAACATCCTCAGAGGTTGTTTGGCTTCCAAGAAAAAGAAATAGAATAGAGAAAAGGAAAGCAAAGAGAACTCTATATTTTTTCCCGAGAGGAAAATTTCACTAAGTGTAAAACATACATAAGTTGTTTCGAGAGATGATTTCCATCCCTCTTATAGTCTTTACAAAGCAAAGCCTGTGATTGGCTAATTACAAGGATAAGAAAGGAATTTACATCAAAAAATACAAAAGAAAAGATCTCATGTGGAGTCGGCAAAACAGAGGAGATTTCGCACCAAAGTCGCATGGGCTGGTGCGAAATTTGCACTTGCTTGGGCTGGTGCGAAATTCGAACTTTGAAGTTCCAATTTTGCAAGGTGCGAAATTGTCTCTCAGCTTGATGCAGTTATCTTCTGAAGGCCATATCTTCCTCATTTCAGCTTCAAATCGTACACGGTTTGAAGCTTTGGATTCTTGACTTCCTGAGCTTTGAAATGGTATATAGCATGTAGAAAATGGACTTCGGGAAGTGCTCCAAAAGTGCGAAGGAAGACTGAAGCTGCTGTCCTCTGTTTTCTTCACTCTGTTTTCCTCTGTTTTTCCTCTTTGCTTCTCTCCTTTACTTGGCTTATCTTAATGATCCAAAAAGCTGTCAAAACACTAAAAATAGCCACAAATATGATTAGAAGTCATTATTAGGTCCTTAACATGCCAATTGGAATAAAAATGGAGAACTACTACACAAAAGTGCTTAAAACATAATGAATTAAAGGCGCAAAATAGCACTTTTTGGGTAGTAATCACTTCCCCCAACTGACACATTGCTAGTTCCTTAGCAATGAAGGAAAGAAAAAGAAAGAAAAATAGATAATATAATAATTTACAAAATCATGCTGATCACTCCAAAAAATAATCAAGTGGCATGATTGGATCAAACTCTCACATGGCAAGTCAAGGATATAAAACTCAATCATCAACAAGAGTCATCAAATAACTTACCTATCACAACATACAAAGAGTGGGCATTATGCAAATTTGAGTATCAAAATAATTTCCACTCCCAAAGGACCAACTCTTAATATTCCACAAAAATCTAAGTGTTAAGGTGTTTAGTTTCCAGTTATAGTATGTCAAACTATATTCTCCTCCCAACTAAGGTTTTTCTCTAACTTTAGCAACACTAATCCCCGTATAAAAGGCTAAGAACGCACCTTTTTTTTTTTTGTTAAACTTCACTCATCCACCCATGTAACGAGCAGTGAGATCGGTGACTCCCAACCAATAAAGGCTTAGGGCACCAGGCTTCAAAGATTTTCACCATATACCCCTCGGACCTTGCTCAGGTTTCAAAGCAAGTGAAGCAAATTTTTTCATAAGACACATTGGCCTTTTATAAGGTGTCCCAACACTAATAGAATGAGGTCAAAGGCACCAAGTCGAAAATTTCCTAAGTTTAGGGGGTGAGAAATTTTTTCATCTTATAACTGGAATCTAATGTGTTCAGTGTGTGAAAAGATTAGAGTGGAAGACTTAAGATTGAAATCAAAAGGAGCTTCAATAATTTATCAACTTTAATAAGCATAATACAAACTCTGAGACTATGACAATAAGATAAGAATTTAATTTCTCCCATTTACTTTTGAGAATTTATCTTTGAGAAAACAAAGAGAGTTTGCAAAAATTTGTTAGCAAAATAACCTAACCAAAAATCTAACAAATCACTTCCTCAACTCTCCTCCCAACTAGGATGAACATTGTCCCCAATGTTCCAAAAGCAAGTGATAATAAAAGGGAGGAAGTGATACCTCCTGATAGTAAAGGACTCTAAATAAACAGGAGAAACCACTTGTTGCAAAAGAAAAAGAAATCATAAGAGTGATGAGTACAAGAAATAAAAAGGAATAGCTAATATACACAAAAAGGAAGATGTTTATATAAACTGAGAGAGTACAATATACAAGATAAACATGGAATACATTCAATCCCAGTATAAAAGTGGTCCAAAATATATATGACATCCAAAAACATAGAATATAGATACAAAACAAAAACAAAAAAGGAAGAGGAGTGATCGTATGATCAAATAGTAGGCTCTTCTGGTGGATAGGAAGGGTCCTCAGCTGCAACTGTGGAAGGTACCGCTACAGGTGTAGCATCATCAGTTGGAGCAGAAGGCTCTTAGGGCACAGGAGCAACAGGTGGAGCTGGTGGCAAAAGACCGAGATGCTGCTGAATCTCACGGAGAATGAGAGTTTGCTGGTCCTGCCGAAGCTAGAAGTGGTCCATCCGCTCCATAATAGCCGTCTGAGTAGTGGTCAGAGTCTGGAAAGAAGCGAGCAAGTCACGATACTCTGCACCAGGGATAGTAATGGGCGGCTCTAGGGTAGGAGGAACAGCAGGTGGGGTATCAAACGATGCTGCCTCTGGTACGGGCTCCGAGGGAGCTGAAGTGGACGGAGCAAATATAGATGGTAAGGGTTGTGGAGGAACTTCCCTTGGGTCGGGAAGTTCTGGGGAATGCTGATGGAGCAATACCTGATTCCATTGGTCAAGAGAGAAGCTCTCTCGACAATGGCGGCGGGTCTTAGAATGAGGGTCTGCAGGGAAACCCATATGCGCCAGAACATGGCATAGCAGCCGAGGGAAAAGTAAAAGAATGTTGTCTGCCCTCGTAAGACGCCTCTTATGCACCTTCTCCTCAAAATGGAGGAGGGAGACCATAATCAAATGATGAGGGCCAAAGTAGTAGCCCTCAGAGATACGAAATAACGCCTCTATAATGGCCCATCGCTTCTGCACTCTATGCTGAAGAGGAAAAAGATTGGTGCGAAGCACCACATCAACTCGGAGCATCCTAGGGGGAAGCTCTTTCCTCATAATGATCCTGTCTGAAGATGTCTCTCGAGATAGTATACGAACCATGTCCCACTCAGAAAGTGGGGCTCATCATCTAAATGCAGCTGGATCTGTTGGTGCATAAGGGATATGGAAAGCCTCGGCAATCTGTCTAGCCCCCAAAATACCCTAGCGTCCATCAATGGTAAAAAGGATCGAGGCGGGTACCGGGACGCCACGAGTAGTCATAGACTGGTAAAAGTCTAAAACTACTAGAGGATAAAAGAACTGTGGTGGAGTCATAAAGGGTACAAGATGGTACCTCTCAAGTAGGCGGTATGAATCCCCCAACTCAGGTTGTTGTCGCAAAACAGAGTGATCAAAATATGCCTCGACATGGAATGCTCTCGATCGGCAATCGGAGTTGCCCTCAATGGGCGAGCTAGTGAGGATAGGGCGCCTGGTGGGAGGAGGCTGAGACTGTGTATCTCGAGGTGCTCTGGAGGACTCTCCTGGCTCTGAAGTCTTGGTCTTCTTTGTAGGAGGACTCCTAGTTGGAATCTGAGTAGGGGCCACAGGCGTGGCAGCTGCTCTCCTCGTATGGTATCTGCGCTGGGGGTAGAATCAGGTAAATGTAGGGGTGCATCTAGCGGGGCCCGCATAGGGGCAGCTCTATGACTGCTCTGGGGAACTGAGGTAGAACCTCCTCGGGTCTTAGCCATAAAGGAGCAAAGAAATGAGGCTTAAAGGCTTGGGATTAGAGAGGGTAGGGATGAAAAATCCCAAAAATTTGCACAAGGGAAATGGTGGTGCGAATTTCGCACAAGTGGATAGTGTTGTGCGAATTTCGCACAATGCACTATTCACTCGTGCAAAATGCGAAATTGGATTCTTTCAAATGGCAAAAATTTTTTGTTTTTGAGGGTGGGAAATGTTGGTTGAGGTAGGAAAAGAGTTTTTCATGGTGGGAAGCTTGAAAATGGGAGCTTTACAAGAAGAAAATGAAGGATTTTGAAGCTCCCATAGCGGCAGAAATGGGTTTCTTATGAAGAAATCGTGGCTTTGAATCCTTAGCTTGAGGTTTTGGTTTTGAAAAATGAAGGTTGGGTGTTGTTGAGGGATGGATTTGGAGTGTTGAGTGAAGAAACGAAGGGTTTTTTATGGTGGAAAGGGAGAAAGAGCTGAAAATGGAAGGCACAGACTGTTATGAACAGTATGGTGTCGCGGTTATGGGATGAAGCTCTTGAGATGGGCTGCCATGGTGGGATTGAGGATGGGAGATGATGAAGGAGAGGACCTTGTGGATGGAAAGGAGTGATCGGAAGAGAGGTGTTGAGAGGATTGAAGAAGAACAAGCTTAGACTTGAAGAAGAGAAATCGGCTTTTAAAGAACAAATGCGAATTTCGCACAAGGTGAATAGTGAAGTGCGAAAATTTTCACATTCCTGAGATTGTCCAAGACCGAGGGCATGCTTTTTTTGGAAAATGGTCATAAAGGCAATTTCGCACAAGGTTCGCATTCCTGTGCATTTTCGCATTGAGATTTTGGGTAGGGACCGAGAGCATGCTTTATGGAAAATGCTCACAAAAGCGATTTCGCACAAAAGGAGGGGGTGGTGCAAATTTCGCACCAGAGAATTGGGTGGTGCGAATTTCGCCGTGTCTTGGCTTTTATCCCCTGTTTTCCCTTGTTTTCCCTTTGACTTCATTCTTCAAGCTTTCCTACTTGTATGTTAACACAAAAACCAATTCAAACCACATTAGAATGAAATTAAAGTCAAAAATAAAAATCAAAACATGCATAAACACAAGAAAAACACTAGATTAAACTAAAATCAACTTAAAAGGAAACAAAAAGAGGATGAACTTTTTAGTCTTTGAAGAGACTAAGTTCAACCATGAACTTAGTGTTTTCATGTTAGAGGTGGATCAAGGAAGATGAATTCCTCCTTGTCTCGGGAAAATGATTCCATATAGGGCTTGAGACGATGCCCATTCACTTTGAAAGTTCGAGTGCTACTGAAGTTGAGTAGTTCCACTACTCCATTTGATTGCACGTCATGAATTATGAAAGGACCCGTCCACCTTGATTTCAATTTTCCCGGAAAAAGATGAAGTTTAGAGTCATAAAGCAAGACTCTTTGTCCCTTGGTAAAATTCTTCTGATTTACCAACTGATCATGCCATTTCTTCAACCTCTCTTTTGCAATTTTTGAATTGAGGTAAGCATCATTCCTCATTTCCTCCAATTCGTTCAAATCCGAACATCTCTTTAACCCGGCTCTTGTCAAGTCCATGTTGAGCTTCTTGATTGCCTACCATGCTTTATATTCAACCTTCATTGGAAGTTGGCACGCTTTGCCATAAACAAGGCGATAAGGAGACATTCCAAGAATGGTCTTATAAGCGGTCCTATAAGCTCATAATGAATCCAGGAGCTTAATAGACCACTCCTTCCTATTCACATTCACCACCTTCATCAGTATATTCTTGATTTCCCGGTTGGCTAACTCAACTTGGCCACTTGTTTGAGGGTGATAAGGTGTAGCTACCTTGTGCTTGACCCCATATTTGGCTAGAAGAGTCTCAAAAGGCTTATTGCAAAAGTGGGTTCCTCCATCACTTATAATGGCCTTAGGCACTCCAAACCTTGAAAATATGTTCTCCTTGAGAAATTTGAGAACCACCTTATGATCATTGCTCCTACATGGGATTGCTTCTACCCACTTAGAGACATAAAATCCACTCCCACCAAAATGTAGGAGTGTCCAAATGACATTGGAAATGGTCCCATGAAGTCTATCCCCCAAACATCAAAGACATCTACTATCAAGATGGGGTTCAAGGGCATCATATTCAGGCGTGTTAGATTCCCTAGCCTTTGACACCAATCACATCCCTTGCACATAGCGTGGGCATCCTTGAAAAGAGAGGGCCACCAAAAACCTGATTGGACCACTCTCATAGCTGTTTTCTGTGAAGCAAAATGACCTCCACATGCACTATCATGACAATGGGATAGAATTCCTGATTGCTCTTATTTAGGAACACATTTCCTTATGATTTGATCCGCACAATATTTGAAGAGAAAAGGCTCCTCCCAATAATAGGCATGGATCTTAGCAAAGAAATGCTTCTTGTCTTGGGCACTCCACTCACTTGGAACTTCTCTAATAACCAAGTAATTTGCAATGTGAGAATACCATGGAGCTACCTCTATTGACATAAGAGACTCCTCAGGGAAGTCATCATTGATAGGTAGACCATGTGAGTCATGTGCTATCACAAGTCTTGACAAGTGGTCAGCTACCACATTTTCTACTCCCTTTTTATCTCGGATTTGGAGATTGAATTCTTGAAGCAAAAGGATCCATCTTATCAATCTTGCCTTGGCATCTTGCTTGGTTAGCAAGTACTTCAAAGCAGAATGGTCAATGAACACCACTATAAAGGACCCTACCAAATAGGCACGAAACTTATCTAAGGCAAAAACTACTACCAACAACTCCTTCTCAGTTGTTGTGTAGTTCCTTTGAGCCTCATTCAAAGTTTTGCTTGCATAATAAATCACATAGGCCTTTCCATCTTCTCTTTGCCCCAAAACAGCCCCCATAGCAAGATCACTTGCATCACACATTACCTCAAAAGGTAATTTCCAATTTGGGGCTCTCACTATTGGTGCAGTTGTGAGGAATTTCTTCAGTTCCTCAAAACTCTTCTGACATTTCTCATCCCACGCAAACTTGGCATCCTTTACCAAGAGTTCACAAAGAGGTTTTGAAATTTTTGAGAAATCCTTAATGAACCTCCTATAGAACCCGGCATGTCCTAGGAATTGCCTAATTTCTTTAACATTTGTGGGAGGTGGCAACTTAACAATTAGCTCCACCTTTACCTTATCTACCTCAATGACATTCTTGGAGATTATATGTCCTAGGACAATTCCTTGTTGTACCATAAAATGACATTTCTCCCAATTTAGCACTAAGCTTTCTCAATACATCTTTGGAGAACAGCTTCTAAATGTAACAAACACTCCTTATATGAACCTCCATATACAGTGATGTCATCCATGAAGACTTCCATGATGCGCTCCACCATATCTCTGAAGATGCTTAGCATACATCTTTGGAAAGTTGCAGGTGCATTACATAAACCAAAGGGCATCCTCCTATAGGCAAAAGTACCAAAGGGGCAAGTGAAGGTTGTCTTTTCTTGATCTTCCAAATCAATCTCTATTTGGAAGTACCCCGAGTAACCATCCAAAAAACAGTAGAAATGATGCCCTAAGACTCTCTCAAGGACTTGGTCCATGAAAGGCAATGGGAAATGATCCTTCCTAGTCACTGAATTCAATCTCCTGTAGTCTATACACACCCTCCATCCTGAGGTAAGACGTGTAGAGACTTCCTCCCCTTTCTCATTTTGGATCACAGTAATTCCAGATTTCTTTGGGACTACTTGGGTTGGGCTCACCCACAAGCTATCTGAAATGGGATATATGATCCCTACTTGAAGTAGCTTCAGAACTTCACTCCTTACCACCTCTTGCATGTGAGGATTCAACCTCCTCTGGGGCTGCATCACTGTTTTTGCATCTTCCTCCATGTAGATATGGTGGGTGCATACCAAATGGCTAATCCCTTTCAGATCAGAAATTTTCCATCCAATGGCTTTTTTGCATTTTCTGAGGACTCCCAAAAGACTATCCTCTTGATCACTTGTGAGAGTTGAAGAAACCACCACTGGACATTTCTCATCTTCCTCCAACTATGCATACTTCAAATCAAAAGGAAGTGGCTTCAAAACTAGCTTTGGAGGGTCCTCCGTAGCTGCTCCTTTTGAGTCCTCCTCATTGAACAGTGGTAAAATCTCTTCCCGTCTCCTCCAAGGAGACATGATGGCTAACACATCAGAGGGTTCAAGTAACCCTTCTTCAAGCACTCCAAGGCTTTCGTTCAAGCTCTCTTCTAAATTCTTGTCACAATGCTCTTCAACCAAAATGTTGATCAAGCACACCTCCTCCAATCCTTCCTCCTCTTCGGGGTGAAGATGCCTTTTGCATAAGTGGAATATGTTTAGTTCCAAGGTCATGTTTCCAAATGTGAGCTGCATCACCCCATTCCTACAATTGATGATGGCATTGGAGGTAGCTAGGAAAGGTCTCCCAAGGATGATTGACACATAATTTGCTTCCTTAACAGTGGGATCAGTATCAAGCACCACAAAATCCACAGGATAGTAGAATTTGTCCACTTGAACTAGAACATCCTCTATCACCCCCCTTGGGATTTTGACTGACCTATCAGCTAAGGAGAGAGTGATGGCTGTGGGCTTCAATTCTCCAAGTCCTAGTTGCTTATACACAGAGTATGGGAGCAAATTCACACTTGCCCCCAAGTCTAGTAAAGTCTTCTCCACATGTGTCCCTCCAATGTTGACTGAAATGGTGGGACATCCCGGATCTTTATACTTAATTGGAGACTTACACTGAATGATGGCACTTACTTGCTCAGTGAGGAATGTCTTCTTTGTCACATTTAACCCTCTCTTGACCGTGCACAAGTCCTTTAAAAATTTTGCATATGTGGGGACTTGCTTGATCATATCAAGTAAGGGTATATTCACCTTCACTTGTCTCAAAACTTCAAGAATTTCTGATGAATTCTTGATTCCCTTCTTTCCATGTAAAGCTTGAGGAAAATGAGGAGGCATATGTTTCTTCATCATATCCTCTTTAATCACTATCCTTGGCTCTTCTTCAATGCTTGATTTAGATGCATTTTTCTTCTCACTCTTCTCTTCTTGGTTATTGCTCTCTTTAACCAAGGGTCTCTTTGACATGAGTTCTTCATCTTGCCTCACCTTAGGCAAGGGTTGATCAACCTCCTTCCCACTCCTCAAAGTGATCACAACTTTAACCTCCCTCAACTTTGAAGACTCTCCATCTTGGGTTTCAACTTCATGAACACCCTTTGGATTTTGGCTTGGTTGAGAGGGAAACTTTCCTTTCTCATTCACTGTGTTGAGGTTGGTAAGCCTAGAGATGGAGTATTGAATATTATCTATCTTCTGAGATAGATCATTTTGCATCCCATCCATTCTCTTAATTTGAGAACTCTCAACATTTTCAATCTTTTGGTGCAATTGGGAGTTGATTGCCTTTTGTTCACCCACAAAGTCGCCCATGACTTTACTTAGGTTCACAATGGCTTGCTCCACTGAAGAGGTTTGTTGAGGTGCTTGGGTTTGGGCTTGTGGTTGGTATGGAGGTGGCCTTGGTTTCCAAGAAAAATTTTGATGGTTTCTCCAGCTTGAATTATAGGTGTTTCCATAAAGTGCATTGTTGTTGGGTCTAAATTGCTCCACAACATTGGCTTGATCACCTAACATCTCCCTCACAGTTGGGATGGTTGGGCACTCATCTACCACATGATCACATGATTGGCAAATGGTGCATGGCATGACATGGGCTTGTGTCTCGAAAATGGTTTGGACTTCATGCATTTTTTTCAACTCAAGTTCTTCCAACCTCCTTGCCATTGTTGCCACCTTAGCTTTCATGTCCATGTCCTCACTTAACATGTACATTCCACCCTTTGGATTTTGGTTTGGTTGAGAGGGAAACTTTCTTTTTTTCTCTTGAGTTGGGCTCATCCCATCCTCTTGATACCTCAGATACATAACTTAAAAAGTCCATGGCTTCTTCCGGATTCTTACTCATAAAACCTCCTTCACACATGGTTTCAAGAATTTGCTTCATGGAGGAAGACATCCCATCATAAAAATAGCTCACCAAGAGCCATGTATCAAAGCCATGATGAGGACAAGCATTGAGGCCTCCATATACCTTTACCAACATTCATAGAACTTCTCATTTTCTTTTGCAGAAAAGTTTGAGATTTGTCTCTTCAACCCATTGGTCCTATGGGTGGGGAAAATTTTCTTCAAAAATTCGGCCTGAAGATCAACCCAATTCCTTATGCTCCTTGGCCTTAAAGAATTAAGCCATATTTTTGCCTTGTCCTTCAAAGTAAAAGGGAATAGCTTGAGTCTCATCAAGTCTATTGAAGCTCCTCCCTCTCTAAAAGTATTGCACACCTCCTCAAACTCCTTGATGTGGGCATATGGGTTCTCACTCTCCATTCCATGGAAATTTGGTAGGAGGGGCACAATATGGGGCCTTATAATCAGTTGCTCAAGAGGAGGTACGATGCATGAGGGTGCACTCATCCTTGGTGGGTGCATTCTATCCCTCATGGATAGATATGCATTTGGATTACCCCCTTGACCGTGTTGAGAATTCTGATCCTCTTGTGGAGGGTCCATGATGTTTACACAGATATCCAACTCTGTGTCTTGAGGATTCTCTATCCTTACTATCCTTCCCTCTTGGTCTCGAATCCAATAGGGCATGCACAAGTTACAACTTACCTGAAAACAAAACAAAGACAACAAAAACAAAAGAAAGCTAGAAGAAAGTTAAGGTTAGAAAGAAAATGAAAGTAAACTTAACAAAAGGAATTCTACAATTAAAAGAAAGGAAATGAAGTTAGTGAAAAAGAAATTCACCAAACTTGTGATGGAAATCACAAGTAGCCTCTAAAAAGTTGTATCATTGTATCGTGGCACCATCCCCGGCAACGGCGCCATTTTGATTCATGCCCAGTTGGGTATTTTAATAAAAAATATTTATAAAACCTATGACCTCATACTAGCGTAGTAAAGCTACTATAGTATAGCAACTCTAGGGTCGAACTCTGGGATGGGTTTTCACTCTACCAGTGATAGACTCAAGATTAGAAATTGAATCTGATGATTTCCTTTGTTAAAAACTTGAAGTTTAAAAGAAAATAAAATTTGTTTTGAAAGTGGTGCTTGAAACTAAACTAACATAGAACTAGGTAAAAATGGAAGAAAGAAAGTCTCCCAGAGCTAAAGGTTGCTAAGATCAAGTTCAGAATGCAAAGTGGGAAATTCCGGATTTTTCTTCTTGTATTGGGAACAACAACATAAAGGATGGTTGTTTCCCGAACCGGTATAGGTTTAACAATGAAGATTTAATCCATAAAAAGTCAATAGAAATGGTAGTCAAGTTCCATAAATGGCTTTAGACACTAGGGGTCTTCACCTTGAGCCACTTTCCAATGGCTCGTACATGATAACTAATGGTCTGATGTGGATCTAGCAATAAGTATCCATAGAGACCTAAAGCTTATCATGTATCGGCCATTCAAAGTGATTCTAAGGGATTTAAAGCAAAACTTTAGATTTAAAAGCCATTTATGAACTCCAACTACCTGTATTTAATGCACGAGAGTTTTCCACTTTTTCATCTGGACTTTTCACCTAGCTTCCTTCACTCCAAGAAACCAAAGGTTTAGCCTCTCATCCTCTGGGAAAACATCCTCAGAGGTTGTTTGGCTTCCAAGAAAAAGAAAATAGAATAGAGAAAAGGAAAGCAAAGAGAACTCTGCATTTTTTCCCGACAGGAAAATTTCACTAAGTGTAAAACATACATAAGTTGTTTCGAGAGATGATTTCCATCCCTCTTATAGTCTTTACAAAGCAAAGCCTGTGATTGGCTAATTACAAGGATAAGAAAGGAATTTACATCAAAAAATACAAAAGAAAAGATCTCATGTGGAGTCGGCAAAACAGAGGAGATTTCGCACCAAAGTCGCATGGGCTAGTGCGAAATTCGCACTTGCTTGGGCTGGTGCGAAATTCGCACTTTGAAGTTCCAATTTCGCAAGGTATGAAATTGTCTCTCAGCTTGATGCAGTTGTCTTCCGAAGTCCATGTCTTCCTCATTTCAGCTCCAAATCATACACGGTTTGAAGCGTTGGATTCTTGACTTCCTGAGCTTTGAAATGGTATATAGCATGTAGAAAATGGACTTTGGGAAGTACTCCAAAAGTGCGAAGGAAGACTGTAGCTGCTGTCCTATGTTTTCTTCACTCCGTTTTCCTCTGTTTTTCCTCTTTGCTTCTCTCCTTTACTTGGCTTGTCTTAATGATCCAAAAAGCTATCAAAACACTAAAAATAGCCACAAATATGATTAGAAGTCATTGCTAGGTCCTTAACATGCCAATTGGAATAAAAATGAAGAACTACTACACAAAAGTGCTTAAAACATAATGAATTAAAGGCGCAAAATAGCACTTTTTGGGTAGTAATCATCGTCCTCCTCCTAAAGACCAACCAACCTTTATGGAGAAACAAAATGAAAAAAATCTACTTTCTTATTCTTTCTTATTTTAATTTTTCGGAGAAAATTTCATTTATTCCCAAAAAAATTCATTTTCCCCAAAAAATTTCATTTTCCCCATAAACTTCAACAAATGTCTGCATCTAAAGGGCTTGAATCTTTGGATGATAACAAACCATTTTTTCTAAAATAGCAGTGAAGGACGTAAACAAAAGAGAAAAGCAAAAGCAATGGGAAAAAATATTTCTGAAAACCAAGATTACAAGATAGAGAAAAAAATGGGAAAGTGCCAAAAACTTTACATAAAACATGACAAAAAGAAGATTGGGACCAACCTCAACCTTGATGCTTTGTAGCTCCAACAATGTACTAGGGCTAGGGTTTAAAAAGAAAAATTAAATAGAGAACGAGATGGGAAGTTGGGAAAGTAAACAAAAATAGCATAAAAATGGTTTTTATGCTTATGTGGATAGATGGGGGCTACTTTGAACAATAGTTTTGGAAGAAGCCCAGTTTTAATATTAAGTTTGGGAAGAAGCCCATTTTGGCCCAAAACTCGAAGTTCAAAAGCAACGCTACAATCTAAGATGACTTTTTCCATGCAATCATTAAACTAAGCCAACCTCCATCATGACATTTAATGTGGTAAGACTCCTTTCATAATTATGATGGTGACACAACTATACCTCCTCAAATTCTTTTAATGTGTAAGGATTTTCATCCTTTCCTCCATAAAATAGAGTTAGCAATTGAATCATTTCCAATTCAAGGTTTATTTGAATAATATCTAAGAGTAAGTTCAAGTAGGAGGGAATACTAACCTAAGTGGACTATAGGTAATTTCTTATATTCCTAAGAGGTTGATTGTTTGGGTTGAATCCTTCATTCATCATATTTCTAATGTTGTTACCCACATTTGGATTTTGAAAACAGGTTCCTAAGGGTTGCGGTTTGATATGATTAGGGAAATTGATGACTCAGAGTTACCTATTTAAAAAAGGCCCCTCCTATAAAATGTTTCTCCAATACACCATTTCACTATAGTAGAAAAGCTTATAATACTGGATCTAACAACTAAAAGTAAAAGTAGAAAAAAAAAATTCAAAGAAAGAAAAGTAAGTAATAAAAATAAAATAAAACTAGCTAACATGTACTAAAGATGGGTGGAGATTTGGTGAAATATACCTATTGAGCTACTAAAATAGTAAGCCTATATCCGAAAATACCTATAATACCTTCAATGTTGAAAGTTCCCTAACAATGATGCCAATTTTTTGTTCGTGCATTTTTCATTTAAAAGTTTTAAAAGCACTTTGCAATGAAATTTATGATAAGAAATTAAACTAGATTAGTCATTAAAACTCTCAATTCTTGAATCAAAAATAAAAAGTAATAATAATTGTTTAACAATTAGGTTATCTCCATAGGGAACTTTGAATTGGCAGCGATAGAGAAACAAGTTTTCAAGGTATGAGTGCGAGTTGGGAGCTCAAAAAATTATTTTATAAAAGAAAAAAAGAATTTAAAAGACAAAAAAAATTAAAAGAAAATAATCTCTAAGAGTAGATAGTCATAGGATTTCCACTATCAAATTCAACTCACTAATAGGGCATTGAACTTGTGCTTATGACGTTAAGTTCATGCCAAGAGTTTATACTTAAGAAGGACCCTACTGGACATGAGTAAGAACCACCTCAATACAAAGCAACTCACTTTCACTACTCTATTTTGCCAATAAAGTGGTTTCCTTTTCATGTCAGTCAGTTTATGCTTGACTTGTGGCCCTCATAACTATTGTAGCATACAATTTCCTCCTAATGGTGACCCCTTCTAGTCATTACAATCACTATTAAAAACTAAATTATTTAAAATCATGCATAGATAAACCAATGGTGAGCAAAACTGGGATATGGGAAACCTCAACTCCTCTCACCCCTTGGAGTATTAAAAAATACTTAATCATGTTGAAATTTAAGAAAAAAACTAGAAATATGGATTTTCAAGTTAAAACTAGAAGACTAGAAATATAGATTAAATTAAAAAATTAAAAATGCTTTAAACTTAAAATCTAGGAAGGGTTAGAAAAAGGCAAGATTACAAGTAAAGCTAAGTTACTCCTACTACTCCTAAGAAAAGAATGACTCTTAACTTATTTTCTCCCAGTCATCTACTTTTACTTGTATACTCGAAGTCCTTTTATAGGCAAAAACTCTCCCTCTTATTCCAACTACTCCCAAGCCACTCTGTTTGGAACTACCTTCAACCCATGCCAAGGATCCCATTGTCAATGCAGTCATCATTCTTAATGTGTTAATATAGAGTTGGTGACTGCATTTTTTTTCTTTTTCTATGTAGTCAACATGGGGGTGATTTTGACAATACAACTAAAGTCCTGGAGGTGAGAATGGTTGTGTTGCCCCAATGGGCATGCTAATTATTAGAAAAATCATCAAGTACTTAGTATAGAAAAACCAAAGCAGTATGAAGGTGCAAGTGATGTCCAAGGATGTTCTTGGCCATTACTATGAGAGATGCGTGTTAAGTTCTTAAGAAGGTGTGTTGCATGGGCATTCTACTAGCTTAGACAGAGAAAATGTGCTTCTTGGCTCAACTCACTTAAAAGGGGTGCATGAGTGAGGTGCACGATTTGATTCAACACACATGAAAAGTGCACTAGAGAGGCCTTGTGCACATGGTTTTCCATGCACACTTAAGAGGTGCATTGTATAGACTAACACTCAAGAGAGTGCTCTATAAGGGTTTTACACACCTAAAAGGTGAGCAATCTCTTTATGCTTCCCTAATTAGCTATTTCAGTCATTATAAATTCCTAGGAAGGCTCTAATACACCAATAATGCCTTAAAAGCTATAAAATTCCCACAAAAAGCATCACAAGTATTTTTCTAAGGTACTAACAATAAGATAAAGCATTAAGCTAATTATGAGCGTCTCAAATACACTAAAATATACTCTTTAAAGTCATCCAAGTGTTAAGTTCTAGTTCTTATCATGAAGATCTAAGTTATAAGTTCCTTGCAAGTTCATTAGTTATTCATAGTTGGTACATGAACTTCGGTAATTCATCTAAAACTATAGTGCACTACCTCCTAATTGGAGGGATGACTTATTTTGGTTAATGGGATGACTTTTCTATCATATGTGCATTAATATGCATAGTTATATAATAGACAAGACTTATAGTGAATCATGATATTGGTTCAATAACCTACCATGCAACATGGACTCTTAACCGTGAGAAAATATTAATCTAGCTCTTAAGTAATGTTAAGGATGTTTGATCATGAAATATGTGGTACCTTAATAATTACTTAAGTGGAATTTGACAAAATGTTTTTATTAACTAAAATATGTTAATTGATCACATAATAAGAGAATATGAGACTTTAGGATTATAGAGACACTTTTAAGAAGATGATAACATATACCTCATTACATTACAGACACCAATTCATGGTAAGTCTACATGTAGTAGATAGTATGTCACGAACAAGATGAATTGATTAAATTGGATGTAATTAGTTCCTTGATGTAATAATATATGATATTAAAGTGCAATAAATATTCTTTAGTGGAGTGTTAAGTCAACTTCAAAATTGAATCTAAGGTAGCCAGTATTTTCTTATGAATCTTAGTGGTCCCCACTCAAGCTCACAATCTTTCTTGGCACAAAAGTGTGAGTGAAAATAAAGATATAATCATATGTATGCATAAGGGCATTTCGGTAAAAGTACAAGGTTACACAAGAAATTATTATTATTTATTTTGAGGCTTTATGGAGAATTAATCATTTATGTACACAAGGATGTTTTGGTAAAAGCGCAAGGTTGCACACGATTTTATGATTAATTATTTTTGTTTATCAAGATTGGACTAATTAATTAATTGGAGTTCATCAGGACTAATTAATTTATTAAGACCAATGGGTTAAATTAAGTAACCCAAGTTTACGCTAGACCAAAGTCACTTAAGCCTATTAGAGAGTCTATACAAACGTCATGGGTTTTAGGGTTAGACTCTAATCTTTAGATAATTAGTCTTCCAAAGACCTAGCTTCCTCAACTCTTTCCTCTTTGGGTGTATAACCATTGTACACAAGTGTCATAAATTAAGCAATGTGCCATTGAGTGTAAGATTATGAGGTTATAGGATCTATTCTATAAAAGGATTTGGGTTTAGGAACATTCAAATTCTAGGTAAGGTTTCTAACACACCCTATGAGGCCAAAGTTTTAATTTTTATCATTTCTGTTATTCCTAAGATCTTAAATGCATGCACCCTAAAACCTAAATAGATATTGGATCGTCGAATACTCTTCATGTTGCTCATGTTACATCAATAAGTTAGTTCCAACAAAACAAAGTGTATCTTATTACAACTAAGTATATATCAATCATGAGTAACAAGTTTCGATCAGAATTTCTCATATTCAAGTTCATACATAACAAGACTGTGAATTCTTATGACTTCACATCTCAATTTATTTTAAATATCATGTACAATAAATATGTTTGCTTAAGTTTTGCATGGAGAATTAAAACAGAATTTTTAGACAAAACTTCTCTAACTATCACAACAAATTTATTGTCTCTAATTTTTAGTTTTTTCCCTTGGTTTCCCTGCAATTGAGTCTCTAGTTTTCTCAAAGAAAGATTTGCTATATACATTCTATTTTTTCTCAAAAATAAAGAGATAAAAGCTAGCAATTAATTATCCTCTAAAAGCTACTACCAAATGTTTAGTTTTAAAACGCTCTAAGTGTCCTACAATTAACTGATTTCTCACACCTATTTCAGCCCCTTTTATATTCAATTTTAAGGTGGCAAATGACTTTTATTACAACCAAGTAGATTAATAAAAAATTTTGAACTCTCAGCCACTCACTCAAACAAGCAACTAACTAAGCTATTAACTTACTAGCCACTAAAAGAATTTGCAAAGAAACACAACTTACTCTTAATAATCCTTCAATTGGTTTCACAAGATCATTAACCAACTAACCAACTTCTTGAATTTATTAACCTCAATTCACTAACTAGCCAATAATCGTCATTAAAGGATTAAACAAATTTAAATTAACCCTTATAAATTCAATTCATTACACTTTGGCTTTTCCATTTGGTTTAAAATAAAAAAATAAAATAAAAAATAAAAAAGATAAAGAGAAGGAAGCCAAAATGGCTTCTAAGCTTTCGAGTTTTTGCCCTAACACCATGGAAACTTTTTCTAAATTTTGTAAAAGTAGAAGCTTTATTGATGTTGATGGTATGATATTATATATACATGGTTTTGGTTAAGCATAAAATCAATCAAGAATAATTACAAATAATTACAAGGGGTGGCCAATGGGATTGTTTGTTAAGTGTCAACCAACTAGATAGTTGACCTTAATTGATAGATAATATTTGCTTGATTATGTCCTTTTTCAATTCCAACTTTTACTCATCTTGAAATATATTCCCTATCAATAAATACCCAAAACGAAAAGACTTGTTCAAATTGGGCCACTCAAGCGATCACATAGTAAACATTCAAGCATAATCTCACTCAAGCAGACACCCAATATGATTTAGTGGCTAAGATTGGCTAGATTACTAACTCAAAAAAAAAAAAAAAAATCATCCTTGAAGAGATTGACTTGTTTTTGGATTTCCGGGCTTCGATATTTGAGAATCCGTTTCACTAAAGAAAGGCTTTCCAAATCATGCAACATTAGCGTTTTACTGTAAATACATATAGATATTATATTGGAGAGGATCTTGGCTTTAAGAAGCATTAAGAGAATTAATTGTTAAAGGAAATAATCAAGGAGACGTATATCTTAAAGGAATTATTTGAGATACACAAAATCAAGTGAATTTGGCAGGAATAAACTCCATCAATATTTCCATAAATATAGAGGAATTAAATATTAATAATATTTTATTTTCTTAATTTTAGGATATTTTCCTATATATATTTTTGTTAGAAATATTCTTTGTTTCCTTCCTTGTATAACTTGCCTATTTTTGTATAAAATTGCAAAAGGAAGTAATAGAAATCACAATTTTCATTGCCAAAATTCAATGAACTTTGCATGGTATCAGAGCCAAAAAATTACAAATCCAAATATGTCTTCTTTCTCAAATATAGAACCTGAACTTAGTATTTAGTCATTTCACAAATGTTATAGTTCTATCTCTATCAAGTTAAATACCACGAATTTCCTACTATGCCAAAACCAAATTATTGTCTTAGTTCATGGCCTCAATGTTCTATATCATCTCTTAAATGGAGAAAAACATATTAAAGAAATTAAGGATGATAAGAGAAACAAAAGTTTTAACTCGCAATACCAACTATGAATCAATAATGACAAACTTCTCACTTCTTGGCTTCTTGGAACCATGAAATTAAGATGTTTTAAGTCTAATATTTGATGTTGAAACGACATATGAAATGTGGCCATATCTTGAAGAGTATTTGCTTCCTATCACAGTTAATTAAAAAAAAATCAGAAAAATATGTTAATGACTCCAAAAAAGGGGTCATGATCCCTTGAAGAATATTTAAGAAACTTGAAAAATATAGGTGACAATCTTGTTGCAATCAAAAATCCAAATTCAATCCAAGACAAAGTTTTCCAACTTGCTCATAGCTTAGGACAAAGGTACGAAAATTTTCAACTTGGTGTGCTTACTAAATCACCTTATCGTTTAGCCAATTCATGATAGCTAGCTCTTCAAGGATATGAACAATCACTCATCACCTAAAATTAGGAGAAAACATTCTTAGAACATGCACAAGAAGTTTTCTTTGGACAATGAGGTTATGGTCAAGATGGTCAAGGGGGTTAGTGGAAATTTCAATGAGGGGAAGAGGATTCATACTCTTTGGGCCCTATAATGACAATCATATATAATACTCAAAACAATGACAACATTGTCAAACAGCCAAATAACAACACAACTCAATCAAAAGAAAGACATCGACTACAATGCCCTATTGACTCAAATAATGGTAGTAAAGTAACTTGTCAAATCCATAGAAAACCAAATCATCTTGCTATTGACTATTGGTATAGATTTGATTATTCCTACCAATATATAGATTGTTTTAGAGTTTGTCTAAATTGAAGGTATTTCAGGTTATTTTTGTTAGTTTACGACACAGACAAACAGTAGTCACCTGAGACAGCTTGAAGAAGAATGGACAAATATAAGCTTGAAGAAGAATAATCCAACATTCATCCACAAGACTTATAGCAAACATTTCATCCCTAGCAAGACAAATAACAAATCAATCATCCTAGCTAGCTCAGAGATGATTGATGCTTTTGCATTTACAAGGAGTAAAAATACTAATTGCTTTTGGATTTTATGTGCATAACAAGTCCATCTGTACAAGGAATAAGTTCACATATATATATATATATATATGAATGATTGATCATCTCCAACTTGATACATAATATATCACACTTTCCTCATAAGGAGGCTAGCTCCATTTTCTGGTTCAATAACTAACCTAAACATGGGGGAGTGTTGATATGCTGGTGAGAGCGAGAAGCAAAACTTTGATAGAATGAGGGACAAAATCACCTTCAGTTCTACCATGGCAAAGTGCTGGCCAACACAGATGCGCATCCCCATTCCAAATGGCATATAAGCCTGGGGAATTTTACAAGCCCCTTGGATTCCATTGGCAAACCTTTCTGGATTGAACAGGTTCACATCAGCCCCCCATACATCAGGATTCTGGTGCAGTGTCGGAACTGGAATCCAAATTATTGCATTTTTTGGAACTAAAAGGTCTTTGAACTTCACATCTTCAAAGGCTTCTCTTGCCACAAATGATGACACCGGATAAAGTCGCAATGTCTCCTGAATCACCATAGTTAACTGCAATCAAAATAAGGTTACCATTAGAGCTTTATAGTTCATCTTTCTGTATCTGTGCGGCCAGTCCCAGATAGAAACCATCACGTTATCTATATATATATGTAAGAGTTGTTGAATCACATACTATTTTCATGTTTCGAAGCATCTCAGCATCAGGGAGGGCGGTGCCATCCTTACAAATTTCAAGCACCTCAGCACGAGCGCGAGCTTGCCAATCTGGATTTGCAGCTAGTAATATTAAGGCCCATGTTGCGGTCGTGGCAGTGGTCTCGTGGCCAGCAAAGTATATGTTCTTGCAATTGTCTACTATGAACTTGTCCGAACTCATATTCACAAAGGGTCTATCATGCTCAGCATAAGCATTCTTGGCAGCCTCAAGTATCATTTGCAAAAGGTCCTTCTCACCGTGTTGAGCCCCAATTCGTTCTTTTACAACGTTGATTATCATCGTGTCAATCTCTTTCTCCAACCTCCATTTCAGTCTATTACTTTTGCTTGGCAAGTGACTAAAGCATTTCATCATAACATCAATTTTAGCTATTGTCCTTGACAACTTGTTACAAGTATCTATAGAACGGATGAGTGTTGTAAGAATTTAATGAAGCTTACATATAAAGATATATGATCTTACCTAATGCCAAGAACCCCAAAATGGAGGAATCGATCGGACATGACCGTTTGAAGAGTTCGAAGCTTTACGAATATGTCTTTCCCTTGGGAATAACTGCTTCCAAAGCAAGCTCTTGAGATTATATCTGCAGATAAACTTCTCAAGTCCTCATCAACTCTAATATCTGCAAACCCTTCCTCTTTTTCAATTCTACTCTCCCAAGATCTTAGCACTGAGGTGGTAGAATCCACCATTAACTTCACCATTCCCTTTAAGAAGAAGTGTGTAAATGATTTTTCGTGGAAAGATCGATGAACATATAATCCTTCACATTAAACTGTAAGATTCCAATAATCAAATTTCACTGGTGTTCATATAAAACTATCCCCTTGTTCATTTTCAACAATATGCATTAGCTCTATGAAATGCAACGTATTAACTCTATGAAATGCAATGCATTAGCTCTGCTTTGGACTACTTTTGAGGTTACCAAAGTATGAAGAGTTTGAAGAGGTAGCACTTATGGGAGGAGATGGATAAATAAATTTACCTTAACCTTGTCCATGTACAACTCAGGAGCAATGATCTTCTTCTGGTAAGCCCAACTTGCACCACTTGAGTTCAGAATGCCACTCCCAAACAGAGCCTTGCGCTCCTTTGCTAAAAAAGAAGGTTTTCCTAGACTCAGAGAAGTGCAGAGGCTTATGTGTTTCACCATCTCTGGATCTGTTATGCATAGTAGCTGTGCATTTCCAGTTGAATATGTGAATGTTGGTCCTGTATATTTATCACCAATGTCACACATCAAAAAATTTGTGAAGAGAGTGAACAACTTACCCAAAGGAAAAATTGGGATGTGCCACATAAAAGGAAAGTTCCTAAGCATTTAAAATAAAGGGTGACTCTTCCATTATGTTTAATTTATTTTAAAAACATAAATAAAAAAAATAATTGTAAAGCCAACAATATCTTAATTTACAAAATAGTGTAACAACAGGTGTCATAGGCAAATTCCACAAAAAAAAAAATTTAAAAAAAATACAAAGGTTGTACTTCATATTTGTTATGTCGAATGAAAGGGGTGATGTATCTATACAAAAAGGTAAATGTGATTATAATGGTAATAGTAACGAATCTTATAAAATGTGAACCTAAATTTTAAAGTGAATTACCGGTTTAAAAAAGATAATATTTGTATAAATTAACAAACATCCATCAATATAAAACATTCTCTTTAGTATATAATTTATTTCGGTAGGTGGATAATGAGAGTTTCACAATAGTACTCTTTCTCTATCCTTTTAATAGGGGATTTTTTAGTGTTGATGCATTTCGTGAACATAAGAATCACTTTAATCATCGAACCACATTAAATGTTTCGTATTTTTTTCTTTATTTTCTATTCATGTGTGTGCATGATTTTGTTAATAAGAAAAACCTTATGCGTTGATCAATATCTAATACATGGTAATTAAGCAAATATCACTATTAAAACTTAAATTCTATGATGAAGAATGTCTCTTATTAAGAAGCTTTGCATGCAATTATATTTTTAATTAGTTATCATTTAGAGGACACAATATAATGCTAGAATGGGCATAATAATGCATATAATACCCATCTTGAGGGTTTGTTTCCTTTACCATTCTTCTCATTCCTCTATCCCTACTATGCTTCTTATTTTTTATTAAAAATATCATCATTTATCTATGATTTAGAACCAAAAAATAAAAACCTATAAAAAATAACAATTTATCAATATACTTTTTTGGAAAAAAAAAAGTCTTCTATCATTAATCATGAGTCTTATATCTAATGTGAATGTCAACAACATAGATTATTCTCGTTCCGTTCCTACTCATTATATATCCTCACCAAGAAAAAGAAGAAAAAGGGTAATATGCAAATCAAAATTTATGAGCTGTATTTAACTCCCAATAAAAAGACGGTTTTCTTATATTTGATTTCACCATAGAAAATATAAAATAAAAATCAAATCAAATACAATTAAAATTAATTAAAATTTTATGTATTGTAAAATTATTTAATATATATATATATAATGAAGAAAAATAAGTTTAAAGAAACATATAAAGATAATTCCTTGATTTTGAATTTACTTTTTATTTTCCTTCATTTTTTTCTTTTTTTCGATTTTCCTTTTTTTTCCTTCCCCTCAATTTTTCAAAGAATCAAACATATTCGTAATGAAATCATAATTTGTCATAAATGTTTACATTTTTTTTATGAAAAATAAACTTGCAATTCTATTGTATATATACTTTAGAAAATTAAAAAAAAAAAAGGAAAAAATATAATAGAAGTCAAATCAAACTTATTAATATATTTATCGAATCGGTGTGGGGAGAGATTAAAAAACACAGATTAGAATCCACTGCAAATGTGAGCAGATCGCGGCCGCAATCTCTTGGAGCAGGTGAAAAAACTCAGACTTTAAACAGCAAATGCACACCACCCAATAAAGCCCATAAAACAATACTAAACCGCCCTCTCTTTTCCTTGCTTTACACCAATTATTCATTGAAGAACATCAAAAACCAACATGGAAAGAAACAAATTCTTAGCCATGCAGCTAACATTCACAATCAGAAATGCCAGAGGAAGAAACAGACAAGCACATGTTGACAAAAAAGGTAACACCCCACCTTGGTACATAATTGTTTTTTATTCATTTTTGGAGTAGGATGAATTTTCTCACATACCCCCAAAAATATATATTTATAATTATTGGGCCAGGGAAGTAGAGAGGAGCTAGCTTTGAAAATTATTTTTTAAACCTTTTTTGAATTGGTTGTATCTAGACTCATCAAAAAACTTGTCAAGATCTGTGCTAGGTTCCCACATATTGAGAATAAAAAATAAAAATTAAAAAAAAAATAGGGTTTCTAAAGGTTATGAGCAATCTAATCACAACCTTTTCCACTTGTTCATGTTGATTTTGTAAAGAACTGAATGAAACCCACTTCAGAAATTTCCAAATAATTTATAATTTTTCACAAAATTCAAATAATTAAATTATTTAATCATACTATTTCTTTTGCTTTTCAACATAAAAATGGAAACCCATTTCAGATCATTCTTTAAAATTAGTGAAGACCTTGATTTTCTTACACAAAGTCAATGCAATGCCTAAATAATCCATTCAACACATATGACTTAAAATCAAACTAAAAATGACACCGCAGTCGACACACTGAAAGATCGAACTGAAAGGAGAACGAAAGAGAGAGACAGAGTACCATATTTAATTCTCCATTGCCGGATATATGGAAAGACAGAGGAAGGCCAGTCATGGGAAAGAGGAAGATGGTGCTTTGTAGCAGTACATGGCGGTGCCTGGAGTTGGATCTTCTTCATCTCAGCTATATTCCCAATCAGAAGTGAAGGTGAAGGCCCTCTAATCCCTTGCCTTCTAAGCTTTGATTGAAGCCTCCTTGGGTGCAACACCAAAACACCGTACAGATACACAATCAACCCTAGAACACCACCCAACACTACTGACACCACCATCTTTGTAGTTAAACCCAACCCTGCAGCTTCCATTTTTCCTCCTCCCTTCCCTCCCTCTCTCCCTTCTCCTTTCCTTTTCTTTTTTCCTTCTTGTAATATTTTTCTATGAACCCAAACAAACCCCAGAAGGAAGATTTTATAGACCCTTTGAAGGTACAAACACACTACTATTTTATTAATACAAAATAGGCCTCGATGGTACTGATATTAACAGCCGATGATAACTGCACAACGAGTCAACGACTCACTAAATAATTAATATATATATATTATCATTTACATGGCCGACGTACGTTATCGGTGAGACAAAGTGATTTCTTTGAATACATACAATGAATACCTCTCATGGTCTCAAAGATATCATCTATGATGATGATGGTGATTAGAAGTTGTTTCTTTATGTGATGCATGTCATGGTGATTATGATGTCAACCATGAGGACAGTGATGGGAAATGGTTATCTATATGAGGCATGCCACGTGACGGTGATTATAATAGTAAACCATACATGTTGAAGATATATGGTTCCAAAATAAGATTAAAAAATTGGATTGGAGGTGACTTTAGGTTTCTCTTGTTTAGCTTCTTTAGATATGGTCTAGATCTTGTTTTACTTGTATTATTTTTTGCTAATGGTATCTTACTAAGTATGATAGAAGAACAATATTTTTTTTTTTTTTTTTTGTCTTTTTTTCTTATTATTTACATAATAATAAACACTAATTAAGCAATTAAAATATAGAACTTCATACCAATTCTTTTGAACAAATAGATAAATAAAGCTTATGCTTTTGGTGATGGTTAGATACCGGTCTATTTGGATACATATATATATTTTTAAATTTTATCCTTAAAATCAGTAAAATAGTAATATCTTTTATATAAGATATAAGATGTGTTAGAACTTTATATATATATATATATATATATAAAAATATTATCTCAAATTTTTATAATTTAAAGTGGTTTTAGGGACATTAAAATCTATACTTTATATACAACATATTCTACTTTTAGAAATTTCTAATTTTAAAAATAAAAGCTAGAATGTATATCCAAACCCACACTACATTTCTTACTTTTCTTTTTAAAAATAAAAAGTCTTATATAAAATAGAGGGATTTTTTAAATAATAATGATAAATACATATCCTATATACTTAAAAACATTTTAAAAAATTTTATAATTTAAGAAAGTAAAAAAAAATTGTGATTTTTTGTTTTCTTTTTCCATAAAAAATCTTATATTTTATATAAAAAAATTATTTTTAGAAATATAAAGTAAGTAAAGAAAATAGCCTAAGAGATTTATAATTTGTAAGTTGGTATAGAAAATAAAATAATTTTCCTACATAGTCAATTTTATTCCAATTTTGTGTCCTCAATATATATTTGATTATAGAATTGTAATTTGATTCTTTTTTTTTTTTTTTTTTTCATATTTTAGTAGATTATCTTATGTGATTTAAAGTTGGTAAAAAAAAAAAAACATGTGGTTTTTAGCCATCCAAGTTTGATTTTTCAATCTAGGAATAGTTAGGTCACATTTTAGTAGATAATCTTATGTGATTTAAAGTTGGTCAAAAAACATGTGGTTTTTAGCCATCCAAGTTTGAAGTTTTGAACATTAGATATACACCCAAAAGTCAATATCTTCATGAGGACGCAATCATAGGGTTTGTGGGGTATGAGGAAACAACCATCAAGATAATAATAAAAAGTATTTGATTGAAGGGGTGGTTGAAAACATAACATCCAAAATTTAATTTTTCATTATTTTTTTACCTCATTTTTAAAAATGTTTTTATTTTTTTATTTAAATTTTTTATTTTAATTTTTATATAAATACTTAAAATGATAAAGGGTATTTGTAAATTACAAAATTTATTATAATTTTATTTTTATATTGATTTTAAACTCAATTTTATCTTTAAATTTTAAAACCTAATACATTTGACTCACTCATTTCCTTTGAATTTTAATTTTTCCTGTTTTGCATTTTACATTTTATATTATTATTATTATTATTTTTTATCTTTTTCTTTTCTTTTCCCTTCTCTCTCTTTCTTTCATTACCTTTCCCAACCACTCCACCCCCTGTCTCTCTCGTGCCCATACCCCATGTGATACCCATAACCCCCACCCTCCACTCCTCTCTTCCCTCCTCTCCTCTTCTTTTTGACCTTTTTCTTCTTTTTCGAGCCTTTTTTGTTTTCTTCAGACTATTTTTGGTAGGAGACCCCATTTTTTGTTTCAGCCCTTCTTCATCCTCTCCCGCGGACCACACTTTCAGTCAAACACTCCACTGCTACATGCCCCCTCTTCCTTTCCCCATTTTCTCCTATTTTCATCCTTCCATTTCTTCTTTCCTCTTCCTTTTTTTATTTTTATTTTTTTATTAATTAATTAATTTATTTATTTATTTATATTTTCCATGAAACCCATCTCCATGCCATGGTCGACTAGTCATCACCGGTGAGTTGTTGTCGACGATGCTATCTCCAATAGCCCACAACCACCCCGTCCACTTATCTCTCACCTCACCACTCCCTCCCTCTAATTCTCTTATATTTTTATTTTATTTTATTTTTCCATCTCAACAAATTGTCACCCAAACACACTGCCATGCGAATTGTGGTTTTTTAATTGGGAGAATTGTATTTTAGGCCCGATTAAGCCCAAAAATTAATATTTTGTTCATATATCATGTATATTTAAGCCCAAAACCTAAATAAAATATGAAAATTAAGATGAAAGATATTATCTTTCATTAATTCCTAAAATACCCTTAACCCTTACATAGGTACAAATGAGTGTCAGTAATGTTTTTTTTAATAATGTTTTTTTATTTTTTTATTTTTAAAGATATTGAATCTTTTTACTCTTATTATAAATAATGATAAAAATTTTAGGATTTTTCATCCAAATATTTTTTATGTTTTTGTATTTATCTTTTTTAATTTTTATTTTAAATTTATATTACTCTTTCATTTATATTTTTCTCTTATTTTTAATTATTTTTTATATTTTCTACATTAATCATATTTTAAAAAATTTAAAAATTAACTATCACTTCACTTTATTATATATATATATATATATGCTTTTAGCTTTTAAATTTTTAATGTTTTTATCTTAAAATTTTTAAAAAGATAAATTTATCGAAAAAAAAATTAAGATATGAAGTTCTAATATTATATTAATAATTTTTCTTATCTAGATAGACTAATGCAAAGTATTTTGACTTACAATAAGAAAATTGTCAATACAATTTTTTTTAGTTAAACTTTAGAAATTAAATTTCAAATAAAATATATTATATAAAATTTTATCTAAAAATTATTGAAAGTGATATTTAATTTTTTTATTGACTTTCAAATTTATCTAATTTTTTACTTGAAAGGTAATAGAATATGTTTACAAAAAAAAAAAATTAGTTTTTCATTTTTTAAATAAATGAGTATAAATATATTAAAAGAATTAAAGATAATCTTAGTAAAAAATTTGATAAATATTATTATAATTTTAAATAGATTCATTTGGATAAAATTTCACAAAAAAAAAAAAAAAATGGAAAGAAAGAGCTAGCATTGTTAAAACTACAAAAACAAAATGTGCAATTACAAAATTTTGATAATGAAATTTTAAAATAAAATTCGAAACAATTCTTGAGTGAGAGAATTTGAGTGGGGAAAAAATCTTTGAGTGGAAAAAAATTGGAAAGTTTTTCAAAATCACTTGAAATCCTTAACAAAAAGTAGTCTTGTACACCATTGTACAATTAGTAAATTTGTCTTGTACAGTTAATATAATACCCTTGTACAATAATTCAAATTTCATATATCATCACATGAATATCTGACAATAGGTCGGTTAACCATGTTTGCATTGGTTTGATTTTAAAAAGAAAAAGAAAAACTGTTGTATAATTTTGTTTTACAATCATCATAAGTGGGGTACCTATTCAAATGACGATATACAAGTTAGATAAAGTGCATGAGATGAATATATACTTAACCAATGTGTGTAAGGAATGTCATTGATCCTTAGTTAGGGGAAATAAACAAACAAGTTTTTCAGAATTACTTAAAATCCTTCACAAATAATAGTCTTGTACACCATTGTACAGTTAGTATATTTGTCATGTACACTTAGTATAAATACTTTGTACAGTGACTCAAATTCCATATACCCCCTACTCAATGTGTAACCATAGGTAGGTTAACCATGTTTTCATTTATTTGTTTCAAAAAACAGTGGAAGATGGAAAAACAAAACTTTCTCTCAAACATCATTAGTGGGATAAGTATTTGAATTATCATGTGCGAGTTAAATAAAGTGCATAAGATGAGTGTATAATAGAGGAATGTGTACCTTAAGAGTGTGCAATCCTTAGATGACAAAAAAAAAAAAAAAAAAGTTGTCCAAAATTGATTAAAATCTTTCACAAATAATAGCCTTATATACTCCTTGTATAGTTAGAACATTTGTCTTGTACAGTTAGAATATTTGTCTTGTCCAATTAAACATTTACTTTGTACAGTTAGTATAACACCCTTATACAATGGTGCAAATGTCATCCATATGCATAGATTATGTGCCACACATGATGTGTGAACTATGTTTCCAATGGTTTGATTTAAAAAATGATATAAAACGTAAAAACAAAATTTTTCTCTAAACATTATTATTAAGGTAAGTATTTGAATTGTTATATGCGTGTTAAATAAAGTACATGAAAGAAAAGAATTTGTGGTAGGAGAACGTATAATTCTTAGATAACAAGAAAAAAAAAAGTTCAAAATGTACAATTTTGTGCACCCCTTGTACAATTAGTGTAATAACCTTGTATAATGGTATAAATTTCATATATATGTATAAATTATATCCACATAAGTGTGTAAACTATGTTACCAATAGTTTGACATTTAAAATAATTAAAACAAATAAAACGTTATTTTATTTTATTTTCAATGCAAAATGTAATTAAAAATAAGACAAAAAAATTACTTAAAAACTATTATTTAAGCCAAGTTTATTTATTTATTTCCTTTTATTTTTGGAAATAAAGAAAAAAGAATAAAAAATTTATTTAACCATAAGAGATATGAATATAAGATCAGATAGAAAATACCAAATTTATTTATTTATTTTATTTTATTTTTGGAATTAAAGAATAAATAAATAAATAATTTATTTAACCATAAAAAATATTGATATAAGATATGTTAAAAAATAGAAATAACCCCAAATTTATTTACTTATTTCATTTTTTTTTAAATTAGAAAGTAATTTATTTTAGTAGATTAAAATGTGCATAATTGATTTATTACTTTATTAATTATGGATATATTAACATTTTCTATTAGAAAAAAAATAAATAAAGAAAATAAAATTAAAAAGAGTAATAAATATATATATTTTAATTATTTAATTATTTTTCATGTAAAAGATAGTCCCACAAAAAACACATAATTGATCAATTTCTTTGTTTAATTGTAAACATATTATATTTTTTATTTTTTTATTAAAATAACTAATGGAAAAAAAATAAAAATGGATAATCAATGAATGAAATTTAATTCTTTTTATTATTTTCATATCAAAAAATAGTACAACAAGGTTTTCAATTTTTATTTTTAAAAATAGTTTTCATTTTTTAATTAAATGTTTTTTTAAAAAATATAAATCATATTACCATTTTTTTAGAAAGTATTTTTTAAAATAGTTTTTGAACATAATTTTTCTTTATTTATAATTTAAAATAGAAAATAATGCTGACTTTCAATTATTTATATAAAAAAAAATTAAAAACAATGAAAAATCCAAATTGTTAAAATATAATTATTATGGTTGCATGAATAGTAGTGCAATAAAAACAAAAAAAGCTTATGTGAAAGGTCATTGGGTATTTTAGTTCATCATTATTTTATATTCTTAAAAGGTAATATATAGAAATTTGAAGGATATATTGATCTTTTAATATCTTATATCATTTCTATCAATTATGAAAGTTATATGGACCAAATGTTAATTGTTGGGTCTAGTTAGGCCCAAAACACAATTCTCCCTTTTTAATTTAATGTTATTTTATTTTATTTTAATTTTCTTTGATTTCAATAATAATTGTTTGTGAAATTTTGATTGATAAATTAATATGAAATTTGAGCTTGGGTAAATTATATGGAATTTGGGCTCATATGCTGTTAATGAAATTTTTTGAATGAATTTATGATTGATATGAGTTTTATCCATTTGAAATATTTAATTTGGGTAGGAGACAACTGTTGTATATTTTGGATGTTATTTCAGGTTTACATATTAAATTTGGCTCAATTATCTTGGATTATAGGATATTGAATTTCGGCATAATGAAATTTGTTTTAATTATCAAATTTTTGAACTTGGTTGATTATACTTATATATTGGTCGTTAATTCGAAAATTTTGGACTAGGGCTTATGGCATATGAGATATTTCAATCAAGTTATATTTGTTAATTTTGGTCTATTTTAATTTATTGGACTAATTTAAAATTTGAATTTGGGCTTGAATATTTGTTTTGGACTTTGTATATTTCTAGATATTTACATGTCGGCTATTTTTGTTTTTGCATGTGCTCATTCTGCAATTTTGTTGGTTGAGTACAGATTCATGACATGTGGAGTATGAAATTTCATGAAAAAAAAAAAGTAAGACTCAAAAAGTTGTAAATTGAGCATTGAATTTGTTGTAAGATTATTTGGGTACATGTTTTATTTATCACTACTATTTGGTTTTATTTTTATTGATTTCTATAAATATTTGTTGTATATATTTACTTATTATGTACAAAATTAAATATCGAACAAACTAGAAAATTTATTTTAAAAAGAAGAAGAATTCAATAAATATGTTTTAATAAAATAATAGTTTTAAAATATTTTTCTTAATAAATGAAAGTTTTTTATTAATAAAAATTCATAAAAATGTTTTTAAAGGAATTCAAAAAATTGTTTTTTTGTATAAATTCAAAACATTATTTTCAATAATAATTGTCTTCCGAAAATTGTTTGGTAAATAAAGCTATAAAAGTGTTTTTTAAAATTAAAAATTCTTTTGCAAATAAAGTTATTGTTTATTTTTAAAAAAAAAAATAATTTGTATAAGTCACTTTTCTTTTGTAAATAAAATCAAATTGAAATATTTTTGTAAATAAGGTTGTAAAAAGTCATTCCTTTCTAGTAAAAACAAATAATTTTTTTTTTTTTTTTTACCAAATTGAAAGTTTGTAATAAATTCTTGTGATACAATAAGTGTAAACAACTTTTTTGAAAATTGAATACAAATGAAATTGAATCAAATCACTTGAAAAAATAAATTGACTCTTTTTGGTAAATAAATAAATTGGAATCATTAATTTAAAATTGTTTTTAATAAAATCCTTTGAAATTTCTTGAAGACTAATTTTTTTGAATTTTATTTTATTTTATTTTATTTAGTTCAATAAATCATTTTTCATAATTTTCTTGTCATTTATTTTGTGCATTCTTGTAACTAGATTTTATTGTCATTTTTTAGATATTGATTTATTCCTTTAATCTTAGTATACATGATTAATTAATTAATTAATTGTCAAAATTCCCTTGATTCGTTTAGTAGAGACTGTAGGTATACAGGCTTAGAGGGGTACTATGACTCACCATCATACATTTCCAATAAGCAACCTGACCCCCGAATTCAGACTCAATTTTTGTAGACATGTCTTTTTCAAATAAGGAGTCACATAAGATTTTCTTTCTTATTTTGTTTTCCCTTTAAAAAATAAAACAAAAATAAGTAGCAACTCCAAGTCTTTTTTTAAAAATCATTTTTTCATAAATAAATAAAAAGCAAGTCTCATCGTCAAGTGGGGATGCACATGAAAAATGTGGGTCCACAAAATGGCGACTCCACTAGGGGTGTTTAAAGGGTCAAACTTGAACTCGAGTTTAGCGAAATGTGGCGTTTGATTAATCAATCAATGATTACCTTCTCATTGTTCTTTTTTTTTATTTTTTTTTATTTTTTATATAATTGCCATGTTTTAGGGCATATGAGTGTTGACATGATGATTATTTTGTATATATGTTGCATGTATCTTACTACATATTGATTCTTGTTATCATGTGTGTTTGTATATATTTGTTAATATTTGTATATATCTATTTTGCATGACTGTGTGCTACATGATTACCCTTTTGCTACATGATGCATGCTTGGTTATTATGTTCATTTATGACATTGACATATTGATTATATCGATTGATTCTTTTGCTTATCATGGCATATTGACTCTTCTTGTTGTATGATTATCCTATTCATCTTGACATGTGTATCCTCATTGTTATTTGTCTTATTCATCTTGATATGTTGATTCTCTTTGTTGTATATTATCCTGATCATCTTTAAGCATGTTATCCTTATTGTATATTCATCTCGATTATTTTGTTTCTTGTTTTGCTTGTGTGTAGATATGGATGATATATATATGCTCTTTGTATGACTGTTTGTTGCACAACTTCTCTTCTTCTGCATTACGCATGTATTGCTTGTATATATGGGACACACATCTATCCCCTTACCTCCAACTTCTTAGTCTCGATCGACCTTATTTTCCTTGATCTTGTATTTCATAAGACTTGTTGTCTTGTTTATTTTTCAATTGAGCTAGTGATTCAGAGAATAAATCTAATGATGGGTTATACCTATGTTTGGGAGCATTCCGGAGGGGGCTGACACATTGATGTTGATTGGAGTCCAATCTTTGAAGACTTGTATAGCCCAAAGTTAGATTTCAGGATATTTGCGTGGCCAATGTATTTTTTTTATTTTTTATTTGTTGTTTTAGCTTCATAGGTTTTTCAGATGCACTCACATCGTTCACTGAGCACCTTAGGTCACCACTGAGTGTTGAAAGATGCGAGAGCCTTCACCATTAGGAAACCCTTTGGGATGCAAGGTAGTGCATGTGTAGAGGTGATGACCACCTTGCATGGAAGCGCTCCATCTCTTTAGTCATAGCATGGATCCAGTACTCCCTCTTTTGGTCTCCAATTGAGTGTGCTTAGAGGTTGGTGCGAGTTTGTGTATCAATTGGACTACCTTTTGTTGTGTTACATTAGATTCTTCATTTCGCTTGTTGAGTTTGACATGTTTTCTCCCTAGGGCTTTAGTCAATCTCCTTTTCTTGACTTCACATATTCTTTCAGTTTGTTATTACATTCTTTACTTGATACTTTGGGATATGTTCTTCGATCATGATCACATTTTTGCACTGTACACATGTCATGGACCAATACTTTATTCTTTATTTGATGCGTGATTATATTTTCACCTCGATGCCCATTTTCATTATAGAAAGATGGAAGCCATATTTTTTACATTCATCCCATTTTGAGATAGTCCCCTTGATCACCATATCATTTTTCTTTATGGAGCTCGGGTTGGAAATTGAGTTAAGGGTTTGTAGTTACAAATGGAGTATTGATCTTGTGATACCATCGTTTTTCACATCTCTTTCTTTTTCTGGGTTATTGATAGAAATTATTTAGTCATATTCGTAGACATTTCACAGTGGACACATTTATAACTCTAAAGTTTATGTTATATATCTAGGTTTTCATTGTCACCACGGGACCATACATAGTGTGTTATGCTAGACTTTCAATATGAGACATCTTTCATTTGCATATCTTAATCACTTAGGTCTGACCTATTATGGAGGATATTGAGCCTATTAACCTAGGATTGGGGAATCGATCTAAGGAGTTTGAAACTGTGACTCATCTCACCTTTTGATCAAAGCAGTACTATATCCACATCCATACCTTGACCTTTTAAACTTCATGACCTATCCATAATGAGCGTTGTATGGCATTACCTTTTCACAATTTGCATGACTTTTCCTTCCCTACATATACTATTCTTTCCATTCTTTCTTTGATCCGATTAGGTATGGTTTGGGATGGTTGGACTTAAGGTGAGCTTTGCATCTTGATGGATGGCTTATGATGAGAGGATGATTTGACTGTTTGATGGGATTGATAACTATTCCATGATTGAGATTAGTAGAAAGATTGTTATAGAGTATCCAGATTTGAGCTATTGCACATGACTTTAAGGTGTTGACATGGCTAGAAAGATTGATGTGATGATGAGTGACTTGTGATGAGAGAGTGGTTTACTGGTTTGATGAGATTGATGACTATGATATGGTTGAGACATATAGATAGGTTACATAGAGCATCTGGAGTAGGCTTTCACATTATTCTAAAGGAGTTGATATGGCTATATTGATTGGATGCCAGTTTTTAGCGTCAACCATGTGAGATATTGAGAGCCTAATGTTCAAGGTTGTGGTCAAATGATGGATGACCATCGTTCATGAGCCTATTTACTTTATCACCCTTACATATAGAGTTGTTCATTGCTAGCTCTTTGAGTCTCACACAGATATTATAGTTTTTTCTATCTTATCACCTTATTTACCTATTATACTGGGTTGGAGACCCTATAGGGCTTGCATGCTCTTATTAGATACTTCGTGAGTTTTGGACCTTACAAACATATTTAGGTCTTATATCTCATTCTTTAGTGCGATATTTCCACATTGACATCATTGTTATCACTTTTCCCTACATCACATATCATCATTGGTGAAGTTCATCGTCTTTTTCTTTCGATCATCATTGCCTACTTGACACTATCTTTGTTTCACCTTGAGTGGTGATTTTTCGCATTAGTGCATGGAGGATAGTCATATTCGTTCCTTGTTTCATTTCATAGATAGTAGTTTAGAGATCTTAATTTGAGATTTATCTTGTCGGTGAAGATTCATGTTACGTCACACTATGAGGGAGAGTTTACTCAGATGGGTTATGTATTATCATTGGATATTATTCATTATTGAGTAGAGTATGCATAAAAAAACAAACAAACAAACAAAAAACATAAAAAAAAAAAAAAAAAAAAAAAACATGTTGTTTGTTGTATTATTCTCCTTTGAGCACATGTATATACGTGGAGATTTGCTTTTTTAAGTTTATGTGTCAATGAGAGTTCATATATGAGCTCCTTGAGATCCACTTTTTACTTGATGTATGTTTCTAGGTGAGGGTATGAGTTGCCCATTCGTTTTTTGTGAGAGACGAGCGACTTTTTTTTAGGGTCTCTAATCCATGCTATATCTAGCATTCCATTCATTTCTGATGTGACTGTTTCTCATGCAACGATGTAGGTCGACCATCACTCACCATTCTTTCTCTATGCTTTCCTTTATCTTTATTTCATTATTTCATTTCATTTTGCCTTATCTGATTTCTTTCTTTTCTCATCCTACTTGATGTTCAACTTAGGTTCAACATTCACACGCTATTCTTGCTCATCCTATTGATATTTGATATGTTCATTCCTTTATCATCATTATTCATGTGGAAACCCCTAGGTTTGGGACTCATGAGGTTTTCTATGCATTGCATCTTATGCATGAGGGGTATAGGGATTGTATCATTGGGATTATTGAGCATAGTTTCCTTTCGTTTCTTTCACCCTATTACCTTAGCCTACATTTCGTTCCAGGTCTTGAGTCCACCTTGAGGTCATGATTCCACACATTGTGTTTGACTGCTCACATATGGGTGATACTTGAGATTAGTCAGAGATTCTTGGAGCATGATGGATGAGGAACTATGATGTGGTCTACACTAGGGCATACCCCTCTTATCGATGATAGATTTTTGAGATGATGTGTTTTACAATAAGGTATACTCCTCTTATTGATGACCTATATTGAGGCATAATCTTCTTATTGATGATGGATTGTCGGGGTGATGCCTTACACAAGAGCATAGCTATTTCACCTCTTCACTTGAGTTATGATGGATTAGGAGTTGTGAGATGACCTTACACTGGGGCATAGCCATATCAGAAGGCCTTATTTCATTATGGAGCATAACCACTTTGCCTATCTTCGACATTGAGACTTGACTTTCTATTTATGATTGCTGTTTTTTATGGATCATGAAGTTGGTGACAGTTTGGGTTCATTTTTCTCAAGATACTTGGTTGATCTTTGATGCCCACTTACCTTTCATTTCATACCCAAACATTTCATCCTTAATACCTTCACACTTATATCCATCTTACTAGAGCTTAACCATTACCTTCTTTTGGCCTATTTCACCACTACCTCATACCTTTCTCTTGATTAGGGGATGATGTAGATCAGTCCTCGAGTCTTCTCGTCAATATTCGATACATCTTTTGGACTTTAGATTCAGTATCTTCCATGATGGTAGGGCCTAACAAATTACCAATTTATTAATGATGATGCTTTCATTTTTTACAATTGACATGTTAAGTTTTGACCTGCTTGCATTTTACATTCTGTGCATTGGTCATCACTATTTTTGTCCATAAGTCATTTTTATTTTGTCAACATTGTCTTCTGATACATGGTCCTGTTTGGCATTCACATTTGAGGTTAGACATTTTCATTACATGGTTGATGAGCATATTCCATAGTACAATAGTTTTGTGGCAATTTCATATCTTAGTTAGTTCACTATCACATATTGGGGCATACCCCCTCTTTTGAGATCATCGGACCTTCAGCAAGCTTCATTACCTTTTGACCTAGTTGTTGACCCTACAAGTCTCATACTAGGGCATACCCCTTTCTTTGAGATCATCAGACCTTTAGCAGACTTCATCGTATTTTGACCTAGTTGTCGATTCTTATGAGTTGTCATGCTAAGACATATCTCCTTTTGTGTCGAGTCTGCTTGCATCACTATCTTTGACATCCTTTTGCTTGAGTCACTTGGTCAGATCATCATCATGTCAGATTGGTCTTATCTTCAGCGTAGACCACACTTTATGCGATCAGTCATGTCATTATCCTATTTTGTTTCTATTATAGATCGTACCTTGTACGATTGGTCCTGCCTTTGTTAGTTCAGTCTTAGGTGATTTCGGTCATGGTGATCACATCTTGTCTGCCTAAGTGATTTCGGTCATTGTGACTACATCCCATCATTCCGTTTATTTTAGGTGATTTCAGTCATGGCAACCGTATCCCATATGTTTTAGGTGATTTTCAATCATTACAACAACATCTCTTCTGTTTTAGGTGATTTCGGTCATTGTAACCATGTCCCATTCTTTCCTTAAGTTCGGTGATTTCAATCATTGTGATTGTGTCTCGTTCCTTCCTTTAATTTGGTGATTTTGGTCATGGAAACCATATCCCACCTAGTTTAGGTTATTTTGGTCATAACGACTGTGTCTCATCTATTTTAAGTGATTTCGGTCAAGGCGACCGTGTCCCATCTGTTTTATGTGATTTCGGTTATTGTGATCATATCTTGTTCTTTTTTCTTGAATTAGGTGATTCTAGTCATGGTGACCGCACCTCGTCTGTTTTAGGTGATTTCGATCATTGAGATCGGATCTCATCCTTCCTTATGTTTTAGGTGATTTCAGTTATTACAATCACGTCCCATTTCCTTCCTTTAATTTGATGGTTTTAGTCATTGGGACCACGTCCTATCCCTTCCTTCAGCTTGATGATTTTGGTCATGACGACCGTATCCCATCTGTTTTAGGTGATTTCGGTGATTACGAGCATGTCTCATTTATTCCTTCAGTCCGGTGATTTCAGTCATGGCGACCACATCTTGTCTACTTTAGGTGATTTTAGTCATGGCAACTGTATCCCATAGGATTTTGGTGATTTTGGTCATTATGACCGCGTCCTGTTTGTTTTAGGTGATTTCGATCATTTTGACCACGTCTCGCCTGTTTTAGGTTTTTCTGATCATGGTGACCATGTCCCATTTATTTTAGGTGATTTCGATCATGGCGACAACATTCCATTTGTTTTAAGTGATTTTGGTCATGGCGACTGCGTCCCATATGTTTTAGGTGATTTCAATCATGGCGATCACATCCCATATGATTTAGATGATTTTGATCATTACAATATCATCCCGTCTGTTTTAGGTGATTTTGATCATTATGACTACGTCCTGTTCCTTCTTTTAGTTTGGTGATTTCAGTCATGGTGACCACGTCCTTCCTATTTTAGGTTATTTCGGTTATGACGACCATGTCTCATCTGTTTTAGGTAATTTCAGTCATGGCGACCGCGTCTTGTCTGTTTTAGGTGATTTCGATCATAGTGACCGCGTTCCATTTGTTTTAGGTGATTTCGATCATTGTGACCATGTCTCGTCCTTTCTTATGTTTTAGGTGATTTTGGTCATGATGACCACATCTTGTTCTTTCTCTTGGTTTTAGGTGATTTCAGTCATAGTGACCACGTCTCGTTCCTTCCTTCAGTTTGGTGATTTCGATCATCGTGACCACGTCTTGTCTGTTTTAAGTGATTTCAGCCATTGCGATCATGTCCCAACTTTCCTTATGTTTTAGGTTTTTTGGCTATTGCGACCACGATTACATCTTATTTCTTTCCTTCAGTTTGGTGACTTTAGTCATTACGACTGCGTCCAGCCTGTTTTAGGTTATTTCGGTCATGATGACCGCATCTTGTCTGTTTTAGGTGATTTCAGTCATGGCGATCGTGTCTCGTCTGTTTTAGGTGATTTCGGTCATTGCGACTGCGTCCCATCATTTTTCCTTATTTTAGTGATTATGTTCATTACAACCACGTCCCATCCATTCATTTAGATTTAGGTGACTCCAGTTTTTACACACCTTGTCCTCACAGTTTCATATTCCATCCTACTTTGTATGGTACACGTATGGTTTTTCCTTTTGTACACATTCGTTTTTGTGCTCCTTGGTGGTTCGACCACTATTTGACTTTGACAACAATTTTCGAGCCATTTTTGGAGACTTTTGGGAGGGAGTCTGGATCCATGGTGTAACTTTAGAAGCACCTTAGAAGTTTTCGTTATTGCGTTTTTTGTTGGGTTTTAGAGTTCATTTGTTATTATTTTAGTTTAAAAGAGCCTATGTCATACTGGAACAAATTTGGTGGTATTTCTTGTTCTTCGGCAGAGCCCACTTTGTTTCATTTGTGTATACACTTACTTTACTAGTGCACTATACCAAAGAATAACATATTTATAGATCTCAAAATTTATCTCAATTTTATTTTTACATTGATTTTAAGTTCAATTTTATCTTTAGATTTTAAAATCGAATACATTTAATTTTTTTTTTTTTTTGGCTCACTCATACCCTTTAAATCTTTATTTTTGTTATTTTGTATTTTACATTATATTATATTATATTTATTTTTATTATTTTATTCTTTTCTTTTCTTTCTTTTTGCCTTTTTCTCTTTCTTTTTCTCTCCCATGCCTTCCCTAACCACTCCACCCACTCTCTTTCTCATGTCCATACCCCCCACATGAGACCCATACCCTCTTATCCTCTTTTTCCTCTTCTTTCTTCTATATTTGATATTTGTATTTGGACTATTTTTTGTTTTTACATGGACCAATTTTGCAATTCTATTGATTAAGTACGGATTTATGACATGTAGAGTATTAAATTTCATGAAAAAAAAAAGTGAGACTTAAAAAGCTGTAAATGGAGCATTGAACTTGTTGTAAGATTGTTTGGGTACACGTTTTATTTCTCACTACTATTTGATTTTTTTTTATTGGTTTCTGTAAATATTTGTTTATATATATTTACTCATTGTGTACAGAATTGAATATCGAACAAACCAAAAATTTTATTTAAATAAGAGGAATAATTGAGTAAATATATTTTAATAAAATATTCTTTTTAATAAAAGAAAATTTTTTTATTAATAAAAATTCAAAAAAAAATGTTTTAAAAGGAATTAAAAAAATTGTTTTTTTTTTTGTATAAATTCAAAACATTGTTTTTAATAATAATTGTCTTCCATAAATTGTTTTGTAAATAAAGTTATAAAAAAAAATTAATTAAAAATTCTTTTGCATATAAAGTTATTATTTATTTAAAAAATAATAATAATTTTTATAAATCACTTTTCTTTTGCAAATAAAATCAAATTGAAATATTTTGTAAATAAAGGTAAAATTTCATTCATTTTTAGTAAAGGCAAGTAAATTTTTTTTTTTTTTTGACTAAATTGAAATTTTGTAATAAATTCTTTTTTATATAGTAAGTGTAAATAACTTTTTTGAAAATTGAATACAAATGAAATTGAATCAAATCATTTAAAGAAAATAAATTGACTCTTTTTTTTTAAATAAATAAATTAAAGCCATTAATTCAAAAAAAAATTTAATAAAATCCTTTGAAATTTCTTGAAGACTAATTCTTTTGAATTTTTTATTTTAAAAAGTATTTAGTTTAATAAATTATTTTGCATAATTCTCTTGTAATTTATTTTGTATATTATTGTAATTGGATTTTATCGTCATTTTTTTGTATATTGATTTGTTCCTTTAATTTTGGTATACATAATTAATTAATTAATTGTCATAATTCTCTTAATTTGTTTAGTAAAGACTGTAGGTATACAAGTTTAGAGGAGTGTTATGGCTTACCACCATACATTCCCAATAGATAACTTGACCCCCAAATTCTTACTTAGTTTTTGCAGACATATCTTTTCCAAATAAGAAGTCACACATAATTTTCTTTCTTATTTTCTTTTCTCTTTTAAAAAAATAAAACAAAAATAAGTGGCGACTCAAGTCTTTTCTAAAAATCATTTTTTTCTCAAATAAATAAAAAGCAAGTCTCATTGTCGAGTGAGGACGCACATGAAAAATGCAGGTCCATAGTATTTATGTTAAAAATGGTTTACTCTTGAAACAAAAGATGGGTTAAATTCACAAAATTAGAGGTTGTTTGCTAACTATTTTAAAAAACAATTCTAAAAAAATTATTTTTTTAAAGCAGTTTTTGAAAATTATTCTTTATTTTTATAGAATAAAAGTCTATTTGAAAACCTAATTTTTTTTTAACTATTTTTAATATTTTTAAATATGTTTTAAAAATAATTATTATATTTAGTGTTTTATTTTTAATAATTCTATATACATATATAAATATTGCTTAAAAATTCCTTACAAAATAAATGAAAACAATAAAAAAAAATTAAAAATTATTCTCTAAAAATATCATGTTTTCTATTCTTAAAAATAGAAAACAAAAAATAGTTTTTATTATTAAATATATTTTCTATGATTTTTATTTTGGAGAACAGTCTCAAACAGGGCCTTATGGATTATTTCTCCCCCTTTAGCCAAATAATTCATAATAAAAAGGTTTAAAACCATACAAAATTATTATTATTTTCCTAATTTTAACAATCTTACTTGCCTTGACCAAAGAAGTTGATTTAGAAATCACTATCCCAAAAAAAAAAAAAAAAAAAACCATCTTCCAAAAAAAGAAAATATATGGTGGGGGGGGGGAAGAATAAAAAACAGAAAGACAGCTAAGGCTGACAACACATGCATGGCAGCTATCATCAGATGCAGACTCAGCAACAAACTCAAATAATTAATTCCCTTCACTGCAAAAACCTGACTCTTCCCTCACCCTTTGTTTTGTATGATTTTTTATTTATTTATTTATTTTTTTAATTTATGTTCTTTGATTAAAAGTCTCTATCATATCACCACGTGTAATTAGCAATGTTTTATAACAAGAAAAAGTTAAGAGCTTGGATTGAGCTTTGACCCAAAATAGTGCGTTTCAAAAAAAAATTCCAAAAAATAAAGTTGTTTTGAAAATAATGCCCGATCTAATGCGTCTGTACCACATAAGTTGCCATGTCATAAAATCGTAGTTGGTGACTACGGTTTTATTTTTCTAAAGTGGTTAGAAACCTAGTTACCAACCACGGTTTTAACTTTAAGTTTAAAGCCGTAGTTGGTGACTACGGCTTTGACTTTTTTTAAATGGTCAAAGTCGTAGTCACCAACTGCGGTTTTAACTTTTTATATATTTATATATAACTTTAATTTTTTTTAATAAAAATATTATATTATTTTGATTTTAAATATATTTATTTCATTATTTTAAAAATAATAATATACAAAATTAAATAATTGATATTTTTAATTTGATATAAATATATTTTTAAATTTTATTAAAATAATATACTCTATATTTAATATAAATATATTTAGTTAATTATATTTAAATATAAATAAAATATAATAAATTATGAAAGCCTGTTAAAAAACAAATAATATAAATTATTATATTAATTAATAATTTTTTATATATTATATGTAAGTGGTATATAATGTCACATGTATATAAGTTCAATTAAGTTTAAAATTTATCATATTTTAATTTAAATTCATAATATTATATCGATATGATAATAATTTATTTATATATTTAAATAAATATGCTAAATTTTAAACTTAAATTAAACTTTTATATATACATATATATATATATATATATATACTATTTACATATAATATATAAAAAAATTATTAATTAATATAATAATTTATATTATTTTTTTCTCCAAATAGGCATTTATAATTTATTTATTTTAATTAAACATAATTTATTATATTTTATTTATATTTAATTTTAATTAAATAATTATATTTATATTAAATGTAGTGTCAATTGTTTTAATAAAATTTATTTATATATTTAAATAAAAATGTCATAAATTTTAAACTTAAATTAAACTTTTATATATATACACACACGTGTGTGTGAGAGAGAGGTCTTATATACCGCTTATATATAATATATAAAAAATTATTAATTAATATAATAATTTTTATTACTTTTTTTTTTTTTTAAATAGGCATTTATAATTTATTTATTTTAAATAAATATAATTTATTATATTTTATTTTAATTAATTAATTATATTTATATTAAATGTAGTGTATCAAAATAATATAATATTTTTATTAAAAAAATTAAAGTTATATATAAATATATATATAGTTAAAACCGCAGTTGGTGACTACGGTTTTGACCATTTAAAAAAAAGTCAAAACCGTAGTCACCAACTACGGCTTTAAACTTAAAGTTAAAACCGTGGTTGGTAACTACGGTTTCTAACCACTTTAGAAAAATAAAACCGTAGTCACCAACTACGGTTTTATGACATGGCAGCTTATGTGGCACAAACGCATTAGATCGGGCATTATTTTCAAAACAATTTTATTTTTTGGAATTTTTTTTTAAAACGCCCTATTTTGGGTCAAAGCTCGCTTGGTAAATTTCAATCCCTTTTATTGTGGGTCACACGATTGGAATCCTTGTGGATTATGTATAGCAATTTTGAGTGGGAGGAGAAGAAGAAATTTTAAAATAAAAATAAAAAGAAAAATTAATAAGTACTTAAATTAAATATTATTTTTATTCAAGTTCATACCCATGTAGAAATAAAGAATTCAAAATTATTATTGTTATTATTATAATTATATCTCTTTTTTTTTTCTTTGTATGTTTTGGCAAACCAAATAAAAGATATACACTTTGTTTGAGAACTATTTTTAAAAATAATTTTTTGTTCTTTAAATAAAAAATTATGTTTAGCAATTAAAAAACAAAAAATGGGTTTTTTTTTTAAATATAAAATAATGTGTTTTCAACAAATATTTTTTAGTTTTTTTTATTGCTTTCATTTATTTTGAAAGAATTATTTTAAAAATAATTATAAAAATATAAAAAAGGATTAAAATTAAAGTATTACAAATAAAAATTATTTTTAAAACGTATTTAAAAACACAGAAACACATGTGAAGAATATTTTCACTCTTTAAACTGACTTTTATTCTACAAAATTGTTTTTATAAAATAAAAATACTTTTTAAGGGTTGTTTTAAAAAATTATTATACAGATATGAAAAATGGTTAAAGTTAAAATATTGCATATAAAAGTTATTTTTAAAGCATATTTAATAGTATAGAAAGTAAATTAAAAATTTTTTAAATTTTTAAATAAATTTTTATTTTTATAAACCATTCGATAACAATTTTCAAAAACTATTTTTTACATTGACTTTTAAAAACACTTTCCAACTTTAGGAATTTGAAATGTTCTCAATTGTTTTTCTATGTTTTTAAATATTTTAAAATAAATTTAGTTTAATAAATAGATGGTTTGGAGGGCATGCACAAGGCACCATTACAAATAATTAATTTTTGACTAAAAAAAAATATGTTACTAATAACATGCTAACAGTATATGAATTAAAAGCCAATTTAGGTTGCCCCAAACCCTGACACCTGGCCTCACATTGCAATCAAAATTTAATTCATTTTGCTTTGTAGTCCAACAGCCAACATGGGTTAGGCTCTAGCCATAGTACTGATTTACAAACCTAGAGTGGGGCTGGGGTGAACCAGAAGCTGACCCACAAGCCAAGCATTTGTACACTAGCATAAAGATCAAGCATGAACATGACCCTTCAATCAAACATTAATTAATCATAAATTCACTCATCAAGTCCCTTTCTGCTAGAAAAGCAAGCTCAACTTTATTAGCATAGATCTGTCTGTGTTCTTCTCCAAGGACTTCATTTCTACATAGAAATGTTCACAGTTTCCTTAGAATGAGATTAACCCCATGTTCTGGTTCAATGGCCAACTTAAAGGCAGGAGAATGTCGGTATGCAGGCGAGAGAGTGAAGGTAAACTTGGAGAGAATGAGGGACAAGATCACCTTCAACTCCACCATGGCGAATTGCTGGCCGACGCAAGTGCGAATCCCCATCCCGAAGTGCATATACGCCTGCGGTATCTTGCAAGCCCCCAGGATTCCATGGGCAAACCTTTCTGGGTTGAACAGGTGGGCGTCCGGCCCCCAGACATCAGAGTTCTGGTGTAGGAATGGAACTGGGATCCAAATTACTACGTTCTTTGGAACTATGATGTCTTTGAACTGCATGTCTTCTGACCCTTCTCTTGCCATAAATGCTGCCACCGGATATAGCCTCAATGTCTCTTGAATCACCATAGTCAACTGAAACAAGATGAGGTTAGGTTACGTTGTCATTTTCCTTCTAGGGTTCAGAAAAACCAACAATTATATATATATATATATATTAGGGGTGCAACTCATGTGAGTTGACCCGGTCCAACCCGAATCCAATCCAATGTTGAAATGGGTTTAGACAATAATTTTTATTACTACAACCATATCTGAGTTAGGTTTTTTCAACTCAAATTCAATTGAGTTGGACTTAGGCCAAGATTAGGACAACTTGAGCTTAATTCAAACTCATCTGAGTCTAATCTGACAAACCAAAATCAACCTGAGCTTAGTGAAATAAGACTAGGTAGAATATCTTAGGTTAGACATCAGGTTGAATTGGGTTCTAATAGATTATTTTTTAATTCAAGTTATATATATATAATTTTACTTAGGAAATACTTCAATTGTATGTTTTTTAAAAAGGAAAATATGAAAGCTCATTTAAAGGACATCCTAGTAATTTGCATACTGTTTTCATGCTTCGGAGCATATCAGCATCAGGGAGGGCGCCATCCTTGCAAATTTGAAGCACCTCATTGCGGGCGCGAGTTTGCCATTCTGGATGTGTGGCTAAGAGCATTAAGGCCCATGCGGTGGTTGTTGCAGTGGTTTCATGGCCAGCAAAGTATATGTTCTTGCAATTATCGACCATAAACTTCTCAGGACTCATGCCCAATGACGCTCCATCATACTCACCATCACCAGTCTTGGCGCCCTTGAGTATCATTTGCATAAGGTCCTTCTCTTCTGCAGCCCTAATTCGCTGCTTCACTACCCTTAATATCATTGAATCGATCTCCTTCTCTAGTCTCCATGTCTCTCTATTAGTTTTGGTGGGCAAATGTCTGGCACATTAAGCATATATCACATCAATTTTCGGATTGAAATGGAGAAAGAAGAAGCATCGACACAATTCTTTCCTTATATTTTCTCTCAAATTTTTCAGGAATCAAACATAAGCAAAGTATACGGGTAAGCTTATATGTATACCTGAAGCCAGGAACACCAAAATATAGAAATGCCTTGGACATGACCTGTTGAAGAGTTCTAAGCTTTAAGAAAATGTCCTTTCCTTGGTCATAACTGCTTCCGAAACAAGCTCTTGAGATTACATCCGCAGTTGTGTTTCTCAAGTACTCGTCAACTTTAATCTCTGCAATTCCTCCCTCTTTGTCGATTCGACTCTCCCAGGATCTTAGCATTGAGCTTGTGGAAACCACCATTAAGTCCACCATGCCCTTTTCAAAGGAGAGGATGAATGATTTTTCGTAGAAAAATGATAGGATCATTCACATGAAATATTCAAATAAATAATTGGATATGTACTATTATAGGATCTTTCCTCACAACATGTCTTTTGAGTATGCATATGTTACCACCAATAAGGGAAGAAAAAGAAAAGAATTAGTGGGTGAGAGATGTATACCTTGACCTTGTCCAAGTATAGCTCAGGAGCAATGATTTTCTTTTGGTAAGCCCAAATATGACCACTTGATGAGATGATGCCCTCCCCAAACATAGGCTTCCTCTCCTTCAACATATAAGCAGGCTTTCCTAGCTTCAAAGATGTGCATAGGCTGATTTGCTTCACCATCTCTGGATCCGTTATGCAAAGTAGTTGTTTGTTTCCAGATGAATATGTGAACATTGCTCCTGCATATTATAATATTTCAATTAATGCCATAGAAAAGGATGAGAATAGCATATTGAGTCTGAGTTTATTATCATCAATTAAGTAGTGTCACGTATTTACAATTTAATTTTTTTTGTTTATATCCTTATATTTAGATCTCATCTATTTATTCTTTTGATTGAAGATCTAGATTTTATCATTCATATTAAACGATCGATATCGAAGTCTTGTGCGGTAGGTAATTATTATTAGCGTGACATAACATTTTTCTAATATATTTTTATAGAAATATGTAAATTAATGGTGATTAATAGAGGTTGACAAATACATAAAGCTTATTTGTCCAAAACCTAACAAATTACTATCAACCCCTAACATTGATTGCACTTCACTTTTAACAAATACATATATTTTAAAAATGTATATTAATTTTTCTGAAAGATTTTCCATAAAAAAAAATAGAAAAGAAAATTAATATCACATTTTAAATTACAGAAAATCCAATAAAACAATAACAATGATGACACCAGACAACCACCTTTTGCTTAGGTTTTAATTATGCTAATTATTATTTTAAAAATAAAAAAAGCATGGAAAGAGTAAAAGATTCTTGACTAAGTTATAAAATAATGTTAAAAAAATATAAAAGAAAAATAGTGAGATAAAATGGAAAAGGGGCTCCATGGATCAATAATTGTTTCTTGTTGGTATCTCAAAAGAACAATCACAAAAAAAATAATAATAATAAATCTAATAAAATAATTAGAACTTTTTTCATAACTTTTGAAAATTTTCTTAGCTTGTGATTCAGATATGTTAAAAGGAGACTCATTAAATAAAATTTTCATTTTCATCTAGTCATGCAATCAAACTAGCTGAATGTGACCATAAAGATTAAAGTGAATGAATGAAATAATTCATCAAATTGGAATCATTTGAAAATTATCATGTCTAGTTCAACATGATTAGGATAGATCTGACTCAAAGATTCATGCCATGTATGATAAAAACTAGGGTTTTCTCACACCACTTAATATACTATATATACTAATGTTCACATATATAGATTTTAAAAAAATTTCCCACCAGCCAAATAATTAATTTTCTTTTAATCATAAAAAAATATTAGAGAACGGGACAATTGAGAAGGAATCTGATATTTTATATCACTTTTTCCTTCCCATTTTGTCACACTCCTCATCATATGCTTAAATAATCCAAACATTCATTAATAAAAAATAAAAAAATAAAGTGAAAAAAAATACCATTGATCAAAATCCCCAAAAAATCAAATGGTTTCCTGTTAAATTTTGAATTTATTAATGGAAGTTCTTCAAAAATCAAATCCCAAAGCATAAGACAACCCAAAAAAACTAGAAAAGAAAGGGATGAGAGATTACCGTATTGATTTCTCCACTGTTCAATATATGGGAAGAGAGTGCAATACCAGTCATGAGCAATCGGGACATGTTTTGGAGTTGTTGAGTGGGCTTTCTGGGTTTGTATCCTCTTTATTTGAGGAATATTTCCAACTAGAAATGAAGGTGAAGGGCCTCTTATCCCTTGCTTTCCAAGCCGTAATTGAAGCCTTTTTGGCTTCAAAATCAAAGTATTGTAGAGATATATGAACAACCCTACAACACCACCCAACACCACTGATACTATCATCTTTTCTGTTAAAAGTTTAAAACTTCCCCTGCTTCCCTTTCCTCTTCACTTTCTTCTTCTTCTTCTTCTTCTTCTTCTTCTTTTTCTTCTTCTTCCTCCTCCTCCTCCTCCTCCTCTCTCTCTCTCTCTCCCCACATATATAAAATGTTTGTGGGGTGATAAGAAGGCACTTGATTAAAGCAAACATTAAATACTCTTTTCTGTGAAAAGTAGGGCATATGGTATTATTTTCTTCTCCTCTCTCTCTCTCTCTCTCTCTCTATCTCTATATATATATATATATGTTTGTGGTTAATGCGGTGATGATAAGAAGGCACTGGTGTCATTCAATAAAAGCAGACATAAATACTCTTACTTTTGTGAAAAGTAGGGTATATGATGAAAAATTTAAGGAAAATATAATTTTCTAAAATAGGTTTTTGCCTAATTTTTATTGTTGAATTTTTAAAATGGTAAAAAACTATAATGATACCATTATCTTGGTCTAAAATAGTTTATCTCCTCACAAGTGAAATACAAGTAGAAAAAGGCTTTTTGTTTAATTATTTATGTTAACTATTTTATTAATACATCTTTTGCAATTAACTTTTGGAATCATTTTTATAAATGAGTTTCTTTTTATTTTAATTATTTCTATTTTTAATTCCATTAAATTTCTTAAATATTTGCCCAACATCTAGAAAATATTAAATGTTAAGCCATTTAACCCTAGTCTAAAAGATAATCCAAAATATGGAAAAATATACTTTGGTGCATGCATGGTAATTATCGTGATACTGTGTATTGTTTTTCTATTTTTCTATATCGCATATCATGAATATATATTACGAAAAAAAAAAAACGAACTTTTAACACACCAAAATTTCAAGTTTTGATTTCTATCAAAGCTAACAAAAACAAAATGTTACACGGTTTACATCTATTATGTATTAATATAGACCAAAAAGTAAAACAAAAAGGCAAAAGTCTCCGGTCTCAATCATCCTCAATAATCAACATTTTCATATATAAGAGGAAAATATTTAGATCATATGTGTCCCCTCTTGCCTCCTAAATTGCTTTAGTTACAAATTAAAATTGTACTTAATGAAGACCAATGCATTCACTCTTTGTTCCTCTAAATGGTTTCTTTTCTTAGAATGCACATGATCACAAGTACTCTAATTTCTTTCACATCTTGAAACACTACAAGTAAAGCTCACCACCCATATAGCTAATTTTTGGAGCACCTTGCATTCACTTTCATAACTCTCTCACTATAATGCTACATGACAATGACATAACATATTATTATGAAATCATAAATTTATAGATTATTGCAAAAAGCACATAGAATTGAATAACAAATCTTTGGTTTGCAAATAATATTAGGTTGTTTTTTTATCCCTTGTAAGAATAGTCATACTCATACCAAGCATGCCCTCGGCTTTGTGAAACTTCTCCAATTGAACATCTATTTTAGGCCTCTCTTCATTAGTTGGGCACATTTTTTCAATTGTCTTATATAATCCCAATTTGATTTCAATATCTACTTCACAACAAATCTACAAATATCCTTACACTCCATATCATGATTTTTCACCATTCGAGTCAAAGTAATTTGGTTCCCTTTTTCTTTTCCTTCTCCTTAACTTTTCCTATTAAGTAAGTTGGAAGCATTCTTTATCATCAGACGTATCATTCTTTTTTTCTAATCCAATTAGATTTTTTGCACACATCTCTTGAACATCTTCTAAATTTTTTGTAAAAGCCAAACCATATTTACAAGTACGAGCTAAATGATATTTCATTCAAATTACTCCTCCCCAATATTCATTAGAACAATATATAATCACATTTCAATTTCAACCTTCCATGTGTGCCTTCCATAACATGCCTGCAATTGTCCCATGTAGGACCATCCCCTCTTTTTTTCTTCTTTTATCACTCATTTTATGAAAAATAAGAAAAAAGAAAAACCTACAAAAAAGAGCCCCTCAAGAAATAAACAAGAAAAATCCCCATCACAAAGGAATAAATAAATAAATCTATAAAAATAAAAAACATACAAATATTTTTTAAACCAATTAAATCTTTAAAAGTTCTTAAAAATCTTTGTTTAGTATTTTATCACTCATTTTATAAAATACCATTTGGACTTCAAAAATGAAGAAATATTAAAATAAAATAACATTATGATTTTTTTAATGGTATTTCAATAGCAAAAAGTAATTAAAAAATGTAGAATTCTGTTTTATTTGAAATAAATATTAAAATAAAATAATATTTTACTTTTTTAATTGTTATTTTGGGACTCTATTCTACTTATTTAAAGATTTATTTGATTTTTAGTACATAATTTTAATATGAAATAATATTTTATTTTTTTAATTTATGTCCTAATTTTTTTAAAAGATTGATTTGATTTTTAAATTAAAATAAATATTATAACAATATAAAGTTTACCTTTCTTTATTTCTGCCTTGAGAGGCAACAAAAGAGAAAATATGGAATAATGCTATAATTGCTACTTATTATATTATAATCGAGAATGTATGATAGTTAGACTCCACTTGTAAGACTATTGCCACCTGTTTAACACTTCATATTGGATGCTTTGAGATTAAGAGATGCCTTCTTAAAGATGACTCCTTCTAGATGAATACAAAGGAAACCAAAGCAATTTATTTTAGTGTCTGAGAAGAGAACAACTCTGAGTAGCTCCAACAAGGGTGTTCGTTGCTCATAATGCCAATGCCACAACAATATTTTTTTTTTAAAATGTAGAGAATAGACTTTGATTTTGAATATATTTACTAAAAATCAAGTTTTTTGTATTTTAATTTTCAAATTTTTTTCTTTCTTCTTTCTTTTCCCATTCAAGATTCATCTTCTTCCCAAATTTTTTGTATTTTTTTTTCCTATTTGATTCATATAGAAGAAAGAAAATAAAGAAAGAATGTATCGCACGTTATATTGCACAATACAAGTTTTTTCACGATACAATTTATGAGTCATATCGGAATCCTTCTACAACAAAACATATCGTCCGATACAAATTGTGTATTATATGATTCTAATAACCATGGTTAAAATTAGTATGAAAATTTACCATGTTATTAACAATGTAAAAAAAAAATACAAAGGAGCTTCATTGCTAAGAGTAAAGAAACCCAAATAAGGGTTCTTTTGGATGTATAACAATTATTTTAATTGATGTAAGTAGCTTTTAGAGTTCTATGCCAATGCAATAGCTATTTAAACTATAATTGAATGAAAATTTGTAGCAAAAAACACATGAAAAGAGTGAAATTTTGGCAAAAAAATGAGGGCGAATGAATGATGAAGCATCCCATGAGGCTTTCAAAATTCCATTCAACACCCTCCTACATGCAATTTGGATGCTTGACAAATGTTTTCCCTATTTTGCCAATTTTGATGTTTTAAAATGTACCTTTTGATTGGTATTGATGCACATATTGCAAAGATACTCATTGTTATACCCTTAAAACTCCTAACTTTCAAAGCTTCCAATATTGTATTTTGAAAGTCCTTTTCGTAAAAAGGCTTAATCATACATCAATTTACAAATTTAAACACAGTTAAATTTATTAAGTAATATGAGGTATTGTGTTGCGGATATGAAAGAAAAGTCTAGATATTAATTGGTATAAGACCCTTACGAGTATGTATATCTAAATTAAATAAAACCGTATGCGCTTTTTTCCCAAATTTTATGAATTTATTTAACAATCATTTGACTTATGATTATGAATTTATTTTATGAAGTTGATTTTTTTTTTCCATGCATAGCTAGTGTTCAAGATCATGTTGTTTGGTCTTTTTTTATTTTCCAAATTAAGTTAATTATTTTTGAGAAAATTAGAATAAATTTTTAAATTGAAATACATAAAGCTTCAAGAACTACCTATTTACTCCTCTCTCATTCTTTAGGTAATTCCGTGAGTTAAAAATAAAAAAATAAAATAAAATAAAAATAAAATAAAAGCCTTTGAATTTGTACCAGAATAGACAATATTTTCACTTCTTGTAGTTAGATTTTGTGACTCATAAAACCACAAAGATTTAGATCTTCCATCAATTGTTCTTCATTCTTTGATAGGACTAATTACCTCCTCCACTAGAATCAAAAAGCAAGGGGAACCATTTGGAACGTGTTAGAATATAAGTGGTTAGCTCCTGTTTTAATTGACAAGAATGGAAGACCAACTAGTAAAATTAGGCCCCAACAAAAAATGTATAAAATTGACAAGGAAGGTAATGAGACTAATGTTAAGGCCCTTTTTTTTTTTTTTTTTGTTCCATTAAAGTGAGTCTTGATGAGTTCAAAAAGATAGCAACATGTAAATAACCTAAAGAGGCCAAAGATGTTCTGATTCTTATTCAATAAGAGCTTCTTCTTTGAAGCTTTTCAAATTTTAAATGTCAATTTCCAAATTTGAAAGTATCAAAATGAATGGAGATAAATCCTCTTATTTTTATACTAAAATGAGTGATATTGAAAACTTTTTAATATTAGTGAAAGAATTCTTGAATCTAAGGTAGTTAGAAAAATCCTGAAAATTCTTCCTAAGAGATTTAGAGCTAAAGTAATTGTCATAGAAGAAAGTAAAAATGTGGAAACATTAAAGGTGGACAAGTTAATGTTAGTATAGGATGATGGGTGCATGCTTTCTAAGATTATAGGGCTACTAAATCTAAGTACAATGGAAGAAAATATAATTTTTCAAAAACTTCTAGATCTAGATGTTAAAATCCACTCTTTGGTACAAGTGTAGAGTAACTATACAACCTTGCAAGAGATAAAAATGAGGCTAGTTTTTTTTTTGTTTTTTTTATCATTATTATTATTGTCTAACTTTAAACCCCTAAATGAGTTTATGTAGATTTTTATTATGGTTTAAGTGACTTAAGCCTGTAATAGCTTGGGTCATTTAAACTAACCCATAAGATCTTAATTAATTGATTAATCCTAATAAGCTCAAATTAATTAATTAGTCTAATGTAGACAACCTAAAGTAAACAATCATAAGTTCCTATGCAAACTTACATTTTTACCAAATCGTTCGCATGCATAAACATATGATTAAATCCAATTTCTTTAAATACTCTGTGTTATCAAAGACCATGATTTCAAGTAGGGACCACTAGGACCTATATATTAGGATAAAACCCCTTAAAAGCATGACATGATATAATAAACTTTTGAATTTTATTATTTATTAATAAATTTGTAGTTCACTTTTATCTATCCTTATTTCATGCATTATACCTTGTAAACATTCTCACATGTACCTCTTACATTGTATGTGACTTGGGTACATTTCAAGTTGCACGAAAGATTTAAGTCATTGGTTCCTCGCAAATAAATGACTTGTTTATAACCAATTCGTGGACCTAAGCAATCCATTAGAAGTTCTAGTGCACTACCTCCTAATTGGAGGAATAGTTTCTCTTGGCTTTCAAGATGAGTTTCCCATGGTGAGTGAACTATCGGGTTATCAAGTAGGATTTGTCGATTCACCATAAAAACTGAGTTTGCATTTCCCTATCTCTCTCTTTACTTTCATTGAGTTATTAATTGTTTAATTAAAGGTGTTTATCAAAAAAGGTTTAAAAACCTAATTCATTCTTCCCCCACTTTCTTGGGTGTTTTTGTTTAATCTAATTAGCCTTGTTTCAAAAAAGGAATAACACATAAGCATATAACACATGTTATCCTAAAATACTTGAGTATATATCTGCCCACCATTCAATGCTCTAGTCTTGGATTAAACTGATATCTACACACCACCCCTATAGCAAGGTAAATGTCTAGTCTACTACACAGCATCGCATGAGGAAGGCTATCCACTCTAAAGGACTAGGGTACCATCTTTATGCAATCTTTCTCCTTAGATATCTTAAGACATTGACACTAAGAAAAAATAATTCCATACCTAAAAGGTAGCAAACCCTTCTTAGAGTCCTACATCAATTACTTGACCAAAATCTTGTTAATATAAAAGGCTTGAGATAGTGCAATTTTTCTATTCTTATGGTTCCTTAGGACGTTAATCCCAATAATATATTACGCCTAACCCAAATCTTTCATTTGGAATTAAGCAAACAATTAGATCTTGATTAATGATAACAGCCTAACATTATTCCTAATGAGTATAATGTCATCCATGTACCAAATCAAGAACATTACTATGCTTCCCTGCACATTTTGTACCTCATAAGACTCATCCTCGTTTTGATCAAAACCAAAGGTCTTAATGGCCTAATCGATATCAAAACAGTTGTTCCATGAGCAAAATGCTTAGTTCAATCTATCAATTGATTTATGTAACTTGCATATTAAACATTCTTGACTCTTTGCTATGAAACTATCATGTTTCAATTAGAATCAGTCCTTAAAAGCATGAAATGATGTAACAAAATAAAATTTTATTAATAAATTTATCAATATGATTTGGGTTTCCTTTTTCTATCCTTATTTGCATTAATTGTTATTTGGGCAGTCACATCTCTATCACTTGCATTATACATGACTTAGGTATATTAAGAGTTGCATAAAATATTTAAGTTATGGGTTCCTTGTAAGACAATAAGTAATTCATAGTCAATTCATGAATTTGAAAATCCATCAAAGATTGTAGTCCACTACCTCTAATTTAAGGGATGGCTTGCCTTGGTCATTGGGATAGTTTTACCATGATGAGCGTACTGGTGTGTATACACATTGGACAAAACTTATGGTCAATCATTATATTACATATCGAGTAGTCATAATTCACTAAGTTACTATATTGTATAGACCCTCAACCTTGAGAGAATATTAAGTTAGTGTTGAGGTCATCAATGACTTTAACTTATGGATGAAACCCTAAGGTGGTCATATATGTTACGAATCTCATATTGCTCCATTCCCTGGTGATTCGTCCCCAATTGGTGTTCCTTTGATTCAGTCCTCAGATTGGAGTTATCAACAAAATTTATAAATCTAAATCACCATATACTAGGGTAGTGAGATTATTGTACATAACTAAGAAATTTCTTAGTTATGATCAATTATTTACAATAATTTTTATTTGATAAATATGATTATAATTTTAAATATAGATTCATTTGGATAAAGTTTCAAAAAAAAAAAGTGGAAAGAAAGAACATTGCTAAACTACAAAAACAAAATATACAATTACAAAATTTTGATGATAAAATTTAAAAATAAAATTCGAAACAATTCTTGAGTGAGAGAATTTATGTGGGGAAAAAATCTTTGAGTGGAAAAAAATTGGAAAGTTTTTCAAAATCACTTGAAATCCTTAACAAAAAGTAGTCTTGTATACCTTTGTACAATTAGTAATTTTGTCTTGTATAGTTAGTGTAATACCCTTGTACAATAATTCAAATTTCATACATCATCTCATGAATATTTGACAATAGGTCGGTTAACCATGTTTGCATTGGTTTGATTTTAAAAAAGAAGAAAAATTGTTGTATAATTTTGTTTTACAATCATCATAAGTGAGGTACCTATTCAAATGGTCATATACAAGTTAGATAAAGTGCATGAGATGAATGTATGCTTAACCAATGTGTGTAATGAATGTCATTTATCCTCGATTAGGGGAAATAAATAAACAAGTTTTTCATAATCACTTCAAATCCTTCACAAATAATAGTCTTGTACACCCTTGTACAGTTAGTATATTTGTCATGTACACTTAGTGTAAATACCTTGTACAGTAACTCAAATTCCATATACCCCCTACTGAATGTGTAACCATAGGTAGGTTAACCATGTTTTCATTGATTTGTTTCAAAAAATAGTGGAAGATGGAAAAACAAAATTTTCTCTCAAACATCATTAGTGGGATAAGTATTCGAATTATCATGTGCGAGTTAAATAAAGTGCATAAGATGAGTGTGTAATAGAGGAATGTGTACCTTAAGAGTGTGCAATCCTTAGATGACAAGACAAAAAAAAAAAGTTATCCAAAATTGATTAAAATCTTTCACAAATGATAGCCTTGTATACTCCTTGTATAGTTAGAACATTTGTCTTGTATAGTTAAAACATTTGCCTTGTCCAAATGAACATTTACCTTATACAATTAGTATAACACCCTTGTACAGTGGTGCAAATGTCATCCATATGCATACATTATGTGCCACATATGATGTGTGAACCATGTTTCCAATAGTTTGATTTAAAAAATGATATAAAATGTAAAAACAAAATTTTTCTCTAAACATCATTATTAAGGTAAGTATTTGAATTGTTATATGCGAGTTAAATAAAGTACATGAAATAAAATAATTTGTGGTAGGAGAACGTATAATCCTTAGATGACAAGAAAAAAAATTGTTCAAAATGTACAATTTTGTACACCCCTTGTACAATTAGTGTAATAACCTTGTATAATGGTATAAATTTCATATATATGTATAAATTATATCCACACGAGTGTGTAAACTATGTTCCCAATAGTTTGACATTTAAAATAATTAAAACAAATAAAACGTTATTTTATTTTATTTTCAATGCAAAATGTAATTAAAAATAAGACAAAAAAATTACTTAAAAACTATTATTTAAGCCAAGTTTATTTATTTATTTCCTTTTATTTTAGGAAATAAAGAAAAAAGAATAAAAATTTTATTTAACTATAAGAAATATGAATATAAGATCAGTTAGAAAATACCAAATTTATTTATTTATTTCATTTTATTTTTGGAATTAAAGAAAAAATTAATAAAAATTTTATTTAACCATAAAAAATATTGATATAAGATATGTTAAAAAACAGAAATAACCCCAAATTTATTTACTTATTTCATTTTTTTTATTTAAATTAGAATATAATTTATTTTAATAGATTAAAATGTGCATAATTGATTTATTACTTTGTTAATTATGGATATATTAACATTTTCTATTAGACAAAAAATAAATAAAGAAAATAAAATTAAAAAGAGTAATAAATATATATAATTTAGTTATTTAATTATTTTTCATGTAAAAGATAGTCCCATAAAAAACACATAATTGATCAATTTCTTTATTTAATTGTAAACATACTATATATATATTTTTATTATTAAAATAACTAATGGAAAAAAATAAAAATGGGTAATCAATGAATGAAATTTAATTCTTTTTATTATTTTCATATAAAAAATAGTACTAAACAAGGTTTTTAATTTTTATTTTTAAAAATAGTTTTCATTTTTTAATTAAATGTTTTTTCAAAAAAAATATAAAAAGTATAAATATATAACCATTTTTTTAGAAAGTATTTTAAAAAATAGTTTTTGAACATAATTTTTCTTTATTTATAATTTAACATAATAAATAATGCTGATTTTCAATTATTTATATAAAAAAAATTAAAAACAATGAAAAATCCAAATTGTTAAAATAGAATTATTATGGTTGCATGAATAGTGGTGCAATAAAAACAAAAAAAACTTATGTGAAAGGTCATTGGGTATTTTAGTTCATAACTATTTTATATCCTTAAAAGGTAATATATAGAAATTTGAAGGATATATTGGTTTTTTAACATCTTATATTATTTCCATCAATTATGGAAGTTATATGGACCAAATGCTAATTTTTGGGCCAAGCTGAGCCCAAAACACAATTCTCTCTTTTTAATTTAATTTAATTTAATTTTCTTTGATTTCAATAGTAATTGTTTGTGAAATTTTGATTGATAAATTAATATGAAATTTGAGCTTGGGTAAATTATATGGAATTTGGGCTCATGTGTTGTTAATGAAATTTGTTGAATGAATTTATGATTGATATGAGTTTTATCCATTTGAAATATTTAATTTGGGTATGAGACAATTGTTGTATATTTTGGATGTTATTTTAGGTTTACATATTAAATTGGGCTCAATTATTTTGGATTATAGGATATTGAATTTCGGCATAATGAAATTTGTTTTAATTATCAAATTTTTGAACTTGGTTGATTATACTTATATATTGGTCGTTAATTCGAAAATTTTGGACTAGGGCTTATGGCATATGAGATATTTCATTCGGGTTATATTTGTTAATTTGAGTCTATTTTAATTTATTGGACTAATTTAAAATTTGAATTTGGGCTTGAATATTTGTTTTGGACTCTGTACATTTCTAGATATTTACATTTCGGCTATTTTTGTTTTTACATGAGCCAATTCTGCAATTTTGTTGGTTGAGTACAGATTCATGACATGAGGAGTATGAAATTTCATGGAAAAAAGTAAGATTCAAAAAGTTGTAAATTGAGCATTAAACTTGTTGTAAGATTATTTGGGTATACGTTTTATTTCTCACTACTATTTGGTTTTATTTTTATTGATTTCTATAAATATTTGTTGTATATATTTATTTATTGTGTATAGGATTAAATATCGAACAAACTTGAAAATTTATTTAAAAAAGAGGAATAATTAGGTAAATATATTTTAATAAAATAATAGTTTTAAAATATTTTTCTTAATAAATGAAAGTTTTTTTATTAATAAAAATTCATAAAAATGTTTTTAAAGCAATTCAAAAAATTGTTTTTTTTGTATAAATTTAAAACATTGTTTTTAATAATAATTGTCTTCCGAAAATTGTTTGGTAAATAAAGCTATAAAAGTCTTTTTTTTAATTAAAAAATATTTTTCAAATAAAGTTATTATTATTATTATTTTAAAAAAAATAATTTGTATAAATCACTTTTCTTTTGTAAATAAAATCAAATTGAAATATTTTTGTAAATAAGGTTGTAAAAATTCATTCCTTTTTAGTAAAAACAAATAATTTTTTATTTTTTTTTACCAAATTGAAAGTTTGTAATAAATTTTTGTGATACAATAAGTGTAAACAACTTTTTTGAAAATTGAATATAAATGAAATTGAATCAAATCACTTGAAGAAAATAAATTAACTCTTTTTGGTAAATAAATAAATTGAAATCATTAATTTAAAATTGTTTTTAATAAAATCCTTTGAAATTTCTCGAAGACTAATTCTTTTGAATTTTATTTTTTTATTTTATTTAGTTCAATAAATCATTTTTCATAATTTTCTTGTCATTTATTTTGTGCATTCTTGTAACTAGATTTTATCGTCATTTTTTATATATTGATTTATTCCTTTAATCCTAGTATACATGATTAATTAATTAATTGTTACAATTCCCTTTATTCGTTTAGTAAAGACTGTAGGTATACAGGCTTAGAGGGATACTATGACTCACCACCATACCTTTCCAATAAGCAACCTGACCCCCGAATTCAGACTCAATTTTTGTAGACATGTCTTTTTCAAATAAGGAGTTACATAGGGTTTTCTTTCGTATTTTGTTTTCCCTTTAAAAAATAAAACAAAAATAAGTAGCAACTCCAAGTCTTTTTCTAAAAATCAATTTTTCATAAATAAATAAAAAGCAAGTCTCACCATCGAGTAGAGATGCACATGAAAAATGTGGGTCCACAAAATAGCGACTCCACTAAGGGTGTTTAGAGGGTCAAACTTAAACTCGAGTTAAGGGAAATGTGACGTTTGATTAATCGATCAATGAATACCCTTTCATTGTTAATTTTTTTGTATATTTGCCATGTTTTAGGCATATGAGCGTTGACATGATGATTATTTTGTATATATGTTGCATGTATCTTACTATATATTGATTCTTGTTATCATGTATGTTTGTATATATTTGTTAATATTTGTATATATCTATTTTGCATGACTGTGTGCTACATGATTACCTTTTTGCTACATGATGCATGCTTGGTTATTATGTTCATTTATGACATTGACATATTGATTATATCAATTGATTCTTTTGCCTATCATAGCATATTGACTCTTCTTATTGTATGATTATCCTATTCATCTTGACATGTGTATCCTCATTGTTGTTTGTCTTATTCATCTTGATATGTTGATTCTCTTTGTTGTATATTATCCTGATCATCTTTAAGCATGTTATCCTTATTGTATATTCATCTCGATTATTTTGTTTCTTGTTTTGCTTGTGTGTAGATATGGATGATATATATATGCTCTTTGTATGATTGTTTGTTGCACGACTTCTCTTCTTCTGCATGATGCATGTATTGCTTGTCTATATGGGACACACATCTATCCCTTTACCTCCAACTCCTTAGTCTCGATCAACCTTATTTTCCTTGATCTCGTATTTCATAAGACTTGTTGTCTTGTTTATTTTTCGATTGAGCTAGTGATTCAGAGGAGGGTCTAGTGATGGGCTATACCTATGTTTGGGAGCATTCCAGAGGGGACCGACACATTGATGTTGATTGGAGTGCAATCTTTGAAGACTTGTATAGCCCAAAGTTAGATTTTAGGATATTTGCGCGGCCAATGTATTTCTTTTTTTGCTTTAGTTTCATAGGTTTTTCAGATGCACCCACATCGTTCACCGAGCACCTTAGGTCACCACTGAGTGTTGAGAGATGCGAGAGCCTTCACCATTAGGAAACCCTTTGGGATGTAAGGTAGTGCATGTGTGGAGGTGATGACCACCTTGCATGGAAGCGCTTCATCTCTTTAGTCATAGCATGGATCCGGTACTCCCTCTTTTGGTCTCCAATTGAGTGTGCTTAGAGGTTGGTGCGAGTTTGTGTATCAATTGGACTACCTTTTGTTATGTTACATTAGATTCTCCATTTCGTTTGTTGAGTTTGACATGTTTTCTCCCTAGGGCTTTAGTCAATCTCCTTTTCTTGACTTCACATATTCTTTCAGTTTGTTATTACATTCTTTACTTGATACTTTGGGATATGTTCTTCGATGATGGTCACATTTTTGCACTATACACATGTCATGGACCAATACTTTATTCTTTATTTGATGTTTGATTCTATTTTCACCTTGATGCTCATTCTCATTACAGAAGGGTGGAATCCATATTTTTTTACATTCATCCCATTTTGAGAGAGTCCCCTTGATCACCATATCATTTTTCTTCATGGAGCTCGGGTTGGAAATTGAGTTAAGGGTTTGTAGTTACAAATGGAGTATTGATCTCGTGATACCATTGTTTTTCACATCTCTTTCTTTTTCTGGGTTATTGATAGAAATTCTTTAGTCATATTCGTAGACATTTCATAGTGGACACCTTTACAACTCTAAAGCTTATGTTATATATTTGGGTTTTCATTGTCACCACAGGACCATACATAGTGTGTTATGCTAGACTTTCAATATGAGACATCTTTCACTTGCATATCTTAATCACTTAGGTCTAACCTATCATGGAGGATATTGAGCCTATTAACCTAGGATTGGGGAATCGACCTAAGGAGTTTGAAACTGTGACTCATCCCACCTTTTGATCAAAGTAGTACTATACCTTTTGGACTTCATGACCTATCCATAATGAGCGTTGTATGGCATTAATTTTTCACAATTTTGCATGACTTTTCTTTCCCTACATATACTATTCTTTCCATTCTTTCTTTGATCCGACTAGTTATGGTTTGAGATGGTTGGACTTAAGGTGATCTTTGCATCTTGATGGATGGCTTATGATGAGAGGATGATTTGACTGTTTGATGGGATTGATAACTATTCCATGGTTGAGATTAGTAAAGAGATTGTTATAAAGTATCCAGATCTAAGCTATTGCACATGACTTTAAGGTGTTGACATGGTTAGAAAGATTGATGTGATGATGAGTGACTTGTGATGAGAGAGTGATTTGCTGGTTTGATGAAATTGATGACTATGATATGGTTGAGATAGATAGATAGGTTACATAGAGCATCTGGAGTAGGCTTTCACATTATTCTAAAGGAGTTGATATGGCTATATTGATTGGATGCCAGTCTTTAGCGTCAACCATGTGAGATATTGAGAGCATAATGTCCAAGGTTGTGGTCAAAGGATGGATGGCCATCGTTTCATGAGCCTATTTACTTGATCACCCTTACATATAGAGTTGCTCGTTGCTAGCCCTTTGAGTCTCACACAGATATTATAATTTTTTCTATCTTATCACCTTATTTACCTATTATACTGGGTTGAAGACCCTATAGTGCTTGCATGCTCTTATTAGATACTTCGTGAGTTTTGGACCTTACAAACATATTTAGGTCTTATATCTCATTCTTTAGTGTGATATTTCCACATTGACATCATTGTTATCACTTTTCCCTGCATCACATATCATCACTAGTGATGTTCATCGTCTTTTTCTTTTCATCATCATTGCCTACTTGACACTATCTTTGTTTCACCTTGAGTAGTGATTTTTTGCATTAGTGCATGGAAGATAGTCATATTCGTTCCTTATTTCATTTCATAGATAGTAGTTCAGAGATCTTAATTTGAGATGTTATCTTGTCAGTGAGGATTCATGTTACATCACACTATGGGGGAGAGTTTACTCAGATGGGTTATGTATTATCATTGGATATTATTCATTATTGATTAGAGTATGCATTAAAAAAAACAAACAAACAAACAAATAAATAAACAAAAAAAAAAAAAAAAAAAAAAAAACACATTGTTTGTTGTATCATTCTCCTTTAAACACATGTATATACGTGGAGATTTGTTTTTTTGGGTTTATGTGTCAATGAGAGTTCGTATATGAGCTCCTTGAGATCCACTTTTTACTTGGTGTATGTTTTTCTAGGTGAGAGTATGAGTTACCCATTCGTTTTTTGTGAGAGGCGAGCGACCTTTCTTTAAGGTCTCTAGATCCTTGCTATATCTAGCATTCCATTCATTTCTGATGTGACTGCTTCTAATGCAACGATGTAGGTTGACCATCACTCACCATTCTTTCTCTATGCTTTCCTTTATCTTTATTTCATTATTTCATTTCATTTTGCCTTATCTAATTTCTTTCTTTTCTCATCCTACTTGATGTTCAACTTAGGTTCAACATTCACATGCTATTCTTGCTCATCCTATTGATATTTGATATGTTCATTCCTTTATCATCATTATTCATGTGGAAACCCCTAGGTTTGGGACTCATGAGGTTTTCTATGCATTGCATATTATGCATGAGGGGTATGGGGATTGTATCATTGGGATTATTGAGCATAGTTTCCTTTCGTTTCTTTCACCCTATTACCTTAGCCTACATTTCGTCCCAGGTCTTGAGTCCACCTTGAGGTCATGATTCCACACATTGTGTTTGACAGCTCACATATGGGTGATACTTGAGATTAGTCAGAGATTACTTGAGCATGATGGATGAGGAGCTATGATGTGGTCTACATTAGGGCATGTCCCTCTTATCGGTGATGGATTTTTGAGATGATGTGTTTTGTAATAAGGCATACTCCTCTTATTGATGACCTATATTGAGGCATAATCTTCTTATTGATGATGGATTGTCGGGGTGATGCCTTACACAAGAGCATAGCCATTTCACCTTTTCACTTGAGTTATGATGGATTAGGAGTTGTGAAATGACCTTACACTGGGACATAGCCATATCAGAAGGCCTCATTTCATTTTGAAGCATAGCCACTTTGCCGATCTTCAACATTGAGACTTGACTTTCTATTTATGATTACTATTTTTTATGGATCATGGAGTTGGTGACACTTTGGGTTCATTTTTCTCAACATACTTGGTTGATCTTTGATGCCCACTTACCTTTCATTTCATACCCAAACATTTCATCCTTAATACCTTCACACTTATATCCATCTTACTAGAGCTTAACCATTACCTTCTTTTGGCCTATTTCACCACGACCTCATACCTTTCTCTTGATTAGGGGATAATGTAGATTAGTCCTCGAGTTTTCTCGTCAATCTTTCATACATCTTTTGGACTTTAGATTCAGTATCTTCCATGATGGTAGGGCTTAACAAATTACCAATTTATTAGTGATAATGTTTTCATTTTTTACAATTGACATGTTAAGTTTTGACCTGCTTGCATTTTACATTCTGTGCATTGGTCATCACTATTTTCATCCATGAGTCATTTTTATTCTGTCAGCATAGTCTTCTGATACATGGTCCTGTTGGCATTCACATTTGAGGTTAGACATTTTCATTACATGGTTGATGAACATATTCCATAGTACAATAGTTTTGTGGCAATTTCATATCTCAGTTAGTTCATTGTCACATATTGGGGCATACTCCCTCTTTTGAGATCATCGGATCTTCAACAGGCTTCATTACCTTTTGACCTAGTTGTTGGCCCTACAAGTCTCATACTGGGGCATACCCCTTTCTTTGAGATCATCATACCTTTAGCAAACTTCATTGCATTTTGACCTAGTTGTCGATTCTTATAAGTTTTCATGCTAAGACATATCCCTTTCTATGTCGAGTCTACTTGCATCACTATCTTCGACATCCTTTAGCTTGAGTCACTTGGTCAGATCATCATCATGTCATATTAGTCTTATCTTTAGCATAGACCTCACTTTATGCGATCAGTCACATCATTATCATATTTTGTTTCCATTATAAACCGTACCTTGTACGATTAGTCATGCCTTTGTTAGTTCAGTCTTAGGTGATTTTGGTCATGGTGACCGCATCTTGTCTGCCTAAGTGATTTCGGTCATTGCAATTGCGTCCCATCATTTCGTTTATTTTAGGTGATTTCGGTCATGGCGACCTCGTCCCATATGTTTTAGGTGATTTTCAATCATTACGAAAACATCTCTTCTGTTTTAGGTGATTTCGGTTATTGCAACTGTGTCCCGTTCCTTCCTTAAGTTCAGTGATTTCAGTCACTGTGATCGTTTCCCGTTCCTTTCTTTAATTTGGTGATTTCGGTCATGGCAACCATATCCCACCTAGTTTAGGTTATTTTGGTCATGACGATTGTATCCCATCTATTTTAAGTGATTTCGGTCAAGGAAACCGCGTCCTATCTGTTTTATGTGATTTCGATTATTGCGATCATATCTTGTTCTTTTTTCTTCAATTAGGTGATTCTGGTCATGGTGACCACGTCCCGTCTGTTTTGGGTGATTTCAGTCATTAGGACCGGATCTCGTCCTTCTTTATATTTTAGGTGATTTCAGTTATTACAACTACGTCCCATTTCCTTCCTTCAATTTGATGATTTTAGTCATTGGGACCACATCTTATTCCTTCCTTCAGCTTGATGATTTTGGTCATGATGACCGCATCCCGTTTGTTTTAGGTGATTTCAATCATTGCGATCATGTCTCATTCTTTCCTTCAGTCCGGTGATTTCAGTCATGGCAACCACATCTCGTCTACTTTAGGTGATTTTGATCATGGCAACTGCATCCCATAGGATTTAGGTGATTTTGGTCATTATAACCGTGTCCTATTTGTTTTAGGCGATTTCAATCATTTTGACCACGTCTCGCCTATTTTAGGTTTTTCCGATCATGATGACCGTGTCCCATTTATTTTAGGTGATTTCGATCATGGCGACCGCATTCCATTTGTTTTAAGTGATTTTGGTCGTGACGGCCGTGTCCCATATGTTTTAGGTGATTTTGATCATGGCAATCACATTCCATATGATTTAGGTGATTTTGATCATTACAATAGCATCCCATCTGTTTTAGGTGATTTCGATCATTATGACCGCGTCCCATTCCTTCTTTTAGTTCGGTGATTTCAGTCATGGTGACCACGTCCCTCCTATTTTAGGTTATTTCCGTTATGATGACCATGTCCCATATATTTTAGGTGATTTTAGTCATGGCGACCGCGTCTTATCTGTTTTAGGTGATTTCGGTCATAGTGACTGTGTTCCATTTGTTTTAGGTAATTTCGATCATTGTGACCATATCTTGTCCTTTCTTATCTTTTAGGTGATTTTGGTCATGATGACCACATCTTGTTATTTCTCTTGGTTTTAGGTGATTTCGATTATAGTGACCACGTCTCATTCCTTCCTTCAGTTTGGTGATTTCAGTCATCGTGACCACGTCTTGTCTGTTTTAAGTGATTTCAACCATTGCGATCGTGTCCCAACTTTCCTTATGTTTCAAGTGATTTCGGCTATTGCAACCACGACTGCATCTTATTTCTTTCCTTCCATTTGGTGATTTTAGTTATTACGACCGCGTCCCGCCTGTTTTAGGTGATTTCTGTCATGATGACTGCATCCCATTTGTTTTAGGTGATTTCAGTCATGGCGATCGTGTCTCGTCTGTTTTAGGTGATTTCGGTTATTGTGACTGCATCCCATCCATTTTCCTTATTTTAGTGATTTTGTTCATTACAACCACGTCCCATCCATTCATTTAGATTTAGGTGACTCCAGTCTTTGCACACCTTGTCCTCACAGTTTCATATTCCATCCTACTTTGTATGGTACATGTATGGTTTTTCCTTTTGTACACATTCGTTCTTGTGCTCCTTGGTGGTTCGACCACTATTCGACTTTGACAACAATTTTTCAAGCCACTTTTGGAGACTTTTGGGGGGGAGTCTGTATCCATGGTGTAACTTTAAAAGCACCTTAGGAGCTTCCGTTATTGCGTTTTTTGTTGGGTTTTAGAGTTCATTTGTTCTTATTTTAGTTTAAGAGAGCCTATGTCATACTGGAACAAATTTGGTGGTATTTCTTGTTCGTCGGCAGAGCCCACTTCGTTTTGTTTGTGTATACACTTACTTTGCTAATGCACTCTATCAAAGAGGGACATATTTATAGACCCCAAAATTTGTCTCAATTTTATTTTTACATTGATTTTAAGCTCAATTTTATTTTTAGATTTTAAAATCGAATACATTTAATTTTTTTTTTTTTGCTCACTCATACCCTTTAAATCTTTTTTTTTTTTTTTTTGTATTTTATATTATATTATATTATATTATATTATATTATATTATATTGTTATTATTATTATTATTATTATTTTCTTTTCTTTTCTTTCTTTTTTCCCTTTTCTCTTTCTCTTTCTCTTCCATGCCTTTCCCAACCACTCCGCCCACTCTCTCTCTCATGTCCATACCCTCCACATGAGACCCATACCCCCTTGTCCTCTATTCTCTCCTCTTTCTTCTACATTTGAACTATTTTTGGTTTTTACATGGACCCTTTTTGCAATTCTATTGGTTGAGTACAGATTCATGACACGTGGAGCATTAAATGTCATGGAAAAAAAGTGAGACTTAAAAAGCTATAAATGGAGCATTGAACTTGTTGTAAGATTGTTTGGGTACACGTTTTATTTCTCACTATTATTTGGTTTTATTTTTATTAGTTTCTGCAAATATTTGTTTGTATATATTTACTCATTGTGTACAGAATTGAATATCGAACAAACCAAAAATTTTATTCAAATAAGAGGAATAATTGAGTAAATATATTTTAATAAAATATTTTTTTTAATAAAAGAAAGGTTTTTTATTAATAAAAATTCAAAAAATATGTTTTTAAAGGAATTTAAAAATAAAATTTGTTTTTTTGTATAAATTCAAAACATTGTTTTTAATAATAATTGTTTTCCGAAAATTATTTTGTAAATAAAGCTATAAAAGTTTTTTTTTTAATTAAAAATTCTTTTGCATATAAAGTTATTATTTATTTTTTAAAAATATAATAATGTTTATAAATCACTTTTCTTTTGCAAATAAAATCAAATTGAAATATTTTGTAAATAAAGGTGTAAAAATTCATTCCTTTCTAGTAAAGGCAAGTAAATTTTTTTTTTTTTTTTTTTTTTTTTGCTAAATTGAAATTTTTTAATAAATTCTTTTTTATATAATAAGTGTAAATAACTTTTTTGAAAATTGAATACAAATAAAATTGAATCAAATCATTTGAAGAAAATAAATTGACTCTTTTTGATAAATAAATAAATAAATTAAAGTCATTAATTCAAAAAAAAATTTAAATAAAATCCTTTAAAGTTTCTTGAAGACTAATTCTTTTGAATTTTTTATTTTAAAAAATATTTAGTTTAATAAATTATTTTGAATAATTCTCTTGTCATTTATTTTGTATATTATTGTAATTAGATTTTATCGTCATTTTTTTGTATATTGATTTGTTCCTTTAATTTTGATATGTATACATGATTAATTAATTAATTGTCACAATTCTTTTAATTTGTTTAGTAGAAACTGTAGGTAAACAAGTTTAGAGGGGTGTTATAGCTCACCACCATACATTCCCAATAGGTAACTTGACCCTCAAATTCTTACTTAGTTTTTGCAGACACATTTTTTCCAAATAAGGAGTCACACATAATTTTATTTCTTATTTTATTTTCCCTTTAAAAAAAATAAAACAAAAATAAGTGGTGACTCCAAGTCTTTTCTAAAAATCATTTTTTTTCAAATAAATAAAAAACAAGTCTCATTGTCGAGTGAGGATGCATATGAAAAATGTAGGTCCATAGTATTTATGTTAAAAATGGTTCACTCTTGGAACAAAAGATGGTTTAAATTCACAAAATTAGAGGTTGTGGTAACTATTTTTAAAAACAATTATAAAAAAAAAAAAATTTTAAGCCGTTTTTGAAAATTATTCTTTATTTTTATAGAATAAAAGTCTATTTGAAAACCTAAATTTTTTTTAACTATTTTTAATATTTTTAAACATGTTTTAAAAATAATTGTTATATTTAGTGTTTTATTTTTAATCATTCTATATGCATATATAAATATTTCTTAAAAATTCCTTACAAAATAAATGAAAACAATAAAAAAAAATTAAAAATTGTTCTCCAAAAATATCATGTTTTCTATTCTTAAAAATAGAAAACAAAAAATAGTTTTTTTTATTATTAAATATATTTTCTATGATTTTTATTTTGGAGAACAGTCTTAATCATAGCCTTATGGATTATTTCTCCCCTTTTAGCCAAATAATTCATAATAAAAAGGTTTAAAACCATACAAAATTATTATTATTATTTTCCTAATTTTGACAATCTTACTTGCCTTGACCAAAGAAGTTGATTTAGAAATCACTATCCCAAAAAAAACCATCTTCCAAAAAAAGAAAATATATGGTGGGGGGGGGGGGGGGGAGGAAGAATAAAAAACAGAAAGACAGCTAAGGCTGACAACACATGCATGGCAGCTATCATAAGATGCAGACCCAGCAACAAACTCAAATAATTAATTCCCTTCACTGCAAAAACCTGACTCTTTTTGTTCACTTCCCTCACCCTTTGTTTTGTATGATTTTTTTTTTTTTTATAATTTATGTTCTTTGATTAAAAGTCTCTATCATATCACCACGTGTAATTAGCAATGTTTTATAATTTTGGTCTTCCTATCATGCTAGTGGTTGTGGCCGAAGCCAAACAAGAAAAAGTTAGGAGCTTGGATTCACATATCATCGAAGCAGATAGAAGGTAAATTTCAATCCCTTTTATTGTGGGTCACACGATTGGAATCCTTTTGGATTATGTATAGCAATTTTGAGTGGGAGGAGAAGAAGAAATTTTAAAATAAAAAGAAAAAGAAAAATTAATAAGTACTTAAATTCAATATTATTTTTATTCAAGTTTATACCCATGTAGAAATAAAGAATTCAAAATTATTTTTGTTATTATATATATATTCTTTGTATGTTTTGGCAAACCAAATAAAAGATATACACTTGGTTTGAGAATTATTTTTAAAAATAATTTTTTGTTCTTTAAAAAAATTATGTTTAGCAACCAAAAAACAAAAAATGGTTTTTTTGTTTTTAAAAATATAAAATAATCTGTTTTCAACAAATATTTTTTAGTTTTTTTTATTGCTTTCATTTATTTTGAAAGAATTATTTTAAAAAATAATTATAAAAATATGAAAAATGATTAAAATTAAAGCATTATAAATAAAAATTATTTTTAAAATGTATTTAAAAACATAACAAACATGTGAAGAATATTTTCGGTTTCTAAACTGATTTTTAATCTATAAAATTGTTTCTATAAAATAAAAATATTTTTTAGGGTTTGTTTTAAAAAAATTATTATACAGATATGAAAAATGGTTAAAATTAAAGTATTGCATATAAAAATTATTTTTAAAGCATATTTAATAACATAAAAAGTAAATTAAAAATATTTTAAATTTTCAAACAAATTTTTATTTTTATAAACCATTCGATAACAGTTTTTAAAAACTATTTTTTACACCGACTTTTGAAAACACTTTCCAACGTTAGGAATTTGAAATGTTCTCAATTGTTTTTCTATGTTTTTAAATATTTTTAAATAAATTTAGTTTAAAAAACAGATGGTTCATTGGAGGGCATGCACAAGGCACCATTACAAATAATTAATTTTTGACTAAAAAAAATGCTACTAATAACATGCTAACAGTTAAGGGTCTCCAAAAAGCCTGTGGCCCGCGGCCCGGCAGGCCCGAGCCCATTTCTGGATGGGTCGGGTCATGGGCCCCAATTTAGGCCCGACCCGGTGGGCTGGCCCACTCGTAGGCCCGCCAACTCACTTTTATTTTTTTTTCAAAAATCATACAATATTTCTAATATATATATAACTAATGCAAAATAGTTACACAAAAAAGGGTCAGCTCAGTTGGTGGCCGGCTCCCTTCCCTTCAAAACTGAAAATTATTTAAATTTTTAGCCCGACCCGTCGAGCCAACCCAGCTTGAGGGCCCACGGGCCTTAGATATACCAAGGCCCGACCCGGCCCGGCCCGTTGACCAGTCAACGAGCTTAGTGGCCCGGCCCGGGCTGGGCCATGGGCCTTACTCCTCCAGGTCGGGCGGGCCGGCCCGGCCCGTTGGAGACCCTTGTTACAGTATGTATATATATGAATTAAAAGCCAATTTAGGTTGCCCCAAACCCTGACACCTGGCCTCACATTGCAATCAAAATTTAATTCATTTTGCTTTGTAGTCCAACAACCAACATGGGTTGGGCTCTAGCCATAGTACTGATTTACAAACCTAGAGTGGGGCTGGGGTGAACCAGAAGCTGACCCACAAGCCAAGCATGAGCATGACCCTTCAATCAAACATCAATTAATCATAAATTCACTCATCAAGTCCCTTTCTGCTAGGAAAGCAAGCTCAACTTTATTAGCATAGATCTGTCTGCGTTCTTCTCCAAGGACTTCATTTCTACATAGAAACGTTCACAGTTTCCTTACAATGAGATTAACCCCATGTTGTGGTTCAATGGTCAACTTAAAGGCAGGAGAATGTCGGTATGCAGGCGAGAGAGTGAAGCTAAACTTGGAGAGAATGAAGGACAAGATCACCTTCAACTCCACCATGGCGAATTGCTGCCCGACGCAAGTGCGAATCCCCATCCCGAAGTACATATACGCCTGCGGTATCTTGCAAGCCCCCAGGATTCCATTGGCAAACCTTTCTGGGTTGAACAGGTGGGCGTCCGGCCCCCAGACATCAGGGTGCTGGTGTAGGAATGGAACTGGGATCCAAATTACTACGTTCTTTGGAACTATGATGTCTTTGAACTTCATGTCTTCTGACCCTTGTCTTGCCACAAATGCTGCCACCGGATATAGCCTCAATGTCTCTTGAATCACCATAGTCAACTGAAACAAGATAAGGTTAGGTTACGTTGTCATTTTCCTTCTAGGGTTCAGAAAAACCAACAAATATATATATATATAAGTATATTAGGGGTGCAACTCAGGTGGGTTGACCCGGTCCAACCCCAATCCAATCTAATGTTGAAATGGGTTTGGACAATAATTTTTAGTTCTACAACCATATCTGAGTTAGGTTTTTTCAACTCAAACTCAATTGAGTTGAACTTAGGCCAAGATTAGGACAACTTGAGCTTAATTCAAACTCATCCGAGTCTAATCTGACCAACCAAAATCAACCTGAGCTTAGTGAAATAAGATTAGGTTGAATATCTTAGGTTAGACATCAGGTTGAATTGGGTTCTAATCGATTATTTCTTAATTCAGGTTATATACATATAATTTTACATAGGAAATACTTCAATTGTATGTTTTTAAAAAGGGAAAATATGAAAGCTAATTTAAAGGACATCCTAGTAATTTGCATACTGTTTTCATGCTTCGGAGCATATCAGCATCAGGGAGGGCGCCATCCTTGCAAATTTCAAGCACCTCGTTGCGGGCGCGAGTTTGCCATTCTGGATGTGTGGCTAAGAGCATTAAGGCCCATGCGGCGGTCGTTGCAGTGGTTTCATGGCCAGCAAAGTATATGTTCTTGCAATTATCGACCATAAACTTCTCAGGACTCATGCCCAATGACGCACCATCATACTCACCATCACCAGTCTTGGCGCCCTTGAGTATCATTTGCATAAGGTCCTTCTCTTCTGCAGCCCTAATTCGCTGCTTCACTACCCTTAATATCATTGAATCGATCTCTTTCTCTAGTCTCCATGTCTCTCTGTTAGTTTTGGTGGGCAAATATCTGGCACATTAAGCATATATCACATCAATTTTCGGATTGAAATGGAGAAAGAAGAAGCATCGACACAATTCTTTCCTTATATTTTCTCTCAAATTTTTCAGGAATCAAACATAAGCAAAGTATACGGGTAAGCTTATAGTATACCTGAAGCCAGGAACACCAAAATATAGAAATGCCTTGGACATGACCTGTTGAAGAGTTCTAAGCTTTAAGAAAATGTCCTTTCCTTGGTCATAACTGCTTCCGAAACAAGCTCTTGAGATTACATCCGCAGTTGAGTTTCTCAAGTACTCGTCAACTTTAATCTCTGCAATTCCTCCCTCTTTGTCGATTCGACTCTCCCAGGATCTTAGCATTGAGCTTGTGGAAACCACCATTAAGTCCACCATGCCCTTTTCAAAGGAGAGGATGAATGATTTTTCGTAGAAAAATGATAGGATCATTCACATGAAATATTCAAATAAATAATTGGATATGTACTATTATAGGATCTTTCCTCACAACATGTCTTTTGAGTATGCATATGTTACCACCAATAAGGGAAGAAAAAGAAAAGAATTAGTGGGTGAGAGATGTATACCTTGACCTTGTCCAAGTATAGCTCAGGAGCAATGATTTTCTTTTGGTAAGCCCAAATATGACCACTTGATGAGATGATGCCCTCCCCAAACATAGGCTTCCTCTCCTTCAACATATAAGCAGGCTTTCCTAGCTTCAAAGATGTGCATAGGCTTATTTGCTTCACCATCTCTGGATCCGTTATGCAAAGTAGTTGTGTGTTTCCAGATGAATATGTGAACATTGCTCCTGCATATTATAATATTTCAATTAATGCCATAGAAAAGGATGAGAATAGCATATTGGGTCTGAGTTTGTTATCATCAATTAAATAGAGTCACATGTTTACAGGTTAATTTTTTTTGCTTATATCCTTATATTTAGATCCCATCTATTTATTCTCTTGATTGAAGATCTAAGTTTCATCGTACATATTAAACAATCGATATTGAAGTCTGGTGTGGTAGGAAAGTATTATTAGCGTGACATAACATTTTTCTAATATATTTTATAGAAATATGTAAATTAATGGTGATTAATAGAGGTTGACAAATACATAAAGCTTATTTGTCCAAAACCTAACAAATTACTATCAATCCCTAACATTGATTGCACTTCACTTTTAACAAATATGTATATTTTAAAATTTTATATTAATTTTTTTGAAAGATTTTCCATAAAAAAAAAAAATAGAAAGGGAAATTAATATCGCATTTTAAATTACAGAAAATCCAATAAAACGATAACAATGATGACACCAGACAGCCACCTTTTGCCTAGGTTTTAATTATGCTAATTATTATTTTAAAAATAAAAAAAGCATGGAAAGAGTAAAAGATTCTTGACTAAGTTATAAAATAATGATAAAAAAAATATAAAAGAAAAATAGTGAGATAAAATGGAAAAGGGGCTCCATGGATCAATAATTGTTTCTTGTTGGTATCTCAAAAGAACAATCACAAAAATAATAATAATAATAATAAATCTAATAAAATAATTAGAACTTTTTTCATAACTTTTGAAAATTTTCTTAGCTTGTGATTCAGATTTGTTAAAAGGAGACTCATTAAATAAAATTTTCATTTTCATCTAGTCATGCAATCAAACTAGCTGAATGTGACCATAAAGAATAAAGTGAATGAATGAAATAATTCATCAAATTGGAATCATTTGAAAATTATCATGTCTAGTTCAACATGATTAGGATAGATCTGACTCAAAGATTCATGCCATGTATGATAAAAACTAGGGTTTTCTCACATCACTTAATATACTATATATACTAATGATCACATATATAGATTTTAAAAAAATTTCCCACCAGCCAAATAATTAATTTTCTTTTAATCATAAAAAATATTAGAGAACGGGACAATTGAGAAGGAATCTGATATTTTATATCACTTTTTCCTTCCCATTTTGTCACACTCCTCATCATATGCTTAAGTAATCCAATCATTCATTAATAAAAAATAAAAAAATAAAGTGAAAAAAAATACCATTGATCAAAATCCCCAAAAAATCAAATGGTTTCCTGTTAAATTTTGAATTTATTAATGGAAGTTCTTCAAAAATCAAATCCCAAAGCATAAGACAACCCAAAAAAACTAGAAAAGAAAGGGATGAGAGATCACCGTATTGATTTCTCCACTGTTCAATATATGGGAAGAGAGTGCAATACCAGTCATGAGCAATCGGGACATGTTTTGGAGTTGTTGAGTGGCCTTTCTGGGTTTGTATCCTCTTGATTTGAGGAATATTTCCAACTAGAAATGAAGGTGAAGGGCCTCTTATCCCTTGCTTTCTAAGCCGTAATTGAAGCCTTTTTGGCTTCAAAATCAAAGTATTATAGAGATATATGAACAACCCTACAACACCACCCAACACCACTGATACTATCATCTTTTCTGTTAAAAGTTTAAAACTTGCCCCGCTTCCCTTTCCTCTTCACTTTCTTCTTCTTCTTCTTCTTCTTCCTCTTCTTCCTCCTCCTCCTCCTCTCTCTCTCTCTCTCTCTCTCTCTCCACATATATAGAATGTTTGTGGTGAATGTGGTGGTCTCCACATATATAGAATGTTTGTGGTGAATGTGGTGGTGATAAGAAGGCACTTGATTAAAGCAAACATTAAATACTCTTTTCTGTGAAAAGTAGGGCATATGGTATTATTTTCTTCTCCTCTCTCCTCTCTCTCTCTCTCTCTCTCTCTCTATATATATATATATATATATATATATATGTTTGTGGTGAATGCGGTGATGATAAGAAGGCACCTAGTATGTTACATTTACATTGGTGTCATTCAATAAAAGCTGACATATATACTCTTACTTTTGTGAAAAGTAGGGCATATGATAAAAAATTTAAGGAAAATATAATTTTCTAAAATAGGTTTTTGCCTAATTTTTATTATTGAATTTTTAAAATGGTAAAAAACTATAATGATACCATTATCTTGGTCTAAAATAGTTTATCTCCTCACAAGGTAAAGACAAGTAGAAAAAGGTTTTTTGTTTAATTATTTATGTTAACTATTTTATTAATACATCTTCGGCACTTAACTTTTGGAATCATTTTTATAAATGAGTTTCTTTTTATTTTAATTATTTCTATTTTTAATTCCATTAAATTTCTTAAATATTTGCCCAACATCTAGAAAATATTAAATGTTAAGCAATTTAACCCTAGTCTAAAAGATAATCCAAAATATGGAAAAATATACTTTGGTGCATGCATGGTAATCATCGTGATACTATGGATTGTTTTTCTATTTTTCTATATCGCATATCATGTATATATATTACGAAAAAAAAAACGAACTTTTAACACACCAAAATTTCAAGTTTTGATTTCTATCAAAGCTAACAAAAACAAAATGTTACACGGTTTACATCTATTATGTATTAATATAAACCAAAAAGTAAAACAAAAAGGCAAAAGTCTCCGGTCTCAATCATCCTCAATAATCAACATTTTCATATCTAAGAGGAAAATTTTTAGATCATATGTGTCCCCTCTTGCCTCCTAAATTGCTTTAGTTACAAATTAAAATTATACTTAATGAAGACCAATGCATTCACTCTTTGTTCCTCTAAATGGTTTCTTTTCTTAGAATGCACATGATCACAACTACTCTAATTTCTTTCACATCTTGAAACACTACAAGTAAGGCTCACCACCCATATAGCTAATTTTTGGAGCACCTTGCATTCACTTTCATAACTCTCTCACCATAATGCTACATGACAATGACATAACATATTATTATGAAATCATAAATTTATAGATTATTGTAAAAAGCACATAGAATTGAATAACAAATCTTTGGTTTGCAAATAATATTAGGTTGTTTTTTTTATCCCTTGTAAGAGTAGTCATACTCATACCAAGCATGCCCTCGGCTTTGTCAAACTTCTCCAATTGAACATCTATTTTAGGCCTCTCTTCATTAGTTGGGCACAGTTTTTCAATTGTCTTATATAATCCCAATTTGATTTCAATATCTACTTCACAACAAATCTACAAATATCCTTACACTCCATATCATGATTTTTCACCATTCGATTCAAAGTAATTTGGTTCCCTTTTTCTTTTCCTTCTCCTTAACTTTTCCTATTAAGTAAGTTGGAATCATTCTTTATCATCAGACGTATCATTCTTTTTTTCTAATCCAATTAAAATTTTTGCAAACATCTCTTGAACATCTTCTAAATTTTTTGTAAAAGCCAAACCATATTTACAAGTACGAGCTAAATGATATTTCATTCTAATTACTCCTCCCCAATATTCATTAGAACAATATATAATCACGTTTCAATTTCAGCCTTCCATGTGTGCCTTCCATAACATGCTTGCAATTGTCCCATGTAGGACCATCCCCTCTTTTTTTCTTTCTTTTATCACTCATTTTATGAAAAATAAGAAAAAAAGAAAAACCTACAAAAAAGAGCCCCTCAAGAAAAAAACAAGAAAAATCCCCATCACAAAGGAATAAATAAATAAATCTATAAAAATAAAAAACATGAAAATGTTTTTTAAACCAATTAAATCTTTGTTTAGTATTTTATCACTCATTTTATAAAATACCATTTGGACTTCAAAAATGAAGAAATATTAAAATAAAATAACATTATGATTTTTTTTAATGGTATTTCAATAGCCAAAAGTAATTAAAAAAATGTAGAATTCTGTTTTATTTGAAATAAATATTAAAATAAAATAATATTTTACTTTTTTAATTGTTATTTTGGGACTCTATTCTACTTATTTAAAGATTTATTTGATTTTTAGTACATAATTTTTAATATGAAATAATATTTTATTTTTTTAATTTATGTCCTAATTTTTTAAAAGATTGATTTGATTTTTAAATTAAAATAAATATTATAACAATATAAAGTTTACCTTTCTTATTTCTACCTTGAGAGGCAACAAAAGAGAAAATATGGAATAATGCTATAATTGCTACTTATTATATTATAATCGGGAATGTATGATAGTTAGACTCCACTTGTAAGACTATTGCCACCTGTTTAACACTTCATATTGGATGCTTTGAGATTAAGAGATGCCTTCTTAAAGACGACTCCTTCTATATGAATACAAAGGAAACCAAAGCAATTTATTTTAGTGTCTGAGAAGAGAACAACTTTGAGTAGCTCCAACAAGGGTGTTCGTTGCTCATAATGCCAACGCCACAACAATATTTTTTTAAAAAAATGTAGAGAATAGACTTTGATTTTGAATATATTTACTAAAAATCAAGTTTTTTGTATTTTAATTTTCAAATTTTTTTTCTTTCTTCTTTCTTTTCCCATTCAAGATTCATCTTCTTCCCAAATTTTTTGTATTTTTTTTCCTATTTGATTCATATAGAAGAAAGAAAATAAAGAAAGAATGTATCGCACGTTATATTGCACAATACAAGTTTTTTCACGATACAATTTATGAGTCATATCGGAATCCTTCTACAACAAAAACATATCGTCCGATGCAAATTGTGTATTGTATGATTCTAATAACCATGGTTAAAATTAGTATGAAAATTTACCATGTTATTAATAATGAAAAAAAAATACAAAGGAGCTTCATTGCTAAGAGTAAAGAAACCCAAATAAGGGTTCTTTTGGATGTGTAACAATTATTTTAATTGATGTAAGTAGCTTTTAGAGTTCTATGCCAATGCAATAGCTATTTAAACTATAATTGAATGAAAATTTGTAGCAAAAAACACATGAAAAGAGTGAAAATTTGGCAAAAAAAATGAGGGCGAATGAATGATGAAGCATCCCATGAGGCTTTCAAATTTCCATTCAACACCCTTCTACATGCAATTTGGATGCTTGACAAATGTTTTCCCTATTTTGCCAATTTTGATGTTTTAAAATGTACCTTTTGATTGGTATTGATGCACATATTTGTAAACCCTCAATTTTGTCCCTCGACACTAGCATTTATCCTTTGGGCGTCACCTGCACCCATCGTTCTCATATGGCACCACTAGGGCCCCTTTTGGGCTTAGTCGGTGTCCGAGCCTCATGTGGGCTTGTCGTCCATTGTGGTGCGTATGAGGTTCATTTTGGAGGGTCATCGTGGTCATTTTCCTAGTCATTCACATCACCCTATAGGAAGGAAGTGGGGTCATCCCGATGTTTTAGCTTAGTTGGAGTTTATAGGGGCATGTTGAGGTTCAGAGCACTCGGGCTTGTTTTGATCGTATCTCCCTCATCCAAACTCGGAATCAAGAACCGTTTCTTTTTATGGATTCCTTATTCTTCCAGGAACATTCTGTAAAATTTTCAAAATTTGTTTCAATCGGTCGGCTGGTTGGCAGCCGGTTCAGCCGGTTTAGCTGGTTCATCGAGTCAGCCGGTGTAGAACACTGATTTTTGGTAATTGTTTTGATCATATCTCCCTCTTCCGAACTTGGAATCATGTACCGTTTTTTTTCATGGATTCCTTACTCTTCTAGGAACATTATGTCAAATTTTCAAAATTTTTTGCCATCGGTTCGACCGGTGGGCATCCGGTTCGGCCGGTTCAGCCGGTTCATTGAGTCAGCTGAGATAAAACACTAATTCTAGTAATTTTGGGGCCCAAATCCTACATGGCTCAGGCCCGTAAGGTCCATATTGGTTTTGGGCAATGTTGTGGGTCCATTTTGGGCCTTGGTTTGGGTTCCTTGCAGCCCACCACGAATCCATATGGATTCTTGGTGGTGAAGCAAACTGAAAGCTGAAGGGAGTGAGTTGGCCTTGTAAGTTTAAGAGAAGTAATGAGGGGTGTGGTTCCCATGCTAATGAAGGGGATTTCGGTGCTGAAGGGGAAGGAACCCAGGAGGCTCAAATTCTAAGAGGGGTATGAGTATAAAAGGTGGGAAGAGAGGAGAGCAAAGGACCTTTTGGCATTTTCAGAGAGAGGGGAAATTTTGCTAGTGAGAGAAACAAAAAGGTCAGGAGCATCTTCTGAGTTGAGGGTGTGGGGGAAAGCTTCAGCACTGTGGCTTCTTTGAAGAGGAGAATGACAGCATCTTAGTTTTGGGAGTCATCATTGGCATACACGGATCATATTTGGTGGAGATTCTGAGGTAAGCATGCTGAATTTTCTTTGCCGACAGTTTATCTTCCTCGTCTTCATATGTTTTTCTCCTTCCTCATCATCTTTTCTTCCCTTTGATATGAATATTGTATTGCTTGGGTGTGGATAAAAAAGGCCACACATGATTTTTGTTGATTAGTTATGAATGGTTTAGGAACTTTCTAACTGAATTTGGGATTTTTTTTATCAACGGGATGAACCGGTTCAGCCCAATAACTGGCTGCCTCTGTCAGCCATGGGGAACACCTGCCTTTCTTGATCTGATTCTCACTCATCCGGGCTTGGAATTGAGAACCGTTTCTTTCTTTTGCTTCCTTAATCACTTAGGAACTTTTTGACCAAATTTGGGATTTTTTATCAACCGAATGAACCAGTTGGGAACCGGTTCAACCGATTCAGCCCCATAAGTGGCTGCCTCTATCAGCCATGGGGAACACCTGTCTTTCTTGGTCTGGTTCTCACTCATCCGGGCTCAGAATTGAGAACCGTTTCTTTTGTTTGCTTCCTTAATCACTTAGGAACTTTCGCACCAAATTTGGGATTTTTTATCAACCGGATGAACCAGTTGGGAACAGGTTCAACCGGTTCAGCCCCATAAGTGGCCACCTCTGTCAGCCATGAGGAGCACCTGCCTTTCTTGGTCTGGTTCTCACTCATCCGGGCTCGGAATTGAGAACCGTTTCTTTTGTTTGCTTCCTTAATCACTTAGGAACTTTCTGACCAAATTTGGGATTTTTTATCAACCGGATGAACCAGTTGGGAACAGGTTCAACCGGGTCAGCCCCATAAGTGGCCGCCTCTGTCAGCCATGAGGAGCACCTGCCTTTCTTGGTCTGGTTCTCACTCATCCGGGCTCGGAATTGAGAACTGTTTCTTTTGTTTGCTTCCTTAATCACTTAGGAACTTTCTGACCAAATTTGGAATTTTTTATCAACCAGCTGAACCAGTTGGGAATAGGTTCAACCGGTTCAGCCCCATAAGTGGCCGCCTCTGTCAGCCATGAGGAGCACCTGCCTTTCTTGATCTGGTTCTCACTCATCCGGGCTCGGAATTGAGAACCGTTTCTTTCTTTTGCTTCCTTAATCACTTAGGAACTTTCTGACCAAATTTGAGATTTTTTATCAACCGGATGAACCAGTTGGAAACCGGTTCAACCGGTTTAGCACCATAACTGGCTGCCTCTGTCAGCCATGAGGAACACCTGCCTTTCTTGGTCCGGTTCTCCCTCATCCAGGCTCGGAATTGAGGACCGTTTCTTTCGTTTGAATCCTCACTCATTTAGGAGTTTTATAGAAAAATTTGGGAATTCTTCTCAATAGGTTGTACCAGTTGAGAACCAGTTCAACTTGTTCTGTTGAAGGACTTTAGGTAGCCCTCGTTTTTGGCATTTTTCGAGCCCTTATCCATTGGGGCTCAAACCCATTTGCTATAAGGCGCTTGTGAGCCATCTTGAAGGTTTAAGTCAGTATTTGATTTCAGTTAGTATGGGCAATTTTGAAGTTATGGGTGGTGTGGTCTAGGTAAGTCTAGTTTGATTTGTATGACATTTGGGGAGTCCATTACCTGATCTCAACTAGCCTTCTTCCTGTTTGGCATAAAATTTGATGCTTGATTCTGAATACATGTTACGTGGCTGACTCACCCTCTGCTGTAGCACATGGCTAGGGACCATAGGTACACATCGTTGGTTTTGATTGTTGAATCATATGCATGCATGGTGCCTAATCCTGAATTTTTGTTACATGTTTATCTGTGTTTGGATGACCTTTTATGCAGCGCACGGCTGGGGACCACAGGTACGCACCCATTGTTTTGGGTTGGTTGAATTCATATGCACGCCAAATACCAATTAGGATTGTGTGATTCATGACATCTATTTAGCCTAGGGTTCCATCTTTGACCCATATGCTCCCACATACCCCAATTCATTAGTAGAGACCGAGTTCCGGGCCTAGAGGGGTGCTACCTCGCATGAGGTACCTTCCCAATGGGTAACCTGATCCCCGGACCCAGAATCTAGTTTTCGCAGACCGCTTTTTTTTTTCCATACTGGGGTCATTAGGGGTTTTGGTTCTTACTTAATTTTTCCCATTTCAAAAATAAAAATAAAAAGTAAGTGGCGACTCCATACAACACCGTTCCTCACCGGGGGCGGGTTTTTCAAAACTAGAGAACTCAACTTTTTCATTCCTTCTTTTCTTTCAATAGCGAGTCGCGCCGGTCTGATGTATCGGGTGAGGATCCACAAATTGGCAACTCCACTGGGGATCGAACCCAGAATCTCTAGTTTCATAAGAAGATCAAGCTTGAACTTGAGTTGGGTATATTAGAGCACATGGTTCATTGATCAGTAGACTCTTAGGCTACATAGATGACTGATGATCACGTACTTGGTTGGTATTTGGCTTGCACCTGTGATGTGTTGTTGCTTGTGTGTTCACCTATTAGATTCTAGCATGCTTGCTCATTATTGATTGGTATCTAGCTATGACATTTGGGATTAGACTTAGATGATTAGATTGTGTGTAGATGTGTGGTAGGCTATCTCTTTGTGCATGACTATTTGCTGTATGACTGCTCCTTCCCTTGCATGACTGCTTGCTGCTTGTGTTTGTGGGGCACGTGTGTGTCCCCTTACTTCCAAATCACTAGTCTTGGTCAACTATTCCTCATGGATTGCTTGTGTTTCTTGGGAGTCATTCCCAATTTGTTCGCCTTCGACCAAGCTAGGGGTTTGGAATAGGGTCTAGCATAAGGGCTATATCGATGTTTGGGAGCACTATGGAAAATATGGATGTCTGAGCAATGAAGACCTGTATAGCCCTGAGCTGGATTTCATGGATACATGCGTGGCCAGCATGTTACTTTGATTGTTGATTGATTGTTAGTTAGGACCTTAGGTTGCGTATCCCTGTGGGTACAGTCATCTAGTCTTTTAGGACTTGCCTCTTCTCTTTTTTTTTACTTTTGAGCCACATTACCCCTGAGGTATCACTATGTCAGAATCCTGTTCCTGCCTGTGGAACCGTATATCAGTTTAGCTGTTGAGATCACATGTCAATTCATTTTCTCAGAAGATTTTAGTCATACATTCCTAGTTTGATGTCAGGATTGATAGTCACGAGGACTGACATACCCCTTTCCTTTTGTAGGATTATTGATTGAGATCGACCTGGGTTCCCGAGCTTGGATCCGGATTGGAGATAGACTGGTTAGAGGATTAAATTCACCCAACCAGTTAGAGCAGATACCAGATCATAGAGATATGGACCCTTAGTATGCTACCGTTGACCAGTTAGCTGAGATTACCGATACCATGGCGTCACTTAGGGACGCTATCTTGGGACTGGGTCAGAGGATTGATGGGCACCAGGCCCAGCCATTGCCGATTCCAGGGAGCACCTTGCATGACTCTACTACACCACTGCCACTACCACCACCATCTGGGCCATCTGGACCATCTGGACCTACTATACAGCAGGACTACATAGTTCTACCACCACCACCACCACCGGTTCAGTCAACTCCCCAGGCTGGAGCATTTGTGTTGCATGGTCAGACTGAGACTACGCCACATTCTGTTGTGGCACCAGCACAGATTGTTGATGATACCTAGGCTCGGATTGACAGGATTGAGCAGAGGATGAGATCACTACATGTTTCTGATGGGATGATGAGGTGGGATGGATATGATGATCTGCCAGTAGCAGCTTTGCCTGTTGAGTTCCGCATGCTGGACATTGAGAGATACACGGGGATAGGGTGCCCCGTATTCACTTGCAGCTATACAGCACTGTTATGCGCGGGCATAGACTGGATGAGGCACAAATGATTATGTTATTCCCTCTATCATTGAGTGGTGCTGCTCAGCGTTGGTTTGCCTCATTGGACCCTTCGAGACGTAGGACATGGGCTGATTTGAGACAGGAGTTTATTAGACAGTATTCTTTCAATACTATAGTGGATGTATCCCGGAGAGAGTTAGAGGCCCTCAGACAGGGGCCGGATGAGTCAGTCACTTCATTCATTTCCCGTTGGAGGGAGAAGATAGCACAGATTATTGATAGACCTTCAGAGCGCGATCAGATCAGTATGATTATGCGTAGCCTTCAGCCCCGCTTTGCTAGGCATCTCATGGGCTTCCCTCAGACAGACTTTGGCTCATTAGTGCAGGCCCTCTATGGTATTGAGGAGGGTATATCTAGAGGTTTATGGGCAGATTCTTCCCCTTCAGACTCAAAGGGGAAAAAGTCGGGATCAGGCCCCAGGCCCTCAGATGTTGGTACTATTGGCATGACAGGACACCGGTCTTCACGTCGTCCTCCGTTTCAGAGTCAGTTTTTTGGCACTCCTTATCAGATGATACAGCATGATCAGTACAGACCAGTTGCTCCCATTAGGCCAGTAGGGCCTACTTATCTACATCCGCCACCACAGCCGGTATATGCTACACAGGCACCCCAGAGGCTGCCTATGCAGTTCCATCATCAGTATAGAGCACCGCCTCCACCGAGGCCAATTAGACAGTTCACACAGCTTGGGATGCCACTAAGCCGAGCTTTTCAGAGATTGGTTGAGGGGGGACTGATTGCCCCACTACCGCCTAGACCACCACTACAGCCTACCCCCCCAGGATTCAGGACAGATCTTCACTGTGCCTACCATCAGAGAGCAGGACATGATACAGACAGTTGTTCAGCACTGAGACATGCCATTCAGGATTTGATAGATCAGGGCTTGGTTGATTTGGGGCGCCCGGGTGTGGCCACAGACCCGCTACCTACTCATGACACTAGAGCAGTGCCTCCACTCCCGGAAGGGGTACATTTGATTGAGTTTGCAGGGGATGAGATATTTATGATGGGTTGGGATGGAGAGGCTCCTCAGCCGATCAGTCTATATGAGGAGTCAGATTTTTTTGGATATATACCTAGACAGCAGATCCCCAGGCCATTCAGTTTGACCCCGGATGAGATTTATGGGCCACCTCCAGTACCACCGGTATACTTACAACATGTGCCACCTATGACACCCTTCATTCTGTTCCCATAGGAATATAGGCCCCCTCATAGAGATGTTCAGATAGTTACACGGAGTGGAAGGGTAACACAACCTCCACTCGTTGACAGGCCATTTGTAGATATAGCTGCCAGAGAGGAGGTTCAGAGGGAAGATGATGAGATATTACGCCAGCTGCGTACTACTCAAGCTCGCATATCTATTTGGAGCCTTTTGGCCTCATCTAGTACACACAGAGATGCATTGGTCAGAGCCCTTGGCCAGATTAGGGTTGACACTGCTACTACCCCAGAGGGGCTTATTCACATGTTGACAGCTGATAGAGCTACATGCATAGTGTTTTCTGATGATGACTTGCCACCGGAGGGATCAAATCATGTTCGACCCTAATTCATTGATGTTGTTTGTTCAGGCCGTCGGGTGACGTCTGTTCTGCTGGACAATGGTTCTGCCCTGAACGTCTGTCCATTGGTTACTGCTATTGCACTTGGGTTTTCGCCAGCTGATTTTGGGGCTTCTACACAAACTGTTCGGGCTTATGATGGGACACAGAGGACAGTTATGGGTACACTCAGTACACATGTCATGATCGGGCCAGTTAGTTACTCCATAGTATTTCAGGTTTTAAGGATTCAGTCATCCTTTAACCTGCTTCTTGGTCGCCCATGGATTCATGAGGCTGGTGCTATACCATCTTCCCTCCATCAGAAAGTGAAGTTCATACACGAGGGGCGCATTATCACGATACAGTCTGATAGAGATATTATCACTTCGTCTGAGCCAGTGTTACATATCAGTCACAGTGAGGATGACTTACATTTGACCGGGTTTACGTTCGATGAGGTTCAGGTTGTCAGCTTAGAGGATGGCAGCAGAGATATGGTACCTATGTCGTTCGACCAACACAGCAGTACTTTGGTGCTCAGCATGATGAGAGGCATGTCTTATTTGCCTGGCATGGGATTGGGTCGCCGCCAGCAGGGGCCCCACGAGTTTACTTTCACAGTTGATCACGACACGCCCTACGGATTAGGTTACATCCCCATAGAGGCTGATGCACGTTATATGTCACAGCTACGCAGGGATAGGGTGAGGGCTCGCATGTCTGGCATTTCATTTTATTATCTCCTCCGCCCATACACCGTCCAGTTGGCCGACTACTTTATTAGGGGTTCAAAGCATACACTTCGCACAGAGGGGACTGTTCACATTCCAGAGACAGTTGAGATTCAGGACATCCAGCAGGCCCTGGGTCAGATTCATCTGGACACCGGGACTACTGAGGCACCTGGTGCCATGATAGTCGCGCCCTCATCACCGGACCGAGCTAGTGTGTTCTCTATGTGTTTCCCCGAGAAGGTCCTTGACTATGACCTACCTATGGATTTGGGAGATGGCACTGACGAGATGGACATGATCGGCATAGGCCGTATCTTCGATGCAGCCCCACGCAAGCCCTATACTGCTTTCGATATGTTCGGAGTTTCTGTACTCGAGATTGATGGGGATGACTTTATTCCTGATGCCTACACTGATGATATGGATTTTATAGGCATTGGTCGTATCCTTGATGCAGCCCCACGCGGGCCCCATTATGCTTTTGACATATCTGGAGTTTTCGTACTTGATGCTGAGTCAGTCTTTGATGTCGTTACTTCTGATTATACTTCTGTTGAGGGAGCGTCCGATTTTGTGGACCCACCTCTTTCTTCTGACACTATGTCCAGATTTGTCACCCGCTTTGATGATATTTCTGATGGTAATAATGATATGAGTATTTTCGAGTACTTGACTGTGTCACAGCATCTTCCTTTGATTGCACTACCAGCACTCACGACACATATATATGATGTTGATGATATGGGAGATACGGATGACCCACTGGATGGTCAGTCAGAGTTTGATTCTGACACAGAGGATGAGAAAGTCACACCCATTTCTGGTAGCACAGAGTTGATAGATTTTAGGGCACCAGATCAGCTCAGGGAGATTAGGATTGGCTCTTCTCTATCTCCTGATGAGAGGAGTAGGTTGATTGACCTGCTCAGGTCATACCTGGATGTATTTGCATGGTCATATGAGGACATGCCGGGCCTTGACCCCTCCATAGTGCAGCATCACCTGCCCATTTTACCACATGCTAGGCCCGTTAAGCAGAAATTGAGAATACTACACCCTCGATGGAGTTTGCAGGTTAAGGAAGAAATTCGGAAGCAACTCAGTGTTGGTTTCTTGTCAGTGGTTGAGTATCCTGAGTGGCTGGCTAATGTCGTCCCTGTTCCCAAAAAGGACGGCAAGGTTAGGGTTTGTGTTGACTTTCGAGATTTGAATAAGGCCAGCCCTAAGGATGATTTTCCCCTCCCACACATTGATATGCTGGTTGATAGCACTGCAGGGCATCCGATGTTGTCCTTCATGGATGGCTTTTCTGGGTATAATCAGATTCCGATGGCTCCAGAGGATATGGAAAAGACTTCTTTCATTACTGAGTGGGGTACTTACTGCTACCGGGTTATGCCATTTGGGTTGAAGAATGCAGGAGCCACTTATCAGAGAGCTGCTACTACTCTGTTCCATGATATGATGCATACAGATGTCGAGGTATATGTGGATGACATGATAGTGAAGTCCCGAGACAGGATAGATCACTTAGCAGCCTTACAAAGGTTTTTTGAGAGGATCAGACAGTTCAGGCTGAGATTGAATCCCAAGAAGTGCACCTTTGGGGTGACTTCTGGAAAATTGCAGGGACACATTGTTAGTGAGAGAGGTATAGAGGTTGATCCAGAGAAAATCAGAGCCATACTTGACATGCCTGCCCTGAGGACTGAGAAAGAGATTAGGGGATTCCTAGGCAGATTGCAGTACATCAGTCGTTTCATTGCTAGACTGACAGACATTTGTGAGCCTATCTTCCGCCTTTTGAGGAAGAATCAGCCTACAGTTTGGAATGATGATTGTCAGTGCGCTTTTGAGAGAATTAAGGAGTGTCTCCTTTCTCCTCCGGTTTTAGTGCCTCCCACACAGGGGCGTCCTTTGCTTCTGTACTTATCAGTTTCAGACATGGCCTTAGGATGCATGTTAGCTCAGCTTGATGATTTGGGGAAGGAGCGTGCCATCTATTATTTGAGTAAGAGAATGCTTGAGTATGAGTGCAAGTATATTATGATTGAGCGCCTTTGCTTGGCATTGGTTTGGGCCACTAGGAGACTTAGACATTACATGACAGAGTATTCCGTGCTCTTGGTCTCACGATTGGACCCGTTGAGGTATCTATTTGACAGGCCTGTTCTGACCGATAGGCTCATGAGATGGCTAGTATTGTTGACAGAGTTTGATATTCATTATGTCACATAGAAGTCAGTAAAAGGAAGCATTGTTGCAGATCATCTAGCTTCTTTGCCAATATCCGATGACAGATCGGTTGATGATGATTTCCCTGATGAGCAGATTGTTTCGATGACTAGTATTACGGGATGACGGTTGTACTTTGATGGTGCTGCCAATCAGTCGGGGTTTGGCATTGGTATCTTGTTGATATCACCACAGAGTGATCATATCCCCAGATCAGTCCGGTTAGCATTTTCTGATCATCACCGATTGACGAATAATATTGTAGAGTATGAGGCTTGCATTACAGGTTTGGAGACTGCACTTGATCTTGGCATTAGACAGTTGGAGATCCATGGGGATTCCAACTTGGTTATAAAGTAGACTCAGGGTATCTGGAGGACACGGGATGAGAAGCTGAAACCCTACCATGCTTACTTGGACCTATTGATTGATAGATTCGATGTGTTAAGGTATATACATCTGCCCAGGGCGGAGAATCAGTTTGTCGATGCATTAGCCACCTTGGCTTCTCTAATTGTGATCCCTACGGGGGTGAATGTTAGGTCATTGCTGATTGAGACTAGGTCTGCACCAGCTTACTATTGTCTGATTGGAGAGATAGAGGATCAGATTGAGCTGCCATGGTATCACGATATTTATCAGTTTCTGTCATGCAGCGCTTACCCAGAGTCAGCCTCGGCCAAGGATAGGAAAGCATTGAGACAGTTGGCCACCAGATTTGTTGTTTGCGGGGATGCGCTGTATAGGAGATCACTGATGGCTTGTTATTATTATGTCTAGACCATGCATCTGCAGATCGAGTGATGAGAGAGGTTCATGCAGGGGTCTGTGGCCCACACATGGGAGGTCATATGCTAGCACGTAAGATCATGAGGACTGGCTACTTTTGGTTGACCATGGAGACAGATTGTTGCCAGTTTGTACAGAGATGTCAGGAGTGTCAAATGCATGGAGACTTGATACACGTGCCACCTTCTGAGTTGCATGCACTTGCATCCCCTTGGCCGTTTTCAGTATGGGGTATTGATATTATTAGGAAGATCTCACCCAAGTCTTCTAGCGGGCATGAGTACATTTTGGTTGCCATTGACTATTTCAGCAAGTGGGTGGAAGCTGCTTCTTATGCTAGGTGACAGCGGTCAGAGTGGCGAAGTTCATCAGATTGCATATTATCTACCGATACGGGGTCCCTCATGAGCTGATCTCAGACAGAGGGGTGCATTTTAAGGGCGAGGTGGACACGTTGATTCAAGAGTATGGCATTCAGCATCATAGATCGTCTGCATACAGGTCGCAGACTAACGGGGCAGTTGAGGTCGCAAATAAGAATATCAAGAGGATTTTGAGAAAGATGGTCGAGACTTCTCGGGATTGGTCAGAAAAGCTCCCTTTCGCATTGTGGGCTTATCGTACATCTTTTCGTACCTCTACTGGAGCTACCCCATATTCTTTGGTGTATGTTATGGAGGCAGTGTTACCTGTTGAGATTGAGATGGGATCTTTGAGAGTAGCACTAGAGCAGCATATATCCGAGGCCGAGTGGGCCCAGTCTCGTTATGATCAGCTTAGCCTGTTGGATGAGAAGAGATTGATGGCGGCAGATCATGTTCAGGCCTATCAGAGGAAGATGACCCGTGCATTTAGAAAGAGGGTCAAGCCTAGGAAATTCCAGAGAGGTGACCTAGTCTTGAAAGTCCTTAGGGGATTGATCAGTGACCCTAGAGGCAAGTTTAGACCGAGTTGGAGCGGGCCTTATGTCATCCGAGATCTGACTCGAGAGGGAGCTGCCTGGTTGACAGACCTAGACGGAAATAAGTTCACAGAGCCAGTTAATGTGGATTAGCTGAAGAAGTTTTATGCGTGAGATCATGGTCAGATGATGGGTGGCCGTCATTTCGAGTAGCCATATTCGCTATTGCACACCCGTACATTGATATATACTATTGCCAACCCTTTGAGCCTCACGTGGTTTATTATGGCCTTTTCTTTCATTCAGCCTTGCATACCTTTTCTGACCTAGGTTGGGGACCTACCCTTGTGCGCTTTGTATTTATTGATTGGATCTATGAGCATTGTGGGCATGGTGTCATTCTTCATTTGTTCTTTCTTACATCATTGTCTGTTTGTTTTCATCTCCATTTTGCATCTTCACACCGTCTACCTGTTAGTCCAGTTTCTATCATCTCTATTCACTTCGCTTCTGTTTTCCCTAGTGTGATGATGATACGCTCTCGTCCCAGAGTTACCAGTCAGGTTTGTCACACCCTTCGTTCCGCCTGTAGGCTTTGATCCAGGATTCTTAGGTTGAAGGGGCCGGTCAAGATTGGAGGTTTGGGGTTCTTTTTGTTCGATTGTGATAGTATGGAATTCGGTAAAAAAAAAAATAAAAATAAAAATAAAAAAATAAAATAAAATGAAAAAAGAAAAAGAAAAAAATTATGCTTGTTTGGTATTCATTGATATACTTGGGATCATCAGAGGTGGTTTTGGGTTTGAGAGATTTCTTTTTCCTTTACGAGTCGGATGAGAGCATTGTACGATCCTTCTCACCATGGATCTGGGCGACACATTGGGAGTGAGGTTTGGGTTTCCTTGGCACTAGGCCCTTGGATCATTGTCTACATCACCATTCCCATCATATAGTGACTTGCTTTGATTTGGCGTTCTTAGGATGAGTTGTTCGTCGTTGTCACATATTGTTATATTCGTATCCCAGTTGGTTTCTCTATTTTCTTCTACACCCATTCATCATTCATCTTATCCCTTTTCGTCTGCTTCTATCCTCGTCGATCGTCGTTTCACTTCATGAACGATGAGTTCTTTGGTGCATGTCACCTATTGTTTGTTTTTTATTTGGATGCAAGATTGAGTCACCTTGCTCACATGGTTCTGCGATATTTGACATTGCGCACACAGGGGTTTGGCATTATCTATTGGGAGATTTGGGCCTTTGTTTCCCATCGTTTCATTCACCTTTTACCCCTGGCCTACATTACGGTCCGAGTCGTAAGACCACCCTGAGGCCATGAGATCTCATGTCTACTTCGACGCGGTTCATTCGGACAAGCTCTGTCTACTGATTGAGTATGGGATGTTGACAGGTCTCCATTGCTTCAGGGGATATCAAGGGTCACATATTGCCTTTCCATTCAGTTTGCTTGCCTCAGGTCCATGATCAAAGATAGATGATACAGAGAGTTGGAACCGTTGAGGGCATCTTTGCCTGATGTTTTGACACGTTTATACTAGGGCATGCCCCCATCCTTGCATGCTGGCTTTGGCTCTTTATACATGTACGCAGGCATTCCGTTTCACCTAGCGATGTTATGGACATCAAAGTTTTAAGCCCCGCATTCAGCTCAGTTTCTTCATATATCAGAGTGCTTCTAGGGGTCTGACCCGAGATCAGATTCACGGTATTCATCGACCCAGTAGGGGTGCATATCCCATTCATTGTCTTGTTCGTTAGTTCAAATGAGTGGGTCTTCAGTTATGTATTCCAAAGTTTTCATTAAAATATATGAGTTTCAGATGTACACACTGGGGCATATCCCCTATCAGTTTTTGTGGATATTGGATGTTATGGATTAGAGTGGAGGGTTTTTTTTTTTTTTTTTTTTCCTTAGAAATGGATGATTGTGATATTTTCAGCTCTCTAACTTTAACCATATGTGCGGTTATGGGATTCTGACATGATATTGATATCTTAGACTGGGGCATAACTCATTTCTTTCACCCTTGGTCACATTTATGAGTTTCTCCTATAGGGGCATACCCCCTTCTTTCCATTTGTTAGGGGTGATTGTGATTTCTCGCTTGTCATTTATCGACATTTTCTGGTGTTACACCGGGGCATACCCCTTTCTTTTGTCATGATGAAGGTGTTTGATTTTTGGCTTCTTCGAGTCATTTGTTGGCAGTCCCTGGACGTCATACTGGGGCATATGCCTTTGTTATCAAGGTTAGTATATCAGCAGTTGCATCTTGAGTCCCCCTATTTTGCTCTGAGTTTTGTTTTAAGGCATCCCCTGTCTGTTTAGGTGTTTTGAGCCTTAGTAATGGCATCCCTACCCCCTTTTAGTTCGGTGGTTCCTCGGCATCATGCCCGAGTTCGATCCCCGATTTCACACTTTTTCGGTACTCGCCCGGATTCCATCATTTTCTGGTACTTGCCCGGATTTCACCATTTTTCGGTACTTGCCCGGATTTCACACTATTTCGGTACTCGCCCGGATTTCACACTTCTCCGGTGCTCGCCCGGATTTCACACTTTTTCGGTACTCGCCCGGATTCCACCATTTTTCGGTACTCGCCCGGATTTCACACTTTTCCGGTACTCGCCCGGATTCCACCATTTTCCGGTACTCGCCCGGATTTCACACTTTTCCGGTACTCGCCCGGATTCAACCATTTTTCGGTACTCAGCCGGATTTCACACTTTTTCGGTACTCGCCCGGATTCCATCATTTTCCGGTACTCGCCCGGATTTCACCATTTTTCGGTACTTGCCCGAACCCTTCTTCGGTACTTGCCCGAATTTCACCATTTTTCGGTACTCGCCCTGATTTCACACTTTTCCGGTACTTGCCCGGATTCAACCATTTTCCAGTACTCGCCCGGATTTCACACTTTTTCGGTACTTGCCCGGATTCAACCATTTTTCGGTACTCGCCCGGATTTCACACTTTTCCGGTACTTGCTCGAATTCCACCATTTTTTCGGTACTTGCCCGAACCTTTCTCCGGTGCTCGCCCGGATTTCACATTTTTCCAGTACTCGCCCGGATTTCACACTTTTCCGGTACTCGCCCGGATTCCACCATTTTCCGGTACTCGCCCGGATTTCACACTTTTCCAGTACTCGCCCGAATTTCACACTTTTCCGGTACTGGCCCGAATTCCACCATTCTCCGGTACTTGCCCGAATCGGATCCCTAATCTTTATCGACATTGTGATCGGGTCTCCTTGCATCTTTCTCCGGCATCGTGCCTGTATCCCATAGTCCATTCGGTCAGCATGACTTATTTCCCTTAGCCTCCTTTATTATTGGGTGGGGATAAAATTGTTGGTCATTTGGGTTCTTCACTAGAGTTCATTTCACTCTTGCACTGCTTGCACATCGCACTCACAATTCACTCATTCATTCACTCTACTGAAGAGGGGCATATTTGTAGACCCTCAATTTTGTCCTTCGACACTAGCATTTATCCTTTGGGCGTCACCTGCACCCATCGTTCTCATATGGCACCACTAGGGCCCCTTTTGGGCTTAGTCGGTGTCCGAGCCTCATGTGGGCTTGTCTGTGGTCCATTGTGGTGCGTATGAGGTTCATTTTGGAGGGTCATCGTGGTCATTTTCCTAGTCATTCACATCACCCTATAGGAAGGAAGTGGGGTCATCCCGATGTTTTAGCTTAGTTGGAGTTTATAGGGGCATGTTGAGGTTCGGAGCACTCGGACTTGTTTTGATTGTATCTCCCTCATCCAAACTCGGAATCAAGAACCGTTTCTTTTTATGGATTCCTTATTCTTCCAGGAACATTCTGTAAAATTTTCAAAATTTTTTGCAACCGGTCGGCTGGTTGGCAGCCGGTTCATCGAGTCAGCCGGTGTAGAACACTGATTTTTGGTAATTGTTTTGATCATATCTCCCTCTTCCGAACTTGGAATCATGTACCGTTTTTTTTCATGGATTCCTTACTCTTCTAGGAACATTATGTCAAATTTTCAAAATTTTTTGCCATCGGTTCGATCGGTGGGCATCCGGTTCGACCGGTTCAGCCGGTTCATTCAGTCAACTGAGGTAAAACACTAATTCTAGTAATTTTGGGGCCCAAATCCTACATGGCTCAGGCCCGTAAGCTCCATATTGGTTTTGGGCAATGTTGTGGGTCCATTTTGGGCCTTGGTTTGTGTTCCTTGCAGCCCACCACGAATCCATATGGATTCTTGGTGGTGAAGCAAGCTGAAAGCTGAAAGGAGTGAGCTGGCCTTATAAGTTTCAGAGAAGTAATGAGGGGTGTGGTTCCCATGCTGATGAAGGGGATTTCGGTGCTGAAGGGGAAGGAACCCAGGAGGCTCAAATTCTGAGAGGGGTATGAGTATAAAAGGTGGGAAGAGAGGAGAGCAAAGGACCTTTTGGCATTTTCAGAGAGAGGGGAAATTTTGCTGGTGAGAGAAACAAAAAGGTCAGGAGCATCTTCTGAGTTGAGGGTGTGGGGGAAAGCTTCAGCACTGTGGTTTATTTGAAGAGGAGAATGACAGAATCTTAGTTTTGAGAGTCATCATTGGCATACACGGATCATATTTGGTGGAGATTCTGAGGTAAGCATGCTGAATTTTCTTTGCTGACAGTTTATCTTCCTCGTCTTCATATGTTTTTCTCATTCCTCATCATCTTTTCTTCCCTTTGATATGAATATTGTATTGCTTGGGTGTGGATAACAAAGGCCACACATGATTTTTGTTGATTGGTTATGAATGGTTTAGGAACTTTCTAACTGAATTTGGGGTTTTTTTTATCAACCGGTTCAGCCCCATAACTGGCTGCCTCTGTCAGCCATGGGGAACACCTGCCTTTCTTGGTCTGGTTCTCACTCATCCGGGCTCGAAATTGAGAACCGTTTCTTTATTTTGCTTCCTTAATCACTTAGGAACTTTCTGACCAAATTTGAGATTTTTTATCAACCGGATGAACCAGTTGGGAACCGATTCAACCGGTTCAACCCCATAAGTGGCCGCCTCTGTCAGCCATGAGGAGCACCTGCCTTTCTTGATCTGGTTCTCACTCATCCGGGCTCGGAATTGAGAACCGTTTCTTTCTTTTGCTTCCTTAATCACTTAGGAATTTTTTGACCAAATTTGGGATTTTTTATCAACCGGATGAACCAGTTGGGAACCGGTTCAACTGGTTCAGCCCCATAACTGGCTGCCTCTGTCAGCCATGGGGAACACCTACCTTTCTTGGTCTGGTTCTCACTCATCCGGGCTCGGAATTGAGAACCGTTTCTTTCGTTTGCTTCCTTAATCACTTAGGAACTTTCTGACTAAATTTGGGATTTTTTATCAACCAGCTGAACCAGTTGGGAACAGGTTCAACCGGTTCAGCCCCATAAGTGGCCGCCTCGGTCAGCCATGAGGAGCACCTGCCTTTCTTGATCTGGTTCTCACTCATCCGGGCTCGGAATTGAGAACCGTTTCTTTCTTTTGCTTCCTTAATCACTTAGGAACTTTCTGATCAAATTTGGGATTTTTTATCAACCGGATGAACCAGTTGGGAACCGGTTCAACCGGTTCAGCACCATAACTGGTTGCCTCTGTCAGCCATGAGGAACACCTGCCTTTCTTGGTCCGGTTCTCCCTCATCCGGGCTCTGAATTGAGGACCGTTTCTTTCGTTTGAATCCTCACTCATTTAGGAGTTTTATAGAAAAATTTGGGAATTCTTCTCAATAGGTTGTACTAGTTGAGAACCAGTTCAACTTGTTCTACTGAAGGACTTTAGGTAGCCCTCATTTTTGGCATTTTTCGAGCCCTTATCCATTGGGGCTCAAACCCATTTGCTATAAGGCGCTTGTGAGCCATCTTGAAGGTTTAAGTCAGTGTTTGATTTCAGTTAGTATGGGCAATTTTGAAGTTATGGGTGGTGTGGTCTAGGTAAGTTTAGTTTGATTTGTATGACATTTGGGGAGTCCATTACCTGATCTCAACTAGCCTTCTTCCTGTTTGGCATAAAATTTGATGCTTGATTCTGAATACATGTTGCGTGGCTGACTCACCCTCTGCTGTAGCACATGGCTAGGGACCACAGGTACGCATCGTTGGTTTTGATTGTTGAATCATATGCATGCATGGTGCCTAATCCTGAATTTTTGTTACATGTTTATCTGTGTTTGGATGACCTTTTATGCAGCGCACGGCTGGGAACCACAGGTACGCACCCATTGTTTTGGGTTGGTTGAATTCATATACATGCCAAATACCAATTAGGATTGTGTGATTCATGATATCTATTTAGCCTAGGGTTCCATCTTTGACCCATATGCTCCCACATACCCCAATTCATTAGTAGAGACTGAGTTCCGGGCCTATAGGGGTGCTACCTCACATGAGGTACCTTCCCAATGGGTAACCTGATCCCCGGACCCAGAATCTAGTTTTCCAAAACCGCTTTTTTTTTCCATACTGGGGTCATTAGGGGTTTTGGTTCTTACTTAATTTTCCTCATTTTAAAAATAAAAATAAAAAGTAAGTGACGACTCCATACAACACCGTTCCTCACCGGAGGCGGGTTTTTCAAAACTGGAGAACTCAACTTTTTCATTCCTTCTTTTCTTTCAATAGCGAGTCGCGCCGGTCCGATGGATCGGGTGAGGGTCCACAATATTGCAAAGATACTCATTGTTATACCCTTAAGACTCCTAACTTTCAAAGCTTCCGATTACTACTCAAAAAGTGTTATTTGATAGCTTGTAATTAACTCTTTTAAACACTTTTGAGTAGTAGTTATTACCTTTTAACCCAATTAACATATTAAGGACCTTTGCAATTATTTCTAATCACTTTGTGTAAGTTTTGGTGTTTTTGTTAGTAATTTGATCACCAAAGCAATCCGAGATTGAGGAGAGTTCTTTGGAATCCATGGCAAAGCAATGAAAAGCTTAGAAACATGAACAACCGAAGCTTTGAAGTCCTTTGCCATAAGCAAATCCGGAATGCAAGGATTGTGGGCTGTGGCAGGCTGTCGGAATGACATAGCAAGGCTTGCTCACTTAGTCAAAGATCCGGACAACATATCCGGATAGGATATGCTATCGTCCGGGGTATGATGTTCGCGAGTGTCATGTGCTTCTCCTTGAGGAGTCCGGATAGGGGAGCGTGCCACATGTCCTCTTGGGGAATCCGGATGGAGTTGCTCCGGATAGCGATGCGCGCTCCATGTCATCAGGCGGAGGGTCCCTACACCTTGCACATGCAGACGGTCCCCCTTGCGACGCGCGGCATAGCTCATTCCACCAGGGGAAAAATTCTGTCCGGCTGACGTTCCACCTTCTCCGAATATTTCACATCCGGCGCCTGATGCCAGATAGGAGAGGAGGGCGTTTCAACTTCCCCAATCAGACATGTCCGGATCCTCTGATAGCGCTTACCTGGAGAGCATCCGCAGCCAACAATTCAGATTCCCTGGACAGCTTGGCTCGTCAGACACTCGCGATTCGCCGGATCCATTTCTGCCCACAATAAAAAAAGCACACTTTGATAATACTGACGACCAAGTCTCCATTTTGCATAGTGCCACGTTGTTCTCCTGAAGCTTCCCGATATGTGCGACCGACATTTTGAGATATTTTGCTTTAGATATTTGATGTCTAAATCCCCAAACTCTCCTTGTAACCCACCTATCATAGGATTCCTTAGTCTTTAAGTAAGAACAAAGGGTGAATAACCCCTTATATATAGTTTGTAATTTCCTTTATGGAAAAAAAAAAAATAGATAGATAAAATATATCAATATGTAATCCGACGGGAAGGAAGATATATTTTACAGAGCACTTGCTTTGTTTTCCTTCATATATTTTTGTTTTCTCGTTAGTTTTCTTACTAGCCAATCAAACTTTGAGGATTTTTCCTCAAAGGATGAGAGGTTAGGCTCTTCATCTCTTGGTGTGAAGAAAGCCGGGTAAGTTTCCACATGCATAAATTGGAAGTTTTGTTGTTTTAGTTTTTAATGAAGAGAAAGTGTGACCCGTTAATGGTTTTTATCTTTTTAGTTAACATAAAACGCCTTTAAATCACTTGGGCCAACACTTGGTAAGGCAAGTGATCTCCACCCATTGAGATGCACTTGTTTATTTCTTGCAAGCCTTTGGGAGGTGGTTTGAAGGTAGGATTTTCTAGAATAGCCAACACTTGGTAAGCTTTTGGACTCCAAGGGGACATCCATTAGTTATCTCTTGCGAGCTTTTGACGGGTAATCCAAGGTTAATAATCACCTTGAGTGGCAAATGCTAGGTGAGAGGCACGAGCCATTGCAAGGTGCATTAGTGAGAGGGATTTAGTGTTTGAACCCATTAAAGGGAAGCATCTATATGTTAATTCTCTAATTCAAGGAAAAGAAACAAGTGACCGGAACTCTCTTTTTGAATAAGGAACCTGAGCCTAGTGATCTAAACTCCAAGAAACACTTTTCTTTGTAATTAAAATCAGTTACTATTTTTTGTTAGCTTAAAACCAATCATTTTTCAAACATCTTTATGTTTTCTTTTAAAGCTAACCTTGAAATGAAAAGGCACCAATTCAGCTTTGTATTAATATCAATTGTGAAATGAAAACCCATCTCAATGAACGACCCTAGAGCCACTATGCTATGCTAGTTAAGGCTATCCTAGTACATGGTGTAATAGGTTATAAATTTTATTGATTACTCCCTTCTGAGGACCACAATCAAGGGATACCAGCTGGACACGAATCAAATGGCACCACTGTCAGGGACCATTGAGAGGATATGAATCAGCTGAGACACCAATTGGGAATGAATCAAATGGCGCCGCTGCCGGGGATGGTGCCACTTTACAGTGATATCACCTTTTTAGAGTACTTGTGATCTTCATCACAAGTTTGGTGACTTTTCTTTTCTTTTTACTAACTCTTTTTATTTGTTTCTTTTTCTTTGTTCATATTTCAGTATATCTTTTATTTAGTTTTTAGTTAATCTTAATAATTTTTTTCTTTTTTTTATTTTCTTTTGTCTTCTCTGTTTTTAATTCACAAATTGCTAGTTGTGCATGCCATGTTGAATACTAGATAGCAGAGAAAGCTATGAACTTCATGAGTTATGTGGCTGAAGTTTCAAGAGGATGGGATGAACCAAATGCTAGAGATATGGGAAGAATGACGTCTCAACCTAATGCTAAGGGTGAGATGTATATTTTGAATGACGACATAGACATGAAAGCAAAGATTGCAGCTATGGCAAGGAGATTGGAAGAACTAGAAATGAAAAAGATGCAAAAAGTGCAAGCCATCTCTCAGACACCATTGCAACCTATGCCCTATTCCATTTGTCGATCTTTTGAGCACTTAGTGGAAGTGTGTCCTACCATTCCAACGATGAGAGAAATGTTTGGTAATTGCAATACCTACAATTCCAATTTGAGGGACCATCCAAATTTCTCTTGGAAACCACAGCCGCCTCAGTATAAGCAACATGTTCAAGCACTTCCACAAGCCTCAAACCTTGAACAAGTTATGGTGAATCTTAGCAAGGTCGTGGGAGACTTTTTTGGAGCTCAAAAATCCATCAATGCTCAGCTTAGTAAAAAAATTGACAGTGTAGAGAGTTCATTGAATAAAATGATGGATGGAGTGCAAAATGATCTATCTCAAAGGATAGATAATCTCCAATATTCAATCTCAAGGTTTGCCAACCTCAACATAGTGCAAGAGAAAGAAAACTCTCCTTCTCAACCTCATCAAAATCAAAAGGGTATCCATGAAGTGGAGACTTAAAAGAGAGAATCTTCAATGATGAAGAAAGTTAGAACGGTTATCACTTTGAGGAGTGGTAAAGAGGTTGATCTGCCCATATCCAAGCTAGAGCATAAGGTTGAGAGTGAAACAGAGAAAGAAAAGAGAGAGGAAATCAAAGGAAAGAAAAAGGGGAAAAACATAGAGAAAGATGGCTATGATGTTAGTGTACAAGGAGAACCACAGAGGATAGTCATCAAGAAAGAAATGATGAAACACATGCCCCCACCTTTCCCCCAAGCTTTGTATGGGAAAATCATACAAACCAAGTCTCAAGTGAGGGATGCAAACTTCATATGGGATCCGGGCAAGCTAAATCAGGATCAAATTTCTTGATGGACTTAGTCTTTCTAAAGACTAGCTAGTCCATACCTTTTTGTTTTACTTATTACTTGTTTTAATTTTGATTTTAATGCTTTAATTTTGATTTCAATACTTTAATTTTGATTTCAATGCTTTAATTTTAATTTGTTTTGATGTAACATAGGTTTTTGGATGATCAAAATCGGGAGGAATGTCAAAAGAGGTGAAAGAAAGAAGTTATGGCCGTTTGAAGACTGTGTAAACAATGAGCTGAAATGTCGCATCCACACCCCATTTTGCTACTGTTAAACACATTTTTGGAGCACTTTCTGGAGATCAAATTATGCATACCATATGTCAATTTGAAGCTTAGGGAAGTCAGGAGTCTAGTGCTTCAAGCAGTGTGCAATTTGGATTTAAAACGAAAAAGTTATGGACGTTTAAAGACGAACGCGAAAAGTTGAGCGAAAATTTCGCAGCCAAGGAGCCATTTGGAAGGGTGTTTCGCAGCTGCGAAACCACCTTTTAGCACACGAGTGCCACTTTGCAAAGCCGTAAGTCCATTTTGCAGCTGTGAAATGGGCTGTGAAAATTCCCTCCTCTACAAAATCTTCCCCCCACTGCGGAAACGATCTCCAAGCTTCAAAATGGCTATGAAATGATTTCCAAACTTCGAAATGGGCTGCAAAAATGTTTTTCTTCTTTCCTTTTGGCTTCGAAATGGCTAAGAAATGGCCTCCAAGCTATGAAATGATTTGTGAAAACACCTAGCAAAGCCAAGGGAATTTGTGAAAATACCAACAAAGCCTCGCACCATGCATCTAAAGAGCAGTGCCCTCTCATTGAGATCACACACACGAAGCCTCTCACTCCATTTCTTACCTCCTTAAAACCATCAAATCCCATAGCTACCAGCTGAGAGCTCCAGTTAAGGAAACTATGCCACCTAAGGAGACTACCAGAACAAAGGCCAAAGTCCTGATCCAACCCACTGAAGAGGCCACCACAGATGCATCAGCTCCATAGGACTCTACCATTACTTGATCATCTCTTTACTTTTTGTCTCTACTTATTATATTCCATGTTTTGATGTTTTATATTCTAGGATTGGATGTATTACTGGTGATACATCCTATATATAAACATCATTTTTGTTTAAACTTGGCATTTTTCTATTTCCTCTACTCACTAACTCTTATGTTTTCTTTGGAACATGTGGTTTCTCCTATACGACTCAGACTCTATGTCACTAAAGAGGTACCACTTCCTCCCTATTTTTCAATCGCTTTTGTCACATTGAGGACAATGTTCAGCTTGGTTGGGGGGAGAGTTGAGAAAGTAAGTATTGTTAATAATGCTAAGTTATTTTGGTAATTTAGTTTCTTTTTGCTTAATTTTAAAAGTTTTTTTTAAGTTCTTATTCTACTCTCCATGGTTATTAAGGAAAAATTTTCAAAATAAAAAGGAAGAAATTGAATTTTTGTCTTTTCACTTGACTTAGATTTTGTATTATGCTTACTAAGGTTGATGAATTGTTGAAACTTCTATTGAATTCAACCTTAGTTCTTCCACTTTAAGCTAGTCACACACTGTGCACAATAGGTTCCGATTATAAGATGAAAAACTATTTCCCTCTTGACTTAGGAAAATTTTAGACTTGGTACCTTTGACCTCATTTAATAGTGTTGGGACACCTTATAAAAGGCCAATGAGCCTTTGAAAAAAAAAAGAACAAAGAAAAAAAAAAAAATGTTTGCTTGCCTTGAAACCCGAGCAAGGTCTGAGGGGTATATGGTGAAAATCTTTAAAACTTGGTGTCCTAAGCCTTCATTGGTTGGGAGTCACCGACCTCAATGCTCGTTAAAAGGGTGAATAGGTGGAGTTTAACATGTTGTAGGTGTTTAGGTATTAAAATTCATTCTCAAAAGTCCGGGGTAAAATCTGAGGAGTTAGTGGTTGAAAGATCCTTAAAGCTTGATGCCCTAAACCTTAATTGGTTGGGAGTCATCGATGGACCCCCGTTACATGGACAAGTTAGAAAAGAATACCTTTAGCCTTATATTCCTACAATGAAAAAAAATTTGTGAGAAAAAAGGTGCGTTCTTAGCCTATTGGAGGTTGATCAGTTTGCTAAGCTTTGAAAAAGAACTAGGTTAGGGGGAGAGATTAGTTCAACATACTATATTCGGAAGCTAATAAATAACACTTAGATTTTTGTGGAAGAGTAAAGTTTAACCCTTCGGGAGTGGAAACTCTTTTAAAAGCTTAAATTTGCATAATGCATTCTCTTTAAGAATTGTGATTAGACAAGTTATTTGATAACTCTTGTTGACGTTTGAGTTTTATTTCTTTAATGTTCCATGTGAGAGTTAGATCATCATGCCACTTGAAAATTGTTTTTTGATTAGCATGATGTTGTAAATTATAGTATTGTTTATTTTTATTTTTCTCTCTCCTTCATTGCTAAGGGACTAGCAATATGTCAGTTGGGGGGAGTGATTACTACTCAAAAAGTGCTATTTGATAGCTTGTAATTAACTCTTTTAAACAAATTTGAGTAGTAGTTATTACCTTTTAACCCAATTAACATATTAAGGACCTTTGCAATTATTTCTAATCACTTTGTGTAAGTTTTGGTGTTTTTGTTAGTAATTTGATCACCAAAGCAATCCGAGATTGAGGAGAGTTCTTTGGAATCCATGGCAAAGCAATGAAAAGCTCAGAAACATGAAGAACCGAAGCTTTGAAGTCCTTTGCCATAAGCAAATCCGGAATGCAAGGAGTGTGGGCTGTGACAGGCTGTCAGAATGACATAGCAAGGCTTGCTCAGTTTAGTCAAAGATCCAGACAACATATCCGGATAGGATATGCTATCGTCTGGGGTATGATATTTGCGAGTGCCGTGTGCTTCTCCCTAAGGAGTCCGGATAGGGGAGCACGCCACATGTCCTCTTGGGGAATCCGGATGGAGTTGCTCCGGATAGCGATGCGCGCTCCATGTCATCAGGCAGAGGGTCCCTACACCTTGCACACGCAGATGGTCCTTCTTGCGACACATTACATAGCTCATTCCACCTGAGAAAGAATTCTGTCTGGCTGACGTTCCACCTTCTCTGGATATTTCACATCCGGCGCCTGACGCCGGATGGGAGAGGAGGGCGTTTCAACTTCCCCGGTCAGACATGTCCGGATCCTCTGATAGCGCTTACCCGGAGAACATCCGCAGCCGACAATTCAGATTCCCCGGACAGCTTGGCTCGTCAAACACTCACGATTCGCCGGATCCATTTCTGCCCACAATAAAAAAAGCACACTCTGATAATACTGACGACCAAGTCTCCATTTTGCACAGTGCCGCGGTGTTCTCCTGAAGCTTCCCCATATGTGCAACCGACATTTTGAGATATTTTGCTTTAGATATTTGATGTCTAAATCCCCAAACTCTCCTTGTAACCCGCCTATCATAGGATTCCTTAGTCTTTAAGTAAGAACAAAGGGTGAATAACCCCTTATATATAGTTTTTAATTTCCTTTATGGAAAAAAGAAGGAATAGATAGATAGAATATATCAATATGTAATCCGACGGGGAGGAAGATATATTTTATAGAGCACTTGCTTTGTTTTTCCTTCATATATTTTTGTTTTCTCGTTAGTTTTCTTACTAGCCAATCAAACTTTGAGGATTTTTCCTCAGATGATGAGAGGTTAGGCTCTTCATCTCTTGGAGTGAAGAAAGCCGGGTAAGTTTTCACATGCATAAATTGGAAGTTTTGTTGTTTTAGTTTTTAATGAAGAAAAAGTGTGACCCGTTAATGGTTTTTATCTTTTTAGTTAACTTAAAACGCCTTTAAATCACTTGGGCCAACACTTGGTAAGGCAAGTAATCTCCACCCATTGAGATGCACTTTTTTATCTCTTGCAAGCCTTTGGGAGGTGGTTTGAAGGTAGGATTTTCTAGAATAGCCAACACTTGGTAAGCTTTTGGACTCCAAGGAGACATCCATTAGTTATCTCTTGCGAGCTTTTGACGGGTAATCCAAGATTAAAGATCACCTTGAATGGCAAATGCTAGGTGAGAGGCACAAGCCATTGCAAGGTGCATCAGTGAGAGGGATTTAGTGTTTGAACCCATTAAAGGGAAATATCTATACCACACTGGTTAGAGAATTAACTATATGTTAATTCTCTAATTCGAGGAAAAGAAACAAGTGACCGAAACTCCCTTTTTGTATAAGGAACCTGAGCCTAGTGATCTAAACTCCAAGAAATACTTTTCTTTGTAATTAAAATCAGTTACTATTTTTTGTTAGCTTAAAACCAATCCTTTTTCAAACATCTTTATGTTTTCTTTTAAAGCTAACCTTGAAATGAAAAGGCACCAATTCAGCTTTGTATTAATATCAATTGTGAAGTGAAAACTCATCTCAGTGAACGACCCTAGAGCCACTATGCTATGCTAGCTAAGGCTATCTAGTACATGGTGTAATAGGTTATAAATTTTGTTGATTACTCCCTTCTGAGGACCACAATCAAGGGATACCAGTTGGACACGAATCAAATGGCACCACTGTCAGGGACCATTAAGAGGATATGAATCAGCTGAGACACCAATTGGGAACGAATCAGCTTCCAATATTGTATTTTGAAAGTCCTTTTGGTAAAAAGGCTTAATCATACATCAATTTACAAATTTAAACACAGTTAAATTTATTAAGTAATATGAGGTATTGTGTTGCGGATATGAAAGAAAAGTCTAGATATTAATTGGTATAAGACCCTTACGAGTATGTATATCTAAATTAAATAAAATCGTATGCGCTTTTTTCCTAAATTTTATGAATTTATTTAACAATCATTTGACTTATGATCATGAATTTATTTTATGAAGTTGATTTTTTTCCATGCATAGCTAGTGTTCAAGATCATGTTGTTTGGTCTTTTTTATTTTCCAAATTAAGTTAATTATTTTTGAGAAAATTAGAATAAATTTTTAAATTGAAATACATAAAGCTTCAAGAACTACCTATTTACTCCTCTCTCATTCTTTAGGTAATTCCGTGAGTTAAAAATAAAAAAATAAAAATAAAATAAAATAAAAGCCTTTGAATTTGTACCAGAATAGACAATATTTTCACTTCTTGTAGTTAGATTTTGTGACTCATAAAACCACAAAGATTTAGATCTTCCATCAATTGTTCTTCATTCTTTGATAGGACTAATTACCTCCTCCACTAGAATCAAAAAGCAAGGGGAACCATTTGAAACGTGTTAGAATATAAGTGGTTAGCTCCTATTTTAATTGACAAGAATGGAAGACCAACTAGTAAAATTAGGCCCCAACAAAAAATGTATAAAATTGACAAGGAAGGTAATGAGACTAATGTTAAGGCCTTTTTTTTTTTTTTTATTGTTTCCATTAAAGTGAGTCTTGATGAGTTCACAAAGATAGCAACATGTAAATAACCTAAAGAGGCCAAAGATGTTTTGATTCTTATTCAATAAGAGCTTCTTCTTTGAAGTTTTTCAAATTTTAGATGTTAATTTCCAAATTTGAAAGTATCAAAATGAATGGAGATAAATCCTCTGATTTTTATACTAAAATGAGTGATATTGAGAACTTTTTAATATTAGTGAAAGAATTCTTGAATCTAAGATAGTTAGAAAAATCCTGAAAATTCTTCCTAAGAGATTTAGAGCTAAAGTAATTGTCATAGAAGAAAGTAAAAATGTGGAAACATTAAAGGTGGATAAGTTAATGTTAGTATAGGATGATGGGTGTGTGCTTTCTAAGAGTATAGGGCTACTAAATCTAAGTACAATGGAAGAAAATATAATTTTTCAAAAACTTCTAGATCTAGATGTTAAAATCCACTCTTTGGTACAAGTGTAGAGTAACTATACAACCTTGCAGGAAATAAAAATGAGGCTAGTTTTTTTTTTTTTTTCTTATCATTATTATTATTGTCTAACTTTAAACCCCTAAATGAGTTTATGTAGATTTTTATTATGGTTTAAGTGACTTAAGCCTGTAATAGCTTGGGTCATTTAAACTAACCCATAAGATCTTAATTAATTGATTAATCCTAATAGGCTCAAATTAATTAATTAGTCTAATGTAGACAACCTAAAGCAAATAATCATAAGTTCCTATGAAAACTTACATTTTTACCAAATCGTTCGCATGCATAAACATATGACTAAATCCAATTTCTTTAAATATTCTGTGTTATCAAAGACCATGATTTCAAGTAGGGACCACTAGGACCTATATATTAGGATAAAACCCCTTAAAAGTATGACATGATATAATAAACTTTTGAATTTTATTATTTATTAATAAATTTGTAGTTCACTTTTATCTATTCTTATTTCATGCATTATACCTTGTAAACATTCTCACATGTACCTCTTACATTGCATGTGACTTGGGTACATTTCAAGTTGCACGGAAGATTTAAGTCATTGGTTCCTCGTAAATAAATGACTTGTTTATAACCAATTCGTGGACCTAAGCAATCCATTAGAAGTTCTAGTGCACTTCCTCCTAATTAGAGGAATAGTTTCTCTTGGCTTTCAAGATGAGTTTCCCATGGTGAGTGAACTATCGGGTTATCAAGTAGGATTTGTCGATTCACCATAAAAACTGAGTTTGCATTTCCCTATCTCTCTCTTTACTTTCATTGAGTTATTAATTGTTTAATTAAAGGTGTTTATCAAAAAAGGTTTAAAAACCTAATTCATTCTTCCCCCACTTTCTTGGGTGTTTTTGTTTAATCTAATTAGCCTTGTTTCAAAAAAGGAATAACACATAAGCATATAACACATGTTATCCTAAAATACTTGAGTATATATTTGCCCACCATTCAATGCTCTAGTCTTGGATTAAACTGATATCTACACACCACCCCTATAGTAAGGTAAATGTCTAGTCTACTACACAGCATCGCATGAGGAAGGCTATCCACTCTAAATGCCTAGGGTACCATCTTTATGCAATCTTTCTCCTTAGATATCTTAAGACATTGACACTAAGAAAAAATAATTCCATACCTAAAAGGTAGCAAACCCTTCTTAGAGTCTTACATCAATTACTTGACCAAAATCTTGTTAATATAAAAGGCTTGAGATAGTGCAATTTTCCTATTCTTATGGTTCCTTAGGACGTTAATCCCAATAATATATTACGCCTAACCCAAATCTTTCATTTGGAATTAAGCAAACAATTAGATCTTGATTAATGATAATAGCCTAACATTATTCCTAATGAGTATAATGTCATCCATGTACCAAATCAAGAACATTACTATGCTTCCCTACACCTTTTGTACCTCATAAGACTCATCCTCGTTTTGATCAAAACCAAAGGTCTTGATGGCCTAATCGATATCAAAACAGTTGTTCCATGAGCAATATGCTTACTTCAATCTATAAATTGATTTATGTAACTTGCATATTAAACATTCTTGACTCTTTGCTATGAAACTATCATGTTTCAATTAGAATTAGTCCTTGAAAGCATGAAATGATGTAACAAAATAAAATTTTATTAATAAATTTATCAATTATGATTTAGGTTCCCTTTTTCTATCCTTATTTGCATTAATTGTTATTTGAGCATTCACATCTCTATCACTTGCATTATACATGACTTAGGTATATTAAGAGTTGCATAAAAGATTTAAGTTATGGGTTCCTTGTAAGACAATAAGTAATTCATAGTCAATTCATGAATTTGAAAATCAATCAAAGATTGTAGTACACTACCTCTAATTTAAGGGATGGCTTGCCTTCGTCATTGGGATAGTTTTATCATGATGAGCGTACTGGTGTGTATATTTACACATTGGACAAGACTTATGGTGAATCATTATATTACATATCGGGTAGTCATAATTCACTAAGTTACTATATTGTATAGACCCTCAACCTTGAGAGAATATTAAGTTAGTGTTAAGGTCATCAATGGCTTTAACTTATGGATGAAACCCTAAGGTGGTCATATATGTTAGGAATCTCATATTGCTCCATTCCCTGGTGATTCGTCCCCAATTGGTGTTCCTTTGATTCAGTCCTCAGATTAGAGTTATCAACAAAATTTATAAACCTAAATCACCATATACTAGGGTAGCATAGCTAGCATAGCATAGTGGTTCTAGGATTGTCCATAGAGATGGGTTTTCATTTCACACCTGATATTAGTTTAAAGAATTGGATTGGTTCTTTTTCTTTTATAAGTTAGCTTTAAAAGAAAACATAATGATGGTTGAAAAAGGTTGGTTTTAAGTTAACCAAAAATAGTAACTGATTTTAATTACAAAGAAAAGGTTTCTTGGATTTTCAGGTCACTAGGTTTAGGTTCCTTATACAAAAGGGGAGATTCCAGATCTTTTCCTCGTACGGGGGATTTAACCTATAGTTATCCTCCCAACCGGTGTGTTACAATTGCTTCCCATTAATGATTTCACCGCTAAATCCCTCTCACTGATAGATCTTGCAATGACTCATACCTCTCACCTAGCATTCGTCATTAAAGGTGATCCTTAACCTTGGATTACCCTTCAAAAGCTTGTAGGAGATAACTAATGGATGTCTCCAGGGAGTCCAAAAGCTTACCAAGTGTTGGCTATTCTAAGTAATCGTACCTTTAAGCCACCTCCTAGAGGCTCGCAAGAGATAACTAATGGATCTTTATGGATTGAGTCCGAAAAGCTTACCAAGTGTTGGCCCAGGCGATTATAAGGGATTTTAAGTTAACTAAAAACATAAAAATCATTAACGGGCCACAAGTTCCTCTTCATTAAAAACTGAAACAAGGAAAACTCCCACTTTTGTATCCTGGTTCCTTACCTAGCTTCCCTCCATCCAAGAAACAAAAAGTCTAGTCACTCATCCTCTGAGAAAACATCCTCAAAGGTTGTTTGGTTAGAAAGAAAAATACAATCAAAGTGAGTAGGTAAGGTAGAGCAAAGCTCTGTATATTTCTTACTAAAAATGTACAAGTGATCCCCAAGAATGTCTTCCGAGATTCTGAGATAGATATTACAAAGAGATATCATAAGATATATATAGAGAGATATTTTCAACCCCACAAATGGATATCCTAAATATCTTAAAACATCTTCAGCTGATTACAAGGAGAGAATAAATAATTACACAAAATATCTTAAGGTAAAAATCTAACGGAGTCGGTGCAAAATATCTTAAGATTACATGAAGATTTCGCAAGTCAGGTATGGAGTTGCAAAAATTTCGCAAAAGAGGAGATGCGAAATTTTCACAATGCTATAAATGAGATGTGAAATTTTCGCAAGTGAAAAAGGTGGTTGCGAAAATTTCACAAGTGGTGAAAGGTGATGCAAAATTTTCACAAGTGAAAAAGAAGATGCGAAAATTTCACAATTGGTAAAAGGTGGCTGCGAAATTTTCTTCAGTCTTGCGAAATTTTCGCATGTGGTTGCGAAATTTTTCAGTGTTAGATTCCTCCTCTGATTCTCTTCCTTGCACACTTGATTGATTTGGAAAAGGTTTCAAAGCTCTCCAAAACTTGGATTTTTCATGTAATTTAACTTCAATCTTGCTTTGCCATGGATTATACCAAGTTCTCCATCATTCTTGGCTTGTTTTAATGACCAAAAAGCTATCAAAAACATTAAAACTTACCAAAAACTAATTAGTAATACTTGCAAGGGTCCTTAATGTGCCAATTGAGTTAAAAGGTAATAAATAATACTCAAAAAGTGTTTAAATGAGTTTATAAGAAGCTATAAAAGAGCACTTTTTGAGTAGTAATCACCTGGCCCAAGGTCAAATAGAGTGCATGCATCTAAGCTTAGGCTTCTCTAGGTCTAATCACAACGAAAACATAATATTAAAAACCTATAAGATTAAGAAAATTTAAATGAAAGTAATTTATACAATCTAGATGTTCTTAGATCAATTCCAATCCGTTGAAGGCATCGAAAAAGTCATAAATCTTATGTACCTAGTGTTCTTCCACCTAATATCTCCTCACACGAATCTAAACACACAAAAGAAGTATAGGTTTTTCTTCTTCCTTAAGGATGGCTAAGGTTTTTTTCTAGAAAAACCTTTATGGAAAACAAAATGTAAAAAGTCTGAAGCCTTAACACCTAAGGTGTTATTATAAGCTTAAGTGACTTGAGCCCAAATTGGGTTTGGGTCACCTAATTTAACCTACTTTGGTCCTAATTAATTAATTAACCCCATTGGATTTCAATTAATTAATTAGCCCAGTTCAGAAAGACAATTCATAAGATTTAGTGCAACCTTGTGCATTTACCAAAATGCCTTTATGCATACTAATGAACCAAAAACCTAAATTCATCGGAAAAAATTTGTCACCATGAACTAAGAGCTCAAGTAAGAACCACTAAGACCCATAGGAAAATATGGCTCCCTCAAAATACAATTTTAAAGTTGATTCAACAATTTATTAAAGAGAATCAACTATACTCCAGTATCCTATGAAATTACAATAAGGTGAAGCTCAAGTCTGTGACTAACCATTCACTATATGCAGACTCTCCATGAACTAGTATTTATAATCTAACAAGGTAGTGATATCAACCTATTCATATTCATTGGGTCACAATTGATCAAGGCAAGTAGTAACATGTATTCTTAATAAAGGCACCATATTATCTCATGGGTTTGAAATAGTGTCCTCTTGGGTGATCCTAAGGACATGTGATTCAAAAAAAAAAAATGACCATAATAATTCCTTAATTGGAATTTTATGGATACTATTTGTGAGTTAGAGTATATTAATTGATCAAATAATAGGAGGATTTGTAAATCAATGATTGGACATGTATTCTTGAGATGTTGATGGTATATACCTTGTTAGATTACAAACACTAGTCTATGGGGAGTCTACATATAATAAATAGTAGGTCATGGACCTGAGTTGTATCTCATTATAATATCATAGGATATGAGAGTGCAATTGACTCTTTATAATAGGATACTGAGTCAACATCAAAATTGGATTCTAAATGAGTCAATATTTTCCTATGGGTCTTAATGGTCTCCGTTTGAGCTTATATTCCATGGTAGCACAGTTTACAAGGGTTAGTTTGGTTCTATGTTCACATTAGTACATAAGGACATTTTAAAATAAGACTAGACTAATTGATTAATTAGAGTCCAATAAAGCTAATTAATCAATTAAGATCCAAGTAGGCTAGATTAAGTGATCAAAGTCCAAGATAGGCTCTAGTCACTTAAGTCTATAGGAACCTTATAAATACCCCCTTTAAGGGTTAAGACTTTACTTTTTAGAGTTCATTCTTTCTATTCACTTGAAATAGGGGAAAGCCTTAGCCATCAAATCTTTAAGAGGATTCCACCTTTCGTGTGCTAGGATCTAGGAAAAAAGAAAAGCCATCAGGTAAAAGGCATTTAGGTGTACAAGATTTACCATACATATAATAAATCTTTACCAATAAGATTTGATCCAGGAACATATAGATCTAAGGTAAAGCATATATATATATATATATCAGTGTTAAATACTTCCTTGCTTTTGTTGTGCTAAGGACATTGATCCTAAGAGAAACAACTTCAAATCCAAAGAGTAACAAACCCTTCTTGGAGTTTTGCATCTTGTACGTGACTAAATAATCATCAATGTAAGTGACATAACACAATTTTCCTATTATTGTAGTCCTAAATGACCTTAACCCCAAGAATATATTGCACATTCCTCTAGACTTTTATCTAGAACTAAGTAAACAACTAGATCTTGATGGATGACAATATCCCTACATTAGATCCAATGAGTAGATTATGTAACCTACAAGATCTTAAAGCATCACCACACTTCTATGTGTCTTCTTATACACACAAGGCCTTTTGCTATAAAAATGTTTAGTTGTTATATCTCATAAATAAGACACGCTACAATAGATAAGAATAATTTGATGGATTTGAATATGACTGCTATTGAAACGTTTTTCCATAGTTGAAAGATAGTTTCAAACTATAACTAACTTTAGTTATAGTTATAGCCACATAAAACTCAAACTTTCCATCTACTCCTATGTTCCTCTTGTTGACCAACTTACACCTATGGATTTTATCCCTTTAGGTGTTGCTACAGGAATCTAAACTATGGTAGAATACAAAGATTATAATTACTTCTTCATAACTCCTTGCCTTAAGTAAGCACAAACATTGCTTACCACTTCATCATAATCTAAGGGATATAAGTCTCCCACTATGATGAGGCATTGGTGTATTAGAAATCATAGGAATGGTATGTCTTTAACCTTCTAAATCCATAGTATCTTACGCAATGTCGGCCTATCTTCTAATATGTCCTCCAATCTATATCACTCTTAACCTTATTCCTTATCATATAATCTTCATAAAAAATTTGAAATTTGTGTCAACAAATATCTTTTGATGATCTTGACTATAAAGGTAATAATCTAAAAATCATTTTAGATATCCTATAAACTAATATACGTCTTAATAAAAAGAGATATTACATAGTTTATAAGAATATCCCCAAAAGAATCTAGGAAAATATGAAAAACTTATCTACGATCTTACTATGTCCATCCAAGTTTGATATTTTCTTTCTTGCCTGCAATAGAGACCCTAGTGCACATAATTAGGAAATAATCTCGTGGTCCAATGGAAAGAATCAAACTTACTGGACATATTATCTTGATCTAATCGAAGTGACTTGGTATGTATACCCAATAGGTTATTCGATTCCATCTTAAATTCAATGAATGTATCTAAGGCATCAGTTTTCCTATGTACATATCCAAACATAGAGTAATCATTAGTAAATGTGATGAAATACCCATACCCTCCCCATGCATAGACATTAAAAGTTCCATACATGTTAGTCAGTATGCACTAACTCCAAACATTCCTTTGCTCTAGTCTTTTTTATCATTTTACCATTTATATAGGATTCATAAACTAAAGATCTTTTAGAATCAAAGAGTCCAAACTTTACCAATTTTTGAATCCTATTTAGATTAATATGACCTAGGTCTAGATACCAAATGTTTAATTAGTGCTAGGTTTAATCCTGAGATCTAACTATTCTCATCACTTGGAAAAGTGATATTGGAATACATATAAAAGAAGAAGATATTACCTCTCACTAACTTGCATACCATACATTTGAAGTTAAGATATGTATAATCTTATCATTTAACCTTCTCACTTGTTGTATATCCTATAAGGACTTATAGATAGTGGATCTGGAATCTATCCACCAAAAATGGTGAAATCCACCACTAAATATTCAATAATGAGAAATGATGCATACTTTTCTTTTTCCTTGGGTAAACTGAGCATTCATTTTCTAGTTTTCTAAAAGGTCACAAAGAAATCACTTGCCTCTGAGCTTGCTTTTTTATTCCTTCTCTTGAATTTTCCTTATTTGGTGTTGTTCTTCTTCTTTATAAAAGAACTTTTGACTTTCATGTGAACAACTTATAATATTTGAGAATCCCCTTAGCAATTCTAAAGGAAAATGGTAAGGTCTCTAAGATCATATAAATATCGGTGTTCATAACAATCCTGAAAGTAGCTTGTCAAAACTTACCTACCATTATCACCAAATAACCATTGCAAACTAGAAACATAATATCAAAGTCTCTAGTAATAGACATGTGTTGCAATTGCGACACATTATCGAAAGATCTAATATTGTCTACTTAGTCTTTTGATCCATCTATTGCTACCTTGATATACCACTCTTTCCTTTTGCTAGGTTAATTCATAAGGAATAGCTAATCCTACTCAAACTAACTGTTATGTAATTAGTTACTCTTTCCTTTTGCTTTACATATTCGAAATTCCTCATAAATTTATTTCCATATCTCTACACCTTTCCAACTTAATAAATATTTCTATGGAAACTTCATAATAATTTATCCCATTAAATACTACCAAAAAGGAAGCATTTTAGTAATTCCTTAATAGATAAAATATTTTCTATGAAAAACTCTCAAAAATGTTTATTTCCATGAAGAAATTAAATAATCTATTTTAAAAAGTATTTTCAAAATATTTTATATCTCCATTAAATTACTAAAAGTTTCCAAATTTATTTTGGTAACCTTTCTTATCATAAATTATCTATCATGAGATTTTACAAACCCGTTATTCAGCTTCAGGACTCCTATGCTAAAAGAATTGCTCTCTTATTCCTTATGATTGAACTATCCAAATACAACAGTTTCCTCATTCTCTCTGGGAAAAGAGCATAAAAAACCAACTATAGGTATAGTTTTTCCTCTCTCACCGAGAAAGAACAGGAAAACCTCGTAAAGTTTAATAAATGAATAGTTTTAAAGAAATAACAATCTTTTTAACAACAACTAGTTTAAATAAATAATTTTGGAAAAATCTTCTCATAAAAATTTACTAAGAATACCAAAATATTTTTCTTTAGGTTTTAACACTTATTTTGGTAACTTTCTTAATTGTAAATTGTCTATCATGAATTTTCAAAATTAACTTATTTTCTTTAAATCAAAATCTTACGCAAAATAGGAAAAATGTTATTTAAAAAGATTTAGAAAAATTAGAGCTTTTCTTTACAAGAAAGATTTTATTCTTAGAGAACTCAAAGATTTTAGAAGATTTTAAATAAAATTAAAATATCTAAGAATTAATTTTAAAAAGAAAAGAAAGTACTTAATCCTTTTCCAACTTATCTTTTCTTAAAATAAAATTTCCTAACCATGCATATTCCAATTCAAATAAGTTTTCTAATTTTGAAAAATGCATGAAAATTTATTTTCAATTAAGAACATCAAAATATCCTAAAACCACATATGCATTAATCAAGAGCACATAATAAAAACAAGGTAAGAATTAAAAAGAAAATTTATCATGGCCTTTAAGGATCATGTTGCATATTTGATTATTAAAATTTGGATAAAATTCAAACTATCAAAAATAGCCTTGTAACCAAATATAAGGTTAGTGAAAATTGAAAACTCGAAAGACTCAATTGCCACAATAAATAAATAAATAATGAGCACAAGAAAAGGCCTAAAATTCAACTCAAACAACCAAAAGGAATTGGACCCGTATGCAATCTTATAACAGCATACATTTTACGCAGTCATGTTTCAATTGATCATATCTCCTTCATTCCAATTCCGAATTATAATTCGTTTAAAGCATTGGATTCTTGACTTCCTAAGCTTTAAAACGATGTATGGCTTGTCCTAAGAAACTACTAGGAGGTAGTTCCAATCATGGAAGAAAATGTCAGGATGTATCGGCGATATATTGTCGATATATCATGTATCGGAGGGTATCGACACGATATTTCATGGAGATCATTGGATGGGAGAAAATTTGCAAAATATCAGCAAAATATCATTGATAAATCAATGATATATCGGGGAAAGGTGATAAATAGCGATAAATTTAAAAAATGGCCTAGGACGATGGAAAATCGTCGATTTTTAGATGATATGCCATAAATCGTCGATTTTTTGTCTCTCCTTTCAGCATGATCCGATGGCCCAAATCATGTCTGTCTCCAATGCCTCCAATGATCATGTCTCCGACACCCTAGATTGAATATGGGTTTGATCCAATGGCTAGGATGCTTTTTTAATAGTAAAATCATGATCCAATGATCAGATTTCGCCCAGATTTTGATCCAACGGCCAAAATTGTTTTTCAACGGTAAAATCATCTTTCAACGGCTATTTTGCCCCAAAATTTTCTTATAAATAGCCCATTTTGCATCCATTTCATCCACCTTTGATTTCATTATTCATTTGCTCTCTCATTGCTCCAAATTTTTCTAAGGTTATTCAATTATTCAATTATCTTAAGGTATGTTTGTTTTAAATTGTAATTAATTTTGTTTTCAATTGTATTTAATTGATATATTCAATTAATTAGTATATTAGCAATATGGATGATTTAATGTTATTTTTACATTCAATTGTAATTAATTTGTATATTTGTATTGAATTAACTTAGATTAATTTGATTATTTAATTATAGAGGGATATGTTTATTTTAAATGATTATTTAATTTTATTTTCACATTCAATCTAGTTAGAATTAGATCCAACTAGTTAACTTAGCTAAATTATTTAATTAATTTAATTAACATGAACTAGTATATTTGGAATATCAAATATGTTCATTTTTTATGATTATTGTGATTTATTTTCATATTCAATTATAGTTAATTTTCATATTTAGTAAATTTTTCATAGAATTAGACATAGATTCAAATAATTAACTTAGCTAAATTATGTAATTAATTTAATTAACATGAACTAGTATATTTGGAATATCAAATATGTTCATTTTGTATGATTATTGTGATTTATTTTCACATTCAATTATAGATAATTTTCATATTTAGTAAATTTTTCATAAAATTAGACTTAGATTTTTAAAAAAAATAACTTAGCTAAATTATGTAATCAATTTAATTAACATGAACTAGTATATTTGGAATATCAAATATGTTCGTTTTTTTATGATTATTGTGATTTATTTTCTCATTCAATTATAGTTAATTTTCATATTTAGTAAATGTTGGCAAATCGGAGGGTTGGTCGCGTTTATCAACTACCCTTGTGTTCGTCGTGGGTACTTGAGTGAATGCACTATAAGGTTAGGGTATGCGCCTTTCCTAACAGCAATTGGTTTTAGGAGAGTTGGTAACATCTGAGGTCCTACAAGTGGTATCAGAGCCGAGGTCATGGGTTCGAACCCCAGGAGTGTCGCTGGGGGGAAGATTGTTGGCAGATTGGAGGGTTGGCCACGTCCATCAACTCCCCTTGTATTCGTCGTGGGCGCTTGGGTGAATGCACTATAAGGCTAGGGTATGCGCTTTTGCTAACAGCAATTGCTTTTAGGAGAGTTGATAACGTCTGGGGTCCTATAGTAAATTTTTCATAGAATTAGATTTAAATTCAAAAAAATTAACTTAGCTAAATTATGTAATTAATTTAATTAACATGAACTAGTATATTTGGAAATCAAATATGTTCATTTTTTTATGATTATTGTGATTTATTTTCACATTCAATCATAGTTAATTTTCATATTTAGTAAATTTTTCATAGAATTAGATTTAGATTCAAAAACTTAACTTAGCTAAATTATGTAATTAATTTAATTAACATGAACTAGTATATTTAGAATATCAAATATGTTTATTTTTATGATTATTGTGATTTATTTTCACATTCAATTATAGTTAATTTTCATATTTAGTAAATTTTTCATAGAATTAGATTTAGATTCAAAAAATTAACTTAGCTAAATTATTTAATTAATTTAATTAATATGAACTAGTATATTTGGAATATCAAATATGTTCATTTTTATGATTATTGTGATTTATTTTCACATTCAATCATAGTTAATTTTCATATTTAGTAAATTTTTCATAGAATTAGATTTAGATTCAAAAAAATTTCCATATTAAATGATTATTTTATTTTATTTTCACATTCAATTATAATTAATTAGTATATTTTGTAGATTTCTCATAGATTTAGATTTATTAAACTAACTTAGCTAAATTATTTAATTAATTTAGCTATTAGCATAAATTAGTATATTTGGAATATACTCATTTTACATGATTATTTAATTTGCTTTTCACATTCCATTGCAACATGTGAAATTTAAATGATTACTTAATTTTTGTTTACATTGAAATCACATTCAAGTGTATTTTTTTTAGCAATAGATTTAGCATGGCTAGTGGATGTGGTTCTATGGCAGGGCAAGATCCAGTTTGGAAGTATTGTTCACTAGTAGAGAGGAATAGAAATGAGATAATTTGAAATTTTTGTGGGTTGTTGATGAAAAGTGGAGGCATCATGCGATTCAAGTTCCATTTAACACATAATGACCCGCATAACAATACCAACAAGTGTCCGAGAGTGCCTCTCAAAGTGAAAGAAGAGATACGATTGATGATGCATGACAAAAATAAAGCAAAAACAATAAAAAAATGTAGATATTCAAGAGATTCGTGCTCAATTACATGATACAATGGGGGTTAGTGATACACATTTGATAGACAAAGATGATGAAGATGAAGATGCTGAGGATGAATATGTGTATATGTATCCGACGGATATGTACCCTGATGAGCGAGATGCATATCGATATGTAGTTCGTGCCTCGAAAGTGACAGAATGGGAACGTCAACAATATAAGAATACTGTAGAAAGCAAACATAAAACGGGAGAGTCTTGACGGTCCACTAGTACACTGATAATGATGCGAAAATCACAAAGTCTGCGATATTCAAACCAATCACCCCCTATTGCCTCTTCGCTTTACAAGTCTTCTATAACAAGATAAAAAAATATATCAAATATATATTGAAGGATGGTTCAATTAAATAAACGATGGGACGCTTAATCAGCAAATTCTTCATTTATGAGAGCGTCACACCCCAAAAAGCAAAGTCTCATCACTTCAAGAATATGATTATTGGTACACAACAATCAGATAATTATTAATTTTTGAATTGTTATATTGTTTCAAACTTTTAGTAAGTATAGTCTTTTGTGACATATTTTACATATTTGTTATATATGAATTGTAGGAATGGGAATCAAACCTCCATCTCCATACAAAATAAAGAACAAGTACTTGGAAATGGAGTACAAAGAAATGGAAGCTTATGTGAATCAACAAAGAGAAAAATAGAAGACATGGGTGCACAATAATGTCAGATGGATGGATAGGGCCCATGAAATTAAGTATTATTAATTTCATGGTTTATTCAAAAGGGACCATGGTGTTCCTTAAGTCAGTCAATGCATCGAACAATATCAAATACCAAAAGCATATATACAAGCTATTGAAGACTATTATCAAAGAAGTCAATCAAGAAAATGTGGTCCAAATTGTCATAGATAACTGGTCGGTGTTCGTGGAAGCAGAAAAACTATTGATGAAGAAGTTTAACTTGTATTGGACTCCATGTGCAGCACACTGCATTGACTTAATCTTTAAAGACATTGGTAAAAGACTCAATGTTACAGATGTGATAGACAATGCTCATAAGATAACTAACTATATTTACAAGCATGGTTGGTTACTTGCACAAATGAGAAAGTATTGTGGTGGAGACATTGTTCGACCAGGAGTTACAAGGTTTGCTACCAATTATATTGCTCTTGACAGTCTTTTTTAAAAAAAAATGTTGATTTGAAAAAATTGTTTATGAATGATGAATGGGCATAACACAAGCTCAGTCGGACAAAAATTGGATGAGATTTGGAGCAATTATTGTTTGACCATCAGTATTGGGACAAAGTGGCAAATATAGTATCATTATATGAGTCATTATACGTAGTACTTCAACTTATGGATTCTGAAGTTGTTCCTATAATGCCATTTATGTACGAGCTTCTGCATGTGATGAAAAAGAACCTTATTCATCAAGGAGCTAGAGATTGGATCTTTAAAATAATAAAAGATCGTTGAGAGAAAATACTAAAACATCCACTTCATGCAGCAAGTACTTAAGTACTATCTATCTTTATAAGTTTTTACTCTATATTTAATTTTGTCTAACAAAATACTAAATTTACTTAATTTTATTGTAGCATACTTCTTGAATCCAATATTTCAATGTAGGCATGGAGTTGGTAGCAATCTGGAACTATTTCAAGTGGTCTATGACGTTTTTGAAAAATTAGACCCAACTACTAAATCAATTAGTCAATTTGGAAATGAAGTAAATAAAAAACTATTATTTTTGTCAATAAAACAATAATTTCATTCATCAATTTATTTGAACGTTGACTAACGAATATAATATTAACAAATTAAATGTTGAATACACAGCTTGTACTTTTTTTATATGCAAAAAGAAGATTCAATGATCGAGCGATGATTGCAGCAAGGTCAACCATGGTGCCCGATGAGTATTTATAGGAAAAAATTGATTATCATTATTGTAAATTCACTATATAAGTATTTATATCATTATCAAATTGGTTGCAGTTGAATGGTATTTCATGTATGGGAATCAAACACCTACATTGAGAAAGTTAGCCATCAAATTTCTCTCACAAACTGCGTCATCTTCTGTCTGTGAGAGAAATTGGAGCACGTTCGCTCTCATCCACAAAAAGCAATGAAATCATTTGGATTACCCTCGACTGGAGCAATTAGTTTTTTGTTACTATAATATGAAGCTAAAGTTACGTGATATGGAGGCAGAAAATGATTGAATTGCTGAAAAATATTACATTCATCTTCTTGACATTTTAATTGAGGTGGGTGAAGAAAAAGATAATCAGTTGTTCCAATGGGTTAGACCTATACACTTAGATGATGAAGTTCAAAATCTTGATCCACGAATTATCGCTCATACTTGAGAATTTGGAGTTAATGTTGAACGTGTGTTGTCTGAAGAAGTTTACTTTGAAAGTTTTAACAAAGATACTGATGATTCATTTCAGGCGGCATTGAATTCCCACCAAGAGGTTGACTCCACAAGTGTTGGCCACAATAGTAGACCTAATACTACAAGTACTTCTACTTCTAGTCATGATGGCTCAAAAGGTGGAACTAATAATGGAGATGATAATGCGGGAGGAGATATTTAGGAACATCAACAAAGTCAATATCCAATCAGTTAGTTCCCCTGTGAAAATGATTTCACACATTGCACACAGGATAAAGACCATGGCTCCAGAAGAGCTGGTCCAAGCATAGGAGCTACTGGGAAGCCCTATAGAAGAAGAGAACGAACAATGAAACCATATAACGAGGAGTTATTTTCAGAGAGTTTTGAATCTATGAGTATAGGGATTCAATTTAGTAACTCCGAGAATGAGGCTAACATCTACCCTTCTCATATGATGAGTTATGGTCAGCCTTCAAGTTCAACCGATGAACAGTATGGTATGTCGCGTTGCTCCCCTTCTACATAAATGTCATACCAAGTTCCATATCAGTTGGAAGAAGGATTTGATATTAACACATGGGTGAACCTTGAGTATCCTATCTATGTAAAGGCAGTGTGTAGGACTTAAGAGATATATGCATGGCATGTTAGAATTTTTAACCAATATTATCGAGGCTCATTGAGTTGGTACCAATATTGTCTCCAATAACAAGACGGGGTTCCTTCATTTACTAATTCCATTAACCACATCGATTCTCATTTTGGTACCGAAGGGATATTGCAATGTAATGTGTACAAATTATTGATATTTAATGAAATGAAGTATTTTATGTGACTTCATAATGAGTGCACAATTACAAAATTAACATTTCTTATAGATAGACATGATATAATTACATCTAATATCGCAAATTATATCATACATATATCAAATTCTTCAATATAACAACTTTAAAATATTTATTATATTGTTATGAGGTTTTTATTGCATTTCCATGAGTTTTTAACAATTTTAGGTCTACTAAATTTTTTTTCCAAAATATATGCCGATATATCTCTGATATATTTCGTAAAATTGAATTACCAATATATCCGTGATTACCAATATTTTTATCCTTGGTCCCAGTTTTGAGTTAAAGTTGACGTCACTGTGTTGCCATGGATCCAAAAACAAAAACTTCTAAGAAGTTTTCTTTTTTCTTTAACCACCATAGAATCTCAAAACGAAACTTCAAAATTCTTTATTTTCTCTTGGGTCGTCATAGATGGATATAAAAAAATTGAAATTTTTTATAATAACAAAAATTCCTATGCTCCTATAATGGAGCTTACAACCTATCTATAAAAAAAGAAATATTTTTACAACCAAATAAAAATCCTATATCCCTTATGGGGTGTATAACCCAATATAGAGAAAGAGAAAACAAGATATTACAATTATAATCATTGTATGAATAAATAAAAGCATCTCATTCATTCATCCATTTGGGTCGTGGGATGAATAAAATGTCTTGCAAAATAGAGTTAGCACACTTTAAAACAAATCTAACATGCTAAAACTTACCCTTCAGCTCTAATACCAGTTGTTGGAAACCTTGGATTACTCCATTCCCATGTCTTGGATCTCATAGAGTGCATACATCTATCCCAAGCATCTCTAAATCTAATGCAACAAAAAATAATGACTTCAAAACCATTTTAAAATAAAGATCTAGAGATTTGAAACTCATACCTGTGATCTGGATGTTCATAGATCAAAATATATCCATTGAAGAACATGCCTAAAAAATCTAGAAGTCTCATACACCCAAGATCTTCTGTCCCATGACTCGAACCACAATCTTGCCACTCTAAAGTATGGGTAAAAAGGAAGGAAACTTTGGCTCTCTTTCTCTCGAGGTAGAAGACAACTAACTGAAATTCATTAGGAAACCATAACCCATAAGAAGGTATTTATAGGGTTATCCATTGGGCTTAAGTGACTTGAGCCCATTAAGGCTTTGGTCACTTAATCTAGCCCAAAATTGGTCATAATTAATTAATTAATTAATTAATTAACCACATAGGGTAATCTATTTAATCAATTAGCCCAATCTTGAGACCTTGTTCATTATCCCTTATGCAATCTTGCATAATTACCAAAACACTCTTATGCTCAAGAATGAACCTAGAGCCAATACAATCCTTATAAATCACATCATCATGGTATATGAGCTTAGAGTAGAAACCACCGGGACCCATAGGAGTACTGGCTCCCTCATAATCTAATTTTAAAGTTGATTTAACATTCCACTAAAAAAAATCAACTACACTCCATTATCCTATGTAAATAACAACGAAACAAAACTCAAGTCCGTAATTTACTATCTATTACATGCAAACTCCTCATCAACTGGTGTTCGTAATTTAACTAAGTAGTGATATCACTTATCAAGATTACATCTCCAATCATTGAGTTATAGATCTCACTTATTATATGATCAATTGACATACCTTACCTCCAAGGAGCATATGTCAAATTTCACTAAAGGAATTACTATAGTCATAGATTTCATTATTGCATGTCTTCTGGATCACCCAATGGGACACACTATTTCAATCTCATGAGATATCATGGTGCCTTTATTGAATACTTGATGTCACCAACATCCATCAATAGTAATCCAATCCATAGGGATATATAACCACTTTAGGGTCTCACCCATAGATCAAAACCTCCTATTGATTTTGATACAAACTCAATATCCTCTAAGTTGAAAGTCCATGCAGTATAGTAACTTGGTGAATCATGACAATTGATAGTCTTGCATCATGATTTACTATAGGTCTTGTCTAGTATGCATCACATACACTAATGCACTTACCATAGGAAACTTATCCCGAGGTCAAGACAAGTTATCCTTCCAATTAGGAGGTAGGGCACTATAGTCTCTACTGGACTGCCTAAATCTATGAACTGACTATGGACAACTTATCTACTTACAAGGAACCTATAACTTGTATCTTTTATGCAACTCTTAATGCATCTAAGTCATGTACAATGTAAGAGATATGAGTTGAATGTTCAAATCAACGTCAATACACCAAAAACAATAGCAAAGAGATAGTTAAGTCTAACTTTATTATATCATATCTTACTTTTAAGGGCTCAATCCCAATAAATTCATTAACTATATGTATAAGTCATCTTGGGTTCTAAAAACATTTGACACTCGTATGATCCTACCTCCCATGATACTTAGATTTGTCACTCTACTATTTGGTTCTCCATTATGTCTTAACTAGGAGAAACATTATCATGAGATTTATACTGGATGTAATGGGACCTTATGCATTTGATGTTCGCAACATCCATTTTCGATCATTATTTCTTGTATTCTTCTAAAGGTGTGTTTAGAGTTTTAACATGAGGTTCTAATCCTCGAATGGTTGGCACTAATTGACAAGGCCTCCTAGTCTAAGAATGGTAGTCAAATTTTTTGTGAGCCTTGCCTATGGGCATTCAATCACTCTTTTATGGATCGACAATTTGAGCGCTCTGCTAATTTTTAACCTATTTAGCAATTTTTAATTTTTTTTTTTAAATGTATCTTATTACAAAGATAGCTATCGTTCAACCTTAAAACTCCTCATTTCAAAGCTTTCAAGATCATGTCTTGAAACTCTTTTTGGTAGAAAGGCATGATGGTGCATTAATTACAAGCCTTGTGTGAAACCAAGGTTTGGTTAATCTTGATTTTGATGATAACAAAATAATGTTTAGAACTAATGATTATATTTCAAGTGTGATTAGGCAAGATGATTTCCAAAGTGGCAATCACGAAGACAAATCAAGCCAAGGAGAAATCATGAAGAAAAAGACCACCTCAAAGAGAAGTGTTTTTCAAGACCCAAGCCTCATAAGATCTCTTTGTAAGGTTGTTGGTGCACTAGGATTTTCATGCATTACATTCTTTACTTATGCACCAAAATCATCCAAGAATTATTTTGTTTTAAATATTTTAAAAATTGGATGATTTCATGTTTTTAACTAAAACCTTGTGTTAAATGTTTTTCAAACTTGTTTTAAAAGGTTTTAAGTTGAAAAAGTTGGTTGTTGAGCTAAAAAAAGGCTCAACCGGTTGTGCTTGTTCGGTCGAGGACCGGTCGAGGGATGCCAAAAACTTTCTCTTTCTCCCAATGGCCTTCTCTTCCCGATCAAGGTGATTCTCTTCCTGATCGAGGTCCGATTGAAGCCCAACGGTCACCTGCCAAGCATTAAATGCTAACGGCTAGTCAACCGGTCGACCCCTAGCTCGATCGGTCGAACCCCCAAACGGCTAGTTTGGCTTTTCTCTTCTATAAAAAGGCTCCAATCTTCATTATTTAAAAAGATTAACCTTCCCAAACCTTTCTTGAATATATTTGAGCCTTGGAAGAGTGTTTTTTAGTGCACCATTGTTCTAAAACTTGCATATCCTTAGTGCACCTTTCAATCCTAGTATTCTTGTATCATTTGAGCTTAAAGTTTTTGTACTAGGATTTTGTGAGATCATTTATTTGTAAATCTTATAGAGGAAGTTTCTCAAGTGTGGGGTATCACTTGAAGGGTTGTTCAAGAGTGGGATATCTCTTGAGAAGTGTAACGGGTGCTTGGAGCCAAAAATCCAAGAGGGTGAATTGGAACCATAATCCATTTATATTACTTGAAGGCTTGGTTTGGAAGCCTTGAATTAGTGGAACCTCAAGCTTGGGATTGAAGTTAGAGGAGAGTGGATATAGGCCCGGTTGCGCCGAACCACTATAAAATCTTGTGTTTGCATTCTCTCTTCCCTACTCTTTTAATTTATATGCAATTGTCTTTATATTGTTTATTATATACTTGCATATAATTGTCTCTTACATTCACATAGTTTAAATTTGCAAAAAGAGACCATCACCTTATTCACCCCCCACCCCTCTAGGGTGATTACCATAGATTGGATTAGCCTAATTTTTCTAACACCTTGGAATGGCATTGAATTGATATACTAAGGATCATAAGATGTTACATTGAAAATATGGAAAAAAAAAAGCATAGTTACTAACTAATATGAGACCCTTGAGAGTAAGTGAATTTAAATTAGGTAAATTGTACACCTTTTTTTAGATTCAATATATTTGTTCTATAGTCATTTGACCAATGATTGTTTGCATCAATAAAGTTTCTAGCAGACTATATATATGGTTTTTCCTTTATATATATATATATATTCAATTAATTGATTTCTAAGAAAATTAGAATAAATTTTAAAAGTAGGATACATAAAACTTGGATTACTTATTCGCCTTCCACTCCTTTGCCCTACCTTTCACAAGTAAGGATGAAAATATCAGGATATATCGGTGATATATCGTTGATATATTGTGTATCGGAGAAGATGGATACGACATATAGGTAAGATATATCATCTGACAGATATATCAGTAACTATCGGCAATATATTGATAATTATAGATATATTGGTGATACAAGCAAAATATCGACCCTAAATGGGAAAAAAAATTGCTGAAATTTTAGAGATATATTGGATATATCAAAGATATATCGGTGAAAAATCGGTAAAAAAATTAAATTATTATAAATAAGTTAATTTTAATTATCTTATAATTTATTTTGTATACTAATTAAATATAAAACAAATATAAAATCATAAATAAAATTATCAATATTTTTAAATAAAAATATTTTGTGTCAAAATGTACCAATATTTTTAAATAAAAATCATAAATATATTTAAATAACATAATTAGTACACTTGCAATAATTTAGTTTTAAATTAATAATTTTATTTTATTTTGATATTCAAGTGTAATGATAGTATATTGAGAATAAATTAACTTAGTACATTCTAAATTAGTATAACATTGAATTTAAATTAGTACATTTTACAATTAATTAATATATTTTCAATAGAGATAAGTAAATTAACTTAACATAGTAATATATTTAAATCACATAATTAGTATATTTGTAATAATTTAACTTCATAATGAGTTTACATTTACAAAATTCACATTTCTTATCAGTCGACATTATATAATTAAATTTAATATCGCAAATCATATCATACATATATTAATTTCTTCAACAAAACAACTTTAAAATGTCTATTGTACTTCTAATTTCATTTTTAAGAGTTTTTTTTATTATATTTTCATAAGTTTTGATGAATTTTTGGTTTATCAATATTTGTGTCAAAATATCTGCTGATATATCTCCAATATATCCGTAAAATCCAACTACCGATATATGCATGATTACTAATATTTTCATCCTTATTCACAAGTAGTTTCATGAATTGAAAATAAATTTTCTAATATCATTTGACTAAACATTAAAATACAAATGTTTTTAATTTTATAAAAATATCAAAATGTTCACCATGCCTTTTTAAAAATAGATATATGTTAGATTCCTTAACTTACATGTGACTCATCTTTTAAGTCATTTTCTTTATTTATTTCTATGTTTTTGAAACTTATATAGTGAAATAAACTATCATATGAAAGTATCAAAACAGTAAATTGAAATTTACATCATTTACTTCCAATGAAGTGACCTATGTGCATCAAAGAAAAAGGAGAATTTAATTCTTGTTTATTATATATATAAAAAAAAAAATGTCATTAGTCTAAGATATACAACAATTACAAATATCTATATATGACAAATACATATGTCAACTCTAGTGACAAAGATGAAAATTTGACGATTACTCTTCAATTTACTCCCCTCTACTAACATTCCTCTTCAAGTCGATGTGAAAATATCAATAGAGCCAAACTTAGATAATATATCTTGAAATCTAGCTATAATTAATCTCTTTGTCAGTATGTCAACTAGTTATTGATTATTGTGAACAAAAAAAAGTACAAATTACATTAGCTTGCACATTTTCTTAAAAAAAGTGAAAATCCACTTCAATAAGCTTTGTTCGTTGATGAAATACTATATTGAAAGCCAAAAGGGATAAATAGGTGGTCTAGTAGAATAAGCTCAAATTATTTTTTTAAAATTCACAATTATTTTTTAGATTTGATTTATTTAATGATAACAATATTATGAAAAAATGATCAACCATACAATAAGACACAATGTATGTAGAAAACCACCTATATAATCTCAACATATGTCCTGCATGTGTGAAAATGAGTCTCGTCAACTTCAAAACAAAACTATTATATTGAAAGCAAATACATAGATTCACATGAACTTAAATGTTACCTTATCCCATGAGACTTACTTTGACAAACACCTACACTCCACCCTCATGTTATTGACACAACACCTCATGTTTCAAACCTCTTTAAGGGTTATTTGTTCAATTTGTACATTTTTATGAGGTATTTGTTCAATATGTCTTTCCAATGAATATAGGTTCATTAATTTTGGATTGATCAATCATTTTGTGGTCTCTTTGAAAATGTCAAGTTGTTCATTTGTTTTCCTCTTTCGGAGAATTAAATTTGTTGATCCAACAAGTCTACTACACTTCAAATGCACCTTGGATTCATTTACTATTATAATAATTGTTTGCCCTTATAGAACGTTATCTTTTGCTTCAAATATTTTACCACACTCCAGGCATGTATTTGTTGCTTTATTAGTTAAATGTTCCACAAGGACATTAGTTTATCATATTCACTTTTATAAAAAAAAAATTCTAAGAAATTTCCTATCATTCTTCTAGAATAAGTTTTCCTCTCCCTAACAATATTTCATACTACCCTTTATGTTATAAATAGACAATCACTAGATAAAAGAAACATTTGGTTCTTTAATGAATATTCATGTAGCATTGCAACAAGTTGATGTATCATTTTTCACCTTTGGGGACTAGGTTAAGCAAAATGTTGCTCATATGGAATTGTATGTCATTAGTGGCATAATATTAACTCTTCTAGTATCTTATCGGGTTTTTGTTACCTAATATAGCTACTATCAGTGTTATACAATTGATGAGACAAATCCTTGAAAACATATTTATTAAGCAATTGATATGTATAGGTAAAACATAGACCTGTATTAACATGTACTTTGTTAAATAAAATGACTCAGTATAACGAAGTAAATATTATAGGTGATAGTTTAAGAATAAACATTACCTATCAATTACTTAATTTTATTTTAAATAACATTTGGTAAAGATCAATGAAATACTTGATCATACCACTAGCACACATTAAGTATCATTGCATGTCACACCTTTAATACTATATATATATATATATTAATGATTTTTGGTAGGTTTATTATGCAAAGCGAATTTTTTAATCATTTCACTAATACTAGTGGTAGGGTGCAATCTTTTTCACAATAACCACAATAATATTAAAGTTATTTTTAATGAAAAATCATATTATGTCCAACTGATAAGAAATTGTAAAAACTTTAATAAATGAATTCTTTTTTATTTTTTTATTTTTTTCTGAGTTTTTAATTGATAAGGTATTGTAAATGTAAAGAAAATAAAGAGAAAATTTGAAAGAAGTTAAATAGAAACAAAATTTCAAAATTCATCCACAAAATTCCGTATGTATTTATAAGATTATCTAACATATTTTAGAAATAAACAAAATAATCAACAAAATCTAATAATCTTCAAAATAATCAACAAAATCTAACAATCTTTATGCGCAATAAATTCAAGGGTGGAGATTTGATGGCGAAATAATAATATTATTTTATAATTGGAGAAAATAAAATGAAAGAAATGTGCTTTGATTTCATCAACCCAAATTTACAAGCTCTATTAGCCTCCCATATGGCATCGTGAGAGGAAAAAAAACTTAAGTTCAAGTTTTTAATATATTATTATTATAATAAAAAAAAAATAAGTAATACAAATTGTCACTAATTAATAAAAAATAAAATGAATATATATATATATATATATATATATATATTTATATTTATATTTATTTTTTTTTAATTGAAAATTAGAATTATTTTTTTTCTCTCAAAAAGGAAAAATAGAAGGGGCAGGAATGAAATGAAATGAAAGAGAAGAACGCAAACGACAATACAAACAGAGAGAAAACCAAGAGAAGAGCTGGTAGAAACCCTAGCCTTGTATTCTCCGTCTCCCGCCTGAAACCCCAATCTTCTCTCCATGTTTGCATCTCTTTCTCTTCAAATCTAGAGTTTCTTCGTTTCGATCTTTGCTCTGATTCAATATCTTCAAAATCTACACCTTCCGATCCAAAAAAACCAATCGATTTCGAACATCGATCGAGCGAGATCTAGGGTTTCTCTGTCTCGCATCCGAGATATGTTTGATGAAAAGGTTTGAGAATCTTGTGTTTTTCGTGAACTTCTGAGGTGATAAACGAGGACATGTATAGAGAACGAGGCGGTGGATCGTCGAAATCGGAGATCGTGGGGGGTCCGCTCGATCGAAAGCGGATCAACGATGCGCTAGACAAGCACCTAGAGAAGTCGTCCCCTTCGACATCCAAGGGCCTGAGCAACAAGGACAAAGAGAGGTTGTCGGTGCCGTCGACATCAGCCGGAAAATCGCAGCTCGACCACCGCGACACTCGCGCCGCGTCTCTCCCTAAGAACAAGTGCTCTGATGGTCAGTGCTTTTTTTTTTTTCTTTTTTTTTTCCAACCATTTTGTTATTTGAGTGCGATAAAGGTTGGTTTTTATGGTGAATTGTGGATGTTATGTTTGGTTTTGGGTGATTTTGTGGTGTGCCCCGTTGTAGAGGAGTTAATTTGTGATATGGGATCTGGGTCTATTTGTTTTTTGCGGCCTTCTGCTTTTTTCTTTTGTATCCGAACCCAGAAAGGGTAAAAGGGAAAAGGAGAAGGAAAAAAGAAAGCTTGTATTTGTTTGATTGTGCTTATTTTCTCAATGTTAACTTTTACATGGACAGCTGGAATTGTGTTCTTTGGCTTTGGTGGAAGATTAGGTACACCATATGGAGATGTGTAGGGTATTGGCGAGCAACTGGGGGAAAAGGGCTAGCTAAGACAGAAAAAGGATTTTTGGATATGCTAGTTTAAGAATTGGACAGATATTTTTGGCTTTGCTAATGGAAGATAGAACTGTGGAGAGAAGATCTTTTTCTAGACATCGCCATTCACTTGGATACCCACCAATCAAGTGTATCTTATTTTTCTTTCCTTCTTTGCTTTGGTTTTGCTCTGTGTGTTCCATGTACATTTTCTAGGACCATAGGCTGCAACATGGATTTGGGTTTCTGTACAATCACTTATAAAAAGCATATCTCATATTCAATGATGGATATTTTTACCATGGGAAGTGGTTGCTTAAGAAGTGTGCACTTGGGATTGGGTTGTGTCATTTGTATTCATGAGTAATGTTATTGGGACATGTAAGTGTAGTTATCTGATAAATGGACACTCTACAAATGGTTTACAATATCATGATGCTGATTTTTTCAAGTTGTTGTTGATGGTAGCAGCCAGACAATTGCAAGGACTGCGTTGAGTACATGGTGAAGGCATATAACTTGGATGAGCTATAGAAATAGGTTCTGTGTAGCAATAGTTTTGCCCTATTTATATTTTTGTATAAGTATTTTGAGGGCAATCTAAAAATTGAGGACCTTGACTTGTGTAAAATGGCAGTATGCATACTATTTTATGAGATCGTCCAATTTTTGTCATTATGTAAGCACAAAAATACATGCACCTCAGGTATCTCCCTTGCTTATGTTTTTGCGAGCAACAGGCTAGAGTACTATGCTGGTATTGTTTACCCTGTTCTATTTGGTTTGTGGATGGAAAGTCATCCTGTCTTTGTTTTTTCCCATTTACTTGTGATTGGTTTAACTCTGACTAGAATGATGTCTGGTTCTGTCCTGTTATGAAGTTGGACATGCTTGTTTGTTTTTCTCCTTGTTGAAACTATCAGTTACTAATCATAATTCATAGGATTGAAAATTATTTTTGGAAACTGAAATGCGTATCTTTGGAATGTATACATCTTTTGTGCTCGCATGCTAATGATGATAATATTTGCATTAACTGCAGAGGAATCTGAAACTGACAGTGAAGAGTCAGATGTCAGTGGTTCTGATGGAGATGACACATCTTGGATCTCATGGTTCTGCAATTTGAGAGGAAATGAATTTTTCTGTGAAGTTGATGATGAATATATCCAAGATGATTTTAATCTTTGCGGGTTAAGCAGTCAAGTTCCATATTACGATTATGCTCTTGACCTAATTTTGGACGTTGAGTCCTCTCATGGTAAGCATCGTTTCTATGTTTAGCTTTAATCACTTTGAACTGATGTCTTTGGGTTATAGCTCTAAGATTATATGAATACCGTCTTGTCAATTTTCTTTTGATTTTGTATAATTGAACTTAAGTTTACCTTTATATTAAAGCATGCAATTTGGTAGTACTATTTGAACACAGAGTAGCAATTTTCTTCTATGCATTGTTGTTAAAAACTTATGATAAATGATATGCTACAATGATACAATACATTTTTTTTTTTAATGGAAATTGATATGTATGGTAATCTGTAGCTTAAGATGCATATCTTACGATACATATACGATATGTGATACTATGATATAACGATGCATACAACTTTAATTATTTTTCATAATTTTTTAGAAAATCAAATTCAATTATTATATTAATCGTTTAAAATGTACAAAAAAATGTTTGAAATTGATCATAAGAGAAAGGAAGGGTCAATAATCCTACATAAAACGCGACACTCTTGCTGTCAAAGGCCATAGTAGAAGTTATTAAATTTATTCTTACAATGAATATTGGATATTTTTCCTTTGAATGGTTTGAATATTAACATTGAAAATAATTATACACGTGTCTGTGTGTGTATGTGTTGGACAACCAATTTTCCTTAACTCTTAAGCTTTTAGGATTTGGACCTACACTGTATATTGTCACTCCAATGTCCTTCCTCACATGTGCTTCCTTTGGGCTTATATGCGGGCTTAGTAAATTGAGGAAATAAAGTGGCCTTTTTTTTTTTGGCTTAATAGATTGCAGAAATATGAATACATGGCCTCCTACCAAACAAGGCTCTAATACAATGTTAAACAACTGATTTTGCTAAAAGCTTAAGTTTGTACATATGACTAATTAAAATTTGGAACTAAAAATCAAATAAAAAGATTTTAAAGTTTATTTTTGTGGATTTTGTTATGAATCTATTTATTAAATTCATATTTTCTTTAATTGAACTTTTTAAAACTCTAGTACTTAATGATTTCATATGGTATGATGTAGTTTAATTCTTTAAATCCTGTTATATTTTATAAAATTGGTTATATATTACTCGATACTTCATGCATCCAATATATATTTACATGTTCGCATATTTTTCTATTTATTTTTTACTGTATAAAAAAATTATAATACATGATATACAAAAAGGAAAAAAGCAAAATGATGCATGATATGTTTTACCACTTAATAACTAAACTTCACCATGAAATTAGTGATTTTAAGATACAATTACAAAGGTCTGGTTCTAAGCATGGGAAGTTAATTTCACAGCAATTTTCCATAATCCACTAAGAAATGTACTGCCCAAGAAGAGTTGCTGCCCTAAATATTTTTATTGTTATTTTTATTTAATATCCTTGCAAACTTCGAACAAACACATTCTTTAAGAAATCACTCAAGTGATGATGTGAGTAGAACATTTTGAGGAGACTAATGAGTGGTATCTAACAAGATTCCTGGATTATAGATAATAAAGCACCAAACTACTTAAAAATATTATTGACATCTGATTACTCAGGAGGAACTGTTTAAGGACTTCCGCAATTTGTTTACTTTAATGTATGTTTCTTACTGGCCTATTTAGCATGTCTGAACCTTTCATGCATCAATCAAGATGAAAATCCGTTGAATATTAAACTGGGCTTGCTAATTGCATTTTTCTTGATTGTATATGTTAGTTTATGCCTCATATGAAGAAATAAGTCCAATCCGTAGTAAAGAAACATATGGAATCATTCCGAAGTTGGTCACTACAGAAGAAAGCCAAAAACATGGGAATAGTCCTCTCAGTCCTAAAATCTGGCTCTCAAATCAACCTTGGAAGCATAGGTCATATCTTAGTACTAGCTTTGAAGTGTCTAGAAAGGAAAACCTCCTTCATAAGAGGGATAGATAGAGATCTCCTGACTGCATCTAGAATGCTCATGAATTAGGCATTGAAGGTTCATAGTTTAGGTCTTCAACAGCCAACATTTTAACCAAACAAGGGCATTCTTTTGGGGTGTCATACAGGTGCTTCTAAAAAATTTCCCGAGCTCAAGTAAGCTGTCATGCAAAAGAAAGACTAACTACATAAAGATGAAATCTAAAAAGTGGCCAAACACAATTTTTTTAACTCAACATTGTCAACCTCATACAGGCTAAAAGTTGTGAAGTTGATTCCAAATTTTAATCTCATCAATTTTCTAAAAGACAAGGAGATCAAACAAAAGAATAATTGTTCCTAATATTAATTTGTTTAAGGTAAGATGGTGACGTTTTGGGCCAGTAGTTTCCCAAAGAAACAACACCATGTGTACCATGGTGCTCTCCTTTTGACGCTTTTATTAATACTATATCCATTTATCTATCAAAAAAAAAAAGGACAAAAGTTTCCCAAAGAAACGATTATTGAGGTTTCTTTTTTAATCAGGAACTTTGATGTAGAACACTCCTAGGTGCTTGTCTACAATTGAATAAGGTGGACTAAGGCTTCATTGATTTTGTATTCAAGGCAGGGAACAAGGAATAAAGGTTATGGGATTGGGAAAAATATAAGAAGTGAGAAAATAAAGAAAATGTATAAAAGAGGAAAATTTTAGAATCTCACTAAGACATTGAAGCATTAAAAGACAGAAGATTATAAAGGAAAGTAAAAGGCCTATGCCATTTTAACTCTTCCTCCAAGCCATGATCAAACTTTACACTAAAAGAATTATCAACTAGCAAAAGATCAATAGACCAAGCAAAAAAAGATTTGAGAAACGAATCCTTTGCCATGTGCTCTAATTACTCCACAATAGAGTTTCTATTGTTACATTCTTTTTAAACACACCAAAACATGGAAAGGAGGTCATTGTTAACACCTTCCTTTGGATGTACCCTATGATAAACCCTATGATAAACCTTTTACTTTGCAGGAACACTTAAGAAAAATTCAAACAAGGAACATAGTGGATATCAGAACATGTGCGACTTTTCATAATGGATGGGGGTATAATTAAACATTGTCTCCCCTTGCACAAGCAGCATAGGTTAAATAAGAAGCAATCTACACTTACGAGTCGATTGGTTGTCCTAAACCTCCTTAGTTGGCAGGAAATAGATAGGAAATCTCCAAAGGAAGGAAATTATGGAAGGATTTGACAGGGAAAGAAACCCATTATTTTTACACCTTTTTGGCAAACTATCCTTACTGCCCCATAAACAACCATTTTTTAAATGTATTGAAGAATCAAACTAGCCATCTCCAATTCCCATTCATGAAAACTCCTATAGAAACAAGTATTCCAATGGCCCTAATCCACCCTCCAACTCATATGATCACTATTCTAAGAGTTCTGTTAGAAGATATGATAAAGTAGGGAAACAATTTCGGCCCCTGCACAAATATTTGTTTTAGACAATAAATGAACTCAATGTCTTCAAATGGCTTCCCCAAACCTGCTCAGAAACCTCCCTCACCTCCCTGGAACACCAATTTCCATTCACGTGCTGAAAATTACCAGTTTCCATCTGCTCACCTGCATACACCCACTGGCACTTACTCAGTAATCCAGTACCAAGGATAGAAATAATTCTGATTTTGAATCCACTCTTGCTCTTACTTGGAGAAATGGTTGCACACTTAATTAAGTGCTATTTCTGACCCACTAGAGGTCACATTTAATCTTCCTCGGGTGAATCTTCAATACCATAAGAATCACAAGGAAATGAAGTAAATTGGTAAACTGGAGAGGATACTTTTAATAATTGTGATTCTCCCTTTTTGGCCAGTATTGCCTCCTGTAGGCAAGCTCCTTCTTATTGAGGCATAGAATCCATGCTGAATGATATCTTATGGACCACCCAAATGGAGGCCTAAATAAGCTGTGGCTTACTGGTCACCCATGCAACAACATGAGCTCATTCTTGTCAGCAACATCCCCTTCCAGTATGAGTTTACTCTTCCCTAGATTTTACTATAAGGCAAGACACCTCATTGAAATGAAGAACCTGCCTCAATAATTCAACTAATCTCTCTAGCTTGCAAAAGGAGGAAAGATGGATTATTGTGGTGACAAATAATCATTGGATTTTTTCATAATGCCATCCTCCAAATGTGGCTTAAACTTGAGATGTAGGGTTTTGATGAAAGGTGGGGTAGGTGGTTGTGTGCAGATTGAATAAGGTGGGAGCATATCTGGTTATTCAACTATTTGCCCTACCCTTGCCAAAAGAAGAAAGATTGATTGTTGTTTTCATAATGCCATCCTCCAGGTTTGGCTTGAACTTGGGATCTGGGGTCTTCATGGAAGGTGGTCTTATAGAATTCCTAGTAGAGATGTTTAGTTTGAGACACATTCTCTCACTCTCTCTCTATCTCTCTCTCTCTCTCTCCATATGTGTGAGTTTGCATATCTGGTTCACACATTTCCTATATAAAAAAATTTGATACTCCCTCTCTGTCTGTGTGTACAATTCCTATATAAAAAAATGTATAGCTTGTTGATATCGCCAGATTGGGTTTCATCAGTTGTGCATTCCTTAGAACCTTAGATGTTGATTCTTGACTACATTTGCACCATCAAATACCTTCTGACTGTTCATGTAAATCTCGACTTTCTGTGCTTTTAGGTGATATGTTCACTGAAGAGCAGAATGAATTGGTTGAATCTGCTGCAGAGATGCTGTATGGTCTTATTCATGTCCGGTACATTCTTACCAGCAAGGGAATGTCTGCAATGGTAGGATTTTGTGACAAATTGTTTATATTGTTACTTATTGATTTTTTTGCTATATGTTTTATTCATTTGACTAACAAGAAAATCTCTGCAACAGTAGGATTTTGCAAGAAATTCTCTTTGGTCATTCTTTTTGGTGGTTGTCTTTTTCATATTGTCTTGGTCAATTTTTTGTGCTGGAAACCTCTGCAGTTAGAGAAGTACAAGAGCTATGACTTTGGGAGATGCCCAAGAGTTTACTGCTGTGGACAGCCCTGTCTTCCAGTTGGTCAATCAGACATTCCTCGTTCAAGTACTGTAAAGATTTACTGTCCCAAATGTGAAGATATATATTACCCTCGATCCAAGTACCAAGGCAGTATCCTTCTATTACACAAATATTTATCCACTTTTATTTCATTCATCTAGTTAAACACTGCATTCTCATTGTTCAGTTTTTCTACTTACTATTCTTATTGAGATTGTAGGGAGGAATTTTTGTTCCTGATGATACTGCAACATTGTCTGATGTTTCCATTATTTATAGGACTTTCTAAATGACAGATCATGAACAAATAGGTACTAAAAAGCATGCACCCAGGCATTGATAAATTCCTGGTCCCTGGTACTTGTGAAGTATACAAGATCCATGACACCTGTATAAGATGGGGGTAAACCAAGAAAGATACTGGATGACAGAACCTTAGAGCTTAACCATGGTCCCAGGCATCGATAAATTCCAAGATCTTGATTTTGCGTTATGATCTATTGTCCAAACATAAAGGTGTTACAATGACATTTCCTGGAGCATTCCACAGCATTCAAATTTTTTTCCTCTAAACTCTTTAACCAATACCTGAGCAACACTTGAAGGGATTTCTCTCCATGCCACCTCCTCAAACTCTACATGCCAATTACATGTCATCTTGGCTCATTGTTTTTAGAACTATCCAAGACTCTTAATATAAACTCAAAAATATTGATCGCAAGTGGAGCCATCGGAGAATGGAAGCAACAAATGATTAGCAATATCCCCATCCCTTCTGCACATGCAGCACCAATTTGGAGTAATCTTTCTTCTCCTCACCACCAATCAATAGTTAAAATTTTTGTCATTGATGTCCACACATTGATGCTACCTACACATGACCATAGAATCGCAAACACCTTAGGCTTTGGCCATCCATTCTGCATTATTTATGTTAGCATGCATGAAATGCTGGACACATGTGCCCTTTTGAATCTCAGTTTACTGTTTTTAAACTTTGCCTAGACATAGCGTATGTGTTTATAGTTTTTTCTTCAGCTTGTTATGTTAGTCTTTATGCTGTTCCTCAATTATTGATCATGTCCTTATATATTGAAATCAAATAGCAGCTTAACATAGGAAACTTTTGACTTCAAACCCTGGCTATTTACCAATAGCCAGGGGCCCATGCTCATCTTCTACTGTGTGATATTGGTTCTAAATTTGCTTTCTTTGTGGTGTTTTGATTCAATATTTCCCTAACGTTACCAAGATATTGATGGAGCTTACTTTGGAACCACATTTCCTCATCTATTTCTGATGACATATGGTCACCTGAAGCCACAGAAGGCAGCGCAGAGCTACGTCCCAAGAGTATTTGGCTTCAAGATCCACAAGCCATGATGCCGGAGCTGTACGATGCATTCTGTGTTGAGATCTCCCATTCCCTATCCATCAGTGGTGGTCCCCTTCTTCCGTCTGCTGAAATACAAGTGGTTCTAACTCTCCTGGTAAAGGTGCAGTAGTTTCAAAAGTGTTACAAAATTAATTCATCAGTGAAAATGTCTAAAATGCAAGGTGGTGTATCTGTTGAGCATATGCAGCTTTCAAATTTATTCATGAATTTAACAGAGCCTTTGTAAACTTATTTTCTTATCTCTTATTTCCCTTTTTTTCTTTTTCTTCTTTTTGGTGGGTTAACATTTGTTTGTAGTGCTTTGCACTGTAGTTCTTGATTTTGCCTCCTCTTTCTTTTATCATTGAGAGCACATGACGATATTAAGTCATCACTTGAAGACAGCTCCATAAATTCCAACAGGGTACCCATGTCTGTTAGATTCAAATTTCTTTGATGCCAGTATTTGCAGTGTAGAGACATATATATACATGTAGAGGATGATTTGGCTACTTGTGTTGTTTGCTTCATTGAGTTATGCCTACCTGTATCCTAATAGTGATTTCCGACAAGTCAATTACTAATCTGTTTATTTAATAGTCAGCAAAATCTAGCTCCTGCCAAAACCATTGTCATCAGCTGAGAAAATGGATGTTTTGTTTGATATAAAAATGTAGAAGATCACATTCCATGCCCATTCTCTGTTGTAAAGAATTCTGACATTATTGTAAGGATTGCTATGCGATGTTAAACATAATTGTTTGGATTTTTTTATGGTACCAAGAAGTGGCTTGTTTTTTATGATACTCAAAAGTAGCTCTTTCATAGCCCTTTCTCTCTTTTTCTTTTTTCTTTTTTAGGTTATATTTTTTCATACTTGATCTCATTTTGATTCCATTTGTTTATATTCAAGCCCTAGCTCTTTGTAAGGGTTTTTTTTAGCTGTAATTTAAAGTTTAGCATCAATGGATCAGCATGAAAATAATGCCTGATAAAATGCTGTAGGCTGAGTGTCCTACACAACAGATTAGATGTAGCAGCTGAACATGCATGGTGGTTTTTTACTATGAAAAGTTCATTTTAGAAATTTTATGGTAAATTAGGTTTTTGGGATTTGGATGTTGATTTAGTTATCGGATTATGGTGCGATTATTATCAATTTAAAGTTGAATCATATTCTCAATTGTACCAATTTGTTTACTTTCATATCAATTTCATTCATAATTTTGCTTATAACAAATATAATCTAATATCACTGAATCTACTGGAAAGGGGTTAACAAGAGAATTATTATCACGAATGTAATTGGCAATTAAAGTTGGGAGGAAAAGAAACCAAAAAAAAAAAAAAAAAAAAGAGAGAGAATTTTACTGTTATAAGAGAAAAATTCTCACACTTGAGTGTTTGGTTACCAAGAAAATGAAGAATAGAAGAAAATTGAAAAATGAGGAAAACTTGATTGTCACAACAATATTCATATTGCAAGAGGGTTCAACCCCTGTTCGTAGTGATAAAGTCTAAAAATGTCTCAAGAGCTCATAAAAGAAAATTTCCAAAATCAAACCCCAAGAGGGGAAAAAGGGTTAACAATAATCCGAAAGAAAATTTCCAAAATCAAACCCTAAGAGGGGAAAAAAGGTTAACAATAATCCGAAAGAGAAGGAAAAAGGTTCATCCAAGAGTAAATAAGTTGGAAGGCTTCAACAATGGTGGAATATGACATATGGTTGTAGATTGTCCTAGTCCTAAAAAATTACAGATGCAAATTTTATAAATTTTGTTGTTTTTTGTCATTTATAATTTTTGATCCTATAAATGAATACATTTTAATAATGAGTCTGAATGCAAGTTTGATACTACTCATGATGCCTATAAAGCTCCTTTTGAAGAAAGCCCTAAAATTAAGATTGAAGGCGTAAAAGTGAATGATAGGGTACATTAGTAAGGCTGAAACTCCCACTAGTGGGAAAATAACCTCCGTAAAGGCTAGGGGGTGTTCCTTCTATGGAATCATCCTCTAACATCACTCCTATTGCACTACATGACCAAAATGCTACAATAGACTCCTTAATAGGTTTTAATCTCATGTAAATGGATTAGTGAATGAGTTCAACTTCGTTAGGAACCATATCCTAGATACTAGGAAAGGTAAGGGGTACCACACTAGGTGTAGGAATAGGAAGAGTCTAGTAGTCACACCTTCCAATGTTGGGCAAATTTGGGCTGATAAAGATGATTGCATTTCAAAGTAAAGGTTTAGTCATTTCAAATGTTACTCCTTTAGATTCTCATAAGATTTCATCTCCTAATAAATATTCATCTCCTAGGAAGTCTGTAAGAGCTTCCTCTTTTCAATAGAACATTTTGTTCCATACCATAGGGTCTAACCTTAGTGTCTTATTCTCATCCCTAATTTTATGTCAATTTTCTAATTGCATAGGGTTTGTATGTTCTCTTCTTAAGAATTCATTGTTTGTGTGTTATTTCTCTTCTTTGAGTCTTGGTCATGAATTTAGGGGAGTTTAACCTTTGGAATATTTTTGTCCTTTAGATTTCATTAGGTTTGATTCCTTAGGAAATATTTAGGTACTTGTCCCATTGATCAATGTCTTTTCATTGGACCTATAATCATTTATTTAGGGGGAGTCATACTTCTTAGGATCCTAGGCTTACCAAACTCCATGTTTATTGCTTGATTTATGTTTGTTGGATACTTGATTTATCATTGTTTTCCCAAATATTTTAAGCATCTTATGCATTTGATATTCATTGAGGTGTTTCTTCTTCTTTCTATCATCCTTAGAAGCACTTTAATTTCATTTGAGAATTTGATTAATCAAGAAAATAGAGAATTGGATATGATTGATCTATAAAATCTATTGTTGTTTCTAACTAAAAGGAAGTCTTCTCAAGATCGGACTTTTGTGTGTAGTTTCAAATTCAAGGAATTCATGAACGTCATTCTTATTTTGAATTGATTTGTAATATCATGTTTGATATAGTTCATAAATTGAAATTCATGAAGTGAAAATGGCTACCTTGGTCAAATCTATATTTCATAATTTTAAACCAAGAGTAAAAGTCATCACTTGCAAAATTGGGAAAACCCCTTAGTAGAAAGGCTAGCCAGTACATGAAAGATTATTTTCTATATTTATGGGATAAAGACTCTACTTTAAAGTGAATTCATCTAAGAATAAAAAAATTAATTCATGAGGGATAATTGAAGTTATGCTTTAGAGATCAACATCTTGCCATGTTAAACAAAAGAATGATAGAAGTAACTCAAATTGAATGAGTGTTAGATTAATTTAAAATTAGGCATGATCTAATAAATAAAGTGGATATGTAATATCAATCACCTTAATCAAACTGTAAGTCAATGACCTTGATATTAGTTGCTTTTGGTTAATACTGTTCTTATTATAATTCACTCTTGAAAAGTTTGAGAGTCTGATGTTTCAATAGTTTACTTCTCTGAATAGTTTTATTTTATTGTAAATTTTTTTATTTGGTTGTAAACTCCATATAGGAGCACAGGAATTTTGTTTTTATTGTTTTAAAAAAATTCTTGTTTTTTATCTATCTATGGTGATCTAAGAGAAAAGGAAGATTCTTGAAGTTTTTTTCTTGAAATCCTATGGAGATTTAAGAAAAAAAAGAAAGATTTTTGGAAGTTCTTGTTTTTGTGATTCATGGCAGCATAATGACATTAACTTTGACTTGAAATCAAGGCTGCCTCCCATGAGTTTCTTGAGGCAACCCACGTATGGTTTGCTTAGGAAATCAGGAATCAAACACTTGAAATGGTTTGTAAATCAGAGTTAAAACGAGGAAGATATGGCGATTGAAGTAGAGTTGGGTAAAAAGCATGTTGTTTTGGGGATTAAGTTTGGGTTAAATTGTTTTTGGTTATTGGGACTCAATTTTAAGCCTTTTTTAGGCTTATTTTTTTGGCAGCACTTAAGCTTTTTAATGTGTTTCAATTTTTACTAACCCTGATCTTTGGTCATAGGGTTATTTTGATAATTTAGATTTTATTCAAATTTTAATGACCAAATATGCAACAGAATCCTCAAAGGCCATGAGTAAATTTTTATTTAATTGTTTCCTATTTTATGCTATCTTTATTAATTGTATATATGGTCTTAAAATATTTTGGTATTATTAATTGGAAATAAATTTTCATGATTTTTTAAATTTGAAAACTTATTTAAATTGGAATGTGCATGGTTAAGAAATTGTTTTTAAGAAAAGATAAGTTGGAAAAGAATTAAGAGTTTTCTTTCCCTTTTAAAATTAATTTTTAAATATTATAATTTTATTTAAAAATTTCTCAAATTTTTAAGATCTCTAAGAGTAAAGAATTTTTCCTTTTTGGAAGAGTTCTTATTTTTCTAAATCTTTATTATATATATCATGCATGAGATTTTAATTTAAAGAAAATAACTATATTTTGAAAATTCATAATAAATAATTTATAATTAAGAAGGTTACCAAAATAAATGTTAAAATTTAAAGAAAAGTGTTTTGATATTCTTATTAAATTTTCATGATTTTGTCAAGATTGTTTATTTAAACTGGTTGTTGCTAATAAGAATGGTATTCTTTTTTAACTATCCACTAGGTGGTTCTAGAGGCTCCCCTCCAAGAAACTGTTCAATCTGGTTCTAGATGGTTCAAAAATAAAGAATAAGAAAACAATTTTTTTGGCACAAGAATCAACATTTAAAAAGTAAATAATGAATTTGGAAAATCTTACGATAAAGAATTTATAAAAAGAAATGTTGCCAAATTATTTTCAAAGCTTTAGTAATTTAATAAAGATATAAAATATTTTAAAAATACTTTCCAAAATGAATTAAATTAAAATAAATATTTTTGAAATTTTTTTCATAGAAAATACTTTATTCATCAAGGAATTACTAAAAGGTTGTGATTTTGGTAATATTTAATAGAATAAATTATTATAAAGTTTTCATGAGAATATTTATTAAATTGGAAAGGTGTAGGGATAAGGAAAATAAATTTGGGAGTAATTTTGAATATGAGAAGCAAAAGTTTCTTATTACACTAGAGTTTTCAATTTAGAAAATAAATATTTTGGAAATTTTCATTAGAGATAATTTATCATTAAAAAGTTCTTACAAAAAAACTTAGTAATTAGATGGAAATAAATTTCTTTAAAAACATTTCAAAGATAAAATACTTATTAATTATAATTATGTAGAGAAGGAAAATTTTATGAAAATATATTTTAAAATTTTGAGAGTATATATTTTATCAAAATTTTTTTAAAATGCTCTCATGGAAATTTTAAAAATTTCATGTTGACAATTATACTAAGTTTTCAATTAAAAAATAAATATTTTTGAAAATTCTCAAAGTAGATAATTTATTCATCGGGGTAATTACTAATGATTTAAAATGCTATTATTTATTTCAAAAGATTAAGTAGGAGAGGGTTTTAGGCAAACCCACGGCCTCCACTGTCGAGCCCAACTTTATTTTTTGGTTCATCACCTCCCCCATAGTGGGTTGAGGCTTAGGAATCAAGAGATATGAACTTTCCACATAGACGAGATTAAATATGTCTGTAGTGGAAGTGACCACCCCTACGGTGGGGTTCTTTACTTTGTGATACTGATAGTTCAAGGACAATGGTTATATATTTGGCACTGGATATGAAGTGGTAGAATCACCCATGTGGTCCCACTTGCATAGTCCATGTGCCAAACTTAAAAAACATGTTAATCTTGTCGTTCAATACCTTTCATGGTTAAGGCAAGGAGATCAATCTAAGAGGGTCTCTAACTAGCAATAAGGTCCCCACATAAGCTTGATTCTTATGATTCTAGGATATCTAACAAAAAAACATGTGGTTTGAAAGCAATACATTTTAAAAAAACTAATTACTAATTGCCTTGAATGATCAATTATGTTATATGCATGGTCATTTTTGAAGAGAATTGAAATAGCATAGGATCACATATTAACATTTAAGCATGCATTTAATAGCAAAAAATGAACCGATTACCTTGGTTTATGCCATGGGAAGCCATTTCTTCCTCCTCTGATATCTAATAAGCTGCTCTAGGTGCGTGATGGTATGAGAATTAAGGATCAATGAGCCCTTCCCTTGCCTCCCGAAAATTCAGTCCAAGTGCAAGTGTGTGTGCGTGCAGTGCTCTCCAAGAGAAGAAAAGAGAGTTGTCTCCAAATGCACACTTATCTCAATATATATATGTAAATAAATTCATATATATATTACACATTACACACTTTATTTGGACCACTTGACTTAATGGGCCAGTCAAGTGAATTAGGGTGAGCCCATAAAAAATCAAGCAACAATATGTGTCCAGTCCCATTATGGACCACAATGCAAAAATTAAATTAACACTGATTTATAATATTATCAAATTGATTATGTAAGTCCAGACATAAAAATTCTAACAATTTTTTGTTACAAATATCATATCAGTTATATTTACTAATCACTCTCTTTCTCACAATGAACCTAGCCCAACTAATCACTTGGATTGAATTATTATTTAGGATATAGTAACTAATTGCATAGAAGCTAGTTTAAGTAGAACTAGCTATTCCTTATGAACTAACCTAGTAGAAAGAAAGACTGATATATCAAAGATAGTATTAGATGGATTAGAAAACTAAGCATTTAATACATAGATCTTTGGATAATGTGTTAGAATACAAACACATGTATATGACCAGGGACTTTCATATTCTCTTTCTAATATGCAAAGGTTATTTAGTGATAAGGTCGGATAGACAAGCTTTTCTTAAGACTGCTATTAACACCAAAGTCCATAGAATCTTAGAGACCTTACTAGTTTCCTTTGAGATGGCTAGGGGAATTCTCAAAGAACATAAGGTTGTTCATATGAGAGTCAAGGCTTCTCTAGGTTCTTCTACCAAGAAGAAGAAGAACAATACCAAATAAAGAAAGTTCAGGAAAATGAATAAGAGAGCAAACTTAGGGACAAGTGATTCCTTTGTGATCTTTTAGGACACTATAAAAGGAATGTCCAATATACCTAAAGGAAAAAAAAAAAAGAAAAAGGAAAGTATAAATCATTTTCTCGTTGTTGAATATTTAGAGATGAATTTCACCATTTTTGGTGGATAGATTCTAGGCCCACTATTTATAAGTCTTTATAGAGTATTTAACAAGTGAGAAGGTTAAATGATGGGATTATACTTAGCTTCAATTGTGAGGTAATATCTTATTCTTTTATATGCAATCCATTATCACTTTGCCAAGTAATGAGAATAGTCAGATCACAGGATTGAACCTAACACTAATCAACTATTTGGTATCTAAATCTAGGTCATATTAATCTAAATAAAATCAAAAGATTGTCATGTTTAGACTCCTTTCTAGAAGATTTTCCAGTTTATGAATCCTACATAGATGGTAAAATGACTAGAAGGATTAAAGCCAAGGAATATTTAGTGTTGTTGCATACTGAAGTGTATAAACCTTCTTGTATTTATTCATGGAAAATGTATTTCATCATTTTACTAATAAATATTTTAGGTTTGAATATGTATATAGAAAATTTGATGTCTTGGATACATTCATTGAATTTAAGACGGGATCGGATAATGTATTGGGTAAACATATTAGGTACTTCAATTGAATGGAAGCAGTGTGTCTAGTAAGTTTGATTCATTCCATAGGGAGCATGAGATTATATCCCACTTATGTGCCTAGAGATTCTATTGCAAAATAAAGAAGTGGAAAGAAGATATCAAAGTTTAATAGACACATTGAGATCAATAATTGATTTCTCATTACTTTTCATATTATTTTGAAGATATCTCTTAGAAACTGTGTAATACATCTTTTTCTTAAGAGGTCTATTGGTTTATAGGATATTTAAGAGGATTTATGAGTTATTGCCTTTATAGTTTGAATCATTAGAAGATATTTGTTGGTACAAATGCCAAATTTCTAATAAAAACTATATGATAAGGAATAAGACAAAGAATGATATAGATTGGAGCATACATTAGAAGATAGTCCCACTTTTTCAAAATTTACTATGGATCTAAAGAGTTAGAGACATACCATTCCTCTAATTTATAGTACACTAGTACTTCATCATAATGGGAGGTTTATATCTCATGGTTGATGAAGTATTGAACAATTTTTGTGTTCATTCTTGGCAAAGAGCTATGAAAGGATAGTTAAAATCTTTGTATTATAACATGGTTTGTGTTCCTATAGAAACACCTGAAGAGATAAAACTCATAGGTGTAAGTTGGTCCATAAGATGAACAAAGGAATATATGGAAAACTTGAGTTTTGGCTAGTTTGTAGCTAAAGGTTATAGTTTGAAACTTTGTTTCAACTATAGAAAATCTTTTCAACAATAGTCATACTACAATCCATCCAAGCATTCCTATTCATTGTTGCATCTAATTTATGAGATACAACAACTAGACATTTTCATAGCAAAGGGTCTTGTGTATACAAAAAAGCACAGAAAAGCATGGTAGTGCTCTTAGATCTTGTAGGTAGATGACAATCTACTCATTAAGAATGATGTAAGGATATTGCCATCAGTTAACATCTGGTTGCCTACTCAATTCTAAATGAAAAACTAGAATGAAAGCAATATATTTTTGGGTTTAAGGTCTTTTGGGACTATAAAAATAGGAAAATTGTGTTGTGTCTTCTACACCGAAAAACATTTGATTAAGTGCATGATGTGGGACTGCAAGAAGGGCTTTTTACCCTTAGGTTTGGAGTTGTTTCTCTCAGGATCATTGTCCTTGGACATCTAAGGAGAGAAATCGCATTAGGGTAATACCTTATGCCTTTGCAATGGGTAGCCTTATGTTTATGATGCTATATGTTAGACCATATATTTGCTTTGCTATAGGAATGGTAAGTAGATGTTAGGCTAATCCAAGATTAGAGTTTTAGGTGGATGTCCAGAATATACTCAAAAATCTTTAGAGAATGAGGGATTATATGTTTGTGAGTCTTTATATTGAGTTGGTATTCTTTAGGTATCGAGAATTTGACTTTCAGTCTGATAAGGACTCTCATAGGTCTACTTCTAGGTATGCGTACTTTCTAAGTGGTTTTTATTACTTTTGAAACAACAAAGGAAGTTGTTTAGCTTAAGGGTAGTTCCCTTGGTTGTATCATCGAAGATCCTATTTTTTATAATTGTAGGATGGTGGCATAGTCTAAAGAACCAAGGTACCATTGGAAGGAAAAACACATAGAGGGAAAGTACTTCTCACTTTGTGAGATAGTTAAAAGAGGTGATGTAACTATAGAGCAAATTTTTTCTGCGGTGCTTAGTCTACTTTTGAGGCTAGTGGAAGTTTGTTGGGATTGAGCCCCTAAAAGCAAAACATGATGTAACAAAGTCAAACTTGTTTATTTAATTTTTTGTTCTAATTTACCATTTTAGCCAATTTTATTACTAAACCTATTTTGAGGCTTAATTCATTTTTGTAATATTTCCCTTTGTTTTTGTAGATATATATCACAATTGGCTACATTACATGCTTCTTGCTATTAGATGCCAATTTTCGACATCAAAATTGCCACATTCTCCACTCCATGGGTTGCCACATGGATTCTCCAAGCTTCATCCTTCTCTTTTACCTTATTGAATTGGTTTGAAATAGCTCTATAAAAGGGGGGCAAGGCTGGTAGCTAAATGTATGAAATATGGAGTAGAATAGAGTAGGAAAGTAGAAGAGAATGTATGAATAAAGAGAAATAATATATTCTTCCTTCAGTGTAATTGTAATCTTGTGTTCATATTTTGTATTTTTAATTTCAATATTTAATTTTCAATTTTATCTATTTGTCATGAGTGTGGGATTCTTTGGTTTAAGATGGGAGTCAATTTGGGTTCCCATGTAATTCAGCAAAGCTAAGTTTGGGCAAGTTGAGACAATAATTAACACCTTCATTGTTGTCAACATGTGTCACTACTACTTGAAAATGTCCCTGACCAATTGGTAGTTAGTGAAGTGATGACCAAGGTGTAGGGCCTCCACAAGACTTGATCAATTTGGTTTCATAGGAATTAACCAAAAATAAGATAACTCTTCTAGTGGCACCAATCAAAGGCATGGGTCACAAACTTTACATTTACAAAGCTTGGCTTAATTTGGTTTTTGGTGTCTTAAGGAAGCAATAGGTAGAAAAAGTACAAACTCTATGGTGTAGCTCTTATCTAAGAGTTACAAGGGAAAATGCCTAAAAAAACCTTAGACATTTTCTCTACATTTGATTTCTCAATTTAGCTCCATCATCTTAAAAATTGAACATACAAAATACTAAAGAAAATTCCCTTACAAATCCTTGAACTAGTTTTGAGTTGCTTCCTTTGGGTTCAACTACCCAGATACTCAATCGATACTACAAATTTAAAGTCTCTGTGCTTGAGGAGTTGATGTCAATGAGAACATAATGTTGAGTCGCAAGTAAATACTAATACATTAACATAATGCAATAATTAGAAATGAGCATTGCTTAAAAATTGTCTCAAACAAAGGCCACATCATGACATAATCATTGGTTGATGTTGAGCTAAGACGAAATGTCAAGCTAGCTTCAAGCATTGTTCCATAGTCCAAGCATAATAAGTGTTTCATTAAGGAATATTGTTGGACTAAAAAAAAGGGATATAAATATACTTCATGATCAAAGATTAAGAATCTCTTAAAAATCTTATGCAACGATCAGATCATGATATAATAATTACTTATCACTTAGTTTTTTTCTTTTTCTTTTTTCTTTTTAAAACAAAGAGAAATTAAACATCATTTTTCACTTCTAGGCAACTCTCATTCTACCATTGGTTAAAAATCTTTCAAACTCTAAAACAATGGTTGCATAACGTAATCGTTAGAAAAGGCTTAAGACCTGGAGCTAACCTTGAGCAATCATAACCATCATCTAGCTAAACTCTAAGTAACTAGAATACTTTCCAACCAATCTCGAGCAACCATAACCACCTTCTCACAAACACTAACTTGATAAATATGCAAATTTTTCATATTTTAATTATTTATTTATTTATTCACAAAATATAAGATGGTGAGGGTAGCATTTCCTCTTAAATAATGATAATAATGATAAGGGCATAAGGATAGAAAAAGAGAATGGCAAATGGGTAATAAGAAAGAGATGAAAGGGTAAATAAAGAAAGAAAGGAGGAATACAAATCCCTAGTAGTGACGTGGGGCATAGGCCGGCCATGTCTGGGTTTCAAAATTGCTCTCTCCGCAGGAGCCATCAACTCTACGCATAGACCGCGTTATAAGAAGGAAAATTTCAAGACATCGCCAACAAAGTGTTTGACAGAGAAAGAAACGGCAAATCCACAACCAAACACACACAGAGGATTACCTCATAGCCCATAGCCTCATTCAAACTGGCGACAAAGTGGGAGAGAAATTCAAGTTTTCTTGCCTTTGTGTAATGCATCATAAGAAATCCGAAGTTCAGATCGGAAAAGAAAGCAGCGGCGTCTCTTCCGATTACAATCGCACCCCTTTTCACACCTCTTCTTCTGAATCCAATGCCCCTCATTTTCTCTCCTCCCAGGATGACCCCGTCACTCCCACCCCTTCCACCACGCCCATTCTCTCCACTCCCCACAAACGACCCCTCATGACCCACATCCCATCTCTCACCAAATCCCCAACCTTCGCCTCCGCTCTTCACAATTACCAAGCCTCCACAGCCCCACACTTCAATTCCCATTTCCCCGCAACCCCACAATTCAATTCCCATTTCTCTTCCCTCTTTTCCATCTCTCCCTCTCTGAAGACAATCGCTGTCCGCCTTTTCCACCGCCTTCGTCGTTTTCGGGTTCATTTTCGCTTTATTCTCCTCCTCACTCTGCCTTTTTTCTGGCTCCTGGTTTCCCACCCGACTCACTCGTATTTCCTTGACTTCTTCTCCGCGTTCTTCTTCTCCGCGGCGCTTCTCTTCTCGCTCAATCTCGCACTCCCTCGCCTGCCCTCGATACGTCTGTTCTTAGCCCGATCGTTTCCAGTTAAGCTCGTTTCGGGGTGTGCTATATCGAGGCCAGCTTTGCCGGTGTTTTGGTCAATTGGGTCCAGGCCGAAACCTGAAAAGAAGGCGAATTCAGGGTGTTGTGTTGAGGTTTACAATAATGGGGATGTGTATGAAGGGGAGTTACATAAGGGTAAGTGTTTAGGCAGTGGAGTTTATTACTATTACATGAGCGGGAGGTATGAGGGGGATTGGGTTGATGGCAAGTATGATGGGTATGGGGTGGAGACTTGGGCGAGGGGAAGCCGGTACCGCGGTCAGTATAGGCAGGGTCTCAGGAATGGGTTTGGAGTGTATAGATTTTATACTGGTGATGTTTATGCTGGGCAATGGTCGAATGGGCAAAGTCATGGGTGTGGAACCCATACTTGTGAAGACGGTAGTCGATATGTGGGGGAATTCAAGTGGGGTGTTAAGCACGGCCATGGCCACTATCATTTTAGGTAATTTTGTTGCAGAGGTGGTTTCATTGGGTTTCTTGGTTTAATATGACTTACTGGTTTATTGATATTTGATGCTTTTGGTTTTGAAATTTTATGCTTCTAAGTAAGCTTCATGCACAGGATTTGAGTTTTAGGTGTTAATTTTGGATTTTGTTATGTTTGGTGTTTGAGTATAGGCTTGAAGGCTGTTGGATTTTTGCTTGGTCCTTTTTTACTCTTGAATGTGAATGGTTTTATTCATGTTGTTGGACTCATCATGTGCTTGAATTTGCATATATTGAATTGGCTCTTCAGAATTTGTTGTTCTTTTCCTTATGCCATGGTTTGGAGGTTGTAATGAATGCTTATTGCAAGCAATTAAACATCTAGATGATGACTTTGTTTGGTTGGCTAGGTGCTAACCTTGGCGAGTAGGTAGTTTGCTCTAACCTTGTGCATGTCATATGTAATTTGTCTTGCATAATCATTGCTGAATTGGCCAACGATTCTGCACTTATGTTATGTATGGAGAAAACACTAATGAGAGCTTTTGAATAAGAAATTCTGTATCTAATAAATATTTTTGTGAAAAACATAGGTATTGGCAGGGTAGAAGACAAGAATTAGTTAGTTTTGACGTCAAGCAATATATGACACAAGTGCAGAATAAGGATGGTGCAGAGAGAAGGAAAACGACTAATCTGCGTGATATGCTCGGAGAGGTTATTGGTGCATCTTAGCAATAACGAACGCCGACAAAAAAATGAAACCGATGAGTCCATACAATATTGTGGAGAGGATATTCATACTCCTTATATTAAGAATTTAAGTGACAGGTGATAATGGGAGGGAGGGAAGGCGACTAATTCTCACGAATGAATGCTGCCAAAAAAAGGAAAACGACTAATTCTCAGAGTTTATGGGGACGGTGGACTTGATACTCTCTCCCTTGTATATCAAGACTTGGGAGATTCTTCCACTTATATTAAGCATTTAAGGTTTAGTCGCTTCCTAAAATGAGATCAACAAAATCACAGCATGATAAGAATTTAAGACACAGGGGAGGGAGGGAGGACACAAATGAATAGCACCTGAAAAGAGTGTCCCACATAAGTGCAATATAATGACTTCAAAGATTTTTCTACTTAATAAAAATTTAAAATTTGAATCTAAGATGTGGGAAATGTTTGTGGATATCTCCTTTACTAGTTATTTTCGTATAAGCAGACTGTTTGATAAGAATTGGATGGGATGCCATCTCCATATTATTTTTATGTGCTCCTACCCTATCGAGGATTATGTTTCTCTCAAGTAAATGGGTGTGACTCACTTTGTAAGTATCCTTTTGGCCTTCCATTGGCATTGTAGACCCTCCAATTTGCACCTTTTGTGTGTGTGAACAACCAAATTGTGTGATTCTAAAGTTTGATCCTTTTTTTAACTCAATCTATGAAACCAAGTTCATCTACCTTGGCTTCCTCGTACAAAATGGAACAACTGAATCTTCTTGATATAGACGCTGCAGTTTATTTACAACTATAGCAATTTGGTTGTCTGATGCAGTGAAAATATGTCTGTTGTGGGCCTTGTGGCATTAAATGCTTTCTCTCATGTTGCTTCTAAGAAAAATGCATTGTCATATGTAAATTCAATTCAACCTGCTTGGTTACTAACTTATCTATATATTATATCCAGAAATGGGGACACATATGCTGGAGAATACTTTGCAGACAAGATGCATGGGTTTGGAATTTATAAGTTTGCCAACGGTCATCGGTATGAGGGAGCCTGGCATGAGGGTAGAAGGCAAGGGCTTGGAATGTACACCTTTAGAAATGGAGAGACTCAATCTGGGCACTGGCAAAATGGGATTCTTGACATCCCAAGCACTCAAAGCACAACCTATCCTGTATCTCCTATTGCTGTTTATCATTCCAAAGTACTCAATGTTGTTCAGGTACCTCTAGATTTCCTGCCTAAAATTCTATAGAATGGTGCTTTCCAAGTCTTATTACATGATATTTCCATCTTGCCTTATCAGAACAATTTTTTATAAGAGTGCATGGCTTTAGAGTTGCAATCTTCAAATTTGAGTTTTTTGGCTACATTAGTTATTTATAATGCATGGTGTAACTGCTCCGTTTGCCATGCTTATTCTTTTACTCATCTTTTTTAAGGTGTGTCATCACCTGAATTTGTATTCTCATCAATTTCTTTCTTTTCTAAACATGTGTTATCACCTGAATTTATGTGGCTGAAGTGGAAAATCTGCAACAACCATACTTTTCTGGTTGCAAATAATCCTTGGTTTTGACAGAGTACAATCTTGTGGTTCTTGCAACTTATCTTAAAGATAAAGTGAAGTACCTCTTTTCTGGGTTTTTTTCTTTTGGTGAAACTCCCCTGGGAAATTTCCATTCTAATGATATGGTGTTTTTTCTTTTATTTTTTTCCATTTAATTTTATGTGCAAACCCCAACAAATGAACTGATGCAGAATAGTGGAAGCTAAGCTTTATTTTGTTATTGGGTATCAGGAAGCACGCCGAGCAGCAGAGAAGGCCTATGATGTGACGAAGGTGGATGAAAGGGTGAACAGGGCAGTAGCAGCAGCTAACAGGGCAGCTAATGCAGCAAGAGTAGCAGCAATAAAGGCCGTCCAAAAGCAGATACATCAGAATAGTAACAATAACCATATCCCAATTCCAATGGTGTAATATTGTGGATATCAACTTACTTAACACTACAAAACTGAGACTTCTACGTCCCAAAACAGCAGCAAGAGGAGGATGGATGATGTGATTTTCCCTCCCAAGTTGCATTCTGCCCTTTACTCTTTGATCTTCACTTTTGAAATCTCCCATCTTTACTCCAGAGGATATAATCCAAGGTGCATACTTGGAACCCATTCTAGAAGGGGAAATGATGGGTGAATCAAGGAGAGGATCAGTCTTCCTTTTTGGTACAGCATCGTATATATATAAATATATGATAGAGAGACATGACACCCATAAGTTTATTAATTTTGTTCTTTTTTCCTTTTGCGCTATTGTAAAGCTTAGCTAGTTGTATTATAAATGCTGGTGCCTAGTGAGAACTTGACCCAGCCAGTGTTGTATAAGTCATGGTCTTGATAAATGGAACTACTATAACATTTGAACATTGTACCACTGGAGAGCAGGCTACTTTTGTTTCTCATTTTCTTTCCTCTCCTTGCTGGTTGTGTTGTTGTGTGGTTGTGGTTGTGACTAGGGTTTTGGGGGAGAAGTATTGGTGGAAGGTGGAACTTGTGGGGGTAGAGTTAACCAATTTTAGTTGTTCATTTCACTTCCTCTCCTTAAATCTACCTTTCCCTTTATCACTTATATATAATCCATAGGTTGGGGCTTTCCCGAATACTTAAAGCAAATTTCAATTAAGGCGTGTTTGGTATGCGGGAATAAGGAGTGAGAGTAGACATTCATTTTTTTTCTCTTTTATTCCTATGTTTAGACAACTAAAATAATAATGGAAATGGAATCAAAATGATTTCAATTCATCCCAACTAAAAAGTATTTTGATTTTCTAGTATAATTTTTTAGGTTGGTTCTTTCAAAAATAATTTTTATTTTGATTTAAAAAAACGCAAATTGTAAATTTAGTTTATATAATGTAAATTAAATTTAATTCAAAGTTTATTAAAAACAAAAACAATTTTTTAATTATAAATAAATTAAAAATAAATATTTTTTATTAAAATATGAATATTAATAATATAATAAAATCATAAATTATATTTTTTTATAAATATTATAAAAATATAGATACTAACATTAATTGATTTATTTTATTAAAAATAAATAATAATAATTCAAAATTAATAATTTATAACTTTATAAATATTATAAAAATATGGATATTAACATCTTATAAAATCATAATTAATTTATTTTGTTAAAAATAAAGAATACCTATTCAAAATTAATAATTGCTAATACTATTCTATTTTAAATTAATATAAAAGCAAATATAATTTAATTTTTTTAAGGTAGAAATGAGTTAATAAAAATTTATTATATACGTACATTTATTATTCAATTACAAAGATGACATTCTAAATTATTTTATTTTATTTTTAATTAATTAAATAATTTTTTTAATTTCAAAATATTTTTTTAAAATTATAAGATTTATTAAATAATTTAAAGCATATATATATATATATATATATATGTGTGTGTGTGTGTGTATTTTTTTAAATTATTAAAGTTATTAATAAGTTGAATATAAAGTTTCACTTGATTTGAAATTTATTTTCTATAATAAAAAAAAATGGGAAGAACAATTTTTTTTTTTTTCTAAAAGATTGTTTCTAAAGAACAATCAAATAGTGGTATAAATTTTTAATAACCTACAAGCTGTGAGAATTTTGGGGAATGAGGAAGGAATCAGTTTGAAATTGGGTTGAAGTCAACTGAAAAAACAATTTATGATTATTGTTTTCATGATTAGGATGAATTGAATTCAACTCAGATGGAGATTACACAAGCCTTGACACAAGTGAATGGGGGCCTCTCCACAAAGATCTTCACATTTAAGATTATAGTTTACTTGAGGGCTTATAAACACAAATTTAACTCCCCAATGGCACCCAGAAATGGCAAGTAAATGAGAATAGAAATGAAAAAAATTGATGAAAATATAATAAAAATTCAGATAAACAACAATACAATATAGTAAATTTTTTATTCATATTAATATTATGAAAAATATTCCAAATATATTAATGAATAGGAATGTACCATTCTTCATTCCAACATTCCAAACATGACTCTGGAGTATTTCTATTCAATGAACTGCCAATACATTAAATAAGAACATAAGTCGTAGTGGGAATGAGACTGCAGAATAATATCCTTTCCCTGCATAAAGATAATGAGCAGCTTAAATTGGACCTGGTAAAAGCAGGCTATCCTAGATATAACCTACATACATACAAACATGCCAAATCAGAAAAATCAAAGACTGAACTGGTAAACAATCTTAAGATAGCCATGAAAATCCTCTCAACAACCTACACCAGTTTCATTTGTTTCAATAACCCGAATCCATAAGTCTAACCAAATGTCAAAATTCAAAACAGAAAATTCTTCTTGGAGCTAATAAACCCATTTAGCACCAAGAATTACACTCAGATCAGATCTACATACTAAAAAAAACATGCAAGTAAAATATATCAATTTCAGCTCTCGGTCTGCTCCCGCAGCCTTCGGATGGTGCTCCTAACAGTAACAGCACTGGCAGTGCTGTCAAAAACACAATAACTGTGATTAGAAATATATAAAATGGACGAGTATTGAAGCAGAATATCCAAAAAATATTATCCTCACTTCAATGTGTAAGCACCGCCTGCTTTAACTTTGCCACAGTCCTTGCATCCCCAAATTCCCACAGCCTTCCTCTTCACTGCATACTGCAATATTGCACCTTTGATTGTTAGAATATTATAAAGAGCATAAAAGCAGGATTCTCCAAAAACAAATACACAACACAACTGGAATCGACACATTAGATGGGAAAATACCTTCCCGCAGAACTCGCAGAAGTATTTGCTGTGCTGACTAACTTCCATCTTCTTAATCTGCTTCCGCAGACTAGCCCCATATCGGGTTCCTGAAATATCATAAGAGAAGAAGAAAGCAATGTCATTCACCTATGATGGGACAGTCTACGCAGCATCTAAAACCTTTCCTATTTCAACACAAAATTCCTGCACACAAATCATCCTCCAGGAAATATGAAACAACTAAATGCCATAAACCAAACAAACCAGATTGATTATAAGTTGATGGCTAGCTTCTTTGTAGAGCAAAGCCCAAGGACCCAAACCAGACAACTTCTAGTTTATGAATTTAATCCAGGACTTACATTACCTTCCATTTTCACCAGGTAAACTTTGCTCTCCATTTGGTTGAGGGAAGGGATGGAAAAGAAACTTTTGTATTTCCTCAGCATTAAGTTGCTTGTAGGAGATAAATAAAGAGAAAAAGGTAAAACACAATGTAAAGTTCTTAATTTTTCCTCCTGTCCCACAAAAATCTCTCACAAAATGAGTTGGATTTGAAGGGAAAGAAGACGTTTAGGTAAATACAAAACTCTAGTGCAAGGTATAAATGCTACCCAAAGGCCAAGAATTTTTCTTTTCTTAATACATGCACAAAGAGTGAGCAAACAGCGATTTTCCTTTCTTTTCTTCTTCCTTCCCTTCCTTTCCCTATTGCATTTTTTTTATTTTCCATTCTGTAAGTAGTGGAACAAGAAGAGTCTTATGAACCAGTTTAGAAGCTTCAATCTAGCACAACAACTCTGCAATAATTAACATAGGCAGGCACTGCAGCTAGGTTTGAAAATTCCAAAGTATTGTTTACCATCATACTCCAAAATTTTGCTTTATGGGAAAAAAAACTATAGCAGTTATATAACAATTCTTAGTTGTGCATCCAAAGAATCTGCTCTATTACCCCTTCTGATATTTTCTTTTTTCCCTTTTTTTTGGGTAGGCACCTTTTTATTCTCTTTTCCTTTGATAATTTACAATTTCTAAATAACTCAACAAAATGAACAATTCTAAGAACATACCGTACTTCCCGACAATACCCGCCTTCTTGGTTCTCTTAGTCTGTATAAAATCAAAGAAAAAAAATATCAACCAACGCTGAAAAAGACCACAAAAACTACAATACTTCATATGCAATATATATCAATCAACACATTAGTACAATAAAAAAAAAAAAGCCAAATAGGAAAAAAAAGGAGCATTCTCTTGCCCTCTTTTTTAACATAAAGATTAAAACTCCCAAAGAGAGAAATGCTTTCAATCTTGAACTGGATAATTTCCAAGGATAGTCACAAATATTTGTTTCACATAATAAAAAATGATTTGAAAAGTTATGGCAATCCTGACCAACAATAGTAGTATGCCTAAATATTATGATCAGGAAGGAGATAAATCCAAAGCTACATTAAAAATATGTTTGGGAAAGAGAAAAGATTGACTAAGCTTCCAGTCAAGTTTCTGAATATATATAGGGAACACATGAAAGGTTGATGCATCAATCTTAACGAATTAGAAGACAAAAAAAGCACAACTCTCTCCTCTCATGAAATAGGAATTTAAAAAAAACAAAACAAAACTAATTTAGCTCTAAGCAAGAGTGAATATTTTTTTCCCTTTTTTTTGGGTGGGGGGAGGGGGGGGGGGAGGAGATATGAACCATAAATCTATGGAGAAACATATCCAGAATAGTTAGTGGCAAAACATGAATTCCAATCTTTGGCCTAAGTCATAAATTGCAACATAAATTGACAATAAACTAGTAAGATACCTTATCAACAATATCATAAAGGTGAATCTTAACAAGGGTCATCATTAAATTACATAATTGAACAATTTAACTGACTCTAAGCACAGATTTGATAAAATTGCTTAGAACCGCATCTGCATTACAGTCTCCATATTTTTCTAGAGAATCAACCAGAACATCCTCTCACTCTCACTACAAATTATTTTGGGGGCCGTGTTAAACAAGCCTGTTTGGCAGCCGAGAAAAATGCAGGAAAGGAAACAAAGTAAACACAACGGTAGCGCTTCCATTTATGTTCTTTCTCGATTTTCTAAGAAAAAACAAAACCCAATAAACGAAAATATATGAATAAAAAAAAATCATAGCTTCAAACAAGCCAATGAAGATAAAAATCATCACTTTATTTCAAGATCCATGTACGAGACCTTGGAATCAACAACAAAACCATAATGAAAATTAAAGAAAATGATGAAAACCCATAGTGTAAAGATAGAAATCAACAGAATTCTAGAGAGAGAAGGTACCATTTTCGGGTAGCTTGAAGAAGGAAGCTGAGAGAGGAACAAGGCAGAGGAAGCACAAACCCTAAAAATCACGGCCTCCAGGGTTTTATAGTAAGCGAAAATGGAGTGTTGCCCTAGAGCCAAAGGGGCTATGAGTTGGGCCGGGTTTGTAACGGGCTTGTGTGATGTGGGTCATCATGCTCGGGTGAATGGGCCCGACTGAGTTTGATGTGATCATGTGAAAGAACTGAATAAATATATTGTACAAAAAATTTATATTTTCGCATCCACTTTAAAACATGAATCCTATAAAAAAATTTAATATACCTAAAATACTCTCTTTATTATTCTCTTTGATATCTATCTTCTTCTTTTTTCTCTCGAAAAAAAATATAAATAATAATGATTTTGTGGTATTTGAACCTGTCTAAACCTACAAAGTCAAATATCAAAAATATAGTTCCAGATACCTCAAGGGTTTTCGAAAATATAATTCTAAATGCTTTTAAAGATGTTCAAAAAAATCTAGATAATCTACCACACCCTATATTTAACCACAAGGGTATTTTAGTCATTTTATTAATAACCATTTCTACCCTTAAAAAAAATTAATTGAGTGATGTGTAAAAATATTTGGTGGATGCAACTATAAACATATATATTCAACCCTTAAGCTATACTTCTTTGTCATTCAATTAATGCTAGTCCATTTTATTATTGCCACGACATTAATTGTTAAGGGTACTTAGGGTATGTTTCCAATTTTTTTTGAAAACCTTTTCAAGTGAATATATGTGAAGGTCACATGTCCCAAATTAGGGCACTAAGCTATCACAAAATTGCAAATTTCAGTTAGGGTTTGAATTTTGCATAACATTTGCTATAAATATGGTTGAAGATCATGGGGAGAAAACTTGCAACAATGGACCAAGATACATGAAATTTTCAATTCAAACCAAAATATGGTTCATGTTTGTTGGGAATGGATAAATTGGGGATTTCACTTAGAGTTTCATTTTTTCCATTATTTTTTGTTATATGTTTGTTGTTGAATCTTTAATATTTTTTTTGTATATATAATAAGAAATGGTATACATGTAATTAAAAGGTCTGTTTGATTTTTCTTTATTTGTTTGATTTGATGTAAGTTTAATTTTTTTTTTTTTTAATGAACAACATGGTATTGTATTTCTAAACGAGAAAAAAAATGTTTATTTATTTGTTTGATATGAAAAAAAAAGAAAAAAAAAAGAAAGTAGTATACACATACTTAGGTTGAGTATAATTTTTTATTTTTTTATTTTTTATTTTTTGTAAAGGAAGAACGGGGCTCCCCATGTTGATATGGAAAAGACAAAAATGCAATCCCCGTGTTGGCGAAGTCTTATAAGATGACATTTAAGAATTTGTTTTGGTAGTAATTTTAGAAAGTATTTTTAACCTTAAAAAAATGTTTTTGAAAAATAATTAGGTGTTTGATAAAATTTAAAAAATAATTTAAAAATATGATAAATCACTTATATTATTGAAAAATTACTTGTAGCATTTTCTAAAGAAACACTTGACAAGTAATTATCAATGTTTTCATAATCAGATTGATCAGCGAATTAGAAAAGTTACCAATTCATGGTTTAGTGATCGGACTGATGGTTGAACTGCGGTCGAATCGATGACGTCATAAATATATAATTTATATTTTATTAAAATTAAAAATATTTTTTAAAAAATATAAGTATAAATAAAATTAAAAATCAATAATATTTATTTTTTCATCTTTTATATAAATATATTAATATTTTAAAGTTTATTAAATAAAACATATATAATATTACATATGGAAAATGGAAGTGTTTAAAAAAATATTAGATATTTGAGATGATTTTATTATATTTTTAACAACCCTTAGCACAAACCATTGGTGCAACCATGCTCACCTTGAACCCTTGGTCCCAGGTTCAAGCCCCAGTGCCATAAACTGTGCATATATAAATGTTGATTGTTTTATGTTAGACTTGTTGTGTCCCACATTGGAAAAGCAAAAGCATAAAAATACCTTTAAAAACCTCATTTAGTTGTTTGCATCTCAATTGGTTGTTGCCGTGAAAGGGGTGGACTAGGGTTCAGGTGATGGTTCAACCAGTTGAATCGGTCGGTCCGGTCCGGTCCGGTTTTTAAAATAGTGGTAATTATCCTAAAAACACCTTGAGTGGAAACACTCCCAAACACTCTTAAAACTTATAAGTTATGGTCTAGAAGTGTACTAAAAAATTGCATTATGTAGTGGTACCCTATGCAAGTGGTGTGTTGTCTTTTATACCCCAAACATTATGGCTACTAGAGGGGTTGATTATGCTTCTTCTTTTTTCTTTTTCTTTTTAACTCCATGTGCATTTTATTAATGTTGGTTAAGCATGCATATTGCTTTGTTGCAGATAAACATAAAAAATAAAATAAATAAAAACAACATCATAGTGGGAAGTTTATTGGTTGTAGTAAAAAAACATATGTGGGTGGCATGGTTGAATATTGTGATTGGTAAGAGGTGGATTACACGTCATTGATAGAACTTGATTACATTAAAGAGAATTTAGGGTATAATGAACCAATTGACTATGTTTATAGGGTACTAGCAACCGATGATAATCGTGGGCTTAGACCCATGGTGATTGCTAGTGATATAATGACTATGATTGCTTGTTTCCCTACAAATAGGGTGATTGATTTATTTTACACACACAAACCCTACATTTAAGTTTCATGAGGGCTAACAATCTACTATATAAATTGATTAAAAAGGGAATGATCAAGATGGCATAGTTTTAAAAAAAGTTTATTGTTGGAGTAGTTGAAATAGAAAAGAAAAACAATGATGGCAGGGCAAATTTAGACTTCGTGGACAATGACTATGACTAATCGCATTGAAAGTTAGAAGATCCAGTAAAGTAAGACTTAGAGGGAGGTATATAGGTGTTTAACCTCTTTCTTAGCCTAATAATTGATTTTTTTTTTAATTTATAAAAGTTTAAAAGCAAATAACATAAGAACACAAAGATTTTTTATACAGAAAACCACTCATACAACATGTAGATGTAAAAACCACGGGGTCAAAGACATCTAATCACAAATCTACAATTTGAAAATATAGTACACGGTTTTACTTGGCGAGAGCTCTCTCTAACTCTTACTCCCTAACACCTATACTGTATTTCACATTCGTGACGCAACATCACCTGTGCTCCTAATGAATCTTATCTTATTGCCTAAAGGGATGCAAATCTTTTTCACATTCTTGTAGAAGTGAATATGAACATAGACACGTATTTTTCATTTGTGTCCCTACTCAATGACAAGACTCACTTTTTTTTTTAGTGAAAAACTTCTTTTTTGTAAAAATTGAAATTGCCACTTATTTTTTTAATTTTTTAAATGGAAAACAAAATAAAAAATAAAATCTTAAAAATGAGTCCTTATTTGAAAAAGCATGTCTTTGAAAATCAAATCCAAGTTCAGAGGAAGGTACCATAAAATAACATCTCTCCAAGCCCTAAAACACATATCTACTAATTAAATTGAGGTAAATGTGATCATTGATTTATAAATTAGTGAATACCAAGAATCAAGAAATATATAACAAGTCATTAATAAAAGCATTATTATAAGTCACTCAAATAGGCCATGCATATCCAAAGAATCAATAATCAAGAAAAGGAAGGAGTGTATCTTAATAGCATGTTAAATGCATTTATTAAACAATAGAGTTCACAATTAATAATAATGAATATAAACAATTATGGTAAAATTCCACATCATACATACCATGAATCAACTGTAATCAAAGATCAAAAGTGATAATAATGAATTCATCATACATACATCCACAAAACATACTTAAATGAAATATATAAAAAAAAAAAAAAAGGCATAATAACATAAAAAAAAATATGTACCCGATGTGTGTGATATGCCCTTAATATAAATCAAGATTAAAAGGATTCATACTTATAAAAAAGAATTATTTAAAATGAACAAAATACTCAACAATAGGGCAACAATGAAGTGTTCGCAAAATAAATCGAAATGAAATATTTAAAGATAATATTATATTGAAATAAAAATTAGACATCATCCTAAAAGTGTTTAAAATGTAACCCAAGTATCAAAATAATTTAATCAATCACCAGTTGTTCCAAATTAAATCAAAATTTTCATTTCTCTTCAAAACATTCAACAACATGGTAGAACAAGGGAACATACAAAATAAATCGTGGAAAAATATTTAAAAATAGAATTTCACTATAAAAAAAAATTTGACAATAATTTCTATGTGTTTAGATTACAACTCAAAATGTAAAATCATTAAATCATGTCTAGTTTAATGCCAGATTTAATCATAAGCACATTAGTTAGAAACTGGGCAAATTTCAATAATATATCAAAATGAATTTATTTGACTAAACTAGAAGTATAATAAAATCAAGAAAAAAATTGTTCAACACATTCAATATTTATTTATTATAGGAAAAATATCAAAGTAATTAAATCACATGAGAAACATATTTAAATTAAATCAAACTCCTCCTAACTACTGAATGGGGTCGATGTAGTAAGTGTAGGAAAAATATTTTTTTCTCCTATTTGGATAATTGATTTTAAATAAAACAGGATTCTAAAATCAACTTTAAAAATTTTATATTAAGGGAAAAATATCAAAACAAATTAAAGAGCTCATCAAATAATTTAATTTCACAAAACAAATTTAAGTATCCAAAACAAAATGAAAAATGAACCTATTGAAAGATTAGTTTATATCTCTTCATTAAAAAAAAATTAGACTCAAAAAAAATTCTATTAACACATTTAGGAAGTCTAAAATATCATACAATCCTAAGAAAAATTTTAAAAAGACTCTAAATAATCCGAATCAAGTTTTTCATTATTGAAGTTCAACAATTCAAACCAAATGGTAAAAAGATGTTTGCTCTTGAAGAATTTTAATGTAGGGATCTTACTATTCCCCGCTTAATGTCCATGAGATTATCCGTGTTTCCTTAACCTCATGTGCTCATGGACAGGCTCACCAAGGCAAGGAATTACTCCTTTGATGTGGAAGTATGAATTTATTTCATGTGTTTCAAAATCAAAATTCATTTGAAACCCAAAGTGAAAGTGCATATTGATTAAAATTGGTTGCATGTCTTTTGGAAATTGATTTTTCAACCTAAATGACCTAAAATGAACTACAAAGAGAAGTTTGAAGATTGATCTATTTAGAAAAAGGTTTGAACATAATTTTAAAAGTATTAAAACACATGAAATATCAAACACAAGTAACTAGGAAAAAGTGTAAGTGTATGAAAGTGAACTTTCTAATGAACTAATATGAACTTCAAGTGACTTAAATATGGACCTAAAGTGTAGTTGTATACAAGACTAATTGTGACATAATTTATGTACCAAATCAAAAACCAAAAAGTATCTTAAGCAAGTGTCTAATAAGCTAAACATGTGATCGTCTATAAGTTTTATATGTGTGTAGATAGTGAGAAGTGAATTTACAAACATCAATTAACTAAAAACACAAAATCAAATAAACATAAATCACATTCTTATATTCATTTTAAAGCTAATTTTCATCTGTTTATCCAATGGTTTGAATCAAGAGAGAATAATTTCAAAAGAAATTAAGTTTAATCTCAATTCTAATAGGTATAAATCAACATGAAATCAATCAATCAATCATTCATCAATATAATCTACATGTCTTCAATAATCTATGTGGCCTATGCATTCATACCAACCAAATCTAATATATCTAAAAATTAAAAGAAAAGAATGAAGAAGATTCATGAAATGAAAACTAAAATAACATTCCACAACTTCCCTTAATATCTTTTTGAATATAATGTTGTCTTCGAACTCTTCAAGCTATGGTGTGAAACCAGTACACAGCTGGTGGTCTTCAATACGTAACTACATCCTTCATGATCTCCATTACACAATTACATATTGCTTGATTCTTCTTGAATATTATTTGAAATTTCAACTATTAGCATTCCATTACAAGGCCACTAATATTCTATGAATATCTTTGAATTTCTAGTCAAACATTCCATTATATGGCCACTTGAACAATTATTTTTCGCTTGAAAATTGAACCATAAAGCATCTCCATATACATTGCCACTAATATCATTTTCATATTATAAAATTCAACCACTAAATTTCATATATCCAACCACCAAATACATGCATATTTCTATTGGAAATTCATCCTCATATCTTCTCATTAAAACCACTAAAATCACTCTTTCATTCAATGAAATACTCAAATCACTATTGAACAACTACTTTATTCCTTCATTTATCTTGGAAATTTAGTTGCAAAATCACTTCACACATAGCTATTTGATTCTCTCATTTTCCTTGGAAATTCAACTGCCAGTCTCATTCCTGTGGCCATCGAATTCACATTATTCATCATAAAAAAATTAAGTTGTAAACCTCATTATAAAGCTACCACCAAATTCACATTAATCATCATAAAAAAAATTAAGTCATGAATCTCATATATGCAACCACCAAATTCACATTAATCATCATAAAAAATTCAACCATATAAAGCTATCGAAACATCATTAACTTCAACCGAATTTCAGCCATGAGGTCTCCATTTTAAAGCTACTAAAATACCATTTATTTTTCATCGAATTTAACCCATGAAATCTCTATTTTAAAGCTATCGAAACATCATTTATTTTTTACCAAATTTCAACTATGAAATCTCCATATCGCGGCCACAATTCTCCATATCAAAAGACCACTACATAACTATACAATCTCAACTACTACATGGTTGCAACATCTTCCATGAAAGCCACACTCCAAATTCCCTCTTTTCTCCACTTAAATTTCTTTCCAAGAACTTTCTCTTCGACCAACAAAGTTCCCACACAAACCTCTTTCGCTCTCAAGTCTCTCAAAAATTTTCTAGAGATATCTTATCTCAAAATTTTTCAAAATTCCAAAAGTTTCTATCTTAAAATTTCATTTTTTTTTCTCTTATACTCTTTTCTAGAATCTTCTATTTTTTTTTTGTTTTCCTCTTATTTTTCACTCAAAAATTTAAAATTCTTCTAAAGAATTCGTACTCTCATACCAAAAATGTGAAGATATCTCCATTTTCTAAAAAAAAATGACTTCTAAAAAATCCTACATGCAAGAGACCACTCATTATTTTTAGAATTTCTTTTAAGTGAATCTCAAATTCTCACATACTCCTCACATTAGAGAACATTATGTACTAGCGACCCAATGCAAATTACACACTAAAAATTAAAACTAATCTCATGCAAAAATAAAGTTAAAGGTAGTTCATATGCAATTCCAAAATTAAAATCAATCTCATACAATTAAAAACATCCAAAATCAAGAATCAATTTCAAACAATTACAAATCAAAAATCAAACACACACTAAAAAAAAAAAATCACTCATGCATTCCTAATAAAAAATAAAAAATCAAACGTGAAGTCAAAATTAAAATCACTATACACTAAAAAATTCTTCATGCACTAAAAATGTTAAGAATCAATCACACGTTCAAAATACCAAAAATTAATCACTAAAAATTAAGAATTGAACATGCACTAAAAATATCAAAAATCAATCATGCACTTAAAATCATAATCAATCACATACTAAAACTCAAATATTAAGCCAAATCTTATCTAACTTAAAATCATGCATTCGAAATCAAAATCAGACCTAATGCACTAAAAGCATATACTAAACAAAAGAATGTCTTACAAGAAAAATACTCCTAAACTAAATCTAGAGGCCATTGAAAAATTACACTAGGAATCCACATAATCTCTCCAAAATATATCTTCAAAAAAAGTCGAGAAACAATGATAAAGTGAGTAATAGTGAACCACCAATGAAGACATAATAAGAGCTCAAAGATAGATCCTAAGAGTGCAATGAGAAAATATAGGATAAGAGAAGACAAACAGTAGATAACATGTGTCAAGAGGACAAAATTTAAGGTTTACAATGAACTTCTTTAAGAGTTTAGGGAACGAAAAGACAAATCAAGTTTTCTCAATTATTTGCATCAAAAACTCAAAATCGTTTTTAACATGATATTTATAGGATATAAGCCTTAGTAGACTCAAATTAGAATTTCCAAAATAAAATTCAATTAAAATATGGAAAATAAAATGTTTCTAGAAATTTGATTCATGTCTCAAGCACTTGAGTGCTTTTTTCTGTGCTTAAGCTCAATGAGATTTTAAAAAAATAATTTTAGCTCAATTTAAAACTTTGGTCTCCACCATGCATTACCAAACATCAACTTGTCTTTCCAAAACTTTCTAGATTTACTTGTGTCATCTTGATTGATCAGTTAGTAACCTTAAATCTTCAATAGAGAGTAAGACACAATCTAGAAAGAAGTCATAATGCCAGAATGAATGAAACAAAATTTTTAATCTTAAATTACCTATTCTAATGTGTTAGAAAAATTGGGTTAATTTAACCTAAGATAATCACTCTAGAAACCAAACCTCCAAGCAGTACAATTGGATTATGATTCCAATCCACCCTCTTGAACTTTTGGCTCTAAGCACCCATTACAATCTTCAAGAGAAATACCTTACTCTTGAATAACTTCTCAAGTGATACCTCACACTTAGATTCTTTCTCTCAATGATTTATAAATGAAGATAAGAAATAATATCACAAAATCCTAATTCAAAACTTTACACCTCAAATGATACAAAAAAACTAGGATTGAAAGGTGCACTAATTGTATGCAAGTTTTAGAATAATGGATCACTCAAACAACATTTTTTCAAAGATCAATATATTCAAGAAACGTTTAGGAAGATTAAACTCTTGAAATAATGAAGATTAGAGCCTCTTTATAGAGGAAAAAAATCGAACTAGCTATTGAGAGTTCGTCCAATCGAGTTTTGGTTCAACCGATTCACTAGCTGTTAGCATTGGACCTCGACCGGTTAAGGTTCAACCTTGACCGATTGAACAAGTGTTTTGGAAAAGAGAGAGTTTTTGCACCTTTCGACCGGTTAAGCTGAACAAGTTGATCAGTTCCTCATCCTATTCAACCGGTTTAGTCATTTTTTACTCAACTTAAAACCTTTAAACAAGATTAGAAAGCATTGACATAAGGTTTTAGTTGAAAATATGAAATCATTCAATTTTAAAATATTTAAAACAAAATAACTCTTGGATAATTTTGGTGCATAAATAAAGAATATAATGTATGAAAAACTTAGTACACCAACAACCTTACAAAGAGATCCTATGAAGTTTAGGTCTTGAAAAAACATATCTTTGAGGTCTTCTCTTTTTCATTGATTTTTTTTTTTTTTTGGTTTGATCTTGTCTTTGTGATTGTCACTTTGGAAATCTTCTTGCCTAATCACACTTGAAATATAATCATTAGTTTCAAATTTTATTTTGTTATCATCAAAATCGAGATTAACTAAACCTTGATTTCGCATAATGTACCAACACAAAATAATTTGTGAGGAATAAACCTCATAAAGTAAGGGCAATTTGTAATAATGGGTGTCCCTAATTAATATATGCTTTCAAAATTGATAAAAACTCTTACTTTCAAGTGAAAGCTTATAAGTTAACTTACAAATGTGGAGGGGTACAAAAAATCACTTTGTAAATTTAAGGTAGTTGTTAAAAAAAAAAAGTATATTAACCAATTTAAAAGTAATAATAATAGTCACTTAGTGAGTTCATGACCAAGGTGAGAGAGGATTTTGTTACCTAAGTTGAAGAAGTTCTATGATATATAAAATGCAAAAAAATGTTAACAACAAATCAAAAACAAAGATCTTGTTCAAATAGGAAAAAAAAAAACAACAACGATAAATCAGTCTAAACACAAAGCCAAAAAATACTTCACCTTATGGCCAAGAAGCCACCATAAGCATGAGACTTTCCCTACCAACTAGTAGCCAATTAAAGACTACTATAAGTAAATTCATGAGAGCCTTAATTGATTGATTGCATTCATTATTTATGATATCTTAATGTACTGATGTAATGCATGTTTGTATTTATTAAAAAAAAATTTGATAGTTTTTATTTATTCTTCAATTTAAGATTAGAACTAAAATTTATAATGAGATTCATGCTATTGTGAAGTGAATGTGTATGCTCAATTGAAGGTTGAAATGTGTCCAATATAATATCAGGAGAAACAACACAAATTCTAGTTTCTAGTTGTCTTCTATATGTCTCATTATTTTATTGAATTTTAACTTCAATATTCACTCACTGTACATTTGGATAACTAAATTATCTTATTATAATGTTACAATAAATTAGGTTGATTTAAACATCAACCCTGCAAAATGTATTTTCCAACCAAGAAAGGTTTGTTTTGTTCAATATGAGTTATACTTGTATAAGATTCAAAAACTCACAAAGACCTAAGAGAAAGAAACAATCAAATGTGATTACAATTATTATTTAGAAACCAAGAAATTGGTTTCATTTCTTAATGTTGGAAAAGCAAGTTTCAAGAGGATTTTGAGTTGAAATTTAATTTTCCACACTTTGAGGATGTATTACCTACAAAGTCATGCCTAAGACTTTTTTTTATTAAAAAAAAAAATGAGTTTTCCATGTTGGATTGAACTTAATATGTTGAGCTCTATGTGAAAATTGCTCATAATTTGCTTGCATTTAGGTACTAGGTTATGTATTAAGCATAGTATTATTAGTTATTGTGTCTTTCTTTAATAGAATTGCTCAATTAGTTAACAATGCCAGTGTGCTTGAGGATTAAAAAATGGTTATAATAGTTATTTTGTTGAATTTCAATAAGGAAAAATGTTTTAGCATATTGTCACTTCATATTACATAACTCTTATCTACTTATTGTTATTATAAACCCTCACTTTAAACCCATTTCAATAGCACATAGTTTGCATTTTGTATTAGACATAAAAAAATAAAAATAAAAAGTCTTACTTGAGCAATACATAAAAATCAAGCATATCCATAGCTTCTACACTTTTCTATAAATCTTCAATTTTGTTTTCTTTCATTCTCTTCTTTTGTAGGTTGATGATGTGAATTGAGCTCTCACATAGTGATCCATTGAAAATAGTAATAGTCACCATTATTCTACATTTGAAAAAGTTTTGTAGTCAAACTATAAAAAAATAAAAAATAAATAAAACATATTAAAAAGGAAAAAAGAGAGGTATATGTTATAAATCTTATAATTTTGTCATATATATAGAAGAAAACCAAATTAAAAAAAAGAAAAAAAGAAGTGTGTGCTTAGCAATCTTACAATTTGCCTATCATACACAAAACTTTCTTTTTAGGATTTGCATATGTCCAAGAGGTGTCTTTTGATGTCCCACATTGAATAAGGGAAAATGTTTATAGCATTATACATGTATAGGTTTATCTTAATCTTGTATACATGTTTTAAACCCATAAAAGTCTTTGGGGCCCAAAGTGAATAATATCTGTACAATTGGGAGCGAGTCATTATAAATGGTATCAAAACCAAATCTCAACCCTAATATAGCAGTTTGTTTGGTCCCATAATAGATATGTCTATTGGACCATGCAATTTTGTTAGACATGACTAAATCATTATTGTTGGTGCATGACCAACTATTACCAAACTTGTATAGTTATCTTTACTCAACTACTATGCGAACCTACAAAAAAGGAGTGGTTGAATGGTTAGTCTAGGCATGCTCCTCCGATAACTAAGTGAGCTTAGGGAATTTTAGACAAAGTTTGTATGAATCAACATGCATACCTTTTGTTTCAAGTGTCGTTACCTTTTTATAGTGAAAGGTCTTGTAACGTTGTTTGTGCCTTTATGATTGACATTTATTATTGCTTCAATGCAATTAATGCGTAATGACCAATTACTTAGTCATCAGAAACCACCCATGACTAACATCATGAATGATTGTTGTTTTGTGTGGCGTATAATGGTTGCATTTATATCTTTGTTGCTCGAAGGCTAATTAAGGTCTTTGGTCAGGTTTTACATTGGACGAACAATGTCATTTGGTGAAGCCAAATGAATGTCAGGGCCTACAATTATGTTGTGATATTCCACATTGGATAGAAGAAAAAGTTTTTGGTATTTATATATGTATTGACTTTTCTTAATCTTGTAAACGCATTTTAAAGTTACTTGTCTTTTGAACCTAAAGTGACAATATCTATATAGGAGAGAGTGAGTTGTTACATGTCTTGTTTATAAATCTTCTCATAGTGGCAATAAGTAACTTGCATTTAAGTTTAAAAAATATTAAGAAGTAAAGAAGAAATGATGAAGTTGGGAGAAAATGTATATTACTTATTGATTTTTTTAGGGAAAATTAGTTTTGAGGGAAATTATGCTAATTTCCTATCAAATTAAACTTGAATGTCAAGTTAGTCAATAAAACATTGTATAAAAAATTTATTTTTAAAAAATAAAAATAAAAATTGGACAAAAATAAAACAAGTTAAAAACATTCTAATTTTTAAATAAACTTTTGTTCTAGAAAAAATTATAGAATCGCGTTTTAAAAACTATTCTCAAGAATTCTTTTTTTAAAACTAATATTTGAAAGCATTCTCAAACAAACCTATAGGATTTATCATTTTATTTAAATGCCTTTTTACATAATTACTTATATATCTAAAATTATATATATATATATATATATATATAACATAGTCAATGGAAGTAATTATTTATTTCTATCATCTCAATATTTCTTTATTTTGGAGATAATGATAACTTAAATATCCAAAATTCTTAAGCATAATGGACTAATGGAATTTTAGCTTAGTGGAAGTGAAGGCAGAGTGTACCTTTGAAATGATGGCTGAACAATCCATGTTCATTCTAACTACCAAGTTGGAATAATTTTCAATATTGAGTTTGAAAATTTTGCTATAAACAAATATTAAATAGTATAAAAAAAATGACATAATAGTTAGATTAAGAAGTGAATTGAATCCAAAACCTTCCTTTACATATATTTCCTAAATAAAAATCTACATAAAAACTCTTATACAAAATGTATAGATTTTTACCTTAAGTTTTTAAAAATTTTAAATTTTGAAATAGTAAACATTTTTTAATAACTCATTTTTAAAAAATTAATTATTAAATATTATTACCTTTTTCAATGTAACTCTTATATTTTATATAGAATTTACTACTAATTTTTTTTTTTAAATATAAATACCAAATGTATCATAGGAACACTAAATTATTAGCATATTATGGTTAAAAATAAACCTCCTATATGTATAAACCTTGACTTATATCCAATTTTATTATAATTAAAACATTATATATTTCATTCAAAAATCAATTAATTATTGTTGAGATCAAATTAATCAGTTTTTATGTGGTTCTGTTTCACACTCATTTAAAGATTTGGGGGGTATTTGATAAAACTTAATATTTGTTGCTTATTGACTTAAGTTGATTTTAAATTAAATATACTTACATTATTAACTTAAAACTTGCTACTTAATTGTTATTTTTAAATATTAATGTTGTTTGATAAAATTAACTTAATTTTTTGAAAAAAATTATCAAATTAATATATTTATCCTCATAAATTATAATAAGGTATAGGAAGTTGAGTAATAATAAACGTCTAGAATAGAAAAGGAAATTGTGGGGCTAATTAGGGCAAATGAGGGTAAAAATGTAAAATGAAGATGTTGACTTAAAAATAAATTAATTGTTTTTAATTATTATTTAAAGTTATTTTTAACTTTAAGTCATACTATTAAATTATTTTACCAAATATATTTAATTTACTTAATGATTTAAATTATGTTATTAAATTACTTTAAGTTAATAAGTTAGTTTACCAAACACCCATTTATACTCATATTAAGTAGGGTTTAAGACTTTATTGAAGATGTTTTTCTATTTTTGACTCTCCTTTGAAGTTAAAACCAAAATCATGATTTTTAAAAGATGATATTGGTATTGTAAAAGTTTTATTAAACTCGAAAAAACTTTTTATATAAGCCAAAATAAAGCTAGGTTTCATATTATTATTATTATTATTATTATTATTATTATTTTATAAGTTATAAGCTCTTTAAATAAAATTAATTACACAATTCTAAAAGTTCTTATTTAATTTTAAAAAGAATTAAACTCAAAAGATGAGTAATATAGATAATAAATGGATGTTTGATAAAACTTAATACTTATTACTTAATGATTTAAATTGACTTTAAGTTAAATTATATTTAAATTATTAACTTAAAACTTATTACTTAATTTTTTTACTTTAAGTATCAAGGTTATTTGATAAAATTAAATTAAAACATATTTTAAAACATCAAATTAACATATTTATCCTTATAAATTATAATTAACATAAAGAATGTTGAATAATAATAAAGATAATAGAATAGTAAAAAAGATCATAGAGTTAATTAGGGTAAATAACAATAAAAAGTAAATTAAATATGCAGAATTAAGAAAAAATTAATTAATTTTATTTATTACTTAAAATTATTTTTAAAATTTTAAGTTATATCATTAGATTATTTTAACAAATATACTTAATTTATTTAATAACTTAAATTAAGTTATTAAGTCACTTTTAAGTCAAATTAGTTTACGAAACATCCATTCCTTCCTCGGTGAGTCTTATGAAAAATGGCATTGTTTTATACACACTTTCTACTTGTCATCACCCCATCCCGCAGACAATTGTCCTAAAAGCTCTTCACCTATAGGTTACATACTAATTTTATAGTTTGATGAAATTAATGTTAAATTTATGAAACCCATATATATATATATGATTGGAAATTTAGTATTAAATGATTGGATGTTGTCCTATCATGGAGGTTTCCGTCGTCTAGACTGCAAATTTGGAGGCTTCTTTGGATCTTTTCCGTCAAAATCCCACCTCTCTTTTATGTTTTCATACCACTTTGGGATAAAAAGAAAAAGAAAAAGAAAAAGAAAAAAAATTAAATTAAATTAAATTAAATAAATTAATGATGACGTAATACTTCAGAATTTTGATATAAATTTCATATTATATGTTTTGAAAAGCAATAAGCACGCGGTGTCGTAACGTGTGAGTTGATAAAAAATAATATAATATTCGTCTAATTACATATAGTAAAAATAAGCTTTTCTTCTTCTTCCTCTCTCTCTCTCTCTCTCTCTCTCTCTCTCTCTCTCTCTCCCACTAATAGTTTTTGAAATTTTCAATTTTGCCCATCGCCGCCGGTAACGCCGCCGCCGCCCATGATGATGTTAGTGAACTGCGCCCACTGCCGCACCCCGTTGCAGCTGCCGGCGGGGGCGAGATCGATAAGGTGCGCGATGTGCCAAGGCGTGACACAGATCGCCGACCCGCGCTCCGTTCCTCCTCCTCCTCGAGCGGATCACGCGCCGCCTCCGCAGCCGCAGCTGCCTGCCCTGTCACCGTACAACCACGCGCCTCCGGGGCCTCCGCCCTCGGCTCACGGCCGCAAGAAAGCTTTGATCTGCGGCATATCGTATCGGTACTCGAGGCACGAGCTCAAGGGTTGTATCAATGATGCCAAGTGTATGAAGTATCTTTTGATGAATAAGTTTCAGTTTCCTGAATCTTCAATTCTTATGCTTACTGGTACGCTTCATCGATTAATTAATCTCCAAATCTCCATCTTCGTGTGCATATGGTATGGATGTGTTTGATTTAGCCATTTAGGTTGTGTTTAATGTGATTGCTGTTCAATTTATGGAAATACTGTTTTCAATCACTCTAGAGTTTTGAAGATATTTCCAAGTCTGATTGATTTAGGATTTGATTTATCTTTTGTAGTTCTTTTTTTCCTGTGGAACGCTGAGAAGTTTACTGGTATAGTTTATATTTGACGTTGGGCTTTGATATATAGTAATGCAATTTGGAACAAAAATGGGAAGGAGAACAATGAAGCCCAACATTTTCTAGGCAAATAAGACATGTAATAATGTAGCCCGACTTGATTAATTTTTTCTTTTTTCTTTTTTCTATTTTGTGCAGTATTGTTTGCTTTTACATGTGATTTTAAAACCTTTTCTTTGATTGTATGGCTAAATCTCCATCTCTCTTATAGGTTTGATTAGTTTAGGTCATTCAGCTTGTCATCAATCATATCTTGGATTAGACTTTAATTGTCAATTCTTGTGTTGTAGTTTTAGGGGCATGGAATGCTTAGAATTTTACTGGTATTGTGTCTATTTGATGTTTAGATGATATGTGATAATGCAATTCAAAATAAGTTTTTGAAAAAAGAACAAAGAAAAAAAGAACAATGATAGGAAACCTGTAATGAAATTCAAAATGGAGATCTCTGACTGCATAAAATGAAATGCCTAGACCTGTATGGCACTGAGTAGAGTACTCATTGATATAGTCATTTAATAATTTAGGTTGAACATGAATATTTCTGCTTGAAGAGTAATATTTACTTAACTAGGAATCCGCCAACCTAAGCTCCTTCGACATTGTTCAACAATGAAATACTTTATCATTTGGTTTTCCATTAATGGTTGTCAATGATTTTTGAGATTGTTAGAGATGAAATATTTACATTACTAGATATAAAGAGTTTGTATGTGTGCACATGTGTCCACTGAATGAAGGAGATGAGTTTAGTGCTCTTTAAGGATTAAGTGATGATGGTCATTCCTCTTGAAAGTGGTAGTATTATTTGTTGAGGAGATGTAATTCTTAGTTTTGCAGGGAATAATTTTTGGTAGTAATTGCTTGAACTTGTCTAAAGACAATTAAGGATTTATCTAATTTTACAATTGTGCCGGGAATTGGCTTATAATTAATTATATTTTATATTTTTTTCTATTGGATTCAAGTGTGGTATAGCAGGCATAATTACATCAGTAAACAATCTTTAATTAAAAATTAAAATAAACAGTTAAAAGTACACCTATGCCGGGATCTTGGTTCTGCTGGGATCTCACATTACATAGCGTTGTCTCCCTGTCTCTGTCATAAAGGAGCCTCCTTCCAGAAAGGAGATCTACAGATGCCCTTAGAGAGATGCCTATATATTCAATGGGAATAGAACCAAAATTGGAAAGAACATTGGAATTTAATTGAGGTTAGGACTGTAAATTGAACCACCTCAATTAGTAAAATTAAAAAGAAGAAAATTACACATGTGTGAACAACTGCATGAGTTTATGTTGCTAGATAGAGAGGATACCAATTTATCAACAGAGCATGTCGCAGGGCTCGCTCTTTTTGTTGTTTGATTCAACACATATTATTGAATGTAAGTTGGAATGTAACCTTGTAGGGAAATAGAGTGGATGTTGATAAGAATTCCTTAGTATTTACATGTGACTTGGAACTATAAATTGCCCTAGAACATAAGTTATCCAAAATCTGTTTCCCTTTTTAGTTCTTTATATAATAACTTATTTCAGTACATTTCACCAATAATATCACTTTTGGTTGCTTATGGTCATCTTTTATTATGTGTAGACATTATTATTATTATTATTATTATTATTTGATAGATAAATGGTGGAACATATTAAAAAGCGCTAGTAGAAGATGCAGCCAAGTACACACAAAGTATACAAAAAAGGCCTAAAGGCTAGTGTTAGCCCTTGACATGCACCATTCAACACTAAGGCATCATGGGGTGGCACCTTGGCCTTATGAGTGACCTTAGGATGGTAACAAGGTGGCACAAGGGCGCAATGCCTTGTGCAAGGAGATGAAAGGGGAGTCATGGGCACAATGCCATGACTCGGGTGTGCTGACCAAGAAGAGGGCTCGGCTCGCACAAGGGTTGTTGTACATAGGCGGATGCAATAGCAACACAAGGAACAAGAAAGTAGGCTGCCTTGAAAGGGCTCCAACACTTGGCCGGGTGCATGGAGCCACACACAGAGGAAGTGCATGGAACATGCACAAGCTGAGTGCACGGGACACACACAAGCATGAGCTGCGCACATGAGACGACTTAGATGAGTGACCCCAAAAAAAGAGCTTGGACAACACATAAGTTATATATATGCATGGGCTGCAGCATGAGGAGAGAGACTCTTGATGCACGAGACTCCTAGTTAGAGTAGGAGATTGAGTCCTAATGCTTGAAGGAAGAGACTCCTAATGCACGAGACTCCTAGTTCAGATGTGAAGCAAAGTCTTGATGCACAAGGAGATAAAGTCCCGAAGCAAGAAAACTTGAGAATGAGTAGGAGTCCTTATTTCCATTGTGATTATAATTGTAGTCTGAGAAAGACTCAGAGTCCTAGTGGGAATGGTTGGTGTCATGGCATATGAGGAAGAGTCCTAGTTGAACTAGGATGAGGAGTTCTAGTCCAATAAGGAGTGAGTGATAGCCACTCTATAAAAAAGGGATGGGAAAACCTCCTTGAGCACTTCTATATTCACATAATCATACAGAGGGATCTAGAGAGAGAGATCTTGAGAAAGCATGAGCTCGTCAATGCTATTGTGGGAGCCTTGCTAATCTATGTCTTGTATTCTTATTCGGGATAGTAATAAAATACAAGTTGGGGGTGGTGCCCTGTAAACTCGTGTGTGCTTGTGTGGGTTGTTGGAAGGCTGGCTTAGAGGAGTGGCTAAGCGCCTCACATACGTAAAAATTGGGTGCTAGATTTTGTGTGTGATAGCTAGCAAGAAAGAAAAGGGCAGAGCTAAAACTGACCTCCCAAACATCATCCAATCCCACGCCCAACAAAATTGGACAGACCTAGCAAGAAATACCCAAAACCTACCCACAAGAAACACTTAAAGCCTAGGATGGACAAGAAACCCCTTCTGCAACCAAAAACCATAAACCAAGCTAGAGGTGAAGAAAGCGACCTCATAGAGAGAGAACTGAAACCCCATTGCTCTCCTCATTTTCCCCTGATAGAAAGAGGAGAGTAATTGTAATTCATTGAACATTCTAGCTTTCGAACTTCCCTCTCCAAACGAGTAGACAAGAATTTCCTACTTCTCCTTGAGACCTTAATCTCACATCCTTTTCTTAACTTTATTTTCCTCAAAAGGAAAGTAATTTCATCTTCAAACCCCACCACTAGCAACCCTAAAAAATTATTAAAATCGGCAAACTTATTGGGAAGACTCGCAAAGTAAGCTCCTCCCCCTCTAACAAGCAACAGGCCTCCATGACTTGCTCACTAACTCGTTACCCGACGGGCACTTCTCTCCACTCCCCATAAGATCCAACATCCTTCCATCTTGGAGCATCATTTGAAGAGGTCGAGAACTATAAATTAGAGTCCCCAAGGGAGGCATCGCCCTTGCATGACATGCTAACCCAACATCGTAAGTGAGAGACCTAGCTGAAAAAGAAGGAGGCGAAGGGGGATACCTACCTTTGAAGCCTATTGCTTTTGCCATCAAGGCTTCATCCATACTCGAAACCCACCCTGTCGAACTCTAAATCGCCACCTTTAGAGGGAATTGGCAAAGAACTCCAAAGAGGAAGCAAAATCGCCAACATTAGGGTTCCAAAAGACATGGGCCGACCTAGCTCCTACCCTCGCCTAGACTTAGGAAGCCCAACTTGGCTCCCTGTGGACAAACTTAAAAAGAGGTTTTGGGCAGGCCTTAGAAGAAACATGGGCTCCCTTCACCAGCATCCAATGCATTTAAAGCCGTATGGCTCAATGACCTACAAGGAGGCCTAAGAAGCTTCCCATCTAAGTTGTTTCCCGATTTTGACTACACACGCTTCTCCATATCTTGCACTAAGAGACCAGGCACAACCCTTAAGGCCTGCTACTCAGTCATCTCTTTGTACATGACATCTACAACACATCTCCCTTCTTTCACCTCCACTTTCCTAACCGCATGTGAACTTCCTTCTCTAACTCTAGACTTCTGCAACTCCTCTTTGAAACCATCGTTGACAACCATGGTGGAACTTCCCACCACAAAAGGATGACAAAAACATTGTCTCTATCTACAGTCTTTAACTGATTAGGCACCTTTTTTCCACTAGATTTAACGAGTAATCTAGCCCATTTCAGGTGATGCCTCTCCTTTGCCTCTACATCCATCATCATAAAACCTCCTCAGGCATCACCCATCCTTTAAAGAACTCTTTTCCCATAGATGCATTGGTAGACCCAACACCCTCACCCACACTTCACTAATGCAGGCACTTTAAGCAACCAAGATCCGACTCCCACCAATCCTGCTGCAATCTTCTTCCCTTAAACATACTAGACCCCAAAACAAAACCCTTTTGACCTCAGAACATTTTCAAACTCAAATAAAATGAGATTGCCTCCCAACAAAAGTAGATTCAAATCCCCTTTCAAACCCCAAGAATGTCGAGCCCACAAATTTAGTGCAGCCAAAGTTGGCAACCGGTTTGAAGAACCATCCCACCTCCCCACTAGACACTTCTTAAGAAACCCCAAGTTACTTAATGCCTCTCTTGACTCACTCTCAACCCACACTTCATCGCCCAACTCCCTCTTGCCTCTGTTCGACACATCTACAAAAGAAGCTTCCTTAAACAGATTATGACCTCTCTTTTCCTCCCGATGCCTAACCTGCTCCTTTGACTCCTCCAAAGGCCTAGACACAGGGACTACCCCAATTCCTAAGATTTGAGGTAAGAATCTTCCAACCCCTTAGGGAGCCTTTCCTTCTAGAAAAACTAAGGAAAACCTTTTTTCCTTTATGCATACAACTGAACACAACAGAAACCTCCCAGCTTTGTTGCTGTACAACTCCAACTTGTAGCCCCTTCCCCCTTCATTCCACACCCTTTTGAAGGCTCTCTGAACTTCCCTTCACAACAATCTTCCACCCCCTCAAACTTAGCATGATAAGGAACTTCTTAATTAGCTTAGACTGATGTATCATCAAACAAATTTCTTCCCTAATGAATAGAATATTTTGTTGAAGAAAAGGTAGAACAGAGGGAACAAACCGTATGTCCTAAAAGACTCTCAGTTAGAAAGGACAAGCCATATAAGAATTCCAAAATCACCAGCTTTTTAAAAACCTCCAACCTCCAACCTCAATGCACACAAAGATAAAGGTACAAGAACCACTTCTTCAAGTTTATCAATGGGAATCATTGAAAGTATGTTTGTTCCTCTCCTTCCATCAAAACTATTGACTTCAATGGGCTCCAGATGAAGAATGAGAGTTCTCCTTGTCCATATAAAGTCCACTATATTTAAACAAAATAACATTGGATGGTTTCAACTACCAAGTTATCCCATGTTGTTTCCCGAATATGTCTATGTTTTTATTTTCTTTATAGGTATCAAAGGTCCAGCTTTGGTTGAAACTTGTTTGCACCCAAGTGAGATTGCATGCTCGTGAAGAGACTAGTTCAAAAAGGCAAAAATTTCTCCTTGTGAAGTAGAATTTCTACAATGGTCACTGTAGAGTTTATGTCTTCACTTTATCACCATTGAGGGAAAAGGTTAGAAGTTTTTGGAGGAGCTTATCTGAACCCCCTACACGTAGACTTCCCCTACCAGTATTGAGAAAGCCTGAATCCACTGAATGAATAATGTCAAAGAAACCATATCAGTATCTTCAAAACCTTTTTGATATGATAACTTTATGAAATAGACTTTCTATAAAGACAAGTTGAGACATTGGCTTGACAGTTGGTTAATGCATTAGTAACCCTCTGGTTAACAACACTCTCCCAATGGTAGACAATGTGTCTAGTTATGGGATTGTCATGGAGAGTCCTTTCTCTATCCTACAACACTATACCTTACCCAACGAACTGGCTAACCAACATTGGAAGGAGAATATCAAGTGTAGTTTTCTCAAATGTATAAGTGTTTAAGGCCAAAAATTTATCAATTAGCTTAACACCACTAAGTGCATCTTTGAATATCATGAGATACTTGATGATAAGAAGGTCAAGCTTGTTATTTGGTTAAAAGGAAAAGTTTTGGCATAGCACGGATAAATATGTACCACGAGAGAGTTTAGAGATATGCTTAAAAATTTGGATTGAAAAAATAAAGAAAAATGAAAAAAAAAAAATTGCCTTTTAATTATTATGGTCACACAATGAAAAGAGGTTAGTGTTGAAAATTACACTGAAGAATTCAATCAATTAATTACATGAAATGATTTGTTTGGAGAGCAAGGAATTGATAGTGCACTCTATTACTGGTTCAAGGCTAGTATACAACAGGCCCTAAACTTATATTTGTTTTAGTCCCTTTGGAATACCTCCTAGAGATTTTTGGTGGTAGTGGAATAACAAAACAAGAGCACTTCACAAGTCACATGCAGACAGTAGTCCCTTAATAATACAAGCCACTTTTAAGATGAGATGACCCTTATGGTTGCATGAAATAGTGCCATGAAGGCTGGAATACAATAGCAACATGCGTTAAGAACTAGAAAGAGCTTCCAACACTAAAATTGACCAAAAGGCTAAACTCTATGAAGATTTTGAAAGGAAGTAGTGTGGAAAGGCAGGGCATAAGTTAATGGGTTGTCTAAAAATGATAAGTGGTCATATCGATAAAGAAAAACAACATTTAGTAAAGGGGCATGACAAAAAATATAACTTTGACCTTGAGAGTGAAATAAGTTTGATAAGTCTTTTACATTATGATACAAGCAAATTCTTTATGATGTGTAAATCCTTGTTGCTTCTGATACATAAGAAAGAAGAACTAGTTTATGGGAAAAATTATGAGGGAGATCCTAATTATGATGCTTATCCCAAGGAGGATGATGACGATATCTTACATGGTGACAAGGGTGAGTCTGTAGTTGCATAGATGAGTTTGTTAATCCCAAAGTATCATAACAAAAAAGATTGGCATACCATACTACTTGCAATTGGACTTGAGAGTGCAATTTGATTATTGATAGTGGAATTTTATGGTAGCATGATTTCTCAAAATGTAGTAGACAAGTTTAGGTTGAAGCCTGATAAACATCATAAGTCATACAAGCTATCATGGTCTTGTTAAAAACATATGAGCTATTAGTTAGTAAATGATTCTTGTTCCTTTATGAGGTGTTGGTAAATGACGATTAGTTTCTTTATTTATTGATGCTTAACCTGCAAATAAGGGTCAGTGAGATGTGTTGGCTGTAGTTCCATGCCATCTCTCATTTGGCGAGTTGTGGCAGTATGACAATAAGATGATGACATGATAGTTGGATAAATTCTTACACATTCCATAATGGTAAGAACATTATTTTAGTGTCATCTAAAGAGGAAATTAAGCTGTTTTGTAAAAAAAAAGGAGGGTATTAATTTATTATCACTGACAAAATTTGTGAACAATATAAAAGTTGAGAACATGATTGATTATATTTGTCTTCTTCATAATGAAGTGAAGAGGCATTGAGATTAGTCCTGTAGAAGTATGAAGCTTTTGCTGATAAATACAGAAAAACATTGGTGTTTGATTTTGGTCATTTTGTTTGGGATGATGTGTTGAAAAATAATAGAAATCCAGCTGGTGCATACAACAAGTGGAGCCTCAGGAACATTTGTCCTTTAAGATTCTTGAAAGGTGTATGGTGGTGATCCAGGCAGAGGTGTATAAGTGACAAGCCTACAATATTGCATCCTAGCAATTTTATATTTTCAACTAATTTAAAGATTGATTGACCAAGGAATTCTAGGGTACCTGATTCTATTTTGCCTTTTCCAGTTCTTATCACACAAATTTGCTATCAAACATGATAAATGTCTATCTTGTTAGCTGTTACATAACTCATTGTGTTTGGATGATTTTATGGACACTGTATCTTTTGCCACAAAATTTGACAATTTCAATTTTGTGTACTAGCAAGAAAACAATCAAATTAGAATGCTCTATAGGTCCTGTTTAAATTGCCAAAGCAAAGAAGCTTTAAGAACAGGAAAGATAGTAGGATGATAAATGGGGAATTATGAATTATGTTATTACACTAGGCCACTAATTTAACCTACTGTAATCCATAAGTACCTTGGATGTAGAGATAAATATTAGCAACCTTACAAATATGGAAAAACCATTGGTTAAAAGAGGAGAGCCTCATGGCCATTCAGCCTCAAATTTTATTTTATTTTTATTTATTTATTTGATAGGCTACTCAGTCTGAAAAATTTTGATGAAGCCTACAAGACAAAGAAGAGGACACGGCATGCATAAATTCTACAAAATATAGGGAATAGAAGAATTATAAGATAAAGGTTCCTTTGACAAACCTAATTCTCTGATCCATGATTGTAAAAATTCTACAACTTATAGTGTTTATTATAAGAAGATGGCTTGGTCATCATATTTTCAGAACAGTCATTTTTTTTTTTTGAAGTTTGGCTTTATCATTAATTTATTGCATTGTTCATTTATATACCTTATGAGATTGAAATCACTTCAAGAGTTACACTCCTAGACTTTAGAGATTATGACTGGTATTTGGTGAGCCAGGCTTGGAGGTTGTTAATTGCCATTGTCAGGTTGACCTTTAAAATGCTAGACAAATGGAATTTGACAGATATTTAGAGTGGAATGTTGCAGTAAGAAAGAATTTGGCTCTTTATCAAGTGGTTTTCTAGGATCTTAAAGAAAGATTGCGGGCCTTAGTTCCAAAGGAGATGGTTGCTAGAGAGCAAGCAAGGTTGGATTTTCGAAATGGGTTTTTTTGGAAGAAATGAGCTAGAGGCAGAAATCAAGGGAAGTTTGGCTAAAAGAGGGTGATAGAAATACCAGGTTTTTTCATAAAATGGCAAATGCAAACAGAAGAAGGAGCACTTTGGGTAAGATAAAAATTAACGGGGTTTGTCTTACAAAAGAGACTGAGATTAAGGAGGGGATTGTCCGGGCTTTTCAAAACCTCTTGTCAGAGCTAGAGAAGTGGCACCTTAGCATAAAGGGTATGAATTTTGGCAGGTTAAATAGGCAAGATGCAACAAAGCTAGAGGATCCTTTTGTAGAGAATGAGGTGTTCAATGCCCTTTTAGATCTGAATAGGGACAAAGCTCCAGGGTCAAACGGTTTCTTAATGACATTTTGGAAGTTTAGTTGGGACTTTGTGAAGGAAGAGGTGATGGGCTTTTTTAGTGACCTCCATATGCAAGGAAGATTTGTAAAAAGTATCAATGCAACTTTCATAGTTTTGGTTCCTAAAAATGAGGGAGTATAGGATCTTAAAGATTTTAGGCCTATAAGTTTGGTGAGTAGCTTTTATAAGTTATTAGCTAAAGTATTGGCGAATAGACTTAAAAAGGTGGTAGGCAAAGTGGTTTCCAAATTCTATAATGCTTTTGTAGAGGGGAGGCAAATTTTAGATGCGGTGCTTATATCCAATGAGACGATTGACTCAATGTTAAAAAGCAACAATTCTAGAGTGTTGTGTAAGCTTGACATAGAGAAGGCAAATGATCATGTTTGTTAGGATTTTTTGCTTTCGGTTTTGGAGAAAATAGGGTTTGGTCAGAAGTGGATTAGTTGGATTAGATGGTGCATCTCAACATCAAGTTTCTCAATTCTAATGGATGGAAACACATCAGGTTTTTTTCAAACCTTTAGAGGTTTGAGACAAGGGACTCACTTTCACCGTATTTGTTTGTGCTAGCCATGGAGGCACTCAACTATCCGTTAATGAGGGTGGTTTTTTATCAGGTTTTAAGATGAATGGGTAGAGTTAGAGAGGGATTGTAGGTCTCTCTCATGTTGTTTGCCGATGATACCTTGGTGTTTTGCGAGGCTTCTCAAGACTGACCAACCCATTTAAGTTGGTTACTCATGTGGTTTGAGGTCATTTCAGGCTTAAAAATTAATCTTAGCAAGAGCGAGCTTATCCCAGTGAGGAGGGTGGAGAACTTGAATAAGTTGGCCTATGAAGTGAGTTGTAAAGTGGGTGAGCTTCCTTCCACTTATTTCGGGCTTCCGTTAGGTGCCTTTCATAACACTTTGGCGACTTGGGATGGGATGGAAGAGCAATTCCGTAAAAATTGGCAATGTGGAAAAGACAACACATTTCCAAGGGGGGGAGACTTACTCTCATTTGGAGCACCTTATCTAGTTTGCCTATCTACTTCATGTCATTATTCCAGATGTCGAGGTTAGTGAGGTTGAGATTGGAACAAAGTAAAAGGGACTTCCATTTAGGTGGTGGTTCTTTAGAAAGAAAACCTCATTTAGTGAACTGGACTACTGTTTGTTCAAATAAGAGTAAAAGGGGGCTTGGGAGTTAAGCATCTCCCCTTTCTTAACAAGGCCCTTCTTTGTAAATGGAATTGGCATTTTGCTAAGGAAATGGAAGCTTTCTGAAGGCAAATAGTTTGTGGGAAATATGGGGAGGATGAAAGGGGTTGGTCTTCGAAGAAAGTGAGAGATGTGTATGAGGTTGATTTATGGAAGGCCATAAGGAGATTGGAGGAGTTCATTAACAGTAGTATCCTTCTCTATTGGCAATGGGTGGAGGGTAAAATTTTTGAAGGATATTTGGTGTAGGGAAGAGTCTTTGAGAGTTGTTTTTCCTTATTTGCCATAGCAAGCTCAAAAGAGGCATGGGTAGGGAATTTATGGACTCAATCAGGTGAGAGGGTTGTTTAGTCCCCTAGCTTCTCTAGGCATCTTAATGATTGGGAGATTGAGGGAATGAAGCGTTTCTTGTCAAGGCTGCAAGATAAAGTGGTTATTGGAGACAAGGAGGATAATGTCATTTGGTTGGAGACAAAAGATGGAGCTTCCTCTATTAGGTCTCTTTACACTATTCTAGAGCATGGGAGATATCAGTATCTTTTCCAGTTGGGGTTGTTTGGAATGTGTGGGTTCCTCCTAAGTGTGTTTTTTTGCTTAGGAGGCACCTTGGGGAAAAACATTGACTCTAAATCAACTTCAAAGGAGAGGATGACAATTAGCTAATATATGTTTTCTTTGTCATATCTAAAAAAAGCAAAGAATACCAAGAAAATTTTTAAAGACCTCAATGGCCTTCAGAAAGAAAATGTTGGAAAAAAAAAAACGAATAGGTCTGAGACTTGAGACGGATTCACGCTTGGAACAACATAGGATGAAAGTTGATTCATCAAACCAAAACTCAAATTAGAAAGAAAAAAAAAAAAACCAAAACTTCCACTCAAATCAAATATCTCTACACAATCCGATTGGACAAAACCCTAAAATATGACTGAGGTTAAAAACCAAATCAAAACCCAAACCTTTAGAAGAGAAGAGGGCTTGAAAATGAGGCTTTGAAGGCTTTGGCTCTTGATGAATATCGAAGTTGTTGCGATTGCAATGGAGCCAATTGTCGTTGTGATCCCACTTCTATTTGAAGAAGAGAAAAAGGTTTCTCCTTGAACGCTTCTTGATTTTGTTGCTATTCTTGGATTCATCGTTGGAGATGGATTTCTAAAGTTTGAAGTTTGAAAGAGGCAATATGCAGAGATGATAGGCGAGCGATGAGAGGAGAGCAGCTATTGATCTAGGGCAAACGTGAAAAAAGTAACTATTTAAATAAGGAGTTGTTTGGTATTTTAAGATACTTCAAGGCTAAATTTGCAACGTGGCAGGGTGGGCGGAGCAAGGTATCAACCCATCCCTGCCTTGAACTTGATTTTCGGGTTTTGAAAATTTTCCCAAACCGTCCCATCCCCAATTGTTACCTTCTCATACCTATCTCAATAGGGGCAGGGTGGGTTACCCAAATAGCCTACAAAACTATCATCCCTAGGAGCAACACCTTTGTGCCTTTTTGGACAATGTGGAAGGAGAGAAATAGAAGATCTTTTGATACTAAGGAGCTTTTGGACTAAGGACTAAAAACCAGGTTTTTTTGTAACTTGATGTATTAAACTAAGTTGCATAGGTGAAGGACCATTATACTTATCTGACTTCATTGATTGGTTGGGTTCTCATTGAGGGAGGGAGTATTTTTTGTTTCCCTTGTCCTTTTTTGGCACCTTTTGGTGACTATTGTATAGGTCCTGTGTACTATGGTGTGCCTCTCTGGCGCTTTATCAAATATGATTTGCATTTACCTATCAAAAAAAAAAAAAAAAATGGCATATATTTAGAGTGCCAATAGTCATGTTAATATATTCTTGTATTTTGTGTTAGGGGGTCCTATTGGGTGGAAATGGTAATGAAATGGAAGGCTCATAAACGAGTTCCAAGGGTTGACTAAGTTGCAATTGGGTGACATAAGTTGATTTTTTTTAGGCCACACCTTGATAAAATGAACTGAGTAATAAAAGGAGGTTTCTTTTATTACAGCAATTGGAGACCACCAGAAACCAACATCTTTGATTCTGTGCTGTAAGGGGGTTTCTTTTATCCCTTACATAGTGAATAAAATGCTAAACCATTTTCTTGGAAATTGAAATTGTGAGCTTACAAATTTTCTTATTAAAATTTAGTTGCTATCAAGCTTTTATAAATGAATTTCATTTCAACCTTTTGATTGTGTTTGCTTCTTTTCAATAGAAGTTTTGGAATACCCTTTGCCTTGTGCTTGTTTCCATATTTGTCTAAGGTGTTAGGAGTTAATCCTTTTCTTAAATTTAAACTGCAGAAGAGGAAACTGACCCCTATAGAATTCCAACTAAACAAAACTTGAGGATGGCGTTATATTGGCTTGTGCAAGGCTGTCAACCGGGTGACTCCCTGCTGTTTCACTATTCCGGCCATGGTTCACGACAAAGAAATTATAATGGTGATGAAGTTGATGGATATGATGAAACTTTATGTCCTCTGGATTTTGAAACTCAGGGTATGATTGTTGACGATGAGATCAACGCCACAATTGTCAGACCTCTTCCTCATGGGGTTAAGCTTCATGCAATAATAGATGCCTGCCATAGTGGCACCGTTTTGGATTTACCATTCCTTTGCAGAATGAGCAGGTTAGTTTCATGCATCCTTGTTTTAAAATCTAATATTTGTTTTATTATTATTTGGTGAGTAAAGAATTGTATATGGATGCACCTAGAACCTGCATAATATCCAAGCATGTGATGAGATGAATTCCTATTTGTTCTAAAAGAATCCTGAGGATCCACCGTCCTGCAATCTTTCCTTCACATATTCTTACGAACTTTTCAAATTCTTTAATAAAATTGCATGACTTGGCTTACTCTTTCATCATGAACTCTGATTTTGTCCTTTAGAATGCAATATTTTGTAATTTTTCATGAATACAATAAATATACGATATCTTGAAATATTAACATAATCCTATTTAAAATTTTTGGTCTACTAAAATATTCACTTTACTTATTTAATGTCCATTTGGATACACTCTTTGTTTTTTGTTTTTAAAATCAGAAATTTCAATATAAACATCGAACATCTTGTACAAAAAGTATAAATTACCTTATATCTTTAAAATCACTTTCAGCAATTTTAAAATTTGAGGTAGTAAAAATTTTTTGATGCCTCAATTCTTTTAAATAGTTTTTAAAGTTATTATGTTTTTAATGTAAGTCTCTAAAATTCTTGTATCTTATCTAAAAGTTACTACTGTTTTCTGATTTTAAAACAAAAAACAGAAAGTATATCCAAAGGAACACTTACTTTTTTTGTTTTAATCTTCAGAATGACATAACTTGCTTTTCTTCATCCATGCACCCAAATGCTGGTCTCATTTATTGTTCCAATCCTGATATGTTCCCAAATTATGCTTAGATTTTATTCTAGAACTTCTTTACGACGGGCTTAGTAACTTTTGACCAGGTCCAAATTGTTCCTCACCCCAAATAGTTTTCCTGTCACTACTGTATTACATGTTTTTCCTTTGGAACAGGAGCGGACAGTATATATGGGAGGACCATCGCCCCCAATCAGGTGTATGGAAAGGAACAAATGGTGGAGAAGTCATTTCCTTTAGTGGTTGTGATGATGATCAAACATCTGCTGATACATCTGTAAGTTTCAGAATGACTGATTAGACATAGTCCTTATATATCTTATTTTCCCAATTGTTTCAAGACCTCAGACCAAAAAGCTAAATGTGTACACTGATTTCTTTGGGAACAGGCATTATCACAAATTACATCAACTGGTGCTATGACTTTCTGTTTCATCCAAGCAATTGAGCGGGGGCATGCAGCTACATATGGAAGCATCCTAAATGCAATGCGCTCTGCCATCCGAAGTGCAGGAAATGGCGTTGGTGGTGGTGGTGGTGGTGGTGCTGTGACATCTCTCATTTCGATGCTTTTGACTGGAGGCAGTGTCAGCAGTGGCTTGAGACAGGTATTGGTTCTTATGGTGATTACATTGTTGTCATCCTTTGTGATCTGGCTCATCAATCGATGTTAGGACACATATAAAAGGGTTAAAATCATCTCAGGATCCCCAGATTTACAGTTCCTTCAGCCCTTTTGATAGAGAACCATGCTGATCTTTTCACTAGGAAAAATGAACATAAAATAAAATAAAATATGGATTAAAAAAAAACCTTGTCCTTGGTGTAAAATGGGTAACTGGGGATTACCCAGCTATAGATAAGGGGTGCTGGATATGGATTGCTTACGCATCATTTATGCTGAAAATGACCAGAAAGGTCTAAATCATGTCTAATACGCCATTATCTTATTTCCTTCACTTATTGTTTGTTGAGGGAATTTTTTAAGTTGACTTGATGAAACTAAAATGCTTTGATAGAGGTGGCATCAATTGATGACAATATGAGGGATATTCATCCTGTATATGACAGGAAATATTATTGAAAAGATTCTTTGAAGACTTACAAGAAAAGGGGAAGGTCAGTTCCAATGCACAAGCATTAATTTGGGGCACCAATGATGACTTAAGTTCTTCTTGAGGCTTACTGTAGTTAGTTTAAGTTGAATCTTTTGTTAAGTTTCTATTCTAGGTAGTGGTTTACCTTCTTATTGAGTTTCTATTTCTTGTAATCTTCTTGTTATAGTAGAAAAGTTCTTATTTCTTGTAGTTCCAAAATAACATTCCTTTATTTAATTCTATTCAGATAAGGAATTATGAAAGTAGTCCCGTTAGGGAAGAGAGGCATAAGAGCCTACACATACCTTATATAGTCTTTCATAGGATATGACCAAACTTTTAATAAAAGTTCTCGCCATCTATTATACTTCCATTGAATTTGTGATTGCTTCTTTCTAGGTATGATTACTTAGGAACCTTGGCGTGATTGCCAAGGATTTCTTTTCTTCTTTTCATCCATCTTTAGCCCTTTCATTCCAACTCAAGAAGCTTTGTAGTGCTTGAAGTTTAAGTTTCCTGCATCAATAGGCATGATTGGACCTCCTAATGAAGTACTTTCGTGAAAAGTACTGCCCATAAGATGCTTCTATTGGGCTTTGGGAGATACTGTGCTTTAGACTAGGTTTCATTTGGTATTAGTTAAATTGGAATTGGTGCTATAACTAAGTTCCTATCAAAGCTTAAATATAGATTAACATTGCTAAAATTCTAAGAAGGGTATTGAAAATTTTTAAAAATTAAGAACACAGTTAAAAATGTTGGATTCAGACCATGTTCATTTCAATATTGGTTAGCTTGGCATCAATAGTACAATTGGGTTTTAGGTAAAATGAAAGATATGCAAAGAGTAGAACAAACTTAATAAATAAAATAAAATCCCACAAAAAATGTCATAAAAAAACCATAAAAATTAAGACCACAGTGAACTTGGAGAATACCTATAACACTACATATATTACACGCAATCTGTTCTAAAATTTCATGCTGCTATTGTAGCTTATGATCATACTAGACAATATGGATATGATACATCCGATACTATCCATCAAAGAAATTCTCTTTATGTTGAATAACTTGAATGATCTACCTTGTATTAAAGATCCATGGGAAGCTGTCTACATTTACTATTCCTAATAAAAACTGAAACTCCAAAAATAGAGAACAATAAAAAAGGCTTTTTCATCAGAAGTTCAGTAAAGGGTTTTCCTGATGCGTCCAATGATCTACATATATCAAAAAGTCCTGTGGAATCTACATTTACCATCATTTCCTGAATTCTTTCAAGACTAATGAATTAGATGCACTTCAATGTTTATAATTTTTCAACAAATCATCAAGAAGCTAATGTTAAGTACAAAGTCTTTCTATGTCATCTTTAAATGAGAAGATCTCAAAAGACAAATAAATGAAGAAAAATTCATGATAGCATTCTTCAAAGAATAAATGCGGAAACTATTTTTTTTCCCATCAGAGTCCTAGCTTTGGATCTTCATGGAATCTGGATAATCAGAAAATTTAAGCCACAGAGGACTTCTTTGTTGATCAGAGCTGCACCTGCTTGTGAAATTAGACAGAGAAGGAAATGAAGAGGGCCTTTTAAGGTTTTAAAAAATTCTGTGTGCATATTGTAATAGGGACATAATTATTGTGATGGATGTTCAACCATCATGATGAACCACAAAACAGTTCTGTTCTGTGGGAGAGTCAATGCTGACTCTGGTGTCCTCTTATCCTCAATTGAAACTAATCCTGTTGGTTTGGGAGATATTCTGAACTATAATTGGCAAGCATTTGGGTTAGGACTCTTCTTTGATTGCAATGGATGGAGTAACAGGAATAACATGTTTTCCTGGAAAAATCTTCATTTGAGAAGTTTTTCAGGCATATATTCTGTTGAGAGAAACCCTTAAAGTGCTCTAACATCCAGTGCAAAAGAAATTGAACTCTAGTTTCAAGCTTTGCCCAAAAAGAAAAATGCACTTCTCCAGACCCATTTTGTGTTGGTGTGGTAAGAAAGCAGCTTTGAGTGGCTAAAACACGCCTAAAATTGCTTTTTTGATGCCCAAAATACTGGGCATTTAGCTGCAAACATTAAACGAGGTCTGAATACAAAGGAGTAATTTGCTTGGAGTTGAAAGTATCTAAAGAACAAGGGGCCAAAAACAGGTGGTTACATGTCTGGCAAGGATTTAAATGAGGATATGATGTTTCCTTGATCATTGGATGCTAATAAGGGGGGGTGGGGGGTTATGGGTTTTGGTTGTTTTTGACCAGTAAGGTGACCTCCAGAATTATTTGGGATATGAAAAAACATTTTTCATGCCCAATACTTAAAGACAGGAGTGTGTATTAGTACCATAGTTTTTTATGACAAGCTCATGGAATCTGCACGAGCAGATTCAAATTTCTTAGTAGTTTTGAAATTTTGTTCATAAAAGTGAGAGTTAATGATTGTGAACTTAAATGTTCTTCTGTTTATTTGTTTGGTAACAGGAGCCACAATTGACAGCCTGCCAGCCATTTGATGTGTATACAAAACCATTCTGCCTATGATTATTCATGTGTGTGTAGCGGTTGAATAAAGTCGAACAGAGATTATACTGTGAGATGACTTTCTTCTTTGTTTTCATTACTTTGTTATTTATTTATAGCTTGGTGAACTTGATCAAATTGTAAATGGTGGTGGCACAAAATTTGGATCAGTTACTCCCATAATATTGTACATGGCTTCTTGAATTCTCACATTTTTCCATTTTGTAGTTGTTCTTCTCTTTGAAAATATAATAGAAACTAGATTCAGACAACTCGAATATCTAGATTTTAAAGCTTTTAAGCATCTGTTTCTGATGTGTATACACACACACACACACACACACAATATGGGTAGACACAGAGAGTTGTGACCTTACCTGCAAGTGTAGAACAATTCAATATCGAAATATCGTCTTCTTCAAATCATCTTTTCTTAATATCAGGGTACAGAACTGCTTGAACCCTGCCTCTGGACTTGGCCAACTTAGTATTTTTTGAAGAGAATTTCTGTATGAAATGTGGTCACATCAAACTCTTAGAAACAGCCAATTAAAGTAGTTTTAGTGGGGAATCTTTGGGACACTTTCAGATTGTTAGTGAGGCATTGTCAACTAAAGACTATAGGATAGCTTTGTTCCAAAGCAACTTCACGGGAAAGCCACTTCCAAGTTGCAGTGGGAGGGTTTGGTCAAGTTGAGTTACAATTCAACCCTAGTTTCAATCTAATCTCACTAGGGCTTGAAGATTTTTTTACTAAAGCTTTAAATTAATGGATTCGAGATATCTCTTCTTCAGCTGATGGGAATAAAGAAACATTAGTGCCCAAAGGGGATAGGATGATCCCCACAATTGGATAAATAATCTATATTTATAGAAACTTGCAAATATAACCTCAATTTGATATTTTTCTCTTCTTTTCTTTTTTTTTTTTCAAAAAGTGCTTAGATGTAAAATAAGGATTAAAAATTTAATGAAGGGTATTTTTTTTTGTCCAAATCCAGTACTTGAATTTTTATCATTTTTAATGAAATAACCCATAAATAAATTAGTCTTTGTTAAAGCTATATAACTCTCAAAGGCAAGTTTTAAGAATAATATCCTTTAGATATTTAAATCAAAATGTGGTATAAATCATAAATTAAAATGTGGTAGATGGGCTCCCAAATTAACAAAAGGTTCATATAATTCTTCATTTATTTGTATCATATTTAACATCTAAAAAGAGTAATCATATTCGCACAAAATGTATTATACATCATAGATAGGGTTTAACATGGAACTTAAACAACTGGACACCCAAAGCAAGCTAGAACAAATCTACATGCTTCTAGTCTTTTAGGCTAAGTAATGTGTTTTGTAATATTGAATTAGGGTTAAATTAGGAATGACAACAGGGCGGGTTTGGGACGGGTCGCCCCCATCCCAACAGCGCTCCATTTTTTCAAAACAATTCCCATCCCCTTCCTATTTAAAAAATTAAATGGGGTGGGGTGGGGCAGGGCGGGTATGATAAATTCTCATACCCGCCTTGTCCCGTTTAACTTTTTTTTTTTAAATTTTATTTTATTTTTTAAAAAATTACTTTTAAAATTTTTAATTACATTAAAATATATATATTTTATAAATAATTAAATTATTATATTTTTTATAACTTATTTTATTAAAAATATTTTATTATTATTTACATATTAAAAATAGTAAAATAAAAATTTAAATTTAATTTAATTATAAAATTAATTTTATATATGATCGGGATGGGACAGGATAGGGCAATAGCCGAACCCACCTCGGGTTTTTAAAAAAATTCTCAAACCCATTTATTAAAATTGAACCCCATCCCTAATGATGGGATGGATATCCGAAAAAACCCACCCTATTGTCATCCCTAGGACTTAACCCTACATCTAAATTTCTAATCATCATTTTTCTCTCTAATTAAGTTCTTATAGATATGGGTTACCTACCAATCTAGATCCCTGAGCCTTGGCTTGAAAAGCTATGTACATTTTTTCTACTTTCAAGAGATGCATTTTAGTTTCCAGTATGCCCCAGGTTGTGAACCAAGACACACAAAATCCACAGCAAAAACAAACGGTTGCATGGCATGAGATTTGATTCCACGAGCTATGCCACAAGAGTAGAGACAAATGAAGAAATATTTCTACAGAGAAGGGATGCTAAAATTTTGGATGCTCAATTGAACCTTTTCGGCAATTTGCAGTTATACTTTGGGAAGAAATAATACTCAAAAACAGAAAAAAAGAAAAACGAAAAAAGACATGGACAAGGATAAAACCCATATATAAAAAGCACCCCCACCTATAAAAGAAAAGAAAAATATCATCCCTGCAAGATTAGGAGGGGGGAAGTACCCTAACGCCACTAGCCAAGAATTTCTTCTCCTAGGATACAAATGAGCATCACTATCCCCTAAATAAATTTATCTAATTTTGCTGATCTGTAAGAAGGATCAGGAGGCCGGAAGTCATCCAACCGCAAATTGGACACTTTGCGAATCTCGTTCAACACATTCTCCCCTTTCTCTGATTTGATAATCTCCAATGTGCTCCCCAGAACTTCAGCCGCAAGCCCAATTTCTCGCAGCCGACCAGGCTCTTCTCCACCTTCAAGTATTATCTGCCCGATCTCCCTTAAGGGAATCACATTCTCTATGATAACCATGGCAAAGATGCGACCAAGAAATTCTGCTGCTTTTGGGGCATCATTTACAGCATCCTCTAAAGCAGTCAGTACAGCTTCAAATCTGGAAAACAAAATGCAGTGCATGATGAGTGAACCTGAGTTTTTACATTACAGCAATCAATTTCTATGCTAGCAGGCTGTGTGCATTTTTTACCCTTTGATTAGTTGAACTTGACTTAACATGGCATCCCGAGATTTTGTTAGATTGACAAGAAGCTTAGACAGCATATCCCTTTCTTTGTCCTTCCTCTCAAAAGAGTCTGTAACCCAAATAGACACCATAGATGGGTAGAAGCCTGGGGAATTTAGATCTTTGATGCACAAAGCAACTTCATTCTCATCTTTGGCACTGAAAATGGAAGAGGTCTTGCTTAGTACTTCAAACAAAATTATAATTGTAATCCTACCATTTCCCTCAATATAAAATGCAAAATAATAAATCTATTTTCCACAAATCTCAGTTGTTGAAAGTGGCTAAATATTTCCATCATCTCTAGAGATATTAATTTAAACCCAACCAATTTATAGAAGTTGAAGGACTTAACAGACATGGAAGAGTAAAAAACAATAAATAAATATAATATATCTATTTCCAAATCCATCTATAGTGAACCCAAAATCAAAGACCTCATACTTAGTAACAAGCATGGATCAGATATACACAAAGGAAAGGGTTCTAATAGGTGTTCAGGTTTCTATTGACATACAGCTTGGCAATATGATGATGTTTCTGTTGTTGAACATCTTAAACATTAACCAAAAAAGAAACCTTCAAAAAATAATGTAGCAATGGATTTATGAGTTATCAAACCCAATATCTTAAAATTTATACTGCAACCTCAATTTCTTAGTGAGAGGAATACATTATGTCCTTTGACCTGTGTAGAAACAAGTGTAAGCCTATGCAAGCAGGTTCTCTGACCAGAAAAATACAGGTAGTATTACTAATGTATTGTTCATTTCAAGCTTGTAATCTTCTGAATATTGCCACCTGAGAAGGAAATAGGTATGCTTCTGTCTGATGTGATTTCTATTTTTCAGTCAGTTTCAACCCATTTGGCATACATGATTTTTATCACTCACTTTCTTCAATATTTTAAGGGGAAATATAATTACATATGAATTACATAAGTTTCATCATATGTATGCTTTCTTGTGATGAATTTAATCCAAATGAAACAGAAAGAAACACTAGCAGTATTGTGTGTAAAAGGTAAAAAGACTGACTAGTTTGGTGTCAACAACAAATCATGGAATTTAACACAGCCCATACAGTGCCATATTAGATAATAGTTCGTTTATTTTGTATCACTAACATACTCTCGAATAACTACAGGTAGAGAAGGATGAACCACCCAGGCCTCCACCATAAAACCAACTATCCTTATTCTTAAGGAACTCGTCACAACATAGGTTCCACAATTTTCAATAGAAAAAATTAATGACATCAGAGTAAATAGTGGAAAGTTATACTTAGCAGATGATAAAAAAAAGTAGAAGATTATACTTAGCAGATAACTCAACGAAATCATAGCCATCTTATATCCTTTGTCTAAATTAGCATGACAACCAAATGCTTCAAAAATATGTTGAAAATGCCATTAAAAAATATTTTAATGAACTGTTGGTCAAAAAAATTAGAAATTATCTTTTTCTCGGAAGAATCACAGGAAATGTACAAAGATCCCAAGTTGTATTTGGTTAGAATCTTTTTGAAATTTCTCCAACTCCAACAAAAGAAAAAAAAAAAAAAAACCTAATTTGATTTTTCTTAAAAATGATGAAAAAAAGTTGAAGACTATGCATTTGTATCATAAGATATGCTTTAAAATAAGATACAAATCAATTTCTATAAAAAATGCATTGTATCATATATCATAAGTTTTTAACAACTATGCATAAAGGTATCAATTACCAGATCTTTCTTTCATTAACCCAACAAAGTTGTTTTGCCACCTGAAGAAGACATCTCTAATCAAATGAGGAAGAATAACCCAAGAGACACCTAACAAGGTGAAAACCAGAGACTATAAACCTGATTGGAAACCAGAGGCTATAAACTTGATATCCAATCACAATGTAGAAGAATGTACTGGTTTGATTTGAAGTCTTGTTTGCAAAGGCAACACCAATTTAAGAGAAAGCACAAATCAAAAAACTTATGTTTGAAGTTTTTTCCTTATCATGAAATTTTTTTAAAAGAGGAGCAATTATGCATGTCAGGCACTCAGTAATAGCCTAACACTGTTATAGTAACCTAAGCATATTAGGTACTTTCTAGGTTTATGTAGAGTTTCATTTTTTTCTTCCAAATATCAGGTGCAACAATGACAGACCAGATGAATGTACTGGTTTGATTTGAAGTCTTGTTTGCAAAGGCAACACCAATTTAAGAGAGAGCACAACTCAAAAAACTTATGTTTGAAGTTTTTTTCGTTATCATGAAATTTTTTTAAAAGAGGAACAATTATGCATGTCAGGCACTCAGCAATAGCCTAACACCGTTCTAGTAACCTAAGCATATTACGTACTTTCTAGGTTTATATAGAGTTTCATTTTTTTTCTTCCAAATATCAGGCACAACAATGACAGACCAGATGAAGGGTTAGACAAGGTACAATGTAGACACAATACTTTTACTCTAATTTAGAAAAGAAAAAGTATGAAGGGAAAGAGGGTGAATATAATTCTAGTTATATTTAAACAGAATAACATATAAAAAGTTTTATATTCATTTACCTTCTTGACATGCTTGTGTTCCTTTTTAAGAATTAACTAGGATCTATATCCCATGTTTGTGTCCATGGGACATAGTAAGTTCAAAAATATTGCCTGGATATATATCTATTGATTCCACATTATCATATTTCCCCACATGTACTACCTTCCTTTCACATTAGAACCATGTACAAGAAAAGGGAGATGAAGTAACAAGCTGAACAAAGACACAGGCCAAGGCCTTAATCAACAACTGAACCCTAAACTCTACAACAGCGGCAAAGAAAGGAAGAAAATGTAGGAAAGGCAAAGGCAAAGATTCACAGCCAAAAGGAATGAGACAAACAAAAGCAAAAGCTAACAAGCCTAATGAGCTCCTATACATTAACTAGGAATCTCACAACTTTGAATTTTATTGCCCAAAAGAAAAATCCTCCAGCTACACCATGATGAAATGTGATGACAGATCAATCCATTTATCTCCAAAACCACAATCATCACCAATTTCCCCTAAAAAACCCCCCCAATTCCTTTACATTTGAAATTGGAGAAAAAAACAAATTCCTTCTGAAGTTAATTTTAATATTTCATCATAATTTTGCCTATCAACATATATATACTCACCTTCTTAGGATATTCCTAAGCAAGTATAAATTCTCTCCTTGTATTGAGTATCTCACTTGAACAAACTGAGAAGTTAGGCCCAAAAAAAAAAAAAAAGCGAACAATGCTAGTTTATCACCATTCCAGATGAGAAGAAGAGGGGGAGATGACAAGCTTTCTATGAAACAAAAATATAGCCAGAGGCACAAACACCTAGCACAACACCATGATGTTGCTATTATGGTATTTTACACTCTCAACAAGTAAAAGGACAAGAGCCTACAATTTTACTAAATCTGACAAAAAGGGAATAAGGAAACAAGTGTACAACAAACAAAATAGGACCATTACTTAGCAGTCTGGTAACATTTTCATGAACAACAAAATTTATGCTATGTGTGAATTTTTGAAGAATTACAGTACTAGAACTATAATTCAGATTAACTAGTGTTACCCCTTAGGTGTAGCTCAAATGGAAATGGGATGTAATGGGAATAGCAGAGGATCTAGATGTAATTCTGTTACCAAAAGGAGAAATAAAATAAAAATAAAATATAAAAAGCATATATATAAAAAAGGGTTACTCATGAAAAAAGTCTAAAATACCCAGTGTTATCAACAAACTAACAAAATTTTTGGACAAACATACAATCATTTGTTGTTGACCTTATTGCAATAAGAGAATTAATTGGACCAAAATTGAAAGTGAAAATATCAAAGTCTTTCATGACCCTCATCACTAAAAACCAAAAATCCGGACCATGCTTTCCTTTTCTTTTTTGATAGTAAAACAGCAAATATATTTAAAGATTTGAAGTACCTAACAAAATGGGGTATTAAAGCATATACACGTGCACAAACGCGCCAAATAAAGGAGAGAGACCCCAAACCAAACGCCCCCCCCCCCCCCCCCCCCCCCCCCCCCCTCCCACCCTCTCTCAAAAAAAATATATATATATATTTAGAACTTAATGAGTAAACAAAGTCCACCATGAAATTGAGAAATCTCCTACGTGCACTAACCCACACCAAAAAAATTACACAAAGGGTTGTGTGATTACTTTATCCACAACGTCCAAAATAAGCACAAAGATAGAGAGCTCTCTAAGCTACTTTACTCTTTTTCCCAGTAAAGGACCCATACTAAAAAGAGAACCTCTTACTGAAGATTGCATAACTCAAAATAGAGATAAACTAACTACCACAAGATGACTATTTTGAACAATAAAAGGAGGATGTGATCAATTGTGTCTTCTTCTCCTTTGCACATATAGCATCTAATTTGGCAACTTTCTTCCCCTCCTTTTAAGTTGATCCAACATTAACATCATTCCTAAAGCTGCTTCCCAAGCAAAAAAAGCCAATCATCAATGGATCCTAAGGCTGTCAGCACGAAACTGCAATTGACATGATCATATGCCTTGTCAATTTCCAGCGTTGTTGTTCAGCCTTGAGCCTATGGCCTCATTTGCTATAAGGATCGCATCTAATATTTGTCCCCCTTCCATGAACACATGTTAATAAGAAGAAATCACTTATATTACCACAGTTTTTAGTCTATCAAACAAGACTTTTGCCAGAAGTTTGTACAGCCCCCCTAACCAAGCTGATTGGTCTATAGTCTTTCAAATCCTCCACTCCCCCTTTTTTTGAGATTAACACTAGAAAAGTGGATCTTCTTTTGAAAAAGCTTAGCTCGTATAAATCCCTAAAAAATCTCATCATCTCATTCCACAACATCCTAACAATACCACCAAAAGGATACAGAGAACCCATCTGACCTTGGGATTTTATCCTCACACATGCTAGAAAGGGCTATGTAAATCTTCTCCTCAGAAAAAGGTTTCCACTCTCTAGGTACCTTGAATCATCTCTGCTCAAGGCCTAGAATTTCGTCTCACTGATAATCTCCACCCCCATGTCTCGGTATGAAGACTATGGAAAGCACAGGTCACCCTTTCCTTTATATTTGCATCCTTAGGTAACATTTTTTTAGTTTCTTCTTATGTAAGCACTGGTCATTTTATGAAACAACTTGTTGTTTTGATCCCCCTTTTTTAGCCATAATTCTCTTGATTTCTGCCTTCAAGAGACTTCTTCCATTGCTGCCACATCTAGACTCATTCACTACCACCCTCCTAGCCTCGACCTCTTTAAAAGAAAGAACCACTTCACTTCCCTTGACATCCCAAAAATCAATCGGATTTAGAACTGCAACTTTTTTGTTGTGACATTCACAAAAACCTCTTTATTCCAGAATTTTAGATCCTGCTCCAACACTTTTAGTTTGGCTGATAAGATGTGACTAAAAGACCCCTAACATTGTAGCCCTCCCACCAATTTCTAACAAGGTCTTTGAACCCTTCTACTTTAAGGCGCATATTTTCAAATCTGAAAGGTGTTTTGTTCTCTTCATCCCTCCATCATCTAATAAAATAGGAGTAGTTATAGACCAATCTTAGCAGAGCACTTGAGTCAATTTACTACATGATTTTCCCACTCTTCAAATGCAAGGAACTCGTCCAACCTTGAAGAATATTGATTATTCAACCTGCCACACCAAGCCAAAGGGAGATCACTCTGCTGTGTCTCCAAGAAACGCCTCATTGCTGATGAGCATATTAAGCCACCTCCTCCTCTCAATAAATCTAACAACATTGAAATCTCCTCCAACACACTAGAAGTCATACCAAAGCCCTCTTATATCACCTCACCCATAAGTCTTCTCTCTCCAACGATGGCTGACCCACACCGCTGAGAACATCCAAACAAAGCTGTTTGTGCAATTTTTTAATCAACAAGTTATTGAACACACCCGCATTTCCGTGTCAATTAACTCCAACACCCTATTGTCCAAAAGACCAAAATCCCACATGCCTATCCCCTAGCTTCTAGAGTACCTCATTCTAAGAACCTACCCACTCCCAAACTCCCCACCATTCACAATCTAATCAGGGATTTTAGAATTTTCTGTTCTCCCCCCTTGTTGACTCTAACATTCCAAGAGAAAATCCAAATGTAAATGGCAGAAAATGGCAGAATCTATATCCATGTTTCTTTAAAAATGGTGAACTCTTAATCCATTGTATATAGCAACCAAAGCAGTTTATTCTTCCCCATCAAGAACTCATTAAAAAAAATTGTACACTTGTGCATTTCCAGCATAAAAGCTCTATTACAAATCTAAACGTAATAAACCACATGGACAAATCTCCAACAAAATCAGACCCTATTTAACAAGATGATTTGCATAACTACACACCCTTTAATAGAACTACAAGTTCTTCCACTTTCTCTAGTTCTCAATCCAATCACAATGCAATACTGTACAAAATCATAAAGAAATTTCCATCATTTTCTCAGGATAGTACAATGAAACTGCAATCAGCACCCACCTAAAGAAGGCAATACCAAAATAAATAAACTGTTGACTTTTGTTTACTTCCTTCAAGAACTTCCACCCTCCAAATTGAAGCTCTAAAACATGGTTACCTGTGCACATGGGTCAATCTTATTGCTTGATTGGTCTAACATCAACTAATATTATGGAATACAAGGTATCAAACAACTAGACGTTATTCTAATTTACATGCAACCAGGCCAAACCTACAGAGACATCTTTGCTAATCTTCTCTGCCTTCCATTGTGTTGACCTTCTCTTTCCCTTTTGAGCTGACATAAGCATATAGCTATTGTTCCTAAAAATTTTAGTATAAAGCTTCCATTGACAGTGAACATATAAATATTATCATTCAATAAATACAAGTAGATATCTGTATAAGCACCAAAAACTCACATGCTGCCAATGCATAGTTCTTTAATTAGAAGATCAAAAAATTACTCAAATTGTAAAACATACAGAATAATTAGAGGCATCCATGAGACAAGATCGTACCTGTAAAATTCTTTAATTGCTGCTATGGACATGTCACGTAAACGTTCCTCGGGCCATACCTTTTCTGGAGGAACATTTTGTGATACAGCTGGTCCGTGTGCCCGTGCAGGTGGAGAGGTGGCAAGAGATCGATCAAAGCCACGATCTGGGGTTCTTACATCCCTGTTTCCATACTGCAGATTTCGGTCTTGTGTACTTGACTGGTCATAAGCAGATGGACCACCAAATCTCTCTGGGATGTACCTTGGCATGATTTCCTCTCTTGAACTGTAAGTTGTCCTATCCGGTACAGAACTATAACCATTCAAACCTGCTGTCAACCTTCTTGAGTCTCCTGAACCAGGAGAAATATCACCCAAAGAACCACTAGACATCGCTGGTGGCCCTCTAATGGACATTCCCCTAGCAAGACCACCTTGAGGACCAAGAGTAATAGAATCATCACCAATGGGTCTATGCGGCAATGGAACTGATGGAGTCCTGCTTTCATAAGATTGTCTATCCTCTAATCGAACATCCTGAGCACCAAACCCACGAACCTGAGGAGATGGCAAACCCCGGAAACCACCCATTTGGGAATTTGGAGAAGATAACATAGTTGAACCTCTTGAACCAAAGTCCATAGGAGGGGCCCCCCTTCTTGTTGATGAATTCATGCTTGGACCACGAGATAGCCTACTAACTTGTGCCTGTCTTTCTTGAGCTGCATCCCTGTGCACTTCCTCAATCTTCTTCGGCCCTTCAACTTTTCTTCTTTGTTGCCATTTATTCTTTCGCAAATCAATTGAATCCTTCAACATGAACCTTACCCTAGAAGATAGTTTCATGTTGTTCGATAACTTCACCATCCTATCAAAGTATGCATCCATATGCTCCTTGGCTTTGGGATGATCAATCATCTCTCCAATTGTGCTCATCAGTTTGCACAAGGATTCTACATCTTCCTCATCAGGATTCTGATACTGCCCTAACAACTTCTTGATGCACTCATGCATTATCCTCTCGGTCAACATCCTCTTCTTGTACAATTCCCCAATCAATCTAATGTTGCCCAACATCCTTCTTCGTGCTTTGATTCTCTTCTCCTCCCTTTCCTCTTCAGACTGTTTAATCTCACCCTCCTCATCAGCTCTATTAGCTTCTTCTTGTTCTCTTTCCCCTCTCTCAAATTCCTCCTGACACTTGTTGAGAAGCAATCTTTTGAAAGTGATCTTTTCATTGTCTTCACTGAAGTCGGGCAGCTCTCCCGCCAAATGAAAACAGAAGTTAGCATACATTTCACAGAAAGTAGGTTCCATTAAAGCTTTGTCAAAGATCTGTGAGATGACACCAGTGAGAGTGACTGCATTGTCAATATTAACTGCTTTTACTTGCTCAAAAAGTTTTTCAAAGTTCTGAGGAGTCAGCTTGTTCAGGATAGCTTTCAACTTCCTTTGTTTTACCTCTTCCTCATCTGTCGCTTTACCCACTTCATACTTCTTCTCAGCTCTGTGCATCTGTACCGGAGTTTGAGGAGAAGGAATTAAACCCTTCTGGAAGCCAGTAGCACGCTGCCATCTATCAGCATCAGGACTATTCCGTTGCCCTCCCTGAGAACCCATTGATTGCATTGGTCCAGAGAGGATTCCTCCAACATACTGCATAGTCGACTGCCCACGTGGGTTCCTTAACACACCATAGTTTCCTCCTTGGACAGATCGAAAGCCTACCACATTACCCCCATAACCAATATCTGGTCGCAGATCTCGTCCAGAAGAGAAAGACCCAGGAAGTTTATTCCATTTGTCATCATCCACCACACCACTCCCACGGCGATCTGGTCGAGAACCCCCTGCCTGCCTATCCACAATTCTTCCAGGACTTGGGTATGAGTCACGATCAATAAGATGAGACATATTAATATTAGAAGTCATCAGTGCCTCAGCTATATCAGATGTAATTTCAAAACCCTCCGGAAGATCATTACATTGGTCTGCAAATGTCAGCAGGAAATCTCTGGAATACTTTTTGCCCAAAACCCCGTTTCCATCTTTGTCATCAAGCATTGATCCTCCATTAGTGACACCATTGTCTTGAGTATCCAATTTCGGTGTAGAGATGTCAGCTGCATCTTCCCAATCATCTGGCTCAGCTTTAGGCGGCTCACCTTTATCACTTCCTACAACATCTTCCTGACCAGCATCAGCACTGACCTGTTTTACATTACCTGTAGAAGTGCTTTCTGAAGAGATGATAGAATCTTTCTTCTCCTCTGGACCCTTGTATGCCATGTAAAGATCAGAGGTTGTCCCAGCAGCATCAGCTTTCTGAAGAATTTCTTTCCTCTTCTTTTTTTTAACCGTAGTCTTGGGCCTATTTAGTTCTACAGTGGGTTTATCCTTGGAACTTGATACAGGATGGGAAACCATTCCACCACTAACATTTTCCACACCTGCCCCTTCAGGTTTTACAGTTGATTCTGAAAGATATGGGGTGGGAACAGGAACAGATTCTTGATCTGATGCAGCAGATTTTGCAACAATAATTTCTTTAACACCAATACTATCACTTCTACTCAAAGAAGCATCAAAAGACGAATTCTTATCACCATAAGAAGTAGTGGGTAATACAGCATTGGATGGAACAGTTTCAACATTCATGGATCCCGAAGTTGTGGGAGTAGGTGCCACTGAACTTTCAGTTGTCCTATCAATTTCTGTGCAACAACTGACAGAAACATCCACCTCCTGTGCAGTTTCCACTGATCCAACCTCAACGCTGCTTGTTGTTTCCTTCAACTCAGAATCTGGTACAGGTTGTTTAACAGCTTCTAGAGATCTTGAGGAAATTGATTCTGATGACTTCTCTAAACAATGGGCATCTTGTTTGAACCCTTCAGGCAATTCACTTTCTCCTTGTCCTTCTATTGCCACAGTTGAATGTTTTGATAATTCATTTTGCAAAGCAAAATCAGACTGCTTTTCATTACGAGTGTCTTTTGTATGATTAGTGATACCAGCACCAGGTGTTTTGGGTGGTCCATGGGCAGACCCTTCCCCAAAACTATCAGCCTTCAATTCAGAAGCATCAGCACTGTCAGCAGTAATGGTAGACACGGGTTCCAGGGTAAAATCCAAGATGTTGACGTCTTCACTGTTGCCCAATGTACCATGAACTGCCTTAGGTTCCAGAGTCTCAGTGACTCCAATTTTTGAAGAAACACCACGTTCCATAGGCCGAGAAGGCAAGTTTGACAAAGAAGCAGTTTGCCCGCCAACCTTTTAGAAAGGATGAAAAAATCCATGTACACATTATTATAGGATAAACTGGAAGTTCAAATCTCATAGAACAGGTAACATCACAAGCACAAGATAAATACCTGCTGTTGTGGTTGGGGATGTCCTTTCTTTCCAGTCTTCTTCTGATGCTCCTTAATCGAGTTTGACCTGCCAAGGGTTTCTCTTCTTCTGCCTTCATTGCTGGTCACAACCGATGCATTTTCATCAGAAAGGACACTTGGAGCAGAGGACAAAGTATTGGATGCTGAGCTCTCCACAGAAACAGTATCAGTGGCCACAGAAAATTGCTTGCTTGCCCCTGGTAAAAATGTCGATGTTGAGGGTTCAAGATCAGTTTTTGGTTGTTGTAAAGAGGTTTCTGAATTGATGTCAGTTTTCCTTGGCAGATGAAATGAGCTAGTTTCACCAGGCAGCCTTAAAAGTTTAGGTGATTCAACCTTTTCAGTGGCAGCTGAGCTAAGTGGAGGTAGAGCATCTGTAACCTTTTCTACAACAGAGACAACAGCCGGTTTTATTGTAACCTGTGATGTGGATGATGGCACAGAAGACATTACATTATGAACATCACGGGCATGTTCCAAGTTCAATGGTTCAGCAACACCCTGCATTGCCGTCCCAGTCTTACTAACAGACAAGGAATTATGAGTAGGCGGATTTATGAATGGTCCGGTTGGTGGACCTTGGCTAACAGGATAGTTAAACCTTGGTGGCTGAGAACTGGAAGTTAATGGGGTGCTTGTAAGGGGAAGAGAACTTGGAGAAGGAAAGAAGAGAGAACTGGCATTGTAGGAATTAGTATAGAAGTTGATTGGATGTGGGGGTGTAAATGATGGAATAGATTGGGAGGGAGGAGGCAAATTAGGATGGGACCTTGGGCCTGATGGACCTGACGACCCACCATCCAAATATGGATCAGCCCGTTTATCAAGCCTCAGCTCCTCATGTGTATCAGGATGAGTAATCTTGACAGTAGTTTTGCGAGGGCCACCAAATTTCCCAGGCTGTTGTTGTGCATATTGCGGAGTCATCCCCATTTGCAAGTTTCCCAACTGAGGGGATAGTTGAGGCCCCATTGGAGTTGTAAAACTCAAGCCCTGGCCCTGATGAATCATCCCCTGAGCTTGCAAGGGATGGGGCTGTAGACCTGGAACAAATACCTGCTGCTGCACTTGGGAAGCATTCCCCATCTGTAATGGCATTGGCATAGGCATTTGCAATGAAGTAGCTGTCATGCCTTGAGACTGTAGTTGTGGGTTTGGACCACTAAATTGTACAGAAACCTGTGGCTGGTGATACGGTATTTGCATAGAAATCCCAGTCATAGGAAGGACAGAAGGCTTCTGTGTTTGGTTAGCAGGGGATGCAGATGATACTTGGACATCCCTTTTACCCTTAGAAAGAGGATGAGCCTCCCCAGCATTAGATTGCTCACTAGCAATCACGCCCTTCCTTGGCAAGTGCTGCTTAGGATTGGAAGGAAGCGGCAATGTAGGCACAGCTATAAAAGTATCATGGCGTGCCTGCAACATAAATAATCAAAAGACCCAAGTCAGGAAGGAAGCCACTAAATGACTGTTACAATGAGCCACAAGGGTATCAAAATTATTTTTCTTGAGTCATTACAGTATAATTGTATCTAGAGCCTAAACAATAATTCAGAGATTAAAGGTTTAGAAGTTGATTGTTCAACAGGCAACAAGTTCCATACAAACACAGAATGGTGTACCGCCATCATGCAAATCCCTGGTGTCAGTGATATGGTGATTATTCTGTGATTTTTAGTTTTGATACCAAAAACATATTTGCATTCAACACTTGCACCACACTCTTTTGCACACAGCCCTCTGCCCCACCTCTGACTGTCCTCCAACCAAACCACCCCCGCCTCCCTCAAAACCCAACCATCCCACCAGAAAATAAATGGAAATTCTTGTTGGATTACAATCAAGAGATGAATGGAAATAGAACCTCCATACCTGGTCCCGCTTCTGCTCATCCAAATTAGGGGGAGCTGAACTAGTTCGAGCAGGTATCTACAAAAAGTACAAGCACAAAAAAAAATTCACTTAATATAGAAAATAGAAACACTTTCATAGAGTTGCATGTGATACCAAATACCTCAAACTTTGCAGAGTTAAACGAGAGAACAAAAAGATACCTGCATTCCATTCACGAAACCTGGATTTATGGACCCAAACTGAAGAGAGAATTGTAACCTGCTATCGTCTGGGGCTAAGCCATAGGAAAACAGTATTAGAACATTAGTTAATATCAAAGGATTATATAATTTTATAATCCTAGAAACAATTTCAACAAAAACTAAAAATTATTATATAGCGTGTTAACTCAAATGATTGATCATCTCCTTCGTAGCAATAAGAACAGCATTCACAGCTCAATCTGGTAACAGAGAGACATACCATTGTCAGGTGCTGTTTGTGATGCTGTGTCAGAACTAATAGCAGCTGTATAAGAAGACGGGACCTTGGAAGATGGGGCCTTTGGAGCTCGACTGATTCTCTGAGGCGCCGAATCAGTGGGTTTGCCAGCTGGGGCATCAGATACTCCTACAATGAAATGAACAAAATTTGCTAAAAAAAATAAAATAAAATGAAACAACAAAACCAGGAACGAAAATCAAATCTGGTTTCTTCCATTCCCACAGTTCAATACCTATAGAACCTGTAGAAAAGAAATACAACGATTTCATCGCAGAAATAAAGTACTAAAAATGAAAAAAAAAATTCATTCATACCATGTGACGATGGCTGTGTATGGACACCATTCTGTATACTACGCTGCTGAGATGAAGGATTCGCAGACTCCGAATTTGCGGCGCCAACACTTACCCTAGATTGCCCTCCTTGTGCATTGTTAGGCCTCTTAAAACTGTCGCAACAACAGAAAAACAAGCGAAACATCAAACCCTAATTTGCCAATACAAAGCACACACCAAGACCCACAAAAAGAACCTAAGCACGAAACCCTAATTTCCGAACCCAACAAAAACCAATTCACCAAACCCTAATCGGCCCCCCCAAAAAAAAAAGAAAAAAAAAAAGAAAACCCTAATTCACCTCCGATTGGAAGACAAGGATGAAGAAGGAACAAACGCCGACGAAGGAGGGGCGTTCCCGCCGCCCTTCCCGGCACCGACTGAGAAGGTCCTCTGCTGCGCGGAGCTACCGGATCGCGCGCCGGACTTCCTGTAATGCGCGTCGTTCTTGTCGGACCTTGATTGATTGATGGACATATATCCCGAAACCTCAGAATCCTCAAATTCCGCTTAGTTTCCCTGCAACCAAACACCAGATCCACCGATCAAAAAAATCCAAAAAATCCAAAAAAATCGAAAAATGTTTCCCTAGGGTTCCATCTCAAATCATTCCAATTCCAACACCAACCATACCTCACAATAATCAAAAGAAAACAGAAAAATAAAAAAACAAAAAAAAACTAGGGTTCTATAGAGGAGAGAAATCGCATACAATGGCGGGACGCATAGCTTAAGTGAAGAAGAAGAAGAGACAGAAACAAAGAGGAGGAGAAAATTGAGAGAGAGAGAGAGAGAGAGAGAGAGAGAGTTGTTTTTGTTTGTGTGTTGAGGGGTAATAGAAAGGAGGTAGTGACCTGGTGTTGGAGATGGTCAAAATAAATGTAGGTTTTTTAGGAGATCGCATTCGAATCGCGTGCCTCGCGCGTCCTACTTGAGCCCTTCGTTCGCCCCCTTTCCCCCATTTCTCTTTCTTATGCCTTTCCCAATTCCCTTCTCACCGACCCTTCCCCTCTTTCCCTTCCCATTACGTCTTCTCCTTCCCCACGCTCCCTCCCCTTCCACGCGCCACCTCTCCCCTTTCCACTTTTCCTTCCCGAAATATTTTTATTTTACAAAATAAATATAAAGATTTTCCAATCTGCTTAGAAAAGGGAAAACAAATTTATGCTTGGGAGGTTTTGAAAAATAATTTTTAATTATTTTTAGAATTAAAATTTTATTTGAAAATTTAAATATGAATAAAAAGTTTCTTTTATTACCTACCAAAAAATTCTAAACTATTTTCCAAATTTTATTTAATTTTCACATATTAATATATTAACAAAATAATACTGTAAAGAAGAATAAGACATAAATTGATCGTGAGATTTGATTTCCCATTTTAAAATTTGTTTAAAAAAATTTTTGAGAGTGAAAATTGTTTTAGTACTTTTATTTTTAAATTTTTGTTATCAATTTTAAATCAAGTGAAATTATGTTATTATTGTTTTCAAAAATTAAATTTTAATTTTAAAATTCACATTGAAAATAAGAAATATAAAAAAAAAAAAAAAAATCGTTTTAAAATAAGACCTACTTTGTTTTTTTAGAATTTCCTACCAAACTGGGTTTGTTTTCCAAATATTTTCAAATACGCTTCCTATTATTTCGGTTTATTTATTACTTATGAAAATAAATAAAGAAATAAACCAAATAAGTTTTGAAGTAATTCTCATTAATGTTTTATTTCCTTGTTTTTTTTACATTAAATAAGAAAATTTTAACTAAAATTTTTTATCTTTAATTCATTTTAAGGAAATTATAAATTAACTAATTTTAGAAGACCCCGTACAATGATTTTTATAACCAAATAAATTCTAAGTTTTTATAATTCTTACTTTTTTGCACAACACTCCATTAGATAGTGATTTAAGGAAACACATGTATATTTTTATCATTTGAAAATTTTTTTATCTTTCAATTATTGAAAAAATTAATAATGTGTTTGAGAGTAATTTTAAAAAACGTTTATAACATTTTTAACACTTAAATAATAAAAAATTTTAACTATTAGAAATATTAGAAATATTAGAAATGTTTTTAAAAGAATCACATATTTTCTTTAGAAAACACTACTAATGACTTTTCGGATTTTTTTTAAGTATTTCCTAAATTTTGTCAAATATTTATTTTTTTTTCAAAAACACTTCTTAAATTAAAAGTGCTTTCTAAAACCATTGTCAAACATATTTTTTGCCCAAATTAAAGGAAAAAAATAATCAATTATAGGATTCAGTTGGATTCTCGTAAGGTTTTCAATAATTTATTTATATGAATTAATGATAAAATCAAAATTTGATATGGGTAGGACAAAGAAATAAATTAAAAACATACTTTCGAAAAAGAAACAAATTTAAAAAATAAAATAAATTCAAAGAATGGCTTTGGAGAGAGCAAATACAAAAATTGCTTTTGGAAAAATAATTAAGAAGGGACGTTTGAAAAAGGAAAGATTTATTCCAAAGTTTTAGATATATTCTAAAGTTGAAATTATTAAAAAGTTGCGGACTAAATTAAGAAAGACGAAAATAACAATAATAACATGAAATTTTCTTATATTGTACCTTATAATTTTTTATTTTTTGAAACCATATCAATAAGAAATTTTGAAACCCTTTAGTGAAATACCCAAAGAATATTAATTTTATTATATTAAGGAATTAAAAATAAATAAAAAATAATTATTAATATATATATATATATATATATATATATATATATAAGGGTTATTTGGAGTCAAGATAACTTTCAAATTCTAAAAATGACGTCACCCTCTAATTTTATAGAGAACGATCCCCTTTCTATATTTTATTATTTTATTTATTTTGATTTGATGACGAAAATAACTCAGGCATAAGAGGGGAAGTTATTTTGAAGACATAAAGAAGGGTAATATCGACCAAAATGAATAATTTTTTAAAGAATAATGAAAGAGGTCATTCTTCCAATTTCAGAAATATTTAAATTCGTTTAACCCAATGTCTTTATATATAATGATACAAAAATTTAAAAAAAAAAATTAAAAAGTAATTCTAATAAATCAATTAGATAGAGATGGTTTAGGATTCTAATTTATTGTATTGAAAAATTAAAAATGAAAAGTTTCTATTTAAACAAATTATTAGAAGTGAAACTCATAAATAAATTAAAATAAATATTTCATAGAATTTGATTTTATTATATCAAGAAATTAGTAATAAAGTATTTTTAGAATGTTTTAATTTAAAGGAAGGATTTTAATTTAAAAGAAATGAAATTTATAATAAAAAATTAACAATAAAAATTATTATTTTATAAAAAAATAAGAATAGAATAAAAAAGTTATACAAATTTAGAATTCATTTATCCATGTTTTTTGAAATTTGTTTCTAAAAACTATTTTTTATTTTTTAATTTAAAATCAAATTTTAGAAAACATGGCAAAACAACTTATGTTTTCCTTTTTATTTTTAAAAATTGGTGAAAATAATTCCTACTTGTTTTCTATAAATTGTTCTTTATTTCACTTTGTTTTTAAAAAATATTTTTAGAGAATAATGGTTAAATAATATTTAAAAATAAATAAATGATTTTTAAAAAAAAAATAAAAATAAAAACTATTTTTAAATCACATGAACAAACATACTCTTATATTTCACTCCTCATGTTTTGTTCTAAGTGATTAGTTAGGTCTTTATTATTAAATAGTGGTTTAAAATTTTATAATCTTATATTTCACTTCTCATGTTTTGTTATAAGTGATTAGTTAGGTCTTTATTATTAAATATTGGTTTAAAATTTCCATTATAAAATTTACTAAGGTTATGTTTGGTTTGTAGAAAATATGAGAGAAAATACCAGAGAAAGAAAATAAAGAGAAAAAATAGAAGAAATTATAAAGTGAAACAAAACGGATTTAAAGTAAATAAATTATTTTTATGTACTATTTCAATTTTTTTATTTGTTTAACTTTTCCATATAAAGGTCAAATAATTTAAAAATATATAAATCTCTTAATAATTTTAATTATATTTATTTATTTTCTTATTTTTCATACAAAAACCAAATATGAGAAAATCATTTTTCTCAACATTTTTTTCCTAGTACTTTCTTGGGACCAAACATAGCCTATAAAAATGAGATGCACCATTTTTCCCATGAGGTAAGTTATTTTATCAAACACCTTTTGACATAAAAAAAAAAAAAAAAAGAGAGTCATATTTAGAAGAGTTTTCTAAATGATATATTTAAGTTGTTGTTTTAAAACTCATTACTTAATTTTTACTTTAAATATTAACGTTATTTGATAAAATTAACTTAAAATTTATTTTAAATCATTAAATTGATATATTTATCATCATAAATTATAATTAGGGTAAATGAGTGTCACAAAAGAGATCGTTGAGGTAATTAGGGCAAATTATGATAAAAAGGTAAAATAAAGATATAGACTTAAGAATATTACTTAAATTTAATAAAAATAAATATGAGTTAAAGTCGATTTGATAATTTAGAATGAATTTTAAATTAATTCTATAAAATAACCTTAATATTTAAAGTAAAAAAATAAATAATAAATCTTAAGTTAATAACTTAAGAAAAATTTAATTTAAAGTCAACTTAAGTCATTAACTAATAAATATTAAGTTTTACCATATAAATCTATGAAAGTTCCACTAGTTCTAAATCCTTGTGATTAGTGACATAAAATGACCTATATTGTATAATATATAATAATAATTTTTTGAATCATACACTAAAAACTTATACACTATTATTTATTTGTAACATTGATTTAACATATATATTACAAGAAAAACAAAATTTTCTCAAAAAATTGAAATTTTTTTTAATCTCTAAATCCAAGTAATTTAATCTAACAAGAAAAAAAATATCCATTAAAGATTAAGAATGATAATCTTTCCCTCACATAGTTTTTTTTTTCAAAAAAAACCATAAATATTTTATGATATTATGTATATATATTCCCATTAAAAAATTAAAGATTTGGTATGTACGGCAAAGGAAAAAAATTAAAAAGATACCTTTGAAAAGGAAATAAATTGAAAAAAGTTATTTAGAAAATAAAATAAAAATGCAAAAGAATTACTTTTGGTAAAAGTAAATCTAAAAACTACTTTTGGAAAAATAATTAGAAAGAGACTTTCGAAAAAGAGGAGACTTTTGAGAGACTTTTTGTATGGAAAGAAATAGAAAGTATTTAAGTTGTGTATTCATGGATAGGAAGGTGGGTTTTAGGGGGAAAAAAAGAAGAAAAAGAAAAGATTACTTTATCCATATGATGCTTTTGGGCCAATTCAAAAGTGGAATTTGTACTAGAAATTAGATTATTAAAGTGGGAAGTGCGCGTATGACACACACCTTCACACCTTCGGTATAATATTGAAAATCTCATAAACATCCATTTTCATTGAATTTCTATTTACGTATCTCATCTTTTATGAAATCGATATCTTTTGATTGCACAAGAATATGTTGACCTCAACATGTTTGGAAGCACAAGAGAACGTTCTCTTATTGATATTATTATCAGTATTTGATACCGAGTCATTCATAGCATTGCTAAACTTAAAAAAAACACATGTAAAGCTGTGAATGGTAAAAGATGAGATGTCAATAGTAGAGATGTGATGTGAATAGTTAAATAATAGAAGACAAAATAATAAAATATGCTCAAGAACCAATCAAGATTCCGGATAAGCTTCAAGATGTCAAAGGATTTTAATAAGTTTCAAGCCCGTTAATTTCAATAAGTTTCAAACCTATAGATTTTAACAAGTTTAAAATTCGTCAAAATTCTCCATAAATAAAGCCATGAAGTTCATCGGAGGTAGAGACAATCAAGTGAGAGTTAGAAGAGTGTTTTAAAAAACCTTCTTAACTTTTTTGTAATCCCTCTTATTTTAAAAAATCTTTTATTTATAATTAAAACTCTCTATTGTCAACAAGTTTGTATCAAAATTCAAACTCTCATAAATTCAATATATTTTCAATTCTAGTACATTAGATACAAATTGCTTAGATATCTTATTTATATGTCAAATATTGTACTAACATTTAAATTTTTCTTATAAATAGAGCCAAGATAGATCAATTTTGGGAAATTTACTCTTCTAGTATTTTCTAAAAGTAATCTATCATTTAAGATTTATAAAGATGTAGAAAATTTAGATATATCACAAAAATGCATTTTAGACAACTTTTGAAATGCACGATGTTCGAAGTTGAAGCTTTAAATGCATCATCCTTTTATTTTAAACGGATTAATGATAATTTATACTGCAAGTTTCGATAAACATTGCACCACAATTAATATAGATCTTGAAAATTTCAATTATAGGAAACAAAGAAAATTTTATGGGAAAGATTCAAATGTAACATTTTCAAAAGTTTTCCAAAATGAAATTTCAAAAGATTTTTAAAATGTAATTCCAAAACTTCAAAAAGAAGTTCAAGATTTTCAAAAAATAAGGTTTTCATTTTATAAATAAAAGATTTTAAACCTTCCTAAAGACATTAAATGTTAAGCTTGAAGGCTCAAGTTTAATGACAATATGAAAATATTGATGATTGAATTTTACAAAGATATAAAAAAAATATTGAAAATATTAGTGGTTGGTTTTTACAAAAATCTCAAAAAAAATATTGAAGGTATTGAACAAAAAATTAAAATAAATATTGATGGAATGAAAAATATTTTTTTTTTGGTATGTTACGTAGTTTAATGTGTTTGAAAATATTAAATAGTAGTTTCATTAAATTTAATATTTTTAAAAAATAATTTAAAATTTTATAAAAAATGATAATTAAGTATGTTATTATTTTATCTTTTCTTTTATATGATAGTTTTTAAAAAATATTTGTAATTATATTTACAAGTTTATATTTTACTTGAATATTAAACATAAATAAGTACTTTGTGATAATATTGTTACTATAATTTTTATATTTGTACAATGTAATTGGAAAATTTTGAATATGAATAAAATAATTAAAATTTATTTATTTAGCATAATTGATAATATATAGTTGGTTATCTTAGTATATAAATGGCCATGGCCGTGCCTTTTCACATGGGGATCTGGTCAATCCCAGCACTCCACCCAACTTTCAGCATTTTCTAAAGAGAGCTCCAAAATGGGTCCGAAAAGTGACCGAAAATTCAAAAAAAAAAAAAAAAAAAAAAAAAAACCCCGAAAAAGTTTCGTCTCAACGCTAATGTGTTAAAAAATAGGTTAGGCCAAGTTGAGCCAAATTACATTTTTTCAGTTGCAAAAATTATTCTTATTTTTTCAAGTTGCCCAATTTATGTATGTATTTGTAATATGAATTTATTTATTTATTGAAATATCTCACAAATGGGTTTATTGGACATTTGGGTTTATTTTGGAGTTAATAGTAACAACTAAATTAAAGCATAAATGAAAGCATTTGAATAATTTTTTGTACTTTACCATTCTTCTAAATGAAAAAAAAAAAGTCAATTAAATAATTTGTAAGTTTTCGCTTAGAAAAAAACTTTATTAATCCCTTTTACTTTACATTTTAAATTTTTAATTATAAAATTTGACAATAAATAATCTTTTAGTATATCTAGTGTCATATGTAATAATCAAAATTACTCATAAAATCTTTTTTTGTTGCATCTTTCTTCTGTTTTCGGCGGTATATATATATATATATATATATGTATGTGTGTTTGAATTTGTTTCACTTATCTAGCTTTGCATAATAATCATCCTTTTATAGTTGTTTCATGAATGACATCATGGTAATATTTTATAATTACCATGCATTACATTAATGATCCCATGAATGGCTTGTAGCATAATAGTATGCAACCATCTAATATGTTCCATCAATTATGACTTAATTGATTATCACCGATCTTCAAGAAGTGTGAGACTTTGTAGTACTCGCTTTTAATTAGTTGATTCTTGCTTGTAGGCATGACTCATTAGGTGTTCAATTTCTCTTACTTAGTTGCAATTGAATAACTATGGACAGGAGGGTTAAGGCATTGGCAAACTTTACATTAACTCTTCACGTAGTTGAGCATTTTCTTAGGTAAGCTCTTCATTGCACTTGTTTAACTTTTCAAACTACCACATCATCTCTTTTGTTTCCCTTTGGAGTCTCCTTTCCATCTCCTTCATGAGCTCCTAAAATGTGATAGTGGTGGCTCTTCAAGAGGATGTTTATTATTTATAACCATGACTAAGGTGGTGTTTGTTTTTGGCTGAATAGAAAAAATCAAAATATTTGACTTTTTCTATTCAATTAAAAATAACCTGTTAACATCATTCAACATAATTAAAGCGAACTTATTATCAATATATTTAATTTAGTTATGTTAAATGATATTAACAGGTTATTTTTAGCTGAATAGAAAAAGCCAAATATTTTGATTTTTTCTATTCAACCAAAAAACAAACACTACCTAAGTTAAATGAATGAAGTAATGACTTTTGCTTACACTTTTCATAAGTGGTGCTAATTTTTTGTGTCCCTCTTCTACTTAGGGGTGAACTCTAAGATTCCTCCACAAATGGTCTACACAGAGTATTGTAAAAATGATGGATTATTTAGGCTAACCCTTCTCTGGCGATCAAGTTAGCCATAGATGACGTAATATTAACAAATATAAAGATAAGAATGAGTTTGTTTCACCTATCTTGCTTTGAAGAGTAGTTTATAGCTATTTCATGTCATCTTGGTTATGTTTGATTATGATGGTACATTAATAGCAATAGTCAATCATATTGATTTCTATGACTTGTAATGTTGGGTCATCCATTAATGTAACAATCTGAATAAATATTTAGGGGTAAAATAGTAAATTAGAAACTTAAAATTAATTAAATAAATTTAATAAGGATATAAAAGTCTTTTCGCATTAAAAACTCTAGGTATAAATTAGATTTTTCTTATCTTATCTATTCATAATTTTTTTTATATAGAGATTAAAGAATGTAAGGCAGCTTAGGGCTCATATTAGTTTTTGGGTAAGATTTTAACTTTTATATTAGTCTTTCATATTTATTAAATAGTTTTAAATGTTTTAAAACTTCATTGGAAGATCTCAAGTTAAATTAGAGTTTGTTTATTTAATTTTTAGATAAAAAAGATTGAAAATTTGTGAACATAGTTGGATTTATTGATGGAGACTACAAAATTTTGAATATTCAAATGAATAGATCTAAACAAGAAAATAAAAATAAAAATAAAAATAAATGAAAGAAAAAAAATCTTATATCTTAGGAAAAAAAAAAAAGAACAAGAGGAAAAGAACAAGAAACAATAATGGAAAAAGGAAAGGAAATGCATGTGTCATTGCCTTACAAGGGAAGAATTAAAAAAAGAAAAAAAAGAAAGAAAAAAGAATAAAATAATAAATTAATAAAACTCACGTGAAGTGGTGGTTTGGGTGGAGAAATAGTGTTTTGGTAGAGAATGAGAATGAAAAGTAAGGGCATAAAAAGTTTAAAATATAATAATAATAATAATAATAATAATAATAAGGGAATGGGAGGTGTGTAGGATGAAAAGAAAAAAAATACAATGAAAAGAAACTTAGAATTAATTATGTTGTACGTGAGAAATGCTCGATATGTTTATGATTCTAAAACTTGTAGAAAGGTAATATAATAAATATAATAAAATAATAGAAAGAAATATATAATAATAATAATAATAATAGGAAAAGATATTTGTTTAAATAAAAGCAATAAGTTTTTGAAGAAATTTAATTTAAGCAAATAAGTGAAAACAGAAGATTCTTAAAATTAAAAAAAAAAAAAAAGAACAAACTTTGGGAACAAGAATTTTACATAAACCAGAAATTTAGAAAACTAATTAATCAAATTAAAATTGATTAAAAACAAAAATAATTATAATAATAATGTTTACTTTTAAGTTAATAAGTGACATAAAATTTTGATTTAACTAAATCAAATTATTATGTTCCTATGGATTAGGGAGAGAGTTTTGAATTAATGATGGTAACTCCTATTAATAATATTAATAAATAAAATTCTTAGGAATGTCTGTTGAGATATTAGGAATGCTTTCCTTATATCATTTTTTCCTCATATCATTTAGTGTTGAGATATTAGAAATGTTTAGATATTATGAATATTGAGATATTAGGAATATTGAGATACTAGGAATATTAAGATATTAGAAATATTGAGATATTAGGAAAATTGAGATATTAGGATATTAGTTGTTATTTCCTTATATCATTCTTTCCTTGTATCATTCTTTTCCATTTTTAGAATGGTGATTACCCTCTATATATACTCTGTACATGAACGAATGAAAGTATGAATGAAAAAAGTACAATTTATCAATTTGAAGATGGTATCAGAGCCATGGAACTGAAATTCTGGATATTTTGTCGCTATGGTAGTTCGACAGCGATCAACCATCCTAAGACAAGCCCTAATATTGATAAGTCAACCTTCAAATGCACTCACTGCAATAAGATTGGTCCCACCAATCTGGATATCCCACAATTTCAAAGCAACTACTCTTGGTATGACCAGGAAAACAATAAGGAACCGAGGGTTTGAACCATGGACCTTTAGATCATGTTTAGGTTATCAACATTTTGTTATTAATTATAATAATCGTGATCAACGGAAGAAGGATTCCAAGAAAACCTCGACTGCAACTGTTGCCGAAATAAAAACAGAGGCTAATGTTGCTGAGAAAGCCTCTGCATTGGTAGCCGCTACTGATCATGGTGGTAAGTTTTTAAATACTTTTACACCTGTTATTAATAGTGCATGGATAATTGATTCTGGTGCTACAAATCATATGACTTTTGATTCTAAACAAATTTCACCCCTTAGACCTTCCTCACAAAAAATTGTTTCCACAGCCAATGGTAACACAACCCCAGTCATTGGGGAAGGGTCCTTAACTCTTACTGATACTTTGAATTTGGATTCTGTTTTAGTTGTTCCATCTTTAGATTACAATCTTTTGTCAGTTTCTCAAATCACTGCAGCCTTATCTTGTATTGTCATTTTTTGGCCTGAATTTTGTGTGATTAAGGACATCCAAACAAGACAGACGATTGGTTGTGGTATTAAACGGGGAAAACTCTATTACTTGGACTTGCAGTCAAAGGATTCAAATAAGTTGCAACAAGCCTTGATGGCAGATGGATCTGAGGGGGAGAAGAAAAAGTCTGAAATTTGGTTGTGGCATCGACGTTTGGGACATGCTTCCTTTGGTTATTTAAAAAAATTGTTTCCTAGTTTGTTTGCAAAGAGTGATATTTCTGGTTTCCGTTGTGATATTTGTGAATTGGCTAAAAGCCATCGTGCATCGTTTCCGTTAATTTTGAATAAAAGTCCGTTTCCTTTTATGGTTATACATTCTGATGTTTGGGGCCCGTCCAAAGTCCCAACTTTGAGTGGCTCATGTTGGTTTGTTACTTTTATTGATGATTGTACCAGAATGACATGGTTATGCTTGATGAAGACCAAAGATGAAGTGAACTTGTTGTTTCAAAAATTTCATAAAATGATTGAAACTCAATACAATGCAAAGGTTCGGGTTCTGCGTAGTGATAATGGTGGAGAATATCAAAGTTCTAATCTTCAAAAGTATTTGGAAGGACATGGCATCATTCATCAGACTACTTGTTCCAATACACCCCAGCAAAATGAAGTTGCTGAACGAAAAAATTGACACTTGTTAGAGGTTGTTCGTGCTTTCTTGATAGCAGCAAAAACACCAATATCTTATTGGGGAGAAGCAATCACATCTGCCGCATACTTGATCAATCGGGTACCTTCTAGCTCAATTAACTTTCAAACACCTCTCCAATCTCTTACTAATGCAGTAGTTGCCCCAACCGTCCCAAATCTACCTCCTCGTGTTTTTGGTTGCGTGGCATTTGTGCATCTACACAAGCACGAACGCACCAAGTTAACTTCCCATGCATTGCAATGTGTGTTTGTTGGATATGCATTGCACAAAAAGGGATATCGATGTTACCATCCTCCAACTCGACAAATGTATATTACAATGGATGTGGTGTTTCATGAAGATTCAATGTATTTTTCATCTGAGTCTGAACTTCAGGGGGAGTACCATAAGGAAATTCAGACTCTCGATTATGATTATCATATCTCTGAGGAAGATGAATCTGGACAATCTGAACTAGTGAACCAGGAAGTGGGTGAGTTGGACATGAGTGGTCAACAATTTGGGTCCGAAGATGTCTTCACTGAAATACCAAACTAATCGTCGTCTGTTGAGGGTGTTCTTAATTTGGAACCTGATCCATTCATGAAACGGTTACCACATCGTCATAATAGAGGTATTCCTAAACCCACATATGAATCTGAATTATCTACTGAAGTTAAATATCCCATGAGCAAGTATGTGTCTACCCATCGTTTGTCTAAATCAAATAAGTCATTTGTAAATCAATTATCTACTGTAGCTATTCCTAACAGTGTGCAGGAAGCCTTAGCTGATCCAAGATGGAAAGCAGCCATGAATGAAGAGATGAAATCATTGCAGAAGAATGAAACATGGGAACTCGTAGAATGTCCACCAGGAAAGAAGCCAGTTGGGTGTCGTTGGATCTATACTGTGAAGTACAAGGCAGATGGTAGTATTGAACGATTTAAAGCAAGACTGGTAGCAAAAGGGTACACTCAAACTTATGGAATTGACTACACAGAGACATTTGCACCTGTAGCTAAGATCAACACAATTCGAGTATTACTGTCTTTAGCTGCAAACCTAGATTGGTCATTACAACAATTTGATGTGAAAAATGCATTTTTGCATGGCGAGTTATCTGAAGAAGTATATATGGATCTTCCACCAGGATGCATGGTGTCAGAAAAGCAATGTCAGAAGGTGTGAAAATTGAAGAAGTCATTGTATGGGTTAAAGCAATCCCCGAGAGCATGGTTTGGAAGGTTCACAAAGTCAATGAGAGCTTTTGGCTATCGTCAAAGTAATTCATATCACACTTTGTTCCTAAAAAAGCAACATGGTAAGATTACGACACTCATCGTATATGTGGATGACATGGTAGTTACAGGAAATGATCCTGAAGAAAGAAAAACTCTACAAAATTATCTATCTAGAGAATTCGAAATGAAAGATCTAGGTCCTCTGAAATACTTTCTTGGGATTGAAGTTTCTCGATCAAGTGAATGAATTTTTCTGTCTCAAAGAAAGTATGCCTTAGATCTTTTACAGAAGGCTGGAATGTCGGGATGTCAACCTGTTAATACACCAATAGAAGAAGGTCTGAAATTGTGTGTTGAGCCTAATCAAGTATCAACTGATAAGGGAAGATACCAGAGACTTGTGGGGAGATTAATGTACTTAGCTCATACAAGACCAAATCTTGCTTATGCATTGAGTGTAGTGAGTCAATACATGCATAATCCTGGAGAACAACATATGAATGCAGTCATGCGTATTTTGAGGTATTTGAAGAATGCTCCTGGGAAGGGAATTTTGTTCGCTAAAAATGTTGATCATCAGAGTATAGAAGTATATACTGATGCTGATTGGGCCGGTGCAGTGGATGATAGGCGATCTACATCTAGTTACTTTACCTTTGTAGGTGGTAATCTTATGACATGGAAAAGTAAGAAACAGAATGTCGTCGCTCGTTCAAGTGCAGAAGCGGAATTTAGAGGTATGGCTCTAGGACTTTGTGAGGCATTATGGCTAAGACTCCTCTTACAGGATTTAGGTTACCTATCTAGGCACCCAATCCGATTGTTTTGTGACAATAAAGCCGCATGTGATATTGCTCATAATCCAGTACAACATGATCGTACAAAGTATGTCGAGGTGGATAGATTCTTCATTAAGGAAAAGTTGGATGATAAGATTGTGGAATTGCCTAAGATTCGATCAGAAGATCAATTGGCCGATATCCTTACCAAAGCTGTCTCAAGTCAAGTGTTCTCAAAATTTTTAGACAAGTTGGGCATGTGTGACATCTATGCACCAACTTGAGGGGGAGTGTTGAGATATTAGGAATGCTTTCCTTATATCATTTTTTTCTTATATCATTTAGTGTTGAGATATTAAAAATGTTTAGATATTAGGAAAGTTGAGATATTATGAATATTGAGATATTAGGAATATTGAGATACTAGGAATATTGAGATATTAGGAATATTGAGATATTAGGAAAGTTGAGATATTAGGATATTAGTTGTTATTTTCTTATATCATTCTTTCCTTGTATCATTCTTTCCCATTTTTAGAATGGTGATTACCCTCTATATATACTCTGTACATGAACAAATGAAAGTATGAATGAAAAAAGTACAATTTATCAATTTGAAGAATGTCAATTTATAATTTTATAAAATAGTCAATAGTAATAGTTGTTTTTTTATGTTACATGAGGCGAGGAGTAAATTCTTTAAGATATTTGAGTGCTTCTTTGAGATAAGGGAAATCAATGTTGATTTTGTAAAAGAAAATAATTTTATTTTTATATGTTATTTTGAAAGCATAAAATGTTATTTTTGATTCTACGTATGAATCAAATATATTTTGTATAAAAAAATATGTTAGAACATTTTTTTTATAACAAAAAAAAAATGAAGATACTATGTTTTTGTAAGTTTGAATAAATAGAATAAAGTGTTTTACTCTAATTTGTTTGACCCTAGTTAATGAGATATAATAGTTGACTTTCGGTCATAATCAACAAGATATAATAGTTTACTTTTCTACCCTTATTAATAGGATATAATAATCGACCTTTATATTTTTTGGTAAAGAATGCAATTACTTTAAATCCCAACCTCTATGGGTTTGGTTAGAGGCTACTAATACTAGTAGTATTTAGTTCCATCCACCTTAAAATGAACAAATTTGAGGCTAGTAACTTATATGTAAAATTTCACCTGATTGGACACCATTTTTTATTTGATAACTAGAGTAAAAATATTTTTGAAAGCATTTATTTGGATTTTATATGAAATTTTTTTGACATAAATATGAAAATGTTTTATTAAAATTTTTTGGATGCTTTAGCATGTTTGAACGAAGTCAAAAGTTTTTATGAAAAATGTTGTACATTATATCTTCTATTTGCAAGTATAATTGAAAATGTTTAATTTATGAAATTGTATTAATATTTTTTATTGGATTTTGAGCTCATTCCCCTTTGTTGATAATTTTTTAGATATTCTCAGTTTGGGCGATGAATGAGTAGTTTATAATTTGACTAGCTCTCTACTTCATATAATAAATTGTTTGAAGCTTACAAAAAGAAATAATGAGGATATAGACAAAATTAATAGGAATTTCTTAAGGTTGCCAAATTGAGGCTAATAAACCTAAATGGATTCCTTTGGTAGCTTGAGAAAAAGTTTGAAGATGTTAATTTGAAGGAGGTCTAAGAATTAGGATGAATGAAGATGTTAATGAAGCTTCAATTACTAAGTTACAGTGGAGAATCCTCATAGATGGTGATAGCATTTGGGTGAGGATCACAAGAAAAAAAAAAATTAAAAACAACGACTATTTTAGAATCTATAAAAAAAGAGATTCCATTCTTTGGAAGAAAGTTATTAATTATATAAAATATATTGGATTTGTGCTAAAATGGTACATAGGAAATGAAGAAAAAGTTTACTTCTCCATATACTTTTGGGTTTATATGTCGCCTTTTATTTTTTTCGTGGATGAAAATGGTTTCTATTGCATTAATTGGGATACCAAAGTATATAACTTTATAAATTTCCCCAAATGTTTTAGCAAATGTTAAAGCAATTCCTATCGTATCCTCTCCCACTTGTGATAAGATTTTTTCTATTGCATTCTATTATTTCCATTGCATCAAGTGATTTGTCTTTGACCTACTATGATGTTTCTTGAAATATCTAAATTCCCTAATTTTATTTATTTTATATTGATTTTTGGTTTATGCCCATTGGCCCAAAACGTTGTTATAATTGTTCGAATATTGTTTTCATTTTGAATATAATTGGTCTAATATTGATGTATGACAAATTGGCCTAAGAATAAGTGCGAGTTATAATATAACTTAATTTTTCACCCTAGGATATATTGGTGTTAGCATTATTACTAATAATAATAATAATATTCAAAGCTATAAATTAACTATTTTAAAATAATTGTATGGTTTCATTTTAAATATTTTCTACTTTTTTTTCTTAGTTAAAAATAAAACTCAAAGCTAAAATAATTATTTTAAAGAAATAATTATAATATTATAAAAATTCATCTTGATTAAATATTGAAGTTGAGAATAAAATTATAATTTTAAAATCATAATTTATATATTATGCAAATTCATTAGATCAAAAATAATTTCTTAAATAAATTGAGGTTTCATTAAGATAATTTCATTTTTTTCGGATATTTGAAAGCTAAATTGAAAATAAAATTACGATTTTTAGAGAAATATTCTAACATTTTATTAAACCTCAAAAATTTTATTGTATAATTCCAAATAAAAACCGATTAAATATGATAAAATTTTATTAAACTTTTATATTTAATTTAAATTAATTCATTAAATATGATAAAAAAAAAGATTCAAAGTGTATTTAAAATAATAAAATCAAAATTTCATAATTACTAATTACCTAATTTCCTTTTCAGTTATTATTTTTTAGAAATGATACAATTTAAAGAATATGATACAAATCATTACTAATTATAAAAATGTAATTTAAAGAATATAATACTAATTGTCACTAATTATAAAAATAAAAAGTATATAATTTAAAGAACATAATACAAATCATCACTAATTATAAAAATTAATTATTAAAATTAATTTTTAAACATTAAATAATCCAATATCTAAAACTACCTTGTTGAAATAATGATTAGATGATTATAAAATAAATGCATAAGATAACTTTTATACAATAAATTTATTATTTAGAAGTCAAAATTTTAAATAAAAGTCAAGATGATTATGAAAATAAATGTATACGATTGGTTGTATGCATGTAATATTGAAAAAAAATAACACACTATGCACGTGCATAGCATGTTCACTCTAACATGCATAAGATTTTTTTTTATACATAACGTTTCTTCTCTTCTTTTTTCCTTGAAAAAAACGACATTTTTTTTCTTTCATTCATTTCTTTTATACATGTACTCCTTTTTTATATATTTATATTTGCACATTTAACTTACAACAATCAATATCATGCATAAGTAATTGGAAGTAAATGAAAAATGGAAGAAATAGATTTGGTGATAAACAATGAAGTCATAAAATCAAATTATTATCAATAAGAAAAAAATTATGTCTTTTAAAAAAATTCACAAAGATAAATACAATTATAACTTTTTTAGAAAAAAAAACCCATAAGAAATTGCAAAAAAGGAATGCAACAAACTTGTTTGATTGTTAGGCCAAGTCCATTTCACCTATTGGCTTTATAGCGAAAATTTAATAAATAAATGTTCTAAGGCATCTTGTAAAGGGAGAGACTAGTTTATACTATGCTATAACATGCAACAGGATTCACAAGTAAAATAGAGAATGATGACACTTGTGTAGAGCTATCAAGTATGTAAGACTTGGTAAGATCACCTTAGAACTCAATGTTAGGCAAATTACATAGTTAGGAAATATTTTTTGAAATTAAAAGCAAAGAATAAAATTCCACACTTCTTGCATCATGCTTTAAGGGATTCAAACTTATCCCACTAATGCTCACCTTGTCTTTCCTAATTAAGCCATCCTCTTGATGAAGTATGATATCTAGTAAAAAAGCCAAACAACCTGTAACAAATGCTTCTTTTGAGAGGGGGACAATTGTCATGTCATTGATTTGCCAAATAAGAAAGCATGCCATTTTTTTTAGTGGGGCACACAATAACAAAAGTCTACTTCAAGATTAAGAGCCATCTAAGGTATAAACCCATCTCGAACTGGTATGAATTGGATCATGACCTCTAATAGTCATGAACTCATTGATGTATTGTGGCATAAAAAAGCCCATTAAAATTGAGAATTCTAATATGAACTGTGTTTGATAGCTATTCAAATTGTAGAACTAAAGAAAGCTCAAACCTCTGGAACTTGCAGTTGCAAAATGAAATAGAAGATATTATAAAATGAATGTTTCCTTATTAAGTAAGAGATTTATGAAAAGACATAAAATGAAAATTCTATATTATAAAAATTATATGACTTATAAGATAAATCTAGCAAAAAAAACTAAGTTAATTATAAAAATTATAAAAAAAATAAAAAAATAAAGGATAATATTAAATTATTATAATGTATTACAATATATTATCTATTAATATAATCATATACAATATGATAACATATTTGATATATGTTTTTATAAAGATTATTTATTAATAAATATCATATTCTTAACCAAATACATATTATAGTATTTTAAATATTTTAATTAATTTAAAATTATTTAAAGGAAATAATTTATCTTCAAAAAATCATTTTTTAAATAAATATATATAGAAAACTCTTAGATTTAATTTAAATTATCTTATCAAATTAAAAAATCACACTAATTGCATGCATTGAAAAATACTAAATTCAAATCTTAATAATCATTAATTACCTTTTTTAATTACCTTTTTTTAAGTGTGTTCTCTTTGAGCTTCATCTATATAACCTACTATTTAATTTCTCAATTAATAATTCTTAATAATAAATAAAATGAGATTTGAGTAGGTATTGAGGAGTTCCTCAAGAAGCATGTTGATGCTATGTTGAGGACATAAAAATGAGTAGGTGTTGTTGACAAATATAAGACCCATTAGGAGAAGTTTTGGTCATAGTGAAAACGAGTCTTCATAGGGCAATTGTCACTGCTATGGACTTGAACTTGGGTGATCTATCTATGACCAGGATGAAGCTTGGGTGAAAGTGGAGGTCCAAACTGAGCGATGTTGAAAAGTCAGTGGATGAGTTGTGGTTAAGGTGAAATGTCACTTGAACCCAAAGCTAGCTAGTTTTCCTTGAAATGTGTTGAGACGCAACGGTTAATTGGACACCTAGGGGTAAAACATTGTTCCATACGGGCCACAAGAGTAGTATCAAATCGAGGCAAATTCTGAATACTAGATATGACCTCAAAAGGTCAAGGTTGGCTAGTGAGATGATGGAGGATAAGCTTCATGATTAAGAGGGAAACAGCTTGGATCACCAACTAAGGCAAGTCAAGTAACTTTGTAAAATTTAAAAGAGAGTGGGATTTGAATCCAAGACCAAAAGGATGAAATGAGCCTTACATAACTACTAGGGCATCTTTACCCTTGATAATAAATATATAAAAATTATACAAATACCTTGTAAGACATTTACACTTTAGTCCCTCAATCTTTTGATACTATATTAACACTTTCTTTTAAGACAATTGTACTTTAGTCCCTCGGTTTTTTGATATTTACATCAACAACTCCTTGATAGATGTTATTGTAACCAAATCACCTATTTGATTAATGGTGATGGTTGGTTGTTGGCTAGCTATTGAAATCATGGTTGAATATTTAAACAAGATACCTCAAATGATCTCAACTACTTTATCTTACTAAAAATGTCTAAAATACTCTTATAACCATATCTTAGCTTAGGTTTTCAAGTGTGAAGTCTATATGTTAGTATATTTAAAACTTTCATGATTGTGAATGAGAACCTCAAGGCCTTAGGGTTTCAAAGGTCTCTAAGTCCATTAATTTTTAATTTTGTTTTTTTTTATTATGATTACATTTAGTGTTTGAATTGAACATGGATTAGAAGTAACTAAATTCAATAGATTTAGAATTTCAATTGAAAATGGATGAAAAGAAAGATGGGTTGAATCAATTTAGAGTTTCAATTGACATGGAATATCATGTTTAACTGGGATGAAACTCATGAAACTTATTTAATTAAAATTTGAAGAAAAAAAGAAAAAAGAGAACAAAGTAAGGAAGAAGATGATGAACAATAAAATGAAAAAAATGACTTCGTGTGATTGTTAAAAAAATAAAAAATAAAACAAAATAAAAACAATATTGTTTTGTATTTTACAAATAAGGGTATTTTTGGTATTTCAAGTACTATTTGTAAAGTTAGTTACAAGACCAACGCAAGCGGTGGTGTTAGTGTAATATAAAAAAAATTAAAGGACTAAATTATAATCGTCAATTTCTTTAGTGCAATATCATAAAATTGAGGGTTAAAGTATAATTGCAAGTTACTTCAATGTAATATAAGAAAATTGAAGGACTAAGGTGTAATTGTCAATAATTTTAAGGGTGCTCTTGTAATTTTCCCTAATAAATATCCATATATATATATATATATACGGAAAAACAAAAATATCATAATAAATTTTTAACAAGTTAATTAATTTTAACTATCTTATTTTAAATTTTATTTAATTGATTTTTAAAAATCTAACACCTATCATAATAATTTTTGTAATATTTTTTTCTTTATATCTTTTGCATATTGATTAAATATAAATGAAGTATAAATATTGTTTAAAATTATAGATATATCATGATTTCTTTATATCCTTGAATAAATTTAAATTAGATGTTTGTTTTTGTAAAATCTAATAATCAATATTTCCATAATTTCTGACATATTTAATCATTAGGGAGATAGGATAAAGTTTAAGCTAAGTAAAACTGTATACTTATCATTTTATAATTAGTGAATTTGCTATAGGGTTGATTGGTCCATGGTTTTTACATCGACATAATTTTTTAGAAACTCTGATGATGGTTTTTCATGTACATCATTTGTCAATTATGAGATTGTTCTTTATATTGATAAGTGAACTCTCACATAATCACCCATTTCTAAGTCAAAAGTATTGGTTCCCTAATAAAAAATATAGCTTCTCTATAGTTTTAATTTTATTATATCAAGCAACTAAAGATTTTATTCTAGAAAAAGTTACATATCAATTGAAAGATAATTAAAGGTTTTTATCATAATTTTAATTTTATTGCATTCATAAAAGTTACAATAAAACAACTTTGTTTTAAGACAAAGTTAAATTCTATAGTAAAAAAGATTTATTGGTATGCCATACAATGATATGGAGCTAAAAACGAAATTAAGAAAATGGATTTTTTTTAATTTATTTTTATTTATCATGATCATGGCCCATGGATGGTTCTTCAAGCTTAAAATTTAATTTTAGGACCTTTAAATGCAAGGTTTAGATACTTTGATTGGTGATGCATCATTCAAAAATTCATCTAACTAGTTTTTTAATTGATCTAATCTCTTTCAAAATTAGATGATAAGAAAACTAATACAAAGTCAATGTTTTTATCTTTAAAAAGGTTTTCAAATGCTAAGGAGTTTGTTATGGTCAATTTCCCCAATTTAATTAAGCCTGAAAAATTCAAGATTTACAAAATTTTGAAAATTAGATGAATTCGATGGACTTGTAAGTAAATTGTGTAAGAGAATAGAATAAACCAATTGACTACCTAGTAATGGTTGACGGCTAACCATCGATTCAGGTTTTACCTCAACTGCTCGACTGGTCCTCAATTGGTTAAGCTTTTTGTAACTTAATGGTCTCCTACACAATGCTACATTTTTCCTAATGGTTGATTGTAGTTGATTGATTGCGTTGAAATTGTGCCTATAATTAGTTTCACTCCAAAACTCCTATTTAAAGCTCTTCAAGTGCATTTATGAATGAATCAACCACTTGAAATTATTGTTACATCATTTGTTGAGTTCTAAAGATTGTTTAAATGCATCTTTTCATACAACTTGCTAATACATACTTGGTGTATCTTCAATCTTATTTTTTCTTATATACTTGAACTTCATTTGCGAACTAGGAGGATTACGTTAAGTGAATTTTATATTTTATTAGGTAAAAAGTGTCCTTCAAGTATGAGGTATCACTTAAGTATTTTTGTTCAAGAGTAAAGGATCTTGTGAGGGAATTGTAAAAGTCCATTCGTATCTAGAGACTAAGTGTATATTGAAATATTCTTTGGTTTGAAGGATCCTTGGTATAGTGGAATATCTCAATGTCTGGGTTGAAGTTTGAGGACATGGATATGGGTGGGGTTGTACTAATCACATAAAAATCATTGTTTATATCCTCTTTCCCATTTCTTTATGTTAGTTCGCTTTATAAACCTTACTTTATATCCTTATTATTTATAATATTGTGATTGAGCAAGATTTTTGAAAGTGACCATCACCCAATTCAATCCTACTAGGTGATTACCATACGTTTCCTACTCAGATAAACTTCACAATTGGTAGGAAGCTTTATGTTATAAAAATTTAATGAAAAATGTACAAATCTAAATTCACTAACCCTACTGATTACTACTCAAAAAGTGCTATTTGATAGCTTATAATTAATCCTTTTAAACACTTTTGAGTAGTAGTTAGTGTCTTTTAACCCAATTAACATGTTAAGGCCCCTTGCAATCAATTCTAATCAAATTGTATAAGTTTTGGTGTTTTTGTTAGTATTTTGATCACCAAAGCATTATGAGATTGAGGAGAGTTTTATGGAATCCTTGGAAAAGAATGGGAAGCTTAGAGGCATGAAGAACCAAAGCTTTGGAGTCCTTTGCCATAAGCAAATCCGGAATGCAAGGAGAGAAGCAAAGAGGAGAAAAGCAAAGAGGAAAAAAACAGAGTGAAGAAAACAGAGGAAGCATACTTGATGACAGTCACTGCAGCCACTTCTGGAGCACTTCCTGATGTCCAATTTTTGCATGCTATATGTCATTTGAAAGCTTAGGAAGTCAACAATCCAATGCTTCAAACTGTGTGCAATTCGGAGTTGAAATGAGGAAGTTACAGCCATTGGAAGACAACTGCTTCAAGCTGAAGGAAGAATTTTGCATGGTTGCAAAATCACTCTTTGGTTGCGAAATCATTTCGCAACCATTTTGCACAGTGCTATGGATTTCCCCTGAAGCTTCACGCCGCGATGGAAGCCCAGCACCACAAGATGGAAGTCAACTTTGTGAAGGTATTGAATCAGCTGGTTGCTATGAAGAAATTTCGCAGCCCCTCTTGTGCATCTGCAAAATCTCGCAGACCTCATTTTCACCTGCGAAACGGTCCTGAAGCTTCCTGATAGTTGTGCACCGACTCTTTTAGATCTTTTCTTCTGATATTTTTGTGTCTAAATTTCCATTTTCTCCTTGTATTCAGCCACTCATGTAATTCCTTAACTAGGAAGTATCCAAGGAAGGGTAAATTACCTTCCTATATAAACTCTCAGGGGGTGACTCTCGGGAGAGGTTGTTCCATATAATCCACCATATAATATTTATGTAATCGGCAAACAGAGCACTTGCTCTGTTTCTTCTATATATTCTTGTTTTCTCGTTATTTTTCTTTCTAGCCAACCAAACTCTGAGGATTTTTCCTCAGAGGATGAGAGGCTAGGCTCTTTGTCTCTTGGAGTGAGGAAAGCCAGGTAAGTTTCCATATGCATAAATTGGAAGTTTTGTTGTTTTAGTTTTTAATGAAGAGAAAGTGTGTCCCGTGAATGGTTTCTAATGTTTTTAGTTAACTTAAAACACCTTGAAGTCACCTGGGCCAACACTTGGTAAGGCAAGTGATCTCCATCCATGGAGATGCACTAGTTTACCCCTTGCGAGCCTTTGGGAGGTGGTTTGAAGGTAGGATTTTCTAGAATAGCCAACACTTGGTAAGCTTTTGGACTCCAAGGAGACATCCATTAGTTATCTCTTGCGAGCTTTTGACGGGTAATCCAAGGTTAAAGATCACCTTGAATGGTAAAGGCTAAGTGAGAGGCTCAAACCATTGCAAGTTGCATCAGTGAGAGGGATTTAGTGTTTGAACCCATTAATGGGAAGCATCTATACAACACCGGTTGGAGAAGGAACTATATGTTAATTCTCTAATGCGAGGAAAAGAAACAAGTGACCGGAACTCCCTTTTTGTATGAGGAATCTGAGCCTAGTGATCTGAAACTCCAAGAAACACTTTTCTTTATAAGTAAAATCAGTTACTACTTTTGGTTAGCTTAAAACCAATCCTTTTTCATTCAAATGTCTTTATGTTTTCTTTTGAAGCTAACCTTGAAATGAAAAGGCACCAATTCAGCTTTGAATTAATATCATTTGTGAAGTGAAAACCCATCCCAGTGAACGATCCTAGAGCCACTATGCTATAGTAGTTTTGTCTTTGCTACCCTAGTATATGGTGTAATAGGTTATAAATTTTGTTGATTAATCCCTCAATCAAGGAGCACCAGCTGGACACTCATCAGCTGAGACACCAATTAGGCATGAATCACCTACCATACTCTAATATTAATGAAGTCTCTCAATGTATAATGTGATTAAATCATAATTGGGTTAGACTCTATGCACCACCAACAACCATCGTTATCACCAACATTTCCTAAACTAGCCATAACTGAGTTGAGAATCATGCACTACTAGTTGCAACATCATTACTTGTATTCCCCAAATTAGTTATAATCGAGTTGAGCTCCATGCACTGCTAGCAATGATCATGATTACTTATATTTCTTAAAAATCAAGTTTTGTGCTCCATAACAATAATCATGATTTCTTAAATTCCCTAACTTTTCTATGATTGAGTGGAGTTTTATTCACCATATGACATAAACCACACACCAAAGACCAAAATTAGCAGCCTTAATCTCATTTGACAAAGTTGACTCGTGTAAAAATGCAAAGTTATTATATGACATGAATAACAGGTTCTATATAGAGCCCTTGCACGACAATCAAACTCAATAGAGGAAACTTATTTAAGCTAAGGAATTTTGAAGAAAAAAGGAAAACAAATAAGTAAAACTCACTTGCAATTGAAAATGAGAGTTGCATTGCCATTTTTTTACCATCTTTTTAAGTCACATGTAGTGATTTCATGTTAAAAGCTTTTACATTTAATAAATATTGATAAATTTTTATCATATTCAATTGTCACCTTTAAAATAAGTTGGTGGTAAAGACAACGGTGAAAGTGTTATATCTCTCAAATAAGTTTATAATTGATAAAGTAATATTTAAAATTATGGAATAGGGAGAAATATAAAAAGTAAAAAAAAAAAAAACCAATTTTTATTAAAGTAAAAAGCTTTTTCTTCTTACATCATAGGAGCCCCTACATGCGTGTATGGTTTTAAAGAAAGTGTATTTTACTTTAAAAAGATTTTACATGAAATAATTAAAGTAAAAAGCTCTTTCATACATCACAAGAGTCCCTACGTGAGTATATAGTTTTAAAGAAAGTTGAATTTCACTTTAAAAAGATTTTACATGAAACAAAGATAATGTTACTTTTCCTTGGGAAGTCTTTTCTAAGTCATATGGAAACTTTTGCTTATATAAGCTTAATTTGAAAAAAGTATGGAGGATAATGTTGACGCATGAATGACATTTTTTATAGTGAAAGTTACTCATTTAAAATTATATTTTCAACTTGTTGAAGTTAAAAGTAAACTTCTATTTTTGTTTTTACTACTTAATGATAAAAATTAATAACCATCCCAAATTAGCATTTTATGACCAAAATTATACATTCGAATTCATGTTGTCAACTTGTATATCACAAAAGGCCAAAAGTAAAAATTATCCCAAATAATTTAAAATTATAATTCTAAGCTAACTTCTTGTAACACCCAGACGACGTTTGGGTAAATGCGTAATTTAATTATTTTGGATTATGTAACTATGATAGGGCTTTAATTTTAGGTGTTACGCTTGAATTGTACAAATTAATTTTGAGCTCATGAAAAATAATAATAAATGTATTTCTTTATTTTTTGAAAAAAAAATATTTAGGTAACATCTGTATATAAAAGATTGATAATACTATTTTCTATATTTTGAATGGAATAGTTTTTGGGCCATTTAAATGACCTAACTAGAAGGGGTTGGTTTTATGTCATTCTTTATGCTTGGAAGAAAAAAATTGGATTTGAGTGGTGTGTAGCTCTTATGCTGGAAGTTTATTCCATGCTAAATGTAAAATGTTTCCTATTCATTTCAATTTGGGCTTCTAATTTTGGATGGTAATAAAATATGAGCTACATGTAGACCCTATTTTCTTGCAAACCAAATGTTTTTAGTTTTTATTTATTTATTTGCTTTTATTAAAGAGTTAGGGAGCCTTTCTTTGGGAGTGGGAGACACCTCCCATGGAGTTCCATGCATGGATGTGTGGTGAGCCATCAGTAGCTCGCCCATGATGGTGGTTGGAGAGGGTGACGTATTGGCTGGATGATGCATAATGGAGCGGGTAATGGCTTGCAAGAGAAGACAGGAATAGGGGAAAAGAAAAAACCTAAAAAAAGAAAGAAGGCTAGAGATGAGAGAGGGGGGCTTGGAAGAAAACTAGTACAAAGGAGCGTTTTTGGGAAGTAGAGGAGAGGTAGTAAGGTTTCAAAGGAAATTTTCAGGTATGGACCCTATTCATTATCTTCTCCATCTTGTTTCTGGATATTATTGCTTGTTTTGGGTATGAATATCAGGCCGTATGTTTAGCTTTCACTGATCTCTGGAATAATTATGGATTTGTTGTCATTGTTTTATCATTCTCTTCTTCTTAGCTTTGCTGAAGAGTAACTTGAAGTTGTTTTTAGCTTCATTGTGAGATATCTCAAAATTTACTCCCCTGTTTTTGTATGTACCCATAGTCCCTCAACCCTCCTGCAAGCCCGTGGATGGATCAATGAAATAGGGCTTCACTCATTGATTTTATGTCTTTATACTCTGTTTTTGTAAATGCTCGTTTCACATTTTCCTCTGTTCTTAATTGAATGGGTCATGAGAGTGGTACGGTTTGGTTTGGGTTGATGAGTCTGGTTCTTTGAATTACCTGTGGCATCTCTACAAGTGAGGTTTGAGCAAAAAACAAGTTAATGCAGATGAGTTGACAAGTATAAACCGATTCTGGAAGATAGAAGATAATGCATTGAACCAAAAGCCATTATATGTTTTTGGACTAAGTTATGGAGTTGTTGAGACACAAACAGGGGACCCCAGAAGAATGCAATATGGTTGAAAAAACTGAGAATCCTCCTCTTGTGCACATTCCCACTGAAATTGGTTCAAAAGTGGTTGGAAATTTTGTTCTGGACCTAGGATCATGGACTGTTTTAAAACCGGGAAATGAAATGGTTGAAAGATAAAATGGAGGGCATGGAGGCTCAAAGCTCTTTACCATTTATCTATGCTCTGAATCCCTCACAGTCGTTCAATGAAGGCATATTCCCCCGTGTCGTTGTCAATGCTGAATCAATGGTGAAGATGAAAGCTACAGGGATGATGCACTGAGAAGGCAAATGAGCAAATTAAGAAAGATAAGAATACAAGGTATGTTGTGCTGCCATATTACCCTCAATTCTCAATTATTACAACTGGGTCAAGCATTTGTGTTTTTGAGAACATATTTAGGGAAGATGCACACTTGTCAAGGCTTCCTAATTCCATTATACAATGATAGTATCAGCAACAAGGCCCTGATCGCCTCATTCCAACAGGTTTTGATAATGTCATCGGAAAATGGAATGAATATTCTTCATATGTTAATGCAGAAGGCTTGGAAATTAGATCCTCTGACATATACAGTAAAAATCCATTTGTTGTATTTGATGGTAATTGGTATATTCCCCGAATGCCATAAGGATTATTGTCTTGGTACAACACAGCCGGCTTCTGCAAGTGGAGATGGAAAGTTATATATCACGCAACAGTTCTTAATCCCTGAACCGCTTTCCTACCAACTTCATTGCCCAATGTCATCTTCACACGCCATCATGGTTGAACTAGAAATGGTTATGTTCGCGTTCTTGGCTGTCATCCCTTCATATTGACCACTTATCTCCCCCCATCTCACCGCATACTATCAACTTCCCATGCCTTCATCATCCATTTCCCCTCACCATTTTCCATTACCCTCAATGGTCCTCACCATACCCATCTACCCGCAACCCCAATCCATAATATCCACACTTCACTCCTTTAATATCCCTTAAACCCACTGCTCATATTTCATGTTCCATCAAACTCATCACTATCTCTGTTTCCACCCTTCAATATCGACCAAGTTTCTTTCTCTCACTATCCTTGGCATAACCCAACACTAATCTATACGTGCAAAGCTATTTTCACTCCACCACCTCTCCTATTCATCCCTATCATGTGTGCACTATCATGCCCATCATACCCATTTTCCACCTCACCACCTCATCACTCACATTTTCCATCCACTTTACCCCCATACTCACATCTCATACCTCCATACATATACCCATTTAACCACACCACTAAACTCGTTTCTTCCTCTAAACCTTCATATACCCATCACTACCTTTCTCTCTCTACACCACACCACATACCCTTTTTAAAATGCTTTTCAAACTCATTCCCTTCACCTTTGCATGGCCATGCATGGCCACTTCAACCTCCATACCCGTTTGTCAATCCTCATGCATGCATGGCCACACCAACCTCCATACCCATTCATCAATCCTCATGCATGCATGGTCCTCATCCATGCCCATTTCTCTTATGTATCACCTTTCTCATTTTCCAAACTTATATACCCATCACCATACCAAACTCGTTCCTCTTCACCATATCTCCCATTCATCCCTATTTTGCGCGCACCTGTAGCCATCTTTCTATGTTCATTCAGCCCTCATCCCACTTAAACTAACCCATTATTTTCCTCATTTCCACACCCAATATTATAATTTCGGGGTTGGTTCGTGTTATGGATTGTTCGGGTTTTCTAGAAGTGGTAATGATGAACATGGAAGACCCGCATGAATGGTTCCTAAACCAGCACAAACCTTCAACGACTGTCATTATGGTCGATGCATTTTTGTTCTGGGTAGTGAGAATAGGCACTTAGGGGAAGTGGTGATGAAAGAGGAAGAAGAAACCATCCTTTTGTTCTCACTTTGGGTCCAAATGGTGGAGTTACTCACTTCCTCAACTTTTGCTTCATTTGGTTTCACTGAAGGGGTTTAGCTTTCATAGGCTAAGTCACTCTTTATATAACCAACTCTTCTACTGCTCGATGAACCCACAAATCATCTTGACTTGAATGTGGTTCTCTAGTTAAGGGATTGCTTATGTCAGGGGAAGAAAACTCTTGTTGTCGTCTTGACTGATTGGGATTTCCTTGACATGTTTTGTAATGGGATCATTCATCTCCATGACTCAAAACCTCATTTTTACCGTGGGTGCTTTGATAACTTTGAAAGTGAGTATAAGTAGTGTTGCAAAGAGATGAATAAGAGGTTCAAGATTTATGATAAGTAAATGAAAGTTGCAAAGAGAATAGGGGATCGAGTCCAACAGGAGAAGGTCAAAGATAAAGCTAATCTTCTTGCCACTAAGGAAGCATCACAAAATAAATCTAAGGGTAAGGTTGATGATGAGAGGCTCCAAAGAAGTGGAGAGATTATGATATGGAGTTCCACTTCCTTAGACCCACCGGGTCAACCCTACTACTCTCACAGCTCATGGAAGTCAATTTTGACTATCTAAAGCAAATGGTAGGAAACATTGTATGGTGGCGGAGCTTGAATCATCAAAGGAATATGTTATTGATGCATAGTATGTAGAGGGGAATCTATGCATGACCCCTTTTGGGGCCACAAACCATTTCTTTTCCTTCATTCTTAATTTTGAAAATAAATTTTGACTCTTCCATTTTTCATCTTTAGCATTTTTCTTACTTTCTAAAAACTTTTTTTTTTGAATAAAATATTTGCTACCATTTTCTTCGGTATGCAATTTTCATAACTTCCGTGTTTCTAAAATGTTTTAAAATAAGCATGAATTTAATCCCGTAATTCCAAGTGATGGAATATATGGAATTGATTCACGCAAAAGAAATTGGGCTATGGTGGGAGCCCAACACCAGTGAATATTTCCTCTAAAATGAATTTGATTGAATTATGATATCTGATGATTTTTCATTCTGTTTAGTGGCATGTGTGACATATTTTATGTTCATTACTATGCACTAACCACATTTCATGATAGCGCATTGCTGTTTGTTGCTAAAGCAGACATCCTCTTTTACTCTGACTATTCCTCATGCATGTTTTGGCTTTCAGCGTGTGATCAAGTTGATATCCATTGATTTCCTTATCAATTGTCACAATTGCTTCATTTTATCAGTAGAGACTCATTCTAAGGGACTTAAAGGGGTGTTACGGTCTTTACCGTACCTTCCCGATAATTAACCTGACTCCCGAGCCCATTTTTGGTTTTTCGTAGACCGCCTTTTCCAATTAAGGAGTCACACTGAGAGTTTTTTTCTTATTTTGTTTACTCTTTAAAAATAAAAGAAAAATAAGTGGCAACTCTAAGTCATTTTATTAATAAATAAATCATTTTTCAAACAAAAAGCGAGTTCGCCATTGAGTAGAAGCGCATGAGCAGAAATATGGGGTCCACACTAACTCAAATGGAAAATTTATAGTCAAAATTACTACCTCAAATGGGCAATTTATACCCAAAATTACTTATTTAAAATCATGTTTTCCAACATGTGGCTAAAGTCAAATTACAAAAATTATCCTTATATTTTAACCTTTTAATGAAAGTTTTGTACAAGTAATATTCTTTGAGTTTGCAGAAGGATTCAATAAAACAAAGATTCGAATGTCATGTTGCTCTATAAATTTGATTTTAATCTGTAAGTTGTTATGGATTATGGACCGACGATGTTATGAAGGTCAATCTTAACTTTAAAGCTTGTTTAAATAAATGTTAAAAGCGATTTATCCATGTTTTAAAGAAGTAAAAGGATTTATATTTTTCTTTAGACTTGATGGAGAAATGTGTGTGTGTGTGTGTGTTTTTTTTTTTTTTTTAATTTAAAATTTTAATAAATTAAAATTATTCTTATTTTTTTTATGAAAACATCTTTAAAAAATATAGGATTTATTTAACAATTGTTTTTAAGAATAGTTTTTATTCTCTTGAACAAAAAATAATAATAATAAAGAAAACATGTTAGGCAACAAAAAAACTATTTTCTATTTTCGATTCTTAAGAAAAAAAACAGGGTATTTTTAAAGAACATTTTTTAAAATTATTTTCCATTGTTTTCACTTATTTTATAAGAATTGTTTTAAAAAATAATTCTACAAACATGTAAAATAATTAAAAACAAAACACTTGACATAAATATTATTTTTAAAATATATTTAAAAATATTAAAAACAAGTTAAAAACATTTTAAATCTTCAAACAAACTTTTGTTCTATAAAATATCAAACAACAATTTTGAAAAACTATCATAAAAAATTATTTTTTAGAACTATTTTCAAAAACAATTACTAAATAGGCTCATAATTTCCAAACATAAAATTCAATTGCATGATAATTTAATACTTATATTTCTTCTATTACTAAAACTCAAAAGTTATGCTATTATCCCAAGTAAATATGCCCATATATATTCATCCTTTTTCATCTCTCTTTTCAATATATACTAGAGAGTTATGTTGGATGAAATTATTGGAAGATATCAAAATTATTCTAACTTTAAGATATTAAAATTTGCTTTTCAAATGTAGAGTTAACAATGAGAGACTTCTACTTCTACTGCTAAATGATAACCATTCCCTTCCAAAATGACATTCCATGGGAAAGAATAATAATCCTCAAAAGCTATTTGGAATAGCACTTAAAGTGAAAAGCTATTCCAAATAGCTTTTGAGGAGTATTATTCTTTCCCATGAATGTCATTTTGGAATCTCAATATCTAAATATCTATGATTGTTGTTGTATTTATAAGGAAGAAAATAGAACAATACATTGTTTAACTAAGAAATGTATTTGTAGTTTAGAATCAATTATTTGGTGGTCAAATTTCTCTAAAAATGTTAGAAAGTTTAGTTTTGAAGATTACTGTGACTTATCTTTCAATCATATTTGTACATATTCTACTTCGTAATTTCCTTTCATTAAAAAAAAGAAGAAAAAAGTCAAAACTATTTGGAATAGCATTTAAGGTTTACTTCTACAATGCCATTGATTTTTTTAATCATTGGGTACTTTATTATTATTATTTGAAAAAAAAGATGTTATTAATCATGAGGATATTTCTATTTTTAAAAAATTTAATTAAATACAAAATCTTTTTCTTATTTGCATCTAACATATCAATTCCAAATTTGGACTTAAAATAAATTCTTTATTGCAAAATGTTTTGATATATGGGATGAATTTTCCGATTTGTTACTATGAGTAGATTTCTATATGCATAAAGTGGTAGACAAAAACAATTTCCTTTTATGATTGTTTTGTATACCTCTGCTTTGGTTCAAATGAGCATACTAAAGAAACTTTCAAGTTATGCTATAGAAAAAGGAGGGTGGATTCTTGAATTTTTTTCCTTTCTTGCTTCTGGTTTGAGGAGAAGTATTTATCTCTTTGCTTTTCTGAAACATGAACAATAGATAAATCACATTAAAAAAAAGTGTAAAATCAACTTATTAAAGTTCATGAAAAACTTGAAAATTTTTCTTGACAAAAATAAAAAATAAAAAACCCTTTTATTAATTGATAAACAACTTTTATATTAATAAAATCTTTTGTTATCACTTACCACTAAGGTGTTCGGATACCCATTTTTGTTTCTAGTATTAAAAATAGAAAATAGAAAATACTCCATTATAAAATGTAAAAAGTAAAAACTTACCTTAAAAAATAATAATTTTATAAATTATTTAAAGTTTTTTGGGTATATTAAAAAAAATATTACTTTAATTAAAAAATTAAATTAATTTTAAGAACATATGTAAATATATATTTTTTATTATAAGAGTTCCAATATTTATATAAAAGTTACTATTAATTTTTATTTTTTATGAGTTAGCTTCAAGATATAAAAATAACATGATAATTGTGTACTTTTTTTTTTACAAGATCATCACATTAATTCAAAGTTTGCATAATGCATAATTGCCTTATATGCACCAAACTAAACTTCTTAACGAAAGTGGTTTTAAATTTTGTCCAAAATAATAAATTTACTTTTGAAAAAGTTAACATTTATGTTTTTTTCTTTCTTCTTTAAGCTTAATAAAAAAATTTGCTTTTATTTTAGTAATTCTGGAAAATAAAAATAAAAGAATAAAAGTAATATAATAGTCAAGAAACTATTGCAAAGTAAAATAACATTTTCGGGTTACTTTCTAAAATGCTCAAGAATGCTAAATAATTGTTTTACTAACCAATTTTCTTATCCCGAGTCATGAACGGAATTACAAATACGACAACCATTTTTTTTTCATAACATAAGAGCCTTGACCTTTGTTTTCACAGAAAAAAAAAAATTTTATTTTTTCAGAAAGGAGAATTGTATTTTTTAAACATGCTCTTCTCTTTTTTGGTTTTCGCAAGGGAGATAGTTTTTACATAATTTTTTTTAATGAATTTTATTTTAATAGTAGCAATTTCTGGGTAGTTTAAAAAAAACCTCCCAAAAACTGCTCTCTTAATTTCTCTCATTTATCGGGTTGGGTCGAATCAACCCACTTGGGCACCCTAACCCAACTCCAACACAAACAAAACTTTTATGTTTTTTTTTAGTGCAATTTAAATTGTATAGTGTATTGGCTATACGTCTATATAAAGAAAATTGTATAAAAATAATTGCACATTATATAAAAAATATGGCAAAATATTCTCCTCATTCCTTAGTAATCATACTTTTTGCTAACAAAATGAAGGGGTGCTACCTTTTCCCCTTATTATTATTCTTAGTCAATTAATATTATTAGTAAATTGTTCTTAATTTAATTACAAAAATAATAATTTATTTTAATGAAATCCATGACAAATAAATGGCTTTTAACCTCCAATATTATGTGTTGTAATAGTATTGAAAGTGAATGAAAATATTAACAAAATTATTAAATACCTATGAAAATTTGTGAAGTATTTATGTAATTATTTAATATTTCACATTATTTTTCATATTTTTCAATAACTTATATAAATAAAAAAGATCAATATTTATCATATTATCCGTCTCGCCTATGTCTTAAGGTTACATAATAAGATTAATTTCTCTTTCAAGGTTATGAAAAATTAAGAAGAAAAAGCTTATATGTTAAATCATTTAAATAACTCTAAGGAAATCAAGGGAGTCCTTGATGAGTTCAAGGACGTGATGTCGCCCAAGTTGCCCAAAATTTTTAGAAGAATCAAACGAAGAAAGTTTAAAGTTGAGGGAACCCAACCCATATGTGGCAGGCCCAAGTGTTTGGGCTCAGCCCATAGTTCTTTGGGCTTTAAAATTGCAACCATGAGTTGGGCCTTAAAGCTATTTCCAACTCTCATCCTCCAAAAATTTCATGCAACTATTTCAATGAATTGTAATCTCTTTTAGTCACAACATACATATCATTATCGGATCCTGCAATGTTTGGTTTTCCAAAAATATTAAGAGTTCATTCTACTTGAAGCCTTTCTAATAGATGTGTTTTCTTTGAAAATATGTTTTAGAGAAATAACATGTCAAGGTTTTTTCATAAAATACTACAAATAATTTTTTAATGCTCTAAGTGATTTTCAAACATTTATAAGTATTTTCTAAATTATGTCAAACACCTTAGTTTTCTTTAAAAATAATTGCTAAAAATAGTTTTTAAAAACACTTAATATATATTAATATTTGAATAACATAAAAATTTAAAAGGAAAAATTAAGAAAAAAAATAGATGAGAAATGCTATTTTTATAGGTTTACAAAAGATCTTAGTATATATTGAAATATTCAGAAAAGATCAAAAGGTTTTGGCCATTAACACTCCATTTAGATTAGTTTTTATGAAACTAAATGCCCTTTTCAAATTAATTTTTTTTCCTTAGGCTATGTTTGATTCACAGAAAATACTAAGAAAAGAAAAAAAATGGTAAAGAAAATAATTTTCTCATATTTTGTTTCACTATAAAAAATATTAAAAAAAATCAAATATAATTAAAATTAGTTAGAAATTTATATATATTTTAAAATTATTTAATTTTATTATAATGGAAAGAAATAAGTGAAATGAGTTCGAAGAAACATATAAAAATAATTTATCTGATTTAAATATATTTATTTTATTTTCCTTCACTTTTCTTTCTATTTTCTTTTTTTTTTTTCACATTTTCTCTCAAATTTTGCAAGAACCAATCATAACTTTATACTTTCAAAAATTTTATGAATTAAAAAATAACACAATAGAAAGGAAACAAAAATGCTACTCCTTATGAATTTTTTTATTTATTTATACAAATAACTATTTCATACCTAATGAAACTTTTTACTAAGATTGATCTTTTGAAATCATAATTTAAATTTTTATTGCAACTCCTAGGTATAGTTGAAAGCAAGAAATTATATCAAATGAGACCATAAATTTCACTAAACCTATTAATTATTCCAATTTGTTCCCACTTTTTTACTTCTTTTTCCCTAGCTTTGTTTAATAACTTTTGAGTCTTTTTACCAACGCAACATAGCCAAACTTTATTTTTAGGGTGTGTGGGGATATTCTTTGGAATTTGATATTCCCTGATTGCCCTTTTTGGGCGTACATGATTACATGGTGCCCAAGCTTTACCAACAAAGCCTTTCCGACGGCTCCGCTTATTTTTAGAAGTATTTATTAAAATTTGTCAAATATTAAATTTTTAGAAATATTTTTTAGACTAAAAACGCTTGCTAAAATCAATGTTTAACCGACTCTTACTTATGAAATAATTTCATTGCTTGTTAATTCACGGGATTATGATTGGTTAAAGAAAGAACACTAATATTTTTTTAACAATCTCACAATAAATGAACACAACCAGATAATGACATGACAAACATAAAATTAGGCATTAAAATGAATTAGGTAATTAACAATCTTACAAATAATATGCATGTAGTATGCCTAGAAAATTAATGATAATAATTTTTTTTTGGAGAATAAATGAGATACAAACGTATGATATTGCATAAGAAAGATGCGCCCAAAATTTTTTGGTTCGAAAATTGTGAGAATAAACTATACAAAAGATATTCAAAGTTTAATTAAGGTTTATAAAAAGATAAATTAACACCTTTTGCGAGTAAAAAAAAAAAAAAAAAAATACTAGTGCATAGGAAATTTAATAAAAATTGAAGGGTTTGTTTGGAACTATTGTTTAGAATATTTTTCTATTTTTCAGAATAAAAAATATAGAAAATGCATTTGATAATAAAAAATTATTTTATATTTTTTGTTCTTAAAAAAATATATGGTATATTTTTTTTTAAATAGTTGTTTTATGTTATTTTCATGTGTTTTTTGAGGACCGTTTTAATAAATAATTATTGAGAAAACAAAGGCTATGCTTAATTAAGAAAAACACCCAAAAGGGGAGGGTGAATTGGGTTTTTTAAAATCTTTTCAATCATAACAAATTCAAACACAATATAAGCAAAATAAAGAGATAGAGTTAGAGAATTCAAACTCGAGTTTATAGCAGTTCGACACTTCCTTATCTACGTCCACTCTCCTCAACCTCCTAAGCGAGTGCGGGTTCCACTAACTTGAAGCTTCAACCAAGCTTCCAATCTTCTTACACTTGGATTCCAACTTCAATGGGTTCTTATAGAATCTCTTCAAGATTCAAACCTCTTGAAGGCTTTAACACTCAGATTTTTACAAGAAATAATCCCTCAACCTAGCTTAAGGATAGCTCGAATACAAGACAAAGCTAGGATGACACATAAGAGTGCACTAAAGGATATGCAAGTAATGATTTAATTCACTATGAAGGAAATGAAAGCTTTTTGATCAAGAACAGGTAGGTAGACTATTGAATCCAAGTGTTCTCTTTTTAATAAGTGAAGTGGAGCTCTCAATTTATAGGTTTTTAAGCTTGGGAGTTAAAAACAACAAAAGGTAACCTCGTCCGGTCGAGCTAGGGATCAATCGGTTCACTAGGCGTTGGAGCATTTAATGCTTGATAGGTTACCGTTGCCTTGACCGGATCTCGATCGGGAAGAGAATCACCTCGACTGGGAAGAGAAGGCCACTGGGAGAGAGAGAGAGAGTTTTTGGCATCCCTCGACCGGTTAACCAGTTCCTCGACCGGTTGAGCTAGTTGGCCATAGCCTTGACCGATTGAGCCTTTTTGGCCCCGAAAACCTATTTTTTTAATTCCTTTCTTTTCTAACACTTAGGCAAGGTCTTTAGGTGAATTATTAAACCAATTATAAAACATTTTGCCTAAGGTACATTAATTAAAAACTCGGGTTTTAATGAAATCGAAGTTTTAAAGAATAAACCGAGTTTTCTAAGATGCATGAAACGTATGAAAATCCTAAGTGCACTCATGCATTCATCTTACATTAGTTTCCTATGATCACAAGTCTTCCAAGCGTCTCGATCTTGTATCCATTTGGTCATTTGATGAATTTTCGAGTTTATGCTTGAAATTCTTAATCATTAAATCAATTAGTCACTTAACCATGATTTGTTATCATCAAAACCCGATTAGGAAAACCCTTGGGCTAACAATCTCCCATTTTTTTTGTGATGACAAACCTTGGTTATCTAGGAGAGAAAAAAAAATCTCCTCTTCAAACTAATCATGGATCAATCAAACAATTTTTAATAGGAAACAATGTAAAACACGAAAATTTGAATAGGAAGCAATGAATCATGAAAATATCATATTATATATATATGGTAACCTCACATGTATGCTAAACAAGATAGATATGATAATGATGACAATGGCATGCATGAGGGTCTCCTAGATCCTATATATTTCTCCCCATTTGGCAACATAAAAAAGAAATTGAGAGGGAACTCTAGCTAATCTCAAGGTTGAGGAGGTGGAAGAGGGAACACAGAGCAGAGGTAAGCCATTATCTCCTTATGCTGACTCGCTTGGCGACTCTCAATGTGATCAATACTCTGCTGGAGATGCTCGAATGTAGCCTGCTATTGATCCACACGCTCCTCTATGAGCTCAAAACACTGCTGGAAGTGCTCAAATTAAGAAGTGACGCTAGTATGATAATGATCCATGTGCTCCTCCATAGAGTAGAAACGAGTGTCATGGACTAAAGCAAGCTCCTCCATACGAGTCCCAAGGGAGCTGATCTAAGCTGAGACATCTATCCAAGGCGCATGATCAGGAGTGTGAGGTGCTTGAGATGGTAGCTCTGTGTGAGGAAGCTTAGTAAATGATGGCTGAGATGATGGTCCTGCTGTGTAAGATGACTCGGTCATCATAGGCTTTGAGAAAGTGGCCTCAACATGAATACCCTCTGATTGAGGTGGAGACGGAATGTCAGGCTCGGGCCTGTCACTCAGTTCTCCTAATCCAAGAGCCATCGGGTGCCTTCTCGAACTTCTTTCGCCCCAAGAACTGCTCATCATAAGTGTCGCAGCTAGTAGGGGCCTCGAAGTCCGTCTCTCTACTCAAGTCGACCCCGACATCCTTGAATACTGAGGTAAGGAAATGTCCGTAGGGAAGTACTCGTGTCATACTCTCAACGTAGGATATCATATGCATCATCATCAGATATCCTACGTGAATCCGTCTCCCAATCAGAATCGAGTCCATAATGAATGCCTCAAGGTAGGAGACCTTGTCTTGATGTCCTCCTCGTGACAATAAGATGGAGCAGATCATGTGATGAAGGACTCGGTTGGGCATAGTCAGGCTGTGTGCTGATGGTTTGCCCATTCCCTGGGCATCTGCGAGTCCACATAACCTCTGAATAGCCTCTCTAGGCTCGAATCCTGGCACAGTGGGCCATGCCTTGGCCTCATACACCTAGAGGCTTACTAAAGGAATGTCGAGAATGCGGCAGATACTCTCTAGGCTCAATCTGATCTCAACTCCTCTAACTGTGGACAATATAGGTCCTCCAAGCCCATAGGTCGCCAGTGAATAAAAAGCCCGCACCAGAGTCGGGAAGATCGGCTCAGAAATCGTCACAACTGGCATCCATCCCATCTTACTGAAGACTCCTTCAAACCCGAAGTGCTGAAGTTAGGAGAAATTGATACTTCTCCTTGGAACGACTTTCCTCTAGGCGAACTTTTGCTTGTATTGCTGATAGTCTTCGACAGAATTGAAAAGGGTTGTGTCATACCTTGCCTTTCGGCGAGCCTCCATTTGCTCAAGCTAAGATGGCTCAGCAGGCGCTTGCCTTGAGCCCTGGAGGTCCCCGTCTCTCGCCTTGAAGCCATCCAATGAATGGAATAGGGAGAAAGAGAAGTCCAAAGGGAGAATGAAACCAAACAAGAGAGAGCAAACACCAACCCGAAGCCCTAGGCGCACAGAGATGAAGCTGAACCAAGCCTGAGGTGCGCGATACAGAGAGAAGACGTTCCCAAAATTGAAAACCCTAGGTTTCAGATTGAAACCCTAGCCTCAAATGCGTCCCAAAATCCACTCTAAAGCCTACAAATAGTCTAAGATCTTGCCAAAACTGACTTCTGGAAGCAGAGATGTGAAGAGTTTTCAAGGTATGGAGGAGAACAGGTGAAAAATGAAGCGCGAGGGGCCTTTTAAAATTCCTAGCCCCGACAAATCGGTCGAACGCTTGGTCAACGATCAACGGTCAACGCTATAATTTTTTGCCATTTTCTTGTCTCGTGATCCTCTCCCTGCCTTTTTCAATTGAAATCCCCAATTTTTTATGTCCAATGCCAAGGGAATTTTGATTTTTGGTCAAAATTTGACATTTTTCCTAAGATTATTTCTATATGATGCATATGATATGAAATTCACGCAATCATAAGGTATATTCAATCAAGAATTCATCAAGCAATCATTTGATCATAAAGAAATCACTCCTAATTGTCTTCTAATATCAACAAATTGCTCTTCACTTAGGGGTTTTGTAAAAATATCGGCAAGTTGATCTTTTGTGTTTACAAATTCAAGTGTAACATCACCCTTTTGTGCATGGTCTCTAAGAAAATGGTGTCTAATCTCTATATGCTTAGTCCTAGAGTGTTGCACTGGATTTTTTGAAATGTTTATGGCACTAGTGCTATCACATTTAATAGGAACATGCTCAAAGGTCAAATTGAAATCACTAAGTGTTTGTTTCATCCAAAGGATTTGTGCACAACATAAATCGGCTGCTATATATTCAGCTTCCATCGTAGACAAAACTACCGAATTTTGCTTCTTACTATGCCATGAAACAAGTGAGTGTCCTAGAAAATGACAAGTGTCACTAGTGCTTTTCCTCTCAACTTTACAACCGAAAAAATCGGCATCCGAATATCCAATTAATTCAAAATTATCACCCTTAGGATACCATAGGCCTATGTCCATTGTCCCTTTTAAATATCTAAGAATTCGTTTTATGGCACTTAAATGAGATTCTTTAGGACAAGATTGAAATCTAGCACACAAGCATACACTATACATGACGTTGGGTCTACTAGCGGTCAAATATAGCAAAAAACCTATCATGCCTCTATACATAGTTGAGTTGACGGACTTACCTTTCTCATCCATGTCAAGCTTGATGGATGAACTTATTGGAGTCTTCATTGTTTTGGCTTCCTCTATATTGAACCTTTTGAGGAGATCTCTTATATAATTTGCTTGATTGATGAAGGTTCCTTCGTTTAGTTGCTTGATTTGAAGTCGAAGGAAGAAGTTAAGTTCTCCCATCATGCTCATTTCGAACTCACTATGCATGCATTTAGAAAATTCTTCACAAAGAGAGACATTAGTAGCTCCAAAAATGATATCTTCAATGTATATTTTCACTAAGAGCATGTCATTTTCTTTGGTTTTTAAGAAAAGAATTGTGTTAATTTTTCCCATTTTAAAACCCTTTTTCAAAAGAAATTTACTTAATCTTTCATACCATGCTCTAGGTGCTTGTTTCAAACCATAAAGTGCCTTTTTAAGTTTAAAGACATGATTATGAAAGTTAAAAATTTGAAAACCAGGTGATTGTTCAACATATACCTCTTCATTTATAAAGCCATTTAAGAAAGCACTTTTCACACCTGTTTGATATAAAACAAAGTCTTTAAAACATGCAAATGCAAGTAGCATCCTAATGGCTTCCAATCTAGCTATGGGAGCAAAGGTTTCTTCATAATCTATCATTTCTTATTGATTAAAACCTTAGGCTACCAATCTTGCTTTATTCCTTATAATTATGCCATTTTCATCCATTTTATTTCTAAAAACCCATTTAGTTCCAATAACACTTTGATTTTGAGGTCTTGGTAGTAATTCTCATACTTCACTTCTTTCAAATTGGTTTAACTCTTCTTGCATAGCAATCATCCAATTTTCATCAATTAGAGCATTTTTTATATTTTTAGGTTCAATTTGAGAGATAAAAGCAAAATTATTGCAAATATTTCTAAGAGATGATCTAGTTCTTACCCCATTAGATGGATTACCTATAATTTGATCTTGTGGGTGGTTGATGACAAACTTCCAATCTTTAGGGAGGTCTTGGCTTGATTCACTTTGCACTTGATGAAGAGGAGGTAGTGCCAAAGGTGATTCTTCTTTCTTGGGATCCTCTACAACTTCTTCTTGTTGCCTTCTATCTTCAATTTGTAATTTTCCCATAGAGGTCTCCAAGCCTAAATCATCATCAAAGCTTTCTCTTTCTTAGAGAGAATTGTTAGATTTATAAAAAATAACATGGATGGACTCCTCAACAACCATGGTTCTTTTGTTAAAAACTCTAAAGGCTTTACTTGAAGTTGAGTAACCAAGAAAAATTCCAACATCCAATTTTGCATCAAATTTTCCAAGATTGTCTTTGGTGTTTAATATAAAGCATTTGCACCCAAAGACTTTGAAATAGCTAATGTTGGGTTTCTTGTTTTTCCAAAGCTCATAGGGAGTTTTCTTAAGAATAGGCTCCAATAAAATTCTATTTAAAACATAACAAGAAGTGTTAACCGCTTCAGCCTAAAATTATTTTGGTAAATTGTTCTCATTTAGCATGGTTCTAGCAATTTCTTGAAAAGTTCTATTTTTCCTTTCAACTACCCCATTTTGTTGAGGAGTTCTAGGAGCCGAAAAATTGTGGTTAATACCATGCTCATTGCAATAGTCTTCAAAATCAATATTTTCAAATTCTCTCCCATGACCACTTCTTATACAAGTAATTGTAAAACCTTTTTCATTTTGAACCTTGTTGCAAAACTTTGAAGACTCATAAAAGGCTTCATTCTTTTGACTTAAAAATAAGACCTAAGTGTATCTAGAGAAGTCATCCATAATAACAAAACCATAAGATTTTCCTGCAAGGCTTGGTGTCCTAGAGGGACCAAATAAATCCATATGCAACAATTCAAGAGACCTAGTTGTTGAAATGAAATTTTTGTTTTTAAAAGAGTTTTTATTTGCTTTCCCATTTGACAAGCTTCACAAACTTTGTATTTTTGAAAATTTATTTTGGGAAGGCCTCTAACAAGTTCATCTTTGTTGAGTTGGGAAATGAGGTCCATGTTAGCATGTCCCAACTTCCTATGTCACAACCAACTTTGATCATGCATGCTTGAAAAACATCTATCATGACCATCATATTTTGAAATATTTATTGCATAAACATTATCACATTTATGGCCCATGAAGATGGTTTTATCATTTTGAATATCTTTGATAATGCAATGAGATGCTTCAAAAATCACTTTAAAACCTTTGTCACAAAGTTGACTTATGCTCAAAAGATTATGTTTTAAACCATCCACTAATAAAACACTTTCAATAAGAGAGGATGTGTCATTACCACTGTTGCCTTGACTAATGATCCTTTCTTTTGAATTGTCTCCAAAGGTAACGTATCCTCCCTTTCTTTTGTAAGGAAAGCAAACTTGGATTCATTCCCGGTCATGTGTCTTAAGCATCCACTATCCAATAACCACTTATCCTTATTTGATTCCTACAAAATAAAATTTAAGTTGATTTAGGTACCCATATCTTTTTGGGTCCTTGAGGGTTAGTGACCTTGGATTTGTCAACCCAAACCTTTTTAGCTTTAGCATTTGAATTCTTTTCAGAACCATTTCTTAAGGGACATGTACTATTAATGTGCCCTCCTCTTCTATAAAAGTTGCAAATGGTAAAAGGACTTGCACTTGCGGATTCTTTTACAAAGTAGTTTTTAAAATACTTTTGATTTTTTGAAAATTTAAATCCTAGCCCTTATTTGTCAAAGATACATTTTTGGCTAGTTAAAACTATTTCAAAAGATTTTTTTCCACAAGAGAAAATTGAAAAAGAGGAGGTCAATCATTCATTTTTTTTTTTCAAAATCTCATTTTCACTTCTCAAAATCTCATTTTCTTTTTCAAGATGAGTATTAGATATTTCAACAATTTAAAAATTTTCGTTTTAAGAGAATTATTTTTTAAACTAAGTTTTTCAAAATCCTCATATAATTCTTCAAAAACATCATGCATATCTTCATCACTAAAGTTAGAGTTTACCTCATCAAGATCATCTATTGCCATGAAGCATATGTTTGCCACTTCCTTCTCATTTTCTTCTTCGAAGGATTCTTCACTTTCACTCCAAGTGGCCATCATTGCCTCCTTCATTCTTCTCTTGGCTTCACTCTTGTAGAGAGGACAATCACATTTAATGTGTCCTGATTTTTTGCACTTGAAGCATATCAAGTCTCTTTTCTCTTCCCATTTCTCCTTATCACCATGGGATGAAGATTCCTTTTTAGAAGGATCTCTTTTAGAGGTGAACTTCCTTCCTCTAAACCTTTCACCTCTCATGTATTTGTTGAGCTTTCTTGTGATGAGGGCTAAATCATCATCTTTATCACTTGGTTTTTCCTCTTCAACATCTTCTTCTTCCTTGGTTGTAGCTTTGAGGGCTATATTTTTCTTCTTTTTGTCTTCACCCTCTTGTAGCTTCTTTTTCAAATTGATCTCATATGTCATTAATGACCCTATGAGCTCTTCTATAGGTAGCTTAGTCAAGTCTTTTACTTCTTGAATTTCGGGGAGGTGACCTTGGTATGCCACTTTTATGGGAGAGACCTCAATATCTTCATCACCTTCTCGGATTCCTTATAGGTTTTTCCTAAAGCTTCAAGACCATTGACAATGTCGGTGAACCTAGTAATCATATCAACAATAGTCTCATTTTCTTTCATTGAAAACAATTCATAGTTATGAACAAGTAAATTGATTTTTGACTCTTTTACTTGATTAGTTCCTTCATGAGTTATTTCAAGCAACCTCCAAATTTCTTTAGTCAATTTGCATTGACATATTCTATTATATTCATTTCCATCCATAGCACATTGCAAAGTAAAAACGACTTTAGCATTTAATTGAAAGTTTCTTCTATAAAACTCATTCCATTCTTGCTTGGGTTTTGGAACCAAAACTCCATCAACTAGTTTAGTGGGAAAAGTTGGGCCATCTTCAATGACATCTCATACATCTAAATCAGTAGATTGCAAATACCAAGTCATTCTAATTTTCCAATAGGGATAGTCGGTTCCGTAAAGAATGGAGCTCTATGTTTTGAAAAAATTTCAACTTGGGATGAGCTTGATGGAATAGTCATTTCCTCTTAGACGATTAAGTCTTTAAAAAACAAGAGGTCTAACTCTAATACCAATTGAGAAAACAAAGGCTATGCTTAATTAAGAAAAACACCCAAAATGGAGGATGAATTGAGTTTTTTAAAATCTTTTCAATCACAACAAATTCAAACATAATATAAGCAAAATAAAGAGAGAGAATTAGAGAATTCAAACTCTAGTTTATAGTGGGTCGGCATTTCCTTGCCTACGTCCACTCTCCTCAACCTCCTAACCAAGTGAGAGTTCCACTAACTTGAAGCTTCAACCAAGTTTCCAATCTTCTTACACTTGGATTCCGACTCCAATGGGCTCTTACATAATCTCTTCAAGATTTAAACCTCTTGAAGGCTTTAACACTCAAATTTTTACAAGAAATAATCTCTCAACCTAGCTTAAGGATAGTTCAAATACAAGACAAAACTAGGATGACACACAATAGTGCACTAAAGGATATGCAAGTGATGGTTTAATGCACTATGAAGGAAATAAGAGCTTTTTGATCAAGAACAGGTAGGTAAACTATTGAATCCAAGTGTTCTCTTTTTAATAAATGAAGTGGAGCTCTCAATTTATAGGTTTCTAAGCTCGGGAGTCAAATACAGTAAAAGGTAACCTCGTCCGGTCGAGCTAGGGGTTGATCGGTTCACTAGCCGTTGGAGCATTTAATGCTTGACAGGTTACCGTTGCCTTGATCGGACCTCGATCGGGAAGAGAATCACCTTGACCAGGAAGAGAAGGCCACTTGGAGAGAGAAAGTTTTTGGCATCCCTCGACCGGTCGACCGATTCCTCAACCGGTTGAGCCGGTTGGCCATAGCCTTGACCGATTGAGCCTTTTTGGCCCCGAAAACCTATTTTTTTTAATTTCTTTCTTTTCTAACACTTAAGCAAGGTCTTTAGGTGAATTATTAAGCCAATTATAAAACATTTTGCCTAAGGTACATTAATTAAAAACTTGGGTTTTAATGAAATCGAAGTTTTAAAGAATAAACTGAGTTTTCTAATATGCATGAAACGTGTGAAAATCCTAAGTGCACTCATGCATTCATCGTACATTAGTTTTCTATGATCACAAGTCTTCCAAGTGTCTCGATTTTGTATCCATTTGGTCATTTGATGAATTTTTGAGTTTATGTTTGAGATTCTTAATTATTAAACCAATTAGTCATTTAACCTTGGCTTGTTATCATTAAAACCCGATTAGGAGAATCCTTAGGCTAACAATTATACAAATAGGTAAAATAATTAAAATAAAACATTAGATATAAAATTTATTTTTAAAACATATTTAAAAATATTAAAAACATGTTATAAACATTTTAGGTTTTCAAACACACTTTTTTTCTATAAAAATTAGAGAACAATTTTTAAAAATTGTTCTCAAAAATTATTTTTTAGAATTGTTTTTAAAAACAATTTCCGTGGATCTTAGAAAAACATAAAAAAAAAAAATCCATAATTTCCATTAATTTGAGCTAGAAAGAAGAAAAAAAATCATGAAGTTCGAAATCTATAAAAAAAATTAGGGATTTTAGATTTAATAAAAAATTAGATTAATTTTATGTGTTCACTTTAACAAAACGTGACCCATACACAATATTAAATATTTATGAGGCAAATAAAACACTATTTGAACAGAATAAATTCAAAAATTAATAGAATCATATTAACATTAAAATGTGATTTCACAAAGTTATAAAGGAAAATAGAAGGTTTGCTACCAATTGTTGAATTTAAATAAGAAAATAAATTATTCATCCCAAATCACTAACCTATTTTCTATTTATGACATAAGTAAAAGATAAAAAAAAATTATGATCTTGTTCGATAACTATTTTCAAAAATATTTTTTAAAAAAATTTTTGAAAACTGTTTTTTAAGACATTTCTCTAATGTTTTGTAAAACAAATGTTTGTTTGAAAATCTGAAATATTTTTAACTTTTTTTTTATATATTTTTAAAATAACTTTTATATTTCATATTTTATTTTAAATTGAAATTAACTTAAAATGTATAATTATTTTCTAAAATAATTTCTAAAAAACAAATAAATAATCAAAACAACTAAAAAATGTTCTCTAAAAATATTTTTTTTTGTTTTTTTGTGAAGCGATACCAAATACTATTAAAACAATTATGGACTCACATATATTAATAATTTTTATGATTAAGCTATCTATATATATTCAATTTATATTTATTAAGTATGAATCACCTTGCGTGTAGAGCCCAAGTCACATATGTCTTACATGATGGGCCTAAGACACATGTAACCCAACAGCCCAATGGGTATGATCCTTAAGGCATAGAGGAAATTGAAGTGTGGTGTCTTTTTAAGTTTTCTTTTTTGAAAATACAAAACGTTCCATCTCCTGCCTCCCATCACAAGAGAGAAAACAAAAAGGTGGCTTCCACCTCTATTGCCTTAGAAGCACCATATTTCTTCAAGATCAACAATGGATTCAGGTTTGTCTACATTTTCTAAAATAAATGGCATGTTTTCTTTTTTTTTATTTAACATGAGATTTTTGGTTTTGGGTTGATAAAATATTGGTAATCTTTAAAACTGTTTTACAACAAACACAACCCATAGCTCTCATGATGTTTTAACTTGGCTTTATCTTTTTTTCTTCTTCATGATGCACAAACTTTGTTAGTAAGAAGAAGATCCAAAAAGAAAAGTGATAAAGATGAAACTCATCCCCTGCTCTCATCTTTTTTTTTTTTTTTTTTGGCTTTTGCCATTGTGTATGTCACCACTTAATGACTTAATCCATTTTGGCTTAATCCTAAGAGCCCACAATAAAAGAAAGTTATTCGACTCAATGACTTTAAACATTTAGAGTAAGGGGAACCCATGGGCCATTTCACATCAAGTTAAATTGTGTCCATCCATTATGACCCAAAATAATATCATAAATAACCAATATAATTTATAGTGTACTAATAGTCGATAACATGCCCAACAAAATATTTGACATTAATAGGTGAATTCAGATGATTATGCTAGTCCACATAAAATAATTCTACTAGAACTTTGTATATATATGGTGATTTATACTTCTTATTCATTAAGCAAAAATTAGGTCCTTTTTCATATGAACTTAATAAATTTTGAATTCGTTTAGAATAAACCTAATTAATCTTATCAATTAATGAATGCAGTCCATCGATTACATGTATGCATTGGCAAAGCCAACTGAGGTCAAGGGGGAGGTGCCCCTTCTAAAAATGTTTTAAAAAAAACTCCACTTCTTCTTGTAATGGGAGGACTCCAACCTCGGACTATTATTACCCTCCTTAACAATGACAAGTTTGAACCATTGGGCTAAAACCCGTATATATGTTAAAAGTTGTCCCTGAACTAAACTATTGACTCTGCCACTGCATATATGCAAAAAAACTAAAAGATATGACGAATGCAATTACATTTTTGGTTTGAATTGTTAAAGTTTTTAGTTAAAACTCTTAACATATTTGATTAAATTTCAATCGTTAAACAAATGTGTTAAAAAAATGAAATTGAGGTACAAATAAATATGATCAGATACAAAAGAAAGATATAAAAATATTATTGGGGGAAAAAAAAAAAAGACCTATGAGCAAGTGCTAACTTTTGATTAATCATCACCATTTGATATCACCAAAAAAAAAAAAAAAAAAAAACCCTCTAAAAAAGTTTGATGATATGATTGATATACCTTCTAGCTTGACTTACCTATCTAGATACCATTAAATTTTACAAAAGTCTATCAAGTTGCTAGAAAGTCGATTAAGTTTGGAAATCAATTAGAACAACTAGCAAAGGGCACTTGACAATTTGCTCATTTAAAACAAAAGCTACTTTGACTTTAATCAAAGAGTAACCATCCACCAAACTTTGTATTACAAAAACAGCTTTGATTAATTTCTTTTAGTAGGTAGATATCTTAAATAATGAATATAAATGATGCTTTCATTATTGAATTCCATAATTTTAACACTAAAAATACTATTAAATATGGTGTGGTTAGGATTTACTTTTTTTTTAAAAAATAAAAATAAAAATAAAATAATAGCCACTCCTATATAAAATACAAAAACTCTTAAAAAAACTTATCTTAAAATATTAATGGTTACTAAAAACTATTTAAAAAAAATTAAAAAATTAAAAAAATTACTACATTAAATTTCAAAATATTTAGGAATGACTTTCAAGAATATAATGTAAGTCTATAAAATTTGTATAAGAATTTTCACACTATACTATTTTTTGTTTTTAAAAATAGAAAACAGGAAACTTTGAAGGACACTTAAGCTAATATTTTAATATTTTTTAATCTAAATTTCAATAAATTTAAATTTATTTTTATATTATTTATTTTTTAATTTCAGTATTGTTTTTATCCATTTTGTCCAAATACATAAAATAAAAAAGTTTACCTTTCATTTCAAACTTGAAATTTGAATGAATACATAAATTTTTTTTTTTTTTTTTTATATTTCAAACAAATTTAAACAAAACTATTCAAATTTTACATAAAAGCAAACCTCAACTTAGTAAAAGACAAAAAGGGGAAAGAAAAAAAAAGGGACCGAAATATCCTCAACATTTAGGCCCCTTTTGATAATTTTTTTTGAAAATAGTTATAATTTAAAAGTATTTTTAAAAATTATTTTTTAATGTTTTGTAAAATAAATTATTGTGGGACCTTAAATTCTTTTACTATGTTTTCTATGATTTTGAATGTTTTAAAAATAAATTTTATGTAAAGTGTTTTATTTTTAATCATTTATCATATTTATATAATTATTTTTTAAAAATAATCCTTAAAAATAATTAAAAAATTATTTGAAAATACCTTATTTTCAACGGATTTTTATTTTGTAGTTGCCAAATATATTTTATGATTTTTTATTTTGTAGCTGTCAAATATATTTTTCTTTTTTTATTTTATTATTATTTTGGAAAACAGAAAATTGTTTTCAACTTTGGATTAAAAAAAAAAAAAACCAACATAGGTGAACCAAAATTTTAACAATGACCTCTTATCCTAGCTGAATACAAAGGCATCCTCGAAACCAGACAAAAAAAAAAAGGGCTAAGGTATTCAACAAAGATCCATAAATCAACTGATAAATCCAAAACCAAAAACAAGGTTGACCTCTAGAAGACCACATAAATCTTAGTTCTTTTTTTTTTTTTTCTTGGATTTTTTGGAGTGGGGATTGGGATTATTAATTGCTTGGAAATCTCTTGTGGTTCCCACTCTATCCGTCTTGTGTTTAATGCAAGTTGGCTATAGACTGAGACGTGAGCTGACTCAAGTCACTATTCTGAGTCCAAAGTGTGCCCAATACAAGGCATGTGCTCTAAACTCCAAAACCCCTGATTTGGGTGAGGATTGAAACCAAACACAAGATGACAATTTGGAAAATGACTTTTTGGGAACACCCCCTTGGCCCCCCCTCTCTTTCTCTTTTCTCTTACTTCTATGAAATATCAATTTTCTCAATTTGGTCCACTTGGATTGGGTAGGTGACCTTTCTTGTGGACTAGGGGGTTTTTGAGAAGCATCCATGACTTCACCAACCCTTGACATGACTTGGGGTTTAGCAATTTAAATTTGTTATAGATATGTTTGGTTACTCTTTTTGTATCTTAATTATTTTTTTAATTAAAAATTTTAAAAGTCATGTTTGATGGCATAGTTTTTTGTTGTTTTTTTTTTTTTTTTTAAATTTGAAAATAAAATAAAATTTTAGAATGGGAAATTACACCCATTTACATCACTTTCCCTTTACCAAACAAACAATGCTAGTGGCTCACTTGTCAACATTGAAAAAGCATCAAAATTCATTGAAAAATCACTAAAAAAAAAAAAAAATCATAAAAATAGTTTATTTTTATTTATGACAAAAAAAAAATTCCATATAGACATAATTGCAAACATCATTTGTCTACTTCCTATTTTGGTAAAACTTTATATGAAGGATATGTTTATATCTTGTATACTTGAACTCATTACTTCCATAAAGTTTTTAAAATTTGAAAATATTTTTTTAAAGATAAAAGGTAATTTTTTGTTATATATATATAGATATTGATATAAGAATTATTATGTTTTGTATAAAAATTTTATTTTAAAAATAAAAAATAGGAAGTGCATTCAAAGAACATCCTAGTTATTTTATTTTTATATTTTTATTTAATTTTTTACAACTCATGTCAATTTGTTTCCTACAAATTATTTTTATTTATGATTAAACATTTGAATATTTGTTTGGACACATTTTCTATTTTTTATTTTTGAAAATAGAAAATAACAATAAATTATATATAAAACAGAAGAACTTTATATTGAAAATATGATAATTTTAAAAACTCATTAAAACTTAAGATATTACAAAAAAAATCTACCATTTCAAATTTCATAATTTCTCACCATAACCCTTAAAGAATTCTTATATTTTATATAGGGTTTGTTTTATAATTGTTTTTTAAAATAATTTTGAAAAATGGTTTTTTAAAATTGCTTTCTGATTTTTGTAAAATAAAAGTTTGTTTAAATCCTAAAATATTTTTAACCTATTTTTAATATTTTTAAATATATTTTAAAAATAATATTTATATCTAGTATTTTATTTTTAATTGTTTTACATATTTATGTAATTATTTTTAAAACATTCCTAAAAAATATAAATGAAAAAAAATTAAAAAATGTTTTCTAATTTTTTTTTCTTAAAAATAGAAAATAAAAAACAATTTTTAATTGAAAAAAATATTTTTTGTTTGGGATAATGGAAAAATAATTCCAAACTGGCCATAGAGTAGACTTCCCCCACCCCAACTACCCCTCAATTTAGAGCATTATTAACTCATTATTATAGAGCTGTCATCTTTCCAATTTGTCAGTAATAATCAATGGTGAGCAGAGCAATATTGACTACTGACAATTAGGAAGACACCTACGTTTAGATCAAGTATAGTCTCTCAGTATATATATATATATATAAAGGAAAGAAAAAATAAGTTTCAATTGAATAAATATTTAAAATAAAAATTATATTATACCATAATATTTGCTATTAAAAAATATATGAAATTTTTATTTATTTCTTAATAATATTCATGATTAAAATATTTAAAATTTATATAATATATATATATATATATATATATATAATTATTCATTTTATTTATATATTTTATATATAATATTTTAATTTTTTTTAACCATAAATTTAATTTTTTTTAATCAAAATTTTTTGTTTTATCACATCAATATATATATATATATATATATATATATATATATATATATATATATATATATATATATATATATGTTGATAGGATAGGTATCTTGACGTAAAGTTATCATATCCTATTGAAAGATAATATATAAAAAGAAATCAATTTTAATATATACTATGACTTAGTTTTATTTCTTATTGATAAGAAAAGTGATGAAATAAATTATATTATTTTATTAGTAAAATGGAAGAAGTGAAATATTTTTTTATCACAACTTGAAAACTTTTGATATGAATACCGTTCACCCTTTTTTTATTTTTACCTTTTTCATTATTATTTTTCTATTATGTTATTTTCTTGGAAAACTTGAGAAAGAAAAAAAAAAAAAAAAACAAAGAGAAAAAATAGAGTGAGAGAAAAAATGAATAAAAATTAAAAATTAATTTAAAATCAATATATTACTTCAAATTAATTTCACTAATTTCAATTATTTGATGTAAAGATGAAATTATTTAAAAATATATAAATTTATAACTAATTTTAATTATGTTTAATCTTTTTTAATATTTTTCAAAGTATAATCCAGAGAAAATGATATTCTTCAAAACAATTTTCTATTTTTCCTCGACCACTCCTAATCTTCATTTTCTCCCTCGCTCGTCACATATATTGAAATTGCTACGAAGTTTGTGTTGATTTTCAAAGACGTGAGCTGATTTTGAGAGTTTGGAGGGCGGTGGAAGTGAAACCGGGTCAAAGTACTAAGGAAATTTCTCCTAGCCTTTTCAAATTTATTCTGTTAAAAGAATATTTGTACTGAATCCGCATTTTGAAAATGTGGTTTCAATAAAAAGTAGAACTCAAATTACACATTTTTTTTTTAAAGCGTTTTCAATTTAAAATTACAAACCAAATATTCATTTTCATAATGCAATATTTTCAAAATACCGTTTCAATACAAAATTAAAAAAAAAAAAAAATTATATTTTTAATTGTTAAAAGTATAAATTTAAAGTCACATTTTCAAAATGAGACTTCATCATAAAAATTGGATACTTTTAATTAAATACCACAAAAGTAATAAGTTTTAAAAATAATTTTTTTTAAAACTAGTCTTTTACATGTTGTTATTTTTGTTAAATACGTTTTATCCTCTCAACCTTTTTTTTTTATGTGTTTTACACTTTTTTTTTTTTTTTCATCGCATTTGAATCTCGATACTTTGCTCTCCAAACTTATTAAAATGCAAGACTTTACCCCTTAAAATTATTAGAAGGCCCGTAAATAGTTTGTTAAGTAAAGAAATAATATTAAAATGTAATAAAAAAATGATCAAAACATTTATTACCCAAGTTTAAAGCTACCATACTTTGCAATTGGATGCCAAAATCATTAATAGTTTTGTTAACATGTCTCTAAGATTAAAAAATCAAAATTAGTAATTACTATATTTTAAAAGCATTTGAAAATTTTCACTTTAAAGTTATTAATTTAAAGTTTATTTTACCTAATTTTATATTAATGGTAGAATCAAAGTATGAAAAAAAGATCAATCTTTTTTATAATTTTATAAAAGATTTGTAACTGAAAGTAAAATATTGATATTTAATAGGTTCGCAGGCAAAATATAGGGTTTGAACATGAAGGAAAAGATAAGGTATATTTAATTTTTCTAGTTTTAAATTTAAAAAAAAATTATAATTAATGATTATAATTGACGGTAGGTTTGATCATAAAGTCCTCCAAAGCTAAACTATTGTCGGTGATCATAGTTAGAAAAGAAAAGAACCTACCTACATCTAAATTTAGATTTTTTTTTCCTTTTCAGAAAAAGAATTAATTTGGAGGCAAATCCTGCTTCCTTTGTTGCTGGTGTTTCGTTCTTTCTTTGAAAGCGTACAATGAAAATCACAAAAGGTTGCAGACTTTTTAATATTGATAGTTATATAAAAAGTTGGTCAATTTTCACGTTGAAATTTTCCCAATTTATAAATTATAATATTGGGATTGGTTTATCTTTTTAATTAAGTAACCCCGTGTATAAATGGCGGCTCTTCAAGAGCTTGTAAAAGGACAGCTCAGGAGTGCCTTGACCATTGCAGCTCTCCTAACGAGGCACTGCGAACAGAGTTCAAAGTCCAAATCAGAATAGACCTGACAAGATTCAGAAAGCTCAGACAAAAAGCAAAAGAAGAAGAAAAAAAAAAAAAAAAAACAGAAAACAAATCAATCATAAGTTTGAGTTTCTCAAGCCCCAATTTCGTGGGATTTCTGGACAATCACAAGCATAGCAGGTGAAGCATGTTATGCTAACTGGGCTAATGATTCGTTTTTATGACTCTTGTCTGTGATGCTTCGTTTTATCTCTCTGTTTTTCTTGTTTTTCTCATCTGGGTTTTGTTTGGAATGCTCAATTCTCAACTGGGTTTTGCTTGGACTGTGTTGTTTTGGGGTTTTTTTTGTTGAATTCCCATCTGGGTTTTGCTGCAATTTTTTTTTTAGAGTAACTTGTTCTTGAATTTATTAGTCGAGGTTAGCGTTATAATAGTTCTTTTCTTGTTTTTCTCGTGTGGGTCTTACTTAGAGCGTTCAATTCTCAATCTTTGTTTTGATTAGAATGCTTTGTACTGGGTGCTTCTAATGAATTCCCATGTGGCTCTGGTTCAATTTGTGGTTTTGTTCTAACATTTCTGAATCTGGTTCTCATTTGGGTTCTCACTATTTTTTTACACCCTTTTCTGTTCACTCAATTTCTTCCTCAAATTTTTGCGGTTAATTTTGACTCCTTCCTTGTTGTGTTGCCATTTTTCTGTGTTTTGTCAATATAAGATTCTCTTCATTCCTGTTTCTATAACTTCTCATAGGGTTTCCCTTGCCTCCCCCACTTCTTTCCTCTCTCTCTCTCTCTCTCTCTCTCTCTCTCTCTCTCTCTCTCTTTTTGTGTAGCCATTTCTGTGTGTTTTGCCAATCTAAGATTCTGCTCATTTCTATTTTGCTAAAACTTTTTCTCATCTGGGTTTCCCTTGCTTCCCCCACTTCTTTCATTTCTTTATCAAAATTTTCCCTTTTTTATTATTTTTTATTTTTTATAATCTCAATCTCTCTCTGTGATTGTGTGCAAAATGCTGATTGCTGTTAATTTATTAATGTAGTTGCTATTCTTTTCTAGATGAATTTGATGGACTCCAACAAAGTTCACAGTTGAACGTTGAGAGTGACTATTGAATTCTGAAGAATGAAGTGTTTCTACTACTTTAAAGATAAGACCCGATTGAAGGTACAAAGATCAGCGCCGGAGTTGAAAAACCAAAGCAAATCATACTACTCGGGGTCTGATCTGGTCATTAAATCTTCGTGTTCAACTACTTCACGGCGCAGTATACCAGAATTATATGAAGAGAAGGCTCAAAACTTGCGAGTCTTCTCTTTTTCCGAGCTTAGACATGCCACACATGATTTCAGTAGGATGCTAAAGCTTGGGGAAGGTGGATTTGGTTGTGTGTATAAAGGTTCAATCAAGCCTGCTGATGGAAAGGGAGACTCCATTGAGGTTGCCATTAAAAGGCTGAACCCAGATGGTGTTCAGGTATGGGTTTGAGAAATTTCATACAATTTATTTGTTTGTAAATTGCCTGAGATATCACATATTGAGTAATTGCAGTACAGTTTTTGATTATAAATCCTTGGAGCTATAAATAATTATATTGAACCGTTTTGGTATGGTTAAGAATGATTTTGTGAAGTGCATGAGATATATCATCAATTAAGTAATTCTCTGTATGCTTTAGACTAGAAATTTTATCATTATTTTCTGTTGTTGTTGTTGTTGTTGTTATTATTATTCAAATACAAAGAAGGATGAGAAATCCCCTACAAAAGAAATCAACTGGTTTGGATTGACTCTCTTTTTGCTAACTGATCCGCCATTGGTTAGTTGCCCAAGGAATCCAGTAGTATGAAAACCCCAACTCGAGTGATATTTAAAATTTGACACTGCTATCCACCAAAACCTCACAAGTTTCTCTCCTTCTTATTCACTCAAGACAGACTATTGCAAAATCTCCAGGTTGGATAAACCTTTAGCATTAGCCAGCTTTAAGATTTCCAATAATCTAATATCTTTGCTTGGATGGCTAGTGCCACTCCAACATTCTTAGAGAATGCTCTCATTAATGTTCCATGATGATTCATAAGTTTTCCTTCAATTCCCAACTGTCTTGGGTTACTCAAGGAGCATCCATCAAAATTCATCTTGACGCTGCCCATTGGAGGAAACATCCTTGTAGCAATATAATGCTCAAAGGGGGGTGCCTACAAATGGTGTGCACTAACTAACATCGAGAGAGAAGAGGAGAAATAGTTTAGATCACACATTGCCCCTAAAGTGCTCCGTTTGTCCTAAAAAATACTTGCATTTCTCTTCCTTGATATAGTCCAAATTAATGTGGGAATAACAATACCCCATGGTACTTCCCCCTAGGAAGACTTCTAAAACCCTAATAAGCAATATTCAACATCTCCACCACACTCGTATGCTGAACTCAGTCAATCCTAACAAGTCCGAATAATCTATGACACATTGTCATTGCTGATGATTTGCTTGTTCTCTGCTCCTCTTACATATGATACAACATTCTGGTTGAAAGGCTTTGTGAGGTATCCTCTTGTGTAGTAAGTCATTAGTATTAACTTTCCTATTTTCCAACAGCCATGTGAAGGCCTTGACTTTGAGTTGGGCTTTAGATTTCCAAATGAAGTTTGTGGGAGGGAAGGACCTCGAGTTGGCAGAAACAGAGAGGGCTTTAAAGAATGCGCCAATGGAAATAGACCTGAGGGTGTTGAAGACCAAACTCACATATCCTGGAGAGTGGATGATAAATACATGGGCTAAAGTCGACATAGGGAGAGAAAATTCCTTAATTTCTTGAGGGCATTAGTTTGAGCTTTTCAGTGTTTCTTCTAATAGAAATCTGTTTCATGCATAAGATTCACCTTGATTATTACATGTTGAACAACCTGGAGGTTAGTTTTTGTGAACTAAACCTTAGATTTTTTTTCCTCTTGTGATCTGTTTTAGTTTTAATGCTTTTCATTCTTTTAATGGAATTTTTTTTTTAATTTTTTTTTATACAATATTGCATGAAAGTTGTTTCTGTCGCCTTTATCTGGCATTATGAGAGGCACACACACAACCATAGCTGTTGCATTTTGAAGCCAACCTTACATCCTTTTTCTTTCATGGTGCTTGATTTCCAGAAAGATGAACTGAATAAAATTGATTCAATTTGTCATGGCTCTTGATGCCTTTTTTTTTTTTTTCTAAGATAGCTCTGCCACATTACTTGTTTTCCAATCTTTTCTTGTTGAGGAGCATGTCAGTTATCTTCCTTCCTGAAAAACCTCACAATCATGTCCATTGCTTTATGTAGTATATTTTAAGTGCTCAATCAATTCCTCCTCATAGTTTGTATAATTCCATCCCAGCTTAAGATATTCACTTGAGAATGCAGTTTTAAATATGCAACCAATTGGCTTGTAATTGAAGCCCAATGTTAGTTCATTTGGAAATTTCAACATCTGCCTTCAGTATACTAATTGGTTGTTAAAAGTTGGTAAACAGAACCATCTAATTTGTCTGCCCTTGCCATTGATTGAAAATATGAATAATTTTACGTTTGTGGTGTTCAATCTTCTAAATATCTTGTACCCCAATTTTCTGTTATTCTATTCATAAATTTATTCATTGGAGCATTTTGATGTTCTATGGAAATTGAATCAGTTTCTTGTTGTTGGATCTCAATTTACTATAATGTGCCTGAAGGCCTTTTATTGATTTTAATTGACTATTTTGTTGTGTTGCCTCCATACGACACTATGCATTAATATGCTGAAATGACATTTAGAACACAATAGGCATTCATTTTGTGGGCTCCCAAGGCCCCTTTATCATTTTAATGCACTGATGTCGAAAATCCCCTTTGTTAATCAAAAACATTGCCGTCAATGTGATACTCGTTGAGATCTAGTAATCTAGCAAGTAAATCTGGGAATCTTTCAAATCTTTGTCTTGTTATCTTGATGAATTATATGGTACTTGTATTCTCTATGGATCAAAGGCTGCTTGGTTTAATGGAAGATGAAATTATGAAAGGAGCTTATAAGTGCTTTGGGAGGATGCATGTGTCATTGTTATTTCAATATCAGTATGCCATATGGTTGAGTACATGTTTAATATGGTATGAATAGGATGTGCATAGGCAGTCAATTTCCTCGATATTGGTGAGCACAAAACCCCCCAAACTGAACATGCTTGGTTTAGGAATTATGTCATTTATTTGTATGCTTAATTGAGTCGATGGATATACTTGCTTTCACTCTTCTTATTGTTTCATCAATACTCTTCCTCTTGATTACCAAACTCGATGATTTATGAAGATTCTTGTTATCCCTTGTTTCTCATATAGGGTCATAAACAATGGGTGGCAGAAGTTCAATTTCTCGGTATTGTGGAGCACCCAAATCTTGTCAAGCTTATAGGATACTGTGCTGTAGATGGAGAAAGAGGAATTCAACGGCTACTTGTATATGAGTATATGCCAAACAAAAGCTTGGAAGATCACCTCTTCAATAAAGCTATCCCAGCTCTTCCTTGGCAGACAAGATTACAGACAGTACTCGGAGCAGCTCAAGGATTAGCTTATTTGCATGAAGAATTGGAAGTTCAGGTTCACTTCTAAACATATGATTTATTGAAATGCTTTGACTTCTTATTTTAGTTTTCATACTAAGTATAATTTGGGAAGTTTTACTTAATAATACTGAATTTATGAGAACGTAATAAAGAGAACTTTGGAAGTTACAGCCAGGTAGGACTGAACTTAAGACCTAGCTGAACTTAACCTACCAGCCATTAAGCTACTGCTATTTCTGGGTTTCCTTACTGCTTATTTTAATACTTTCTCTGAAATGCAATAGAAGATCTTGACCATGGAAGAAATGAATGAAAGGTTTTTCAGAACTCAGAATGATCTTTGTAACAATGACTCTGCCAAAGGTCGTTTGCTGGATATAAATAAAAATCTATAGCTGGCTTTTGTGGTAAAAAATCTGAGACTTGTTGAAGCTAAAATGTCATTGAACGAAAATCTGTATTATATTAAAAAAATTTATGCTTATGATCATAATGATGATATTCATTGCTTTTCGATCATTGTGATATTTTGATTTGAAACAGTTAAAACTAAAATTGTTTAAATTATGTGAAATTTTTAATGGGGGGTTGGGGGGTGAATTAAACCATGTTTATTTTGAAAGTAAGTTTTATTCATATTGGCTATTGCATTCTTTAATGATGTAATTGTCCTTCAATAATCTTGATGATGAGCATTACTAGAACTGTGATGGTGGTTGTTTCCTCATTGACTTTCATTTACCTATTTTGCTACATTATATTCAGAGTTGAAGTTTACTGTTAGTTATTGTTAAACTGCTTTTCTTTTCTGTAAATGATGAAGGTGATATATCGAGATTTTAAATCATCAAATGTGCTACTGGACAAGGATTTTAACCCAAAGCTTTCTGACTTTGGGCTTGCTAGGGAGGGGCCAGCAGATGGGTTTACTCATGTTTCAACGGCAGTGAGTATAGAATGCACTTACTTCTTCCTCATTATTATTTACATTCACCTTGTGGGCCACAACTATTTTGTTACTCATAGCATGTAGTTTGTAGAAAACATACCTTATAGGGATCAATTATTGAGAACATTTCTTTTTCTCCTGAAATAGATTAGTGTTAAATGTCATTCTGTGCATGCATGCAACCTAAATGTCCTTGTAAGTTAAGAATGCATGACCTGGTTAATAGAAGACAGTGCATCCGAATTCATAACTGGGTCATCTTGTTGTAATCCATGGACCTGGTGGCTATGTGTCACTTGGCCTTGAACATAATGCTGTATGTCCTACTATTCTAATGCCATATTCTCTCATTGTATGGGTCCATCTCCTTGGTGATTGCCAAGGGCAGCTCTCCTTGAGGAATTCCTGTTGAAGGTGCCTGAGGCACAATACTTTGATGCTTATGAGCCTGGAAGTTGGCTCAGCCGGCCACCACCAAACCTGTTGGGATGGGTTGAGGGGCTTGGCTCACTTGGTTTGGCTAAATTGATAGGAAAGGGAAACTCTGTTCATTGGATGCATGTTGACTCCAATGTAATTTACATGTAAGGAGACTGACATGTCGATATTGTTACATACCGGACCTGGCTTCTGAGCTCCTGCTAACAAAGCCTACACATGACAAGGCCTGTCATTGGTATTTGGCTGCGATCCACCTGGTGGCTATCTTCCAAGCCCAATGGGGTTGTTGGAGTGTTGAGGGGTGAAGGGTTCGAAGAATCCAACATTATTGGGGGGAAATGGGGAACCCTCCTCTGTCCCTTGAACAGGTGTAAGCCTCAGTGTAGTACATGCAATGTGGGGGCTGACTTGTTGGTAAATATGACCTGCCATACTCGTGGGCTTGCAGCCCTTGTTCTTATAAGGTCTGCACACAAGGCCTACACATTGATTTGGGCTTGCACCCAGCTCTATGGCATCCTCTAACTTCTTTGTAAGGCCCAAATAGTCACAGTTCAAGGAAGAGAGTCATAACTCTATTCTCGTAAATCTCTCTCAATTCCTTCAGCATTCCTCTAGATTTTAACTGTTGGGTCTAACTGCTAGCACCTCCAATCCTGTCTTTTTTCTCTAGCTTATGTGTCTTCTCTGAGCTCACTTGTCATTCATCCGGCTGCCCTCTTCCCTGGAAGAACTTAAAGTAAAAACACTTTTAATTAGGAATGATTAGGCAAAATAGAAGTTGAGCAGGAGTAACACTGATTGTTCAGGCAGACTAACAAAACAAGCATATGGTACATTTTAGGATTTACTTAAAACTGGGAAATTTTAGAACCCTCATGTTATGCACCCCTATCAAATGAAAGGTCTTCGTCCACATTATTGTAGATACTGTTTAGTTGCCAAATTAATAATGTGTGAAATTGGGCGATGCATTTCTAACTGGAGAAGTTGGGCATAATTTGGAACATAAAAAAAGAAGGGCCATTTTGTCAGAATGTTTAATGAAAACTTGTCTTTTTCATTCCTTTTTTTTTTTTTGGTGATCAGGCGGTAGGAACTTATGGGTATGCTGCTCCAGATTATATTGAGACAGGCCACCTGACAACTAAGAGTGATGTGTGGAGTTTTGGTGTTGTACTGTATGAGATCCTGACAGGCAGGCGATCAATGGAGAGAAACCACCCAAGAGCAGAGCAAAAGCTTTTGGAATGGGTGAAACATTTCCCTGCTAATAGTAAGAAATTTCACATGATAATGGACTGGCGCCTGGAAAACCAGTATCCTATCAGTGCAGCTCGAAAAATTGCCAAGTTGGCCGACAGTTGTTTGTCGAAGAGTGCAAAAGACCGGCCAAAGATGAGTGAAGTTGTAGAGACTTTGAAGCAAATAATCCAACTTCCTGATGAAGGCGGCCCTAGTGAGAAAAGCCCTGAATCTTTCGACAACGATTCAGATGACAAAGATAAGAAGGCAGATCAACCAGGGCCTTCTGACTCCTGGAAAAGGCGGATGGCCCATCTAGCAAGCCTGGGTGAACATGTAGAAGGGTCCAACAGGAAAAGGTTTATGATCATGCAAAGGGCCAAAGTTCCTTGATTGTGTTTTTGTCCTGGAATGCTGCAATTTTTTGTTACTGATAAGAGACTGATGGTTTCATTTTCTGCAACAGAGAAAAATATAGTGAAGTAGATTGACTTGTTGGCAACCCTTGTGTATGAAGTGAATGTGAGCTTTATACAAAATACAGTCATGAGATTGGACTGAAATGTAGTGGTGGGTCTTGTGGGATATAGCCTTTTTCTTCTAAATTTGATGTAATGGAAACCTGTTCCTTCTTCAAATTGACAAAAACGTTCCCTGCTTCATTGGATTCTCCAAGCCACTTTGTCAAGTGTTGGCCTTGGGTTCCTCATCATCAGTGCTTCTAGAGTCTGTTAAAAATCATTTCTAGTATAAAAAGAGTTTTGTATATGATGAAATTTTAAAATTATTTTTATAAAGTTTTAAAAAATTATTTATACTACTTCCCGAGGAACCACTTGATAGGAGATTTTTCAAATGGTATTTACTAAAATTATAAGAATACAATAAACGAATTTTCAAATGGTATTTACGTGAATGTGTTTTTTCATCTTTTACATGTAATTGGGAGAAACATTTTTTATTTCACAAATAATTTTAGCCTGATTTTAGTTTGTTTTTCCCTTTTCCTTTTTTCATTTAGCACAGCTCAGTCACTTGGGTGCTGTGGTAGAACCAAATGCCCTGTTTGACAATTGTTTCATGAATAATTTTTTGATCCCCACAACAAAAACGGGAAAAATAATTTAACAATGGAAAAACCGTTTTCTATATTTTGATGTTAAAAACAGAAAATAGAGTATTTTAAGAGAATATATTTAAATTGTTTTTTGTTATTTTTATTCATTTTTTGATGACTATTTAAAAAAATAGTTATATAAATATAGAGAATGATTAAAAATAAAGTACTAGATATAAAAATTATTTTAAAATACATATTTAAAAACATTAAAAACAAGCTAACAATATTTCAAGTTGTCAAACAAACTTTTATTTTATAAAGTATTAGATAACGATTTTGAAAAACCGTTCTAAAAATAATTATCAAATAGGGCCAAAGGATCCATTTGGAAACTATTTCCCCATAACGGATATGGGAGAAAGTTCTTAATACCATATAAGTATGAACTCCTTTTAATCATATAGACTCGTTTTAAAGTTATGAGGATTCATTTAGGCTTAAAGTAGACAAAATCTACAAAGTTGATTGCTGGTTATTACAAATGATATCAAAGTCGATTCCCGAACCTAGTGTGGGGGTTTGTTTGACCCTATGAGGGGTGTTTGTCTGTTTGGCTTTACAATTTCATATGATACAACAAGAACGTTGTGTTTGTATGGGGGGATGATTGTGATATTCTACATCGAATATGAGAGAAAATTCTTAAAACTATATAAATATGAATTCCTTTTAACCATGTAAATATATTTTAAAGTTGTAATGACCCCTTTAGGCTTAAGTGGATAATGTCTACATGATCAGGTGTGGGTCCTTATAATTATAAAATATTAACTTAGGTTTTAGTTTTGGGTTAATGAACTCTTCTTTATGCTCAATTTGGATTCAATTCAAGTAAAATATAACCTAACCCCTACTTGAAAAATTTAAACTCCTTACTCAAATCCACTCCAACGTGAAGTTAAGTTTGAGTCGAGTTAGATTAATTTGCCCAAGTTTTACCCTTAGAATTCAAAACTAACGTCCTTTTTAAGTTAATTTTGTCCATTTCAATTATTCCAAAACTGGAGGTGAGAAGGTTGATAATAGAACTCAACAACAAGTATGAAAAAGGTAATTAGGTGATGGTTTTTAGCTCCACTAAAAGTTTGACATATTTTAAGGATCCTTGTCTCACAAGGATTATGATTTGGTAATTTCTTATACGTTAAAAGTCCCTTTCCCATAAGGATTTTGAATTGGCTTTTTTCAAGGCTTGAGGTTCTATAAATAAGTCTAAGCCCTTTGGTTAGTTAGTTTGAATGACTTTAGCCAAAGTAATTAGACTGACTTTAGTAAATCTTTATGATTTTAGTCACAAAATTCAATGCTTTTAACCAATTTTGTGTAAAGAAAACTCCCTTGATCGATTTTGTAATTTTGATTTGAAGATTGGTGGATTAATCATCATTGTCAAAGATATAGGTAAGCTCCCTTGACCCATTTTGTAATTTTGATTTGAAGGTTGGTGGATTAATCATCATTATCAAAGATACAGGTAAGACATTGTTCTCGAACCTCATTAAATATTATGTCCCTTCTTTTATCTTTATTTCTTTTGTTGTTTTTTCTTTTAATATTATAAGCTAGTTGAGGTTGTATTTTGTTTGATGTGTTTTGAAGTCCTATGGGATTATAATTATGTCAATTGCTTGTAATAGTTGGTGTGATGCTTCATGTATATTCCTCTCTTGTATGATAATCATTAGTTTTAGACCTAATTTATTTTGACTTTTTATCATGATGATTATCTACTAATTACATAATTTTTGAAATAGCATATAAAATTAAGGGATATTTGATTAAAGGGATGATTAGAAAGCCAATATTGGAAATTTAACCCCTCGATATTGTCTGATCCCATTTTGATAAAAATATCTTTATTATTTTCTTATAAAAATAACATTTTTTTTTTAAAAATGCGGTAAATACTTAAAATAATTAATGACATGTAAAAAAAAAGATTATTCTTCATATAAAAATATAGAAATGGATAAATTCACAAATATAAAAAATATTTCATCCATTTTAATTAATTATTCTAAAATTAAATGGCCAGCTACAAAAATCCATCTATTTCCTAATGGGGTTGAACTTGCTAGATTACTGTGATGTGGTGGCTTTGAAGTTCCTACCAAGTGGTTCTAAAGTCCAAGAAAACAATCCTCCACACTTATGGAGTTTTTTGTTTTTTGTTTTTTTTTTCAAAATATTGGTAAAAAAATGCTTTGCCACGTGGACAACTGAGGTAAAGAGAAATTATATCTTAAGCCCACACTCATTTTATTTTTTTATATGTAGCAAAGCCCACACCTTTTTGTCTGATTCCACAAAAATATACCTTAAGCGCAGTGGGTAGGCTGGCTTGGCAGCGACTTTGGATGCATCGTAATAATTAAAGATGGTTGAAAAAAAAGAAAATGATATGTTGACTGACTACTTTTCATTTTTGAAATTTGAAAAACATCATCATATTTGGCTTCGTCTCAGTCTATAAGACTATAACAGATCCTTTGTTTCAGGGATAGGCAATATCTTTATCTCTTGCCGACAGCTATGGAGTCAGGACTGTCAAGCCTTGGAAGCTCTCTGCTGGTGCCTTGTGTTCAGGAGCTGGTGAAGGAGCCTCTAACAGCAGTCCCACATCGATACGTGCGTCCTGAACAAGACCCTCCAGTCTTATCCAACGCTACTGATTCTATGCCCAATGTCCCCATCATCGATCTCCACCGTTTACTGTCTGCAGATTTCACCCATTCAGAACTGGAGAAGCTCCACCGTGCCTGCCAAGAATGGGGCTTCTTCCAGGTACATGTCTTTAATTCTTTTCCCTCCCTCTTTAGTATTTGTTTATTTATATTTTTTGTGAAATTTAGTATTTCAATTTCTTTAGTAATATTATCAAATTTGTTACTGATCATGTGCACAATTTGACATTCCTGATATTTTTTGGACCTTTTTTTTTTTTTTTCAAAGCATCATATACAAAAGATTTAATTCAATAATCGTATCTCCTTTGTTAATCCCTATCTTTTTGTACTTTAGTCTTCATGTAATCAAACTGGGGATTTCCTGAAATGAAAAAGACAAAACAATCAGTGGGTCTTCAATTGATGGGGGGGTCAGGGATACTGTGATGAACAGGTTGGTGAAAAAACTGAGAAGGGCAGATGCTATCAGGTAATAAAAACAATGGAAAACACCAATGAAGAGGTTGGTGAAAAATTTGAGATGGGTGGATGCTATCGGGCAATAAACAACGGACAACAAGGGGCTATTAAGTTAATTAATGCCATGTATAGGTGGATGATCCTTACGTTGGATGCTAAAATGTGACCTCAATTGATTTGGTCATGCATTCGAAGCGGCCGTCTTGATTAACTGTGTTTTCCCTCTGGTCTTTTCTTTTGGTTAGAGGTAATATGGACTTCTTGATCCCAGCTTGAGAGAAGCCTCCTTTTTTCTTGCTTGGGTTGCCTGCTTTTGCTACTGTGTCACACCCCTTTTGATCCATATTCTTTCCCCATATTTTCCCATTTTTGGGATGTAGAAAAACATTTAAGGGAGCCTTAGGATGTCACTAACACCTTTATTGTAACATTTTTAACAAGAAATCCCATATGGGGATCTCTCCCTATAAATTCTATCCTGACTCCATGAGGGTTCTCATGGGGTTAGTTTTGTTAAACATGATGGAAACATCCCATATCGGATGAGGGAACTTGAGTTCCTTTTCCTAAGTCAAGATGAATTTTCGTAGTACTCAAAGAGTCCCATTTATGAGATCTTGGACTCCATCAAGAACTAGGAGCAATGTAGCCACCTCCTAGTCTCTTGCCACCTAGATGGGTTGGCGAATGATGATGTGTTCCTTTGTGAATCATAGGTGAAAGGTGATAGAAGTGGTCATCACCTCATTACCTCCCTTTGCTTTGTAAATTTTCAATGTGATTTGTTCTCTCTTCATTGGATTCTAACTATGCCTTTGTGTTTTAGATATTTGGGGTAACTAGTTTGTTCATCTTTCTCATCATATATAGCTATAAGAGGGTTGTTACTATCATTCAAATTGGTGCACATTGGATTTCCTTCTTTTTTATCATCCTTTTTGCTACACTAGGCTTCCTCTAGTTCTTATCATTGGGAGAATTCCAATTGGGTAGGTAAAAGATTCTTAACCAACAAAACAATAAATTCTTTCTTGGGTCTAATGCCTTAGAAGGTTGCGCTGTGGATCCTAACTAAGAAGAAGCTTGCTATAGGAAGTTTTCTTCTAATTTCTTTAAGGTCGAGAAAAAGAACTTTCACAAAGGTAGAGAAATACTACTAAGAAGATTCCTACACCTTTCAAGGAAGTAAGGAAGGAACCTTTTAATCCATAAAGTCAAGCCTTTCCAATATCAAGTGTGCCTTTGCCTATTAGTTTTCAATGAATGAACCAATTTATCATAGGTTTTGTTTAATGTGTAACCATATACACTAGTGCATTCATCATAGGAGACCCATTTCGATGACCAAGACAAGTCATTCCTCCAATTAGGAGGTAATGCACTATAATTTCAAATGGATTGCCTAAGTCAATGAACCAATTATAAATAAATTGTTGACTTGCATGGAACATATGACCTGGATCTCTATGCAACTCATAATGCACCAAAGTCATGTACAATGTAAGAGATTTCATGCTTGAATACACAAAGAGCATAATGCATGAATAGGATAGAGAAATTGAGGAACTTGAATCATATTATAAAATAATAAATCTATTGTTGTTACATCATCTTTTTTTACTCAAAGGCCTTTAGCATAGTACCTTGGAATTGAAGCTATTTTGACATCATTTGGGCTTTTTCTCCCTTAGGCATTTACATATGTGACTTGAGAAAAATAATATGCTTGGTGCAAATGAGGTTTTAACTTTGCTCTCTTCTATTGCATTCTTTACATGGCATGATGGAGCATTGCTAATTGATCCCCCCAAATATCATTAGGTCATTGGATCTATGCAATTCCTCTCAATCACTTGACCAAATATTTCTTTTGCCATAAACAAGCTCTCTTAGTTCATACATTGCCCATCCACTGATCATTGGTTAGTAGTTAAAAGGGTTCTTCAGTATCTCAAAGGAAAATTTTTTTTGACATCCTTCTTTGCAAGCTCTCACCACTCACTTTCCATGCCTTTGCAAACCCAATTAGGTGGGAAATTTTGATGATCACAATTCCACATTAGCCTATGTTATACATCTTGTTTCCAATTCGATCAGTTTGACTTCTAAGAAACAAAAAAAATATGGCTCAATTCTTGACCAAAGTAGAATATCAAGTTGTCGTCTCCATTGCAGCTGAAGTCGATTAGGTGTAGAACCTACTCAGTGACTTAATGCTCATTCTCTATCCAATGATTTATTCTGACAATGTAGGGGTCGCATTTTGTGCTAATCCAATGTCTTATTCTTGCATGAAGCATATTGCCATAGATTTCTACTTTGTTCATGATCAAGTGTCCAAGAAGTTGCTATGGGTTTCTCATGTCGACGCCTTCAATTAGCTCCCAAATTCCCTCATAAAACCACTATTGTGCTTTCAATTTCTAGATCATCATTCCAAGATTGGCATCCGGATAGAAGCTCCATCTTGTAGGCATGAAAGGAAAAACTCATTGACATTGTCCATGCATATTTTTGGTAGGTGTTGATTTGTAACCACTATCCATATTCACTTCCTTAATCTCATTTGTAATAGTAGGAACTACAACTCACACACACATCATTTAATAAGATGTGTAGAGACACGCTCATCTTTCTCACCCTCACTAAGTTTACACTGCAAAACCTACCATTTCCTAAAAAAAATCAGTCAAGGACCTAAAACCCCTTAGGAGAAAAGCAATTCTAAAGTACACAAAACACACATAAATTTTGTTACACCAGTAGAAAATTAAGAAAAAGACAAGATTTTTAATTTCGAAATGTGATCTCTACGTCAAAGTAGTACACTAACACTCAACAATATACTAATCAAAATGAATGAGAAGAGTTACAATGATGCAAAGATTGCAATGTTGAAAAATATTTCGGCGAAATATCGCTTATCGACCGGATCCGACCCAATATTCGTCACCGATTATCGGTCGAAATTTCAGTAATTTTCGAAAATATCGCCGATATTTCGGTATTTATCGGTATTTATACCCATTTTTCGGGAAATTTCCCGATATTTCCCATCAGTCCAGCCCGCGCACAGGATACAAATCTGTCCAATTTTTTTTTTTTTTTTGAAAAAACATAAGATGTTATTTGGTAATCTGATCATGCTTTGCAGGCAAAGGTTGTGTTTTTCAGCCTGGCTCAAAAATCGTGGATTTAGGGTTCGTGAAATTTAAATCCAATGGCACAAAAGGAAAGAGACCCCTAGAACAGATCCAGAAAACATAGGGAGGAAAAAAAAAAGCTATTTTTTTGGTTTTCCTTGGGAGTTTTGCATGGATTTTCTCGGAAATCAAACGAGGATGAATTTTCCCGGAAATCGAATGGGGGATGGATTTTCTTGGGAATCAAACGGGGGTTGCAAAAAAAAATAAAAAATAATAACATGATTAGATTAGTACCTGCGAGGATTGATAGGGGCAGAGGAAAATAGGGCATTTTTAGGGATTCTCTTGGAGGGCAACTGCCAAAAAGGGCTTCTTGATGCCCGAGGCCCCGAGTGAGAAAAGTGGGTCGCCCTTTTGATTTTTAGATTAAGTAGAGATTAAAAAAATAAAAAAAGGAAACAAATCATGACAACAATTTTCCTCTCTCCGTATAAATAATTATTAATTATCCATTTTTATTTTGATTAAAGCAAAATTTTGATTTTTATCGATGATATTTTATAAATTAAAATTAATTTGATAAAATAAATTACTAATAATTTTAATTATTTAAATAAATTAATGTTAATGAAAAAAGTTCTTACCACATATTTTTAATAAAATTTTAGAAATTAAATTTTAAATAAAATATTTTATATAAATTAATTTAACTTTTTATTTAAAATGAAATAAAACATGTTTTAATAAAAGTATTTTAAAAATTTTAAGATGAATATTGTCTTCAACAAGATGAACTCCCTTTATCTAAAACCACATTGATCATCATTTTGATATCAAAGACTATTACAATATCATTATATATATAAATTATTTTTATTCAATAAAATCAAATATTTCTTAATTCAATTTTAACTTTATACACTTCCAAAATTCATATTTATTATTCTTAAAATTCAAATATCAAATCTATTGATATATCTCTATCTACCGATGTTTTTCTTCTTAATCATATTTATATCAATTACACTTACAAAATAACTTTAAAATATGTATTTTTGCTTATTTTATTATTTTTTGGAGTTTTTCCAAGCATTCCTTTAAATTTTAATAATTTTCGTTCCACTGACATTTGTAAAAAAAATATCTATCAATATTTTCGATATATCAGTAAAATCAAAATACTGATAATTACCGAATATTTTCATCTTTGCAATGGTGAAGCTTTCGAAAAAAGCCTCTTAATTACGGTTGCACTCTTTGAAAAAACAAAAGTTTAAACATAAAAAAGTTAAATATATAATGGGGAAAAACTCATCAATCATCACATAAAAAAAACTCTTTAAGGGGCACTACCCCCTTTAAACCCCATGAACTCATTAAATAACTTGATCCAACCCCCATGAGCTGACTGGGCAGTTCAACACCCCCCCGGACCCCGCCCTGCATCCTGAGTGAAGCGCAGCAACCTTCACAATCCATAAAATTTGACATAGCAAGAAAAGGCAAAGTATGACAAACTATCTCCTTATTTATGATACTAGAAGACTTTAGGTGGTAAGGGTACATTAACCACCATTATTGTATCCACCAAGATTGGTCGGTTGGACACAAATCCTAACTCTTGACTCAACCTTAATCCTCGCTTTTCCATGAAAGAAGACATAGTATGGAAAAAAAAACAGATAGATAAAGAAATTACCACAGTCACTATTGAGGGTCATCATTGTTAGTGAACTAGTTGAGTTAGTTGAGAAGCCCAGTTAGTTTCAACTAATCATTTCTGTTTAAAACCAACCTCTCAAGTTAGTTATAGCTATCAACAACTAAGTATATAAATACTACAGAAGTGTAATGATATAAGCACTGAACATAATAGCAAGAAACTATATACTCTGTTTTTTCTCTTACTCTGTTTTCTCTTCCTCTTCTTCTAATCGTTTCTGTTATTCCATTTCTTCAACATGGTATCAGAGCAGGCTTTAGCTTAGTTATCCGCCATGGAAGAAACCTCAAGAACCACCAGTTTTCTCCCAGTTTCCTTTCCCCATCCAGTCTCATCCAAACTAGACAATCACAACTTTCTGGTTTGGCGAAAACAGATACTCACCACATTAAGAGGCCATAAGCTGCAACACTTCCTTTCTGAAACTTCAGTTCTACCCTCAGAGTTTCTCTCCTCAGACGATGAAACCCAAAATCATGTAAATCCCAAGTTCCAGGATTGGGAACAACAAGATCAGCTTATTATGTCTTGGCTTCTTGCATCTATAACTGATGCTCTTCTCACTCGTATGGTGAATTGTGACACTTCAGCCCAGGTATGGAAAACCCTTGAACTATACTTTGCTACTCAAGTGAGAGCCAAAGTAACTCAATTCAAAACGCAATTGCACAACACCAAGAAAGGAGACTTGTCTATAACTGATTACCTCCTTAAAATCAGAAATGTAGTTGACCTTCTTGCTCTGGTTGGCCACAAGATTTCTGTCAAAGATCACATAGATGCAATTTCTGAAGGTCTCCCTCAAGATTATGAAACCTTCATCATCTCTGTCAATTCCAGACTTGATCCATACACAGTTGAGGAAATTGAAGCTCTTCTTCTTGCTCAAGAAAGCCGTATTGAGAAAAACATCAAGATTGCAGACCTTTCCACTCCTAGCTTGGCTCATCTCATCACAACTAACAGAAATGGTTCTCCACATTTCAACTACAGAGCTAGCACCAGAAACTCAAATTTCCATCCCCCTACACATTCTGGAAATGGAATGCAACACTTTCGTGGGAACTTCACTCAACAAGGAAGAGGACGCCATGGTCGAGGCTCCTGGAAAGGCAACAACAAACCTCAATGTCAACTTTGTGGAAGAATTGGTCATGTTGTCATGCAGTGCTACTACCGATTTGATCAATCTTTCATAGGACCCTCACAACTTCAAGGAAATCGTCCACAGGGAAACATGGCTCATCTTCATCAACAACTATTTGAAAGTCCACAGGGAAACATGGCTCATCTTCATCAACAACTACCTGAAAATTTTTTCCCAGGAACTTCATCAGTCAAACCAACAACAGCAGAAATAATCCAAGACAACAACTGGTACCCTGATTCTGGAGCCACTCATCACCTTACACCAAACCTCAACAATCTCCTGACCAAATCACAGTTTCCTTCATCAGATGAAGTCTTCGTGGGAAATGGTAAGGGTCTCCCTATTCATCACATTGGTCACACCTCATTTTCATCATCATTCATTCCCTCCAAAACACTTGCCTTAAAACAACTTCTCCATGTACCAGAAATTACAAAGAATCTTCTTAGTGTTTCTAAGTTTGCTGCTGATAATCATGTGTTTTTTGAATTTCATCCTACCTCTTGTTTTGTTAAGGATCTTTCCACCCGGACAGTCCTCATGCACGACCAGCTTAAGGGGGGCTTATATGTCTTTGATAACACACAGCTGAAACTCCCTCTTCACAGTGTAGAAACTTTCAACTCTTCATGCTTTGCTTCTACAGCTCTCCCGTCCAAGGAACCAACAGTACCTGCTTCACCTACATCTCCCTTTATATTGTGGCATAATAGACTTGGTCATCCTTCCTCACATATCGTTTCTCTTGTACTCAACAAATGTAATCTCCCTCACCTTAATAAAATTCCATCTCTTATCTGTTCAGCTTGTTGCATGGGAAAAATTCATAAGTCCCCATTCTTGCATTCAACATCCTCCTACACCAAACCCTTAGAACTTATACATACTGACCTATGGGGGCCAACATCAACACCCTCCTCACATGGACATCAATACTATATTCACTTCATTGATGCCTACTCCCGTTTCACTTGGATCTACATGCTTAAACATAAGTCTGAAGCATTTCAAGTCTTTCTTCACTTCAAGTCTCAAGTTGAACTTCAACTAGGCCACAAGATCAAAGCTGTGTAATCTGATTGGGGTGGAGAATATCGTTCATTCACTCAATACCTTACCTCCAATGGAATTATCCACCGTATTTCATGTCCTTATACTCATGAACAAAATGGACTTGCTGAACGTAAACACCGACACATTGTCGAACATGGCATTGCCCTCCTTGCTCAAGCCTCTCTTTCTTTTAAATACTGGGATGAAGCTTTTCGCACCAGTGTTTACCTCATTAATCGATTGCCTACTCCAGTTCTGAAAAACAAATCTCCCTTAGAAGTTCTTTTCCACCAAAAACCATCCTATTCTCAGCTCAAAGTTTTTGGCTGCATGTGCTACCCTAACCTCCGGCCCTTTAACCGCCACAAGCTGCAATTCAGGTCCATTCCCTGCACATTCCTTGGATATAATCTCAACCACAAGGGCTATAAATGTCTCAGCCCTAATGGTAACATATTGATTTCCCGTGATGTTATCTTTGATGAACATGCCTTTCCATTTGCCCAGCTGCAGTCCCAAAAACAGACAACCTCTTCTTTCAGCTCTTCATCCACTTCCCTTCCCTGTCAAACCTCTCTCCCACTAATGGTTCTCCCTTCTTCAACCTCTTGTTCAACCTCTTCTCCAACCAATCCATCAATATTTCCTGCCACCTCTAACCACAATGTAGCATCACAACCTCCACCATCCCCTGCTCCTCCTTTTCCCACCCATCATATGATCACTCGATCCAAAAATGGTATCTTTAAACCAAAGGCCTATCTCATTTCTACAACTCCCACTTCAGTCCCTGAAGCCCTCCAACTTAGCCACTGGAAACAGGCCATGACTGATGAATATCTCGCTCTCCTCCGAAACAACACTTGGGATCTTGTTCCTCCTCCCACTGATCGTAAATTGATCGGCTGCAAATGGGTGTTCAAAGTCAAGGAGAATCCCGATGGAACCATAAACAAATACAAGGCCCGTTTAGTTGCTAAGGGTTTTCATCAGATTGCTGGATTTGACTTCAATGAAACTTTTAGCCCGGTTGTCAAACCGACTACCATTCGCATTGTTCTCACTATTGCTTTAAATCTACAATGGAAAGTTCGACAATTAGATGTCAATAACGCCTTTCTCAATGGCGACCTACATGAAGACATATTCATGCATCAACCTCAAGGCTTTATCGACCCTGTCAACCCAAACTATGTCTGCAAGCTCAATAAATCTCTTTATGGCCTCAAACAGGCCCCTAGAGCTTGGTTCGAAAAGCTACATCAAGCACTTGGCATTCTTGGTTTCTCATCCACCAAATCAGATCCATCTCTGTTTATCAACATCACACCTACTCACTCCACTTACATTCTAGTATATGTGGATGATATTCTTATCACCGGCAGCAATGATCAGTTTGTTCAACAAGTGATCACTCAGCTTAACAACCAATTTGCTCTCAAAGATCTTGGAGATATTGATTACTTTCTGGGTATCCAAGTCAAGCATACATCCACTGGAATGCATTTGTCACAGGTCAAGTATATCTCCAATCTACTTCAAAAAACCAAGATGCTTCATGTCAAGCCGGTTCCTACACCTATGGTATCTAATCAGTCCCTATCCAACTCTGGAAGTGCTCCATTCAGCAACACTCAACTCTATAGAAGCACTGTTGGTGCCCTCCAATATGCCACCATCACAAGGCCAGATATCACCTATAGTGTCAATCGAGTTTGCCAATTCATGCAAGCTCCTCTGATTGCTCATTGGAAGGCTGTCAAGAGAATTCTACGCTACCTAGCTGGCACTCTTCACCATGGACTCCATCTTCAGCATAGCTCCAACTCACACCTCAACATAACAGGGTTCTGTGATGCAGATTGGGCATCAGATGTTGATGACCGCCACTCCACATCAGGATATTGCCTCTTTCTTGGTCCAAACTTGGTTTCCTGGCACTCACGAAAGCAACATACAGTCTCTAAGTCTTCCACCGAGGCAGAATATCGAAGTGTAGCTACCTTAGTTGCTGAAATTTCTTGGTTGCAGTCTCTCCTCAAAGAATTAAATATATCTTCCTCCACAACTCCGGTCATCTGGTGTGACAACCTCAGCACAGTGTACCTCTCGGCTAATCCCATTCTTCATGCTCGGACTAAGCACATCGAAATTGATCTTTATTTTGTCCGAGAAAAAGTTCTTCAGAAGCAAATACAAATCCATCATGTACCTTCCTCTGATCAGCTGGCAGATGTCTTCACCAAGGCAACTCCTAGCTCCAGATTCCTCACCATACGTGCCAAACTCAGTGTCAACCAAAGTCCACCCTGAGTTTGAGGGGGGCTGTTAGTGAACTAGTTGAGTTAGTTGAGAAGCCCAGTTAGTTTCAACTAATCATTTCTATTTAAAACCAACCTCTCAAGTTAGTTATAGCTATCAACAACTAAGTATATAAATACTACAGAAGTGTAATGATATAAGCACTGAACATAATAGCAAGAAACTATATACTCTGTTTTTTCTCTTACTCTGTTTTCTCTTCCTCTTCTTCTAATCGTTTCTGTTATTCCATTTCTTCAACAATCATTGATCCTCACATCTGAATGGTGAGGACTTCCAATGGTGAGGCTTTTGACGACAATGTTGATGATTTCAAACATGGGGTCAAAGATAATGGTTAGGACTTTTGAATGGATATGTAATGAGGGTGAAGGGTGAAGGGTGAAGGGTGAAGGGTGTAGAAGTAGGGAAGAATTGTCCAAAAATAGCTAAGTATCAGGTTTTAAGGCTAGGAGAGGCAAGTAGTCCTTTAGTCCTTTAGCACTTTCTCCAAACTTCAAATATACTTCAATTGGCGATCTTCACCTATATTTATATGTCAAGTATACAAAATGTATGTATGTTGCATAGGTAGTTAGGAAGAAGAAAATAAGAAAGTGAAAAGAAAAATCAGAAAACAAGACATTGCCATCCATGTGGTTTGACAAATACCCTGTGAGCCATTGGAGAAGATGGCAAACAAGTTTCATCTTTGCATAAAGATTCCCAATTTCATCTGGGGACTCTTGACTCTCTACCAAAATCTGTATCTTTATTATTGTTTCTAATAATATAAGAGTATTCATTGTAGGAACCAATTCTTTACAGAAGAAACCTACTTTCATCAAAAGGAAGAAAAAGAAAAATGTCCCCATGAATTTTCCTTTACACAGATAGAAAAATTTTTGATAGGAAAATGTTAAGGAATTAGAAATTGAATGTGAAAAACAAACTTGAGAAACTTTCCACAAGTTTTACCTTTTTATTAAAGTTAAAAGCCCAATTTCTTATAAAGATCAGAGAAACAAGGCTGTGTGGACGTACTGTCTTCATTTATTTATTTATTTTTGGTTTATTTACCACTAAATGATCTAAATTCTAAGAACACATTATAGTAGATAAAATTTGGTCAAAGCACATTGCAAGTAATCAAAGTAATTTTGGATAAAAATGAAATTTGAAACAAGAAGTTGTTAATTTCCTTAAACACATTCATACAATTTTTTGCCACCAAAGTAAGTATATCAATTGATTACAGTTGATAAATCATGGAGTGAGCTCTTCATTGGTTGAAAAAGTAAAGGCAGAGACACAAGAATTCTTCAATCTCCCATTGGAGGAGAAAAAGAAGTTTTGGCAAAAACCCGGAGAGGTGGAGGGATTTGGACAGGCCTTCGTTGTTTCTGAGGAGCAGAAACTTGACTGGGGAGACATATTTTTCATGTCTACACTTCCAACTCACTTCAGGAAGCCCCACTTATTTCCCAAACTCCCTCTTCCATTCAGGTTCTCTCTCTCTCTCTCTCTCTCTCTCTCTTTGCATGTACTTGTTGGGGTAAAATATCAAGTGAAGAAAAATTGTATAAATACTTTTGAAGAATTATGTGCAAACTTGTAAAATTAACATATATCAGATGCATCAAAGATTAAAATCTCTTTAATTAATTATTACATATAACAATTAATTTTAAGTACCCTTCAAAATTTTTTTGTTTGTTTTGTTTGGCCTTCTAAATAAAAAGAAGGGATTAACCAAGGACAAAAGGCATATATGGAGCTTCTGTTTGCTTATCCTCCTACTGAATGAAGTGCCAGCTATCTTGCTTTCATGCAGAGATACCTTGGAAGTTTATGTGGTTGAAATGCGAAATCTTGCCCTGACAATGCTTAGCTTCATGGAAAAAGCTCTAAAAATAGAAGTTAATGAGATGAGAGAGTTGTTTGAACAAGGGTTACAGGCAATGAGGATGAACTACTATCCTCCATGTCCACAACCTGAGCAAGTCATTGGCCTAACCCCTCATTCGGACTCGGTTGGCCTCACTATCCTCCTTCAAGTCAATGAAGTGGAAGGCCTGCAGATAAGGAAAGATGGGATGTGGATTCCCATCACACCCCTTCCTAATGCTTTTATTGTCAACATTGGAGACATTCTGGAGGTAACTGGAGAACCTGTCATTTTATGTTCAAATCAATAGAACATTGTATTTCAATGATTCATGTTGTCTGTTTTCCTCCCTGATTTTGCAGATTTTCAGCAATGGGATTTATAAAAGCATCGAGCATCGGGCAGTTGTCAACTCAGTTAAGGAGAGGCTGTCTATTGCCACATTTTACAACCCACATATGGATGCAGAAATAGGTCCAGTGCCCAGCCTCATCACTCCAGAGTTTCCAGCACTGTTTAGAAGAGTGGGGGTTGCAGATTATGTCAAGAAATTATTTTCACGGGAACTTGGTGGAAAATCATACCTTGAAGTCCTGAGGATTGATGGAAAGGAAGAAGGCCAAAACATTTGAGTATTGCCTATATATGCAAAAAAAATTGGACAGAATAATGCTACAAGAAAGAATGAATAATGTCCTGAAAATCTGCAAATAATGATGGATGCTTCTGGTGTTTAATGTCAAACTTTTTTAATATCACCATAATTCGCCCCTTTTATTTTAGAAAAACAAATTAAAATTCTAAATATATCTTATTTCAATCCTAAACAATTTGATCTTTGTCTCATTTGTTTAACATCTCTACATATCAAAAATAAGAAAAACAATATTAAGCTGGTGTTTGTTTTTTTACTTAATTCTAAATAGAACCTTAATGTTTAATAGTATTAAATATTATGTTGTTTGTTTTTGTAGTATTTTATTTATATTATGTATTAAAAAGTAAAGAAAAATCAATATGTTATTTTTTCTATTTAGAAAAAGCTACATATTTTGATTTTTTCTATTTAGTAAAAAATTTATAATAAGTTATGAAAAATAGAAAAACAAACAACCTAAATTCTGAAAATAAATTGCTTTAATAAAAAAGTAAAAAAAACAAACACCACCTAACAAATCTAGCCCTTAACTAAGTAATTTGTTCTTAATTTTACATCTTTCTTGTTGGCCATAACCCAATTTTTATCAAAGCCACTGAAAATAGAGACGGACTATGATGAGAAACTTGAACACAAACCAACATGAAGATAAAACAACCACAAGTTATAGGTGTTTTAATATAGGTGAATTCTAGCTTTAATATAGGTGAGCCCATCCCTAATTCCAAAGTGGTTAGAAAAATTCTAAGATCTCTTCCGGAGAGATTTAGAGCAAAAGTCACTGCCATTGAAGAGTCCAAGGATGTGGATTCCTTGAAAGTGGATGAACTTGTGGGTTCACTCCAAACCTTTGAAATGACTCTTGGATCACCTAGGAAATCAAAGGGCATTGCCTTGAATGCCATTAAAGAGGAGTCCTTAGGTCCGAAGGTGAGGGTAATGAGAAAATGTCGGATGGAGAGGTTGCTAGATTTGCTAGAAAATTAAAAAATACATGAAGTTCAAGAAATATAAGAAGAAGTCCAAGGAAGATGCTAAAAAATGGAATAATTCAATGGGAAAATCAAATGTAAAAGACAAAAAGAAAGACAAGAGTGTCAAAAAGGACCTTGAGGTTGAATGCTTCAAGTGTGGGGAAAGGGCACTATGCCACTGAATGTCCCTCAAAGAAAAAAAAAGAAAGAAAGCCATGCGAGTCACTTGGAGTGACTCAGAATCATGTCAATCTAGTGAAAAAGAATCCAATGCTAGTGAGGAACGCACTAATTTCACAGCCTTTATGACAAGTGTCATTGATGAACCACTAAAAAAGGAGGCACTTAGTGAGTCTTGTGAGTCAAGTGACTCCAATGGTGATGAGATGAGTTTTGACTCTACATATGAGACTTTGTACAAGGAGTGCTTAAGTCTCAAACAAGAACAAGTTGAGTGGAAGGCTTCTAAAAGGAGTTTAATCAATGAGATTAAAAATCTAAAGGGAGAGAAAAAATCTTTGCTAGATAAGATTGGCTTTCTTGAGGGCGAACACTTTGACATGAAGAAAATGTGTGATGAATTGAAGAGTGAAAATCAAGTGTTTAAGAATGAGTTGAGTCTCAGGAAAGAAAAGTCACATCCTAGCTCTAAAAGACTTAGTGATTTGATTAATTTAGGGAGGAAATCATTTGATAAAAGAGGCTTAGGTTTTGTTGATGAAGCTACCACTCCAAGTAGTGGTAAAACAATTTTTGTCAAGTCTTGTGAAGGAGTGGTCCTTAAGAAAATTCCTCCAAAACTGAAACTTCATTGCACTCATTGCACTAAAATGGGACACACCATTGATAGATGTTATGCTATGATGTTTGAGAGTTTCCAAAGAAAGTTGACCAACCTAATGAATGAATCATTCACTTTGAGAAATAGGTTGTTACAACGAGGCAAGAGAGTGTTCAAGAGGGATTCTAATGTCCCTCATTATAGTGGCTTCCAAGGAAGCGCTTCAAATGGAATGACCAAAGTCACAAATGTAAAACAAATATGGGTGAAAAAGAATGAGCTTAATTGCCTTGTTGTTCACACTGCACTTAGAGCTAGTGAGTCACACTCATGGTACTTTGATAGTGGTTGTTCACGTCATATGATAGGTAATAGATCATTTTTCACTAATTTCACTGAATTTGATGGAGGAAATGTGACTTTTGGTGATGGCAATGTTGCTAGTGTGGAATGGAAAGGCACAATTTGTGGTCCCGGAATCCCTAACCTTGAAGAGGTTTTGTATGTGGAAGGATTGAAAGCTAACTTGATTAGCATTAGTCAAATATGTGACAAGAAGTTCAATGTTCAATTTTCACAAAATTTATGTAAAGTGTTTGATTTGAAGGGAAATTGTGTGATGATTGGTTTGAGAACTTCTGATAATTGCTATGTTGTTTGTCAAAATCCTTATAACTCTTCTTCTTCTTCTCTTGTGTGTGGTAGTTCAAAAATTTGACAATTCTGATTTTTTTTTAGAATTTTATCATTCTCTAGGAATCAAACATGAGTTTTTCGCTCCTAGAACACTTCAACAAAAGGGGGTAGTTGAGAGAAAAAATTGTGTCCTTCAAGAAATGGCCCGAACAATGCTAAATCAGCATGAACTCCCTACACATTTTTGGGCTGAAGCCATCAACACCGCTTGCTATACTTCCAATAGAACTCACATGCGTCCTCATACTAGGAATACTTGTTATGAGCTATGGAAAGGTAAGAAACCCAGTGTGAAGTACTTTAGGGTGTTTGGAAGTAGATGTTATGTCTTGAAAGATCATGAAAATCTTGGAAAGTTTGAATCTAAGAGTGAAGAAGGGATATTCTTAGGATATTCCTCCAAAAGTTGGGCATATAGAGTATACATTTTGAGTTCAAAATGTATGGTGGAATCAATCAATGTGATTGTGGATGATCTAGGATCACGGTCAAGAGAGTATGATGAGGATAGAATTGATGTGTCAAAAGATATTGAAGTGATTGAAGAAAAATTAGAAGATGAAAAGTTAAGTGAAGATGAAGAAAAGAAAGAAGAGCAAGGAAAAAAAGAAGATAGAGGGAGAATTGAGCCATCAAAGAAAAATAAGTCAAGGGTACCTAAGAACCATCCTTTGAGCAATGTGATTGGGAACTATGAGGATAGCATGGTAACAAGGAGACAATTCAAGCTAAATGAGGTAAGCTATGTTTGCCATACCTCCCAAGTTGAACCAAAAAATGTTGGAGAAGCCTTGAATGATGAAGCTTGGGTAGAGGCTCTTCATGAAGAGCTAAATCAATTCTAGAAATGATGTTTGGTTCTTAGTGCCTAGACCAAAAGATGTGAATGTCATTGGAACAAAATGGATTTTAAAAAATAAGATGGATGAAAATGGTGTGATTGTGAGAAATAAAGCTAGGTTAGTTGCTCAAGGGTTCAAGTAAATTGAGGGAATTGATTTTGATGAAACCTTTGCTCTAGTTGCAAGATTTGAATCCATTCAAATACTCTTAGTTGTAGGTTGTGTATGGAAATTTAAATTGTTTCAAATGGATGTCAAGAGTGCCTTTCTAAATGGGATCCTCAATGAAGAAGTGTATGTGGAGCAACCCAAAGGGTTTCAAGACTCTAGGTATCCAAATCATGTCTATAGACTTCGAAAAGCTCTCTATGGTTTAAAGCAAACTCCTAAAGCTTGGTATGAAAGACTCACATCCTATCTTCTTAAGAAAGGATTCATGAGAGGGGGAGCTGATCGAACATTGTTCATTAGAAGAAATGATGAAGTGTTCATGGTAGTACAAATCTACGTGGATGACATAGTGTTTGGCTCTACCTCCAGTGAGTGCGCTTTAGATTTTGCCAAAAAGATGAAAAATGAGTTTGAGATGAGCATGGTAGGAGAATTGACCTATTTTCTTGGTTTCCAAGTGAAACAACTCAAGGATGGGATTTTCCTATCCCAATCCAAGTACGCAAGGGAACTTGTCAAAAAGTTTGGGCTTGAGTCAACTAAACATTTTAAGACACCAATGCCTACCAACCTGAAGCTAAGTAAGGATGAATCCGGGAAAGGGATAGAGGAAACATTGTATAGGAGCATGATTGGTATCCTCTTGTAGCTCACTACTAGTAGACCAGACATAGCTTTTAGTGTTGGAGTGTGTGCTAGGTATCACGCATGTCCTAAAGAATCTCATCTCATAGCTCTTAAACGTATCATTAGGTACATTGCTGGTACTTTAGAGCTGGGTCTTTGGTATCCATTTGACACTCATTTTGATGTAGCTTGCTACACTGATGCCGATTGGGCTGGAAATGTGGATGATAGGAAAAACACTTCAGGTGGTTGTTTCTATATTGGAAATTGCTTGGTTGCTTGGATGAGTAAGAAGTAAAACTCTGTTTCACTTTCCACAATTGAAGCGGAATACATTGCTGTCGGTAGTTGTTGTTCTCAGCTTTTGTGGATCAAACAAATGTTGAGAGACTATGGAATAGATCAAGGAACCATGGTAGTGTTTTGTGATAATACTAGTGCAGTCAACATCTCCAAGAACCCTGTTCTTCACTCTAGAACAAAACACATTGACATTAGACACCACTTCATTCGTGACTTAGTTGAAGACAAAGTGGTGTCATTGGAATATGTTCCAATTGAAGGTCAAATTGCTGATATTCTCACTATACCTTTGGATGTGTCTAGGTTTGTATCACTTAGAAAGTCCATAGGTTTATGCACAGTCAATTGACTTCCTCTAGAACCTGTTTAGGACACCTTCTTGCATATCCTTGAGTCCTAGTTGTCCTAATTTCCTAACTTTAATCAAGTTGATGTCTTTTTTGTTTTGGTTCAATCTTTTCTTCATTTTTCATAAATTTTCAACATTTTTTGAGTTTATGAGAGTGACATGCTTACACTTTTGTTTAAGAGTTAAATTGACTCTTAATGATCTTAAAAGCTTCAAGATGTTTTTATCTCCATGGCTTGATTGATAAACATGGTATTGAATCCTTACTATTTTGATTTGATTAGATAAACCTCAAAGGGTTAGCTTCATTTCTTTTAAGTGAGTAACAACTCATGGTTGAACCTTGTGATTACATAAATTGTGAGTAATGTTCTTTATAGTTTAAATGCAAACTTATATTTATCTAATGAGCATTAAAAAGTGAGTAAAGTCATCCAGAATATCCTTGAGTGTTTAAGATTATTCTTCCTTGATTGTTTGCCTTCTCTTTGAAATTAAAAAAAAAAAAAAAAAAGGAAAAGGAAAGAAAAATATTAAGTTTCCCAGAATTGTTATGGCTCCTTGGCAATGTTTCAAGAGTTAAAAAGCCTCCATTGCAAGAGCGGGACATTCCTTATGTTGTTATGTTGTAAAGGCCACCTTAGTGATCCTCAAATTAAAAAAATAAAAATAAAATTGATCCTAAGAGTGAAACTCATGTCTGTGAAATCATTTCAATGCTCAATATGAAAAACAAATGTTGTATGAATTTTTTTTGGGATGTGAATAAGCTGTGTTAAACAGAAATCCGGCCAAGAGAGGTGAAAATTTACTTCTTGGAATATTATCTTGAATTTCTCTAGGAAGGAAGTGTGTCTTGAAAATGATTTTTTGCTTTTTGGGTGGATATAGGTTTATAAGTGGAAAGAAATTAACATACTCACTATTTTATGGTGTCATGAGTAAGTCGTCTTTGAGCTTAAACTTCCTTGTTAGAATGTTGATAATCATTTGTTTTTTACCTATTCATTTAATAAATTTGGAAGGTTCTTCAATCTTTATGTTTATTAATTTTGTCTAAAGTTAAGCTCTTGGTAGCATTCTTGCTCAATATGAATCAATTCTAATTCATTGATTGAAAGATAAGCATGTCATCCTATTGAATCTTAGCTATGGTGAATCAAATTTTCAATTTTTTTTGGAAAGCTTGTTGGTTTTCTTGTGTTTTTATTGTAAATTTTTGCCTAAGTCATTTTTCAGTAGTGTGTCGATTGATCTGCTAAATTTGTGGATCGATCCACTGTGTGCATAGTCTTGTGATCGAGAGCCCTTGAATGATATGTGGATCGATCTACCAAGATCGATACCACTTGACTCCAACACTTAGAAATTTTTTGTGAAAAGTTTCCTGCAGTTGCATAATTTTGTTCTTTCATCGAGAGCTCTTGAACGATGAGTGGATCGATCCACCAAGATCGATACCACTTATGCATTTGTGACAAATTCCATTTTTTCCCTCATTTGGTTCAACTCCTTTGGTTTAATGAATCAGAGGTATTTTCATAATTTTTTTATAATTAAAAAAAAAAACTCAAAATCCCTAAACATTTTTTTTTTGTTTTGTGTGAAAATTTCCAATTGTGTCCCCAACTGGTTATGCTCATGGGTTGAATGGATGAGGGGCATTTTGGTAATTAAAAGTGAAAAAAAAAATTGAAATGTCAAAAACCCCAAATTTGGTTAATCTTCTCATTTCTTTCCAAGCCCTAAGGCTTTCGTTCCATAGAAGAACCCTTCATCTCTACACTGTCACCGTCGTTTTGTTCGATCCGACCATTGTCACCGGAAATCTTCACTGTGCACAACTCTCATTCTCATTTCCATCTGTTGCTGGTGTTTCAACACATCCAATTCTGTCTACTGCTGGTGTTTCAGCACATCCAGTTCCGTCTGCTGCTTGTGATTCAGCACCTACCATTAGTCGATTCTCCCCTATTTCCAACAGTCAGCCAGTTCTCATCTGGTTCAGTCTGTTGCCGTGATTCGGTGTACAGTTAGCTCATCTCATCTAGTTTTTTCTTATTCTTTATTTGTTGTCAACCCGTATTTCCATTTTTCTACTGGTATTTTCTCCGACGTTAGTCGACCTTCGTTCTAGCTTTTCTTGTCAACTGATCTTTGTATCTTCCCCATCACAGGATCGCTGATCTCGTAGCCCCTGGTCTTCTGTGTATAGGTTGGTTCTTCTTCCTCTGGTGTTGCTGGTTAGTTTTTGTGTGAGATTTTCTCACAGTAGGCTGTTTGAGTGGGTTGTTTGGGAAATATGCCTCCAAAAGGTCGTAGAAGCAAAGCCCCTGTTAAAGGGTCATCCTTTAGAACCTCAAAAGGTGCTCGAGATGAGAATTTACCCATTATTCCTTCTATCCAGCCTCCCAGTATCCCCAAGGCTTCTGCAAAAACTTCCATTGACGGGATTCCTTTCAATGCTTTCACGACAAAGTTTTGTAAAGACCAGTACACCAAGGTTTATCGGTAGAGGCCTCTTGTTCTTGAAAGACAACTTCATCTAGAATCTTTTCTCGACACACCAATTCCAAACCTGTTTATAGAACTAGGATGGCTTCCTCTAGCAAACTTCACTGGGACTGCTTGTGCTCCTATTGTCCGAATGTTTTATTCAAACATTATTGAACATGACTTGGATGAGTCCTACCTTCAGTCAAGTCTTTTTGGAATTGTTGTTAAAGTCACCCTTGAGATAATTGCTGAAGTCTTAGGCATCCCGTTGGTTCAAGCACCCTCTGTGAGTGATTTGGAAATCACCTTTGACCTGTTGGATAGACTGTCTATGGACTTATGGGGGGATGTTTGAGGTCAGCTAGGCTCAGTGGTACACACTGGTAGCCTATCTCGTCCTGCATGGGTGTTAGCTACTTTTCTATCATTCTCAGTTTATACCTCCTCTCATCGGGCAAACATTTGTAAGAATGGTTGCATTCTCTTATTTCGAATCCTTAATCGGGAACCCATCAACCTAGCATCTTGCATCTTAAATGAGATGATTTTTCGAGGATATCCTACAGTGTCTAAGAATGAGGTTCTTCCCTATGGCATTTTAATCACACAAATCTGCCAAAGGGCTGAAATTGTATTTCCTATATATTCTTCTTTTCTTGAGCCAGTGGGTCCCATTAATACCTCTTCTTGGAATCGACGTCAGGCACAGATTAAGGGTGCACTTGGTTTTAAGAAGAAGGTGGGCCATAATAGAGCCAAGAGAAAATTTGATGAAAGTGACGCAGATTCAGATGTAGATTCCAATGTCCTAACTCAACTTTATGTCAGGTTTGATGCTTTGGATGAGAAAATTTCTACTCAATCCACCTTGTTGTCTGAGTAGATTTCTCAACTCCAATCTCATATGGAGAGAGGCTTCTCACTAATTGATGGACAAATGCTTTGCAACATGGATTAGCTGCACGTTCTTGAAGATTTTGTCCATAAGCATCTCTCTTAGCCAAGTAGCAGCTAGTTATTTTTTTTGGACAGCTCTTTGTCTTATGTACTTTGCTTATCATGTTCATTTTGCTCGTCTTATTTACATTGATTATTTTGGACAGCTCTTTGTCTCATTCTAGGATAAAAAGGGGGAGACATATTACACATCATTACATTTGACATGGACTGTGAAATGACATGTAGTTGATCATGACAATGTCTTTATGTTTTGAATATTTGATATGTTGCTCATGATCATTTTTTTGTGTATTTCTGGTTATTGGACATGGTTTTTGACTCATGAGTGCATATTGACTATCTTTAGGTAAGTGATCTTTGTGGATATATGTGGATATCTGTGTCAATTCATTCAAATCTTGTGGAAGTGCCTTGGAATATGTGTAGGTGCTACTAATGTTTTTCTTGAGATTTATTTGCAGGTATTGTAGTACCTAGGTTGTGGTTTTGAGTGAGTGAGTGACCTTGTATGAGAGTTGGGTGTGACTTACTTACTTGTACTTTTTCATGTTGTAAAGGGTTTTGTCCCAGAATTGGCAAATGGGGAGATTGTGAGTGTTTAGCTAGGTTGGCAATTCTGGACAAAATTCCTAAGTGTCCCCTAATTCGACTTTCAAATTCCTATTCGGACTACTTGACTTTGAAGACTAAAACTTTGCTAAGATGCCAAGGTATGTAGTCGAGTGTGCGGTGATTAGATGTGAATCAACCCTGTTTTTAATCTTTAAATGTATTAGAAAGTTGGGAGAAATGGTTTTTGGTGCAAAGCTTTCATTCCCCTGTTTATGGATTGGTCCAGGTGCAGGGGTGGATTGATCCAACTAATTCTTTTTTTTTTTATATCAAATCTTAGCCATTAGATTAAGGGTTTCTTTTTACACTTTAAAAAACAATCTTCTCTTATTTTTGTGAGGTGTGACTGCAGAAAACGTGGATAGAGCAGCCATGCTCCTTGTGTTATTCATTTTCTCATTTTGTTTTCCTAATTTGGGGTTTTTGATTGCAAAGAAAATCCACTTCTTTTAATGTTTTCCAAACAAGTTTTTAATGGATTTTCTTGAGCAATAAATGGGTTGATTCATTCCTTTATTCACATCTCAATCTCTCATTCTATTTGGGTTTGGGTACATATCCATTTTCTTCTTGTGTGGATTCAAGAAGAGGTCGGGATTGAGCTTGGTGCAGACTCTAAGTGTGCTCCGAAAGAAGAAGGGAAAAGCTGAAAATGAAGGTACTAGTCAAGTAGTCCGAGAATGATTGGTTGGCTTGAGCTAGGTAAAACCTTATACTCAATTTTTATTCTTTATAGTGGAGTTTTTCAATCGGTGATAGGGCCGTGGTTTTTGATCTCTTCAAAGGTTTTCCAAGTTAAAAATCTGGTGTTCATTGTCTCTTTCTCTCACTCTACATTTTGATTTATTTTTGAGGAGTGTTAAAGCATTTGTATATGTTTTGCATTGATAAATTGTTGGAAGAGTGTTGATGCATACATTCTTGCTTGTGGATGTTATGTTTTGTTGAAAAGTTGTTGGAAGAAAAGTTTCTTGACATTAAGATAGTATAAGGTTAGGTAATATTTGTTGGGAGAATTTTTAAATTGTTCTACAACACCTATTCACCTCCTTTCTAGGTGTAGTCAATTATTGAGATTCACATTTTCACACGTTACTTAATATTTGATAAAAAGATGGTTTAAATTTGGGCCAAAAGAGAAGAAGAGGAAGATGTAGGATCAATATGATGTAGAAGCTTGGTCATATTCTGTGCATGATTCTCAGAAAATCAAGAAGTTAAGAAATAAGAGGAAGAGAAGGCGTATTAAGGTTGCTGAGTGAAGGAAGAACACCCTTTAGTTAAAATTACCTTCCTCTAACCCTGTCCTCGATCAGGTTCTTCAAATTCTATGGCTCCGATTGGTATTGGTCTTAGTGTTCCTTCTACTATTCATATTGATGCACCTGTAGTCCTCTCTAGTTGTGATACTATATCTATTCTACCAGATACATCCTCAGTGTCATTATATATCCTCAGTGCCATTATTTGACTATCTTACTGATGATCCTCTTTCTTCTTCACAGTCAGTTAAGGATACTTTACCTATTGTTCTACTCATGAGATTCCTTTATGCATTAGGCTGGTTCCTAATAGGTTGGATGAGATGTAGAATAAGGTAGATTCATTGACTTCATCAATAAGGAAATACTGCCATAGATCATTGAGGTTGAAGCTCTCTTAGAGGAAAATGATAATTACTTAAGAGCTATTGTAGCATGTTAATACTTCTTAGGGTGTTGGTAAGGGTACTGTTGGTACAGAGGATGTTGTACATGGTAAAGAGATAGTTCAAGGAGAGGTATGTTAAGAAAGGGAAGAGGAAATTTAGAATTATGAAGGAAATTAGAAGGAAGTAGCTACTCTCACTAGTGAGGCCACCATAATTGATGTAGTCATTACTATTGATGATGCTCCATTGCTTTCAATTATTGAAGGGGAGGCTATAGCCTCAATGGATGTAGACTAAATAGTCTCCACACTAGGTGATTTTATCTTTGTTCGAGATGTTGATTGAGGCTTTGCTTGAGTTCCTTTTTCTTATTATTTTTTTATACACTTTATTTGGATAAACTTGAAACTTTATTTTGATGAGTGGCATGTTTTCCAAATTATACTCCTTCAACAGTCTTTTGGATTGTTAGTATTTTTTTTGGTTGTGTTTGTGAAGTTAAGTGTGATGATCTACCCTTTGAGGTAACTTTTCCTACTTTTACATGTGTCTTTCATCACATTTGAGAATAATGCACATTAAGTTAGGGAAGGAAAAAAACTAACAAAATTTCAAATTTATGTGCTTTTCTTGAAGGGTAAGTGGCTTCCTGTTAGCTCCTTAACTCGGAGTATGCATCGCAAAGGTCTCATGGGCCAGCAACTTGGCTCCACGAGTGACCCATAAGTGTAATGCCACCTTACTGAACATGGATTAATCATTGCTAAGGACGTACATAGTTAAGGTATCCTTCCAAGACCTTGTAAATATTGTCCCTTCTATTATCTGTTTTTTTCTTTTTTTTTTTTCTCTTACCATTTTTTCTTTTAATTTGTATTTTAAAACCAATGAAGATAAAAAAAAAGAAATAAATAAAATAAAAATAAAATAAAACAAAAAAAAGAAATAAAAAAAAAAAAAGCTTCTGCACACGACACAAAATATTACTTTCTACAAGACTCTCAATTACTGAGCCATAATGATTGTGATATCAAGTTGGATTAATGTTTTCATCATAAAGGAGAGAATCCTTCGATCATCATTTTTTCTGATACCACAAACATGTATACAAATTTTTATCTCAAGTGCGGTGGGTGGGTTGTCTTGGCAGCGACCGTGGAGTGTGGATGCATATATCATTTTTAAAATGCCTAGGCAATATTTTATATCATAATAATTAAAGATGATGGAAAAAAAAAAAATGATATGTTGACTACTTTTCATTTTTGAAATTTGAAAAACATCATCATGTTTGACTTCGTCTCAGTCTATAAGACTATAACAGATCCTTTGTTTCAGGAATAGACAGTATCTTTATCTCTTGCCAACAGCTATGGAGTCAGGACTGTCAAGCCTTGGAAGCTCTCTGCTGGTGCCTTGTGTTCAGGAGCTGGTGAAGGAGCCTCTAACAGCAGTCCCACATCGATACTTGCGTCCCCATCATCGACCTCCACTGTTTATTGTCTGCAGATTTCACCCATTCAGAACTGGAGAAGCTCCACCATGCCTGCCAAGAATGGGGCTTCTTCTGGGTACATATCTTTCATTCTTTACCCCCACTCTATAGCATTTATTTATTATTTTTCTGTGAAACTTGGTATTTAAATTTCTTTAGTGATATTATCAAATTTTTTACCAATCATGTGCACAATTTGACATGCTTGATATTTTTTGGAATTTTTTTTTTCTTTTTTTATCATACATGTTGTAGAAGTGTTTAGTTGGGAAATTGAAATGATTTTTAGTTGGTGAAGTGATATTTGAATTTTTATAATGGATCACTTACTTATGTTGTTGCCATTAATTAATTCTACCCATTGCAATTATTACCATTTATAATGCATTTTCTGGAATGAATACTGAGTTGAACTTTCCACAGTTGATATTATGTAGATTATTGCCCTTCCAAATAATCTGGGACAAGGGATAAATCTCATCTCCTTTGTTAACCCTTATCTTTTTGTACCTTAGTCTTCATGCAAGCAAACTGGGGGTTTCCTGAAATGAAAAAGACAAAGCACCTTCAATTGATGGGGATCAGGGATACCATGATGAACAGGTTGGTGAAAAAACTGAGAATGGCAGATGCTATCAGGTAATAAACAATGGACAACGTACACCAATGAACATGGTGGTGGATGGATACTATCAGGTAATAAACAATGGGCAAGAAGGGGCTATTAAGTTAATTAATGTCTTGTATAGGTGGATGATCCTTACTTTGGATGCTAAAATGTGACCTCAATTGATTTGGGCATTCATTCGAAGCAGTCGTCATGATTAACTGTGTTTTCCCTTTGGTCTTTTTTTTGGTTGAAGGTAATATGGACTTCTTGATCCTAGCTTGAGAGTAGCCTCCTTTGGCTACTATGTGTCGCACCCCTTTGGATCCATATTCTTTCTCCATATTTTCCCATTTTTGGAATGTAGCAAAACATTAAAGGGAGCCTTAGGATGTCACTATCACCTTTATTGTAACATTTTTTTAAATCCCATATGGGGATCTCTCCCTATAAATTCCATTAGGGTTCTCATGGGGTTAGTTTTGTTAAACATGATGAAAAGATCCCATATTGGGTGAGGAAACTTTAGTTTCTCTTCCCAAGTCAAGAGGAATTTTCCTGGTACTCAAGGAGTCTCATTTATAAGATCTTGAACTCCATCAAGAACTAGGAGCAATGTAGCCACCTCCTAGTCTCTTTCCATCTAGAAGGGTTGGCAAATGATGATGCATTCTTTGGTGAATCATAGGTGAAAGACGATAGAAGTAGTCATCAGCTACTTTTGCTTTGTAAATCTTCAACATGATTTGTTCTCTCTTTATTGGATTCTAACTATGCCTTTGTGTTTTAGATACTTAGGGCAACTAGTTTGTTCATCTTTCTCACCATAGCTATAAGAGGGTTGTTAATGTCATTCAAATTGGTGCACATTGGATTTCCTTCTTTATATCATCCTTTTTGCAACACTAGGCTTCCTTAAGTTCTTATCATAGGGAGAATTACAATTGGGTAGGTAAAAGATGCTTAACCAACCAAACAATATATTCTTTCTTGAATCTAATGCCTTAGAAGGTTGCAATGTGGATCCTAACTAAGAAGAAGCTTGCTATAGGAAGTCTTCTTCTAATGTCTTTAAGGTTGAGTAAAAGAACTTGTACGAAGGTAGATACAAATTGTTAAGAAGTTTTCTACACCTTTCAAGGAAGTAAGGAAGGATTAAGCCTTTGCAATATCAAGTGCATGTGCCTTTGCCTATTATTTTCCAATGAATGAACCAATTTATCATAGGCTCTTTTCAATAGGTAACCATACACTCCAATATACTCACCATGATAAACCCATTTTGATAACCAAGATAACTTATTCCTCCAATTAGGAGGTAGTGCACTATAACTTCAAATGAATTACTTAAGTCTATGAACCAACTATGAACAAATGTACTTGTAGGAAACATATCGTGACTTGGATCTTCTATGCACCTAAATTATGTATAATGTAAGAGATTTTAGGCTTGAATACATAAAGGGTATAATGCATGATAGGGTAGAGAAATTGAGGAATTTGAATCATATTATAAATAATGAATCTATTATTGTTATATCATCATTTTTCACTCAATAACCTTGGTCTCTTACCATACTATCTTGGAATTGAAGCTACGTTGACATCATTTGGCCTTTTCCTCTTTTAGACATGTACATACATGACTTACTTGAGAAAAACAATATGCTTAGTGTAAATGAGGTTTTAACTCTGCTCTCTTCTACTGCATTCCTTACATTGCATGATAGAGCACTGTTGATTGATCCCCCTTATTATCATCAGGTCATTGGATCTATGCGATTCCTCTTAATCACTTGACTTGATATTTCTTTTGCAATAAACAAGCTCTCTGAGTTCATACATTGCCCATCCACTAATCATTGGTTAGTAGTTAAAAGGGTTCTTCATTATCTTAAAGGGAGAACACTTCATCTTGGCATCCTTCTTTGCAAGCACTCACCACTCACTCTCCATGCCCTTGCAAATGCAACTAGGCGAGAAATTTTGATGATCACAATTCCACATTAGTCTATGTTGTACTTCTTGGTTCCAATCTGATTGGTTTGAGTTCTAATAAACAAAAAATTATGGCTGAATTCTTAACCAAAGTAGAATATTGAGTTGTTGTCTCCACCTTAGCTAAAGTTAATTTGGTGTAGAACCTTCTCCATGAACTTAATGCTCATTCTCTATCCAGTGATTTATTCTGACAATGTAAGGGTCACATATTTTTGTGCTAATCCAGTGTTTTATTCTTGCATAAAGTATGTCCAAGAAGTAGCTGTGGGTCTCTCATGTCCAAACCTCCAATTAGCTCTCAAACTCCGTCATAAAGTCACTATTTGTCTCTAATTTCTAGATCATCATTCCAAGATTGACATCCGAGGGGAGCTCAATCTTGTAAGGGCATGAAAGGAAAAACACGTTGACATTCACTATGCATATTTTTGGTAGGTATTGATTTGTAACAACTATCCATATTCACTTCCTCAATAATATTTGTAATAGAAGGAATTACAGTTCCAACCACAGCATTTAATAAGACGTGTAGAGACACACTCATCTTTCTCATCCTCACTAAGTTTACACAATAAAGCCTACCATTTCCTAAAAAAAAAAATCAGTCTGAACAACATCAAAACAACCTCACCAACTATGCAGCTGAATAGCAACCATTTTATTGGAATGAAGAGTTATATTAGTTAGATGGTTAGATAATTAGAACTGTAAGGGGTTAGCTCAGTTGTTAAGACATTGTATATAGATCACCTCTAAGTAATATATAATAAATAGTAGTTTTTCTCCCCAAATGTCAAAGCTCTTTCATGGTATTAGAGCTACGACCATTTTTCTTGAACTTTCTCTGAAAAAATCTTAGTAAAACAAGTTCCAGAATATTTCTAGAAAACCAAACAAGCTTGAAGCTATTTTCTCCAAATGGCAACTTCGCCTCAAGCTTCTGCACTTTAAGCTGACGCAACCCACACAACGTTTGCAACTAATGGAACCATGCAATGAATGTAGGTACTGAATCATGCATTGCCAGTTAAACTAGATAGAACTAATTACATTCTCTGGCGTACTCAAATGAAGAATGTAATCTTTGAGAATGGATTCGAGGAGCATATTGAAGAGATAAAAGTCTGCCCTTTCAAGACAACGACAACAGGTGAACTCAACCCTGATTTCATCACTTAGAGACGCTTTGATAGAATGATCTTAAGCTAGATATACTCTTCTGTTACCCCTGAGATAATGGGACAAATAATTGGGCATCAGACATCCCATGCAGCATGGATTGCCCTAGAGAAAATATTTCCGTTTCATCCTATGCAAGAATAATGCAACTTCATCTTGCATTTCAAACCACTCAAAAGGGTTCTCTTACAATGATGGAGTACATCCTCAAATTGGAAACGCTTAGCCACAATCTTGCTGCCAATGGAGAGCCCATTTCAGAAAAAGATCAAATATTGCAGCTTCTTGGTTGTCTTGCAGCTGACTAAAATTCTATAGTAGCTTCTCTCACTGCTTGGGATGATGACATCTCTTTTCACTTTGTCAATAGTATCTAGCTCACACACGAATAATGTCTTAATTTCCAGAATACCATAACAGAAAATGAAGCTATTTCAGCCCATATTGGAACTCACAATTGGCCTACTCATGCTATCTCAAGTTTGATATCCCATTTCAACGATCAGGTTCCCCTACAACAAATTCTGCAAAGCCTTCATCAACCCTAAATGGTGCAACAACCAGCAATGGTATCTAAGCAATGATGGTCTCACCATCCTTAACACTCAATGACTCCTAGTTCCTTGACATAAGAGCAACTCACCACCTTACCCAAGTACTGAACAACTCTCCAATCCTCTTACCTATCAAGGCCATGACAAAGTCACCATTGGAGATGGTAAACAACTACCCATTTTACATGTTGGATCCAAGTATTTTCCTACTCCACATAGATCTTTTAAATTATATTAGTTCTTCATGTTCCTAATCTAGCTACCAACCTCATGAGTGTTTCCAAATTTTGTCATGACAATAATACATTTTTTGAGTTTCATGCTACTTTGTTTTTTTATTAAGGACAAGACTACAAAGAAGACACTTCTTCAAGGAACCATTGAGTAGGGTCTGTGCAGGTTTCCAAGTTTTCATCCTCATTTATCATTAGCTTCTCCTCTCTCAAGCTGACTTCCACACCTGGCACCGAAGACTCGACCATCCAACTGTTCCTATAGTTAAACAAATTCTTTCTTCATGTAATATCTCATGTACTCATTCTCCTACTCCTATATGTAGTGCTTGTCAACTTTTTAAAAGTTAAAGACTACCTTTTCACTTGTCTTTGTCCAAAGCTCAACATTCCTTCGCATTTATCCATGCTGATCTATGGGGCCCTGCACCTACTCTATCCACAACTGGTGCAAAGTATTTTTTATTAACATCTGCTACATTCCCTCTCAAGATCAATTAGTTGATATCTATACCAAGCATCTTTCAAGCTCACTATTCTTTATGTTTCATACCAAGCTGTCCACTACTCCCAGCCCAGTGAGCTATGGGGAGATGAACCACATCAAAACAACCTCACCAACTCAGCAGTTGAATAACAACCATTCTACTGGAATGAGAGTTATATTAGTTAGATGGTTAGATAGTTAGAATTGTAATTGGTTAGCTCAGTTGTTAAAACACTATATATAGATCACCTTCAAATAATAGCATATAGTAGTTTTTTTTCCTAAATTTCAAAGCTCTTTCACAGTCAAGGGCCTAAAACCCTTTAGGAGAGAAAGCAACTCTAAAGTACACAAAACACATAAATTTGACATAAACTAAGCAAGAAAAAGCAAAGTATGGCAAACTATCTCCTTATTTATGATACTTGAAGACTTTAGGTGGTAAGGGTATGCAAGCCACCATTATTATATCCACCAAGATTGGTAAGTTGGACATAAATCGTAACTCTTGACTCAACCCTAATCCTTGCTTTTTCATGAAAGAAGACAAAGTATAGAAAAAGTAGTTAGATAAAGAAATTACCTAAGTCGCTATTGAGGGTCATCATTGATTGTCACATTTGAATGGTGAGAGCTTTTCAGGACTTCCAATGGTGAGGCTTTTGAAGGCAATTTTGTTGATGATTTCAAAGACGGTGTCAAAGATAATGGTTAGGACTTTTGAATGGATAATGAGGTGAATCGTCAAAAAAAAAAAAGAAAAAGCCTAGCATTGGGTTTTAAGGCTAGGAGAGGCAAGTAGTCCTTTATATACTTTCTCCTAACTTGAAATATATTTCAATTGGCTATCTTCACCTATATTTTATATGTCAAGTTTCATTAGAAGGAAGAAAAAGAAAAATGTTCCCATGGAATTTCCTTTACAAAGAAAATTTTTTGATTGGAAAATATTAAGGAATTAGAAATTGATTATGAAAAAAATAAACCTTGAAAAACTTTCCACAAGTTTTACCTTTATATTAAAATTAAAAGCCCAATTTCTTACAAAAATTAGAGAAACAAGGCTATTTGGTCGTAATACCTTTTTTTTTTTGGTTGATTTACCACTAAATGATCTAAATTCTAAGAATACATTATAATAGACAAAATTTGGTCAAAGCATATTGCAATTAATCAAAGTAATTTCTGGATAAAAATGAAATTTGAAACAAGTTGTTAATTTCCTTAAACATATTCATACAATTTTTTGGCACCAAAGTAAGTATATCAATTGATCACAGTTGATAAATCATGGAGTGAGCTCTTCATTGGTTGAGAAAGTGAAGGCAGAGACACAAGAATTCTTCAATCTCCCAATGGATGAGAAGAAGAAGTATTGGCAAAAGCCAGGGGAGGTGGAGGGATTTGGACAGGCCTTCGTTGTTTCTGAGGAGCAAAAACTTGACTGGGGAGACCTCTTTTTTATGTCTACTCTTCCAACTCACTTCAGGAAGCCCCACTTATTTCCCAAATTCCCTCTTCCATTCAGGTTCTCTCTCTCTCCCTACCTTTCTTTCTCTCTCTTACACACATACATTCATGCAGAGATACCTTGGAAATTTATATGGTTGAAATGAGAAATATTGCCCTGACAATGCTTAGCTTCATGGAAAAAGCTCTAAAAATAGAAGTTAATGAGATGAGAGAATTGTTTGAACAAGGGTTACAGGGAATGAGGATGAACTACTATCCTCCATGTCCACAACCTGAGCAAGTCATCGGCCAAACCCCTCATTCGGACTCTGTTGGCCTCACTATCCTCCTCCAAGTCAATGAAGTGGAAGGCCTTCAGATAAGGAAAGATGGGATGTGGATTCCCATCACACCCCTTCCTAATGCTTTTATTGTCAACATTGGAGACATTCTGGAGGTAACTGAAGAACCTATCATTTTATGTTCAAATCAATAGAGCATTGTATTTCAATGATTCATGTTGTCTGTTTTCCTCCCTGATTTTGCAGATTTTCAGCAATGGGATTTATAAAAGCAGTTGTCAACTCAGTTAAAGAGAGGCTGTCTATTGCTACATTTCACAGCCCACAAATGGATGCAGAAATAGGTCCAGTGCCCAGCCTCATCACTCCAGAGTTTCCAGCACTGTTCAGAAGAGTGGGGGTTGCAGATTATTTCAAGAAATTATTTTCACGGGGACTTGATGGAAAATCATGCCTTGAAGTCCTGAGGATTGATGGAAAGGAAGAAGGCCAAAACATTTGAGCATTGCCTATATATGCAAAACATTGGACAAAATAATACTACAAGAGAGAATAAATAATGTCCTGAAAATCTGCAAATGATGATGAATGCTTCTGGTGTTTAATGTCAAGCTCCAGTGGTTGGTGTACTCCTCAGTGGTTTTCTTATATACAGACCTTCAATAAAGGGGTCCTTTGACCAAGGATGCCCCAAATGCATTAAATATATAGACAAATGATACCCTCTAATTTTTGGCAATTTAATTTTTTTACTATTGATAATTTTGGAAGGATTAATAGAGCAAGAAAAAATGATAGCCTGAAGGTAACCAATAGCTTCCATTTTCATTAGCTTACTACTTGGTCATCCATAAGAAAGTTTGAAGAAGGTAATCGAGCAATAGCAACAATTAAGGGATTGAGATCCCATAGCTCAACTCTAGAATCAAGGGCCATGATCATGGGATTAATCGACTCTACCATTAAAAGATTGTGATCCCTTTACATAGATATGTCAAAATTCTCCTGCAAACTCAAGTGGGTGCAGTGGAAGCCATCTTGAGCTTGGAAATCAAAGCACTGAAACAACCTGAAGATAAAGTGATGACTTTAGTTGTTCTTCTAAAATAATACTTCCTTGGCACTAATTCCTTATGAGAAAACTATAAAGATCAACCCAACCACATGAACAAACTCAAAAATTCATGTCTTATGAACTCACAAAAGAAAGCAAAGAGTACTTATGATGAACATATATATCCATATATTGCCAAGTTATCCATTCCAGATTCTATTCTTTTATTCTTTTCTGCATCTGATTATGTTCACTAACTATTTTTTACCATGCTTCTGTTTGTTCTTTTTCTTAAAATTGAATATTTTGAGAAATCATAACCTCAAAAACACCTTCATTTGATTATGAATTAAACTTTACCACATCGGAAATAAGTTAGCATCTAATCATATCAGACACCTCATTAAGGGTATTATGAATTTGATCTGACATATGAAATCCAAAAAAAAAAAAGATCATAAAGCATAAGTTTTAGCATCAAGGCAGTGTTTGGATTGAACATATAAAAACACTTTGTAGTCATGTTTGGGAACCCTTGATTATAGTGCTTATGGCTTTTAAAACAACTTAACATAGAAGTAAAGATAAGATAGCTTCTTCCGGACAATATGTTTTACTTATGTGAGAAACTCTATAGACCTCAATGAAACTTTTTAAATATCACCGTAATTTGTCCCTTAATTTTTAGAACAAATTTAGACTAACAAATCTAGCCTTAACTAAGTATTTTATTCTTAATTTTGCATCTTTTCTATTGACAATAACCCGATTTTCATCAGAGCCACGGATAATAGACATGAACTATGATGAGAAACCAAGCTTGGAATATTTCACTTCACTTGCATGCTCACAAGGGTCTCAAATGTTCATAAATAGGTACTGTAACCTGGGACTAATATATATTTTCCACTTAGAGAAAGTAATAATCATTTTTTCATTATAATACCCAAGATTCATCTAAAACATTTTAGAACTTGAAGTGTGATTGAGGAAGAAGTTATGATTTTTGTGGTTGAAGTTTTCTCGGTTAGATGCCTTTGAAATATAAATCTTTGGATTGTAAAAAGCTTCAAGTTTTAGTTGTGCTAAAATTTCACTAGGAAACATATTATGTCGAATTCATGAGATATCCTAGTGTCTTTATTGAAAATATCTATTGTCACCTATCTAAACCACTAGTCACGCAATCCATAAGGAATGTACAATCACTCTAGGATCTCACCCAAAGGCCAAAGTAACTATTGACCTTAGAAATAGTAGAATATTTTCTCAAAGTTGAGGAATAAATGAATAATGACAAACCAAAGGAACAAACATCATTGGTTTCTCAGTTAGAATATTGACAACTATGTTATATATGATTAAAATAGTAAAATATTTTCCTATTTATTTTGTTTTGATTAAAAAATTGAAGATTTTAACCTAACAAAAATTAGATCCACGTTCAAGTTAAAACCATAAGAAAAAAGATAAAAGCACCATCACTTACTATGATTTTGATATAATAAATTTAAAATAAAAATAAAAATAATATAAATTAATATTTAAAATCATCAAGTATATTATTTGTGGGATAATATTTTCATTTTTTTCCATTATATATATTTATGTTTTTATGTAGTTTGTTATTAAAAAACTGAAACTCTAATAGGGAACACCTAGAGGAAGGGTGATTTAAAAATTTTCAATAAAAATTTATATGTTATACCCAATTCTTTTACCCTGCGAGATGTTAGAGACAATTTATTCTATCAATTATAGACAATTCAAACAAAATATCAAATATAAAAGATATAAACAATGAGACATAAGATTTTTACATGGAAGACCCCCACACTAACTATAGAGATAAAAAATCATGAGACCTAAGATCTACTAATCTAAATCTACTATATAAAATCAAGTTATACAGATTTACCTAATCGTTTTATCCTAAAGACTTACTCTCCAATACTTACAACTTGATTCACGTCTACAACGCAACAACCTTCAATTGCTCCAGTGGATTACTTTAGTCTCGCCAAAGGGATGAAAGTTTTCAAACCAAGATTTAAATATCAAAGCCTTGAATGAGAGATTGGGAATAGCGTGACACTTTAGGCTCTCTCTAGGAGACTTTTTCTAAAGAATGTAAGGTCTCTCAATGATCTCAATGCAATTAATTTCTTACCCTCAAGGGCTTATAATGAGGTATGTATAGGCAACTAAGCCTAAGAGATTTGGTTTTGGAAGAGTTTCAAATTCGATTTGCATGAAAAAATCTCAACAAAACAAGTATGATTGCTTGAGCGAACTTACACCGCTTGACTGATCCTTTTCTCTTTAAAAAAGTCAATAAAAATTATTTTAACTTGAGAAAAAAGGTACCGAATCTCTTTATACCCATTGGAGCCTAATATGCCACAAGTCAAATCTTTTTAGACGTACTTGTAACTTCCTGGTTGGAAGAACAATAACCCCTGATTTTCAATGGAAAGCATGTCACTATTTAAAAAAACTTTTATAACCAAACATAAAAAAAAAAAAAACAAACAAACAAAATTGCCGACATATAAGCAAACTCTATGTCCTAATGCTTATATTAACTGTTTATTATATATTATCATTTTAAGTTTAATATGTCCAAAAAAGAATTAAAATCAATAAATATGGAGACATAAGATAGTGAAAAAAATTGAAATTAAAGAAGTTATGAGAGAATACATGAGCATATTAAAAGAAATGTCAAAGGAAAAAAAGAAAAATAATAATAAGAAATATAATAGTGGCAATGTATATGATGTGGTAAGAGAGGAAAAAAAATGAAAACAGAAAATTTTTAAAAAGTAGGAACGTGACAATTGAGATGTGTGAGAGAAAAAAAAAAGTGGTGGGTGTACTTATCCTCAACTTTTGAGGGTAATTTTGAAACAAATTCAAAAATATTATTAGAGTGCATAAATAAGTAATATTTTTTCTTACTTCACACTAAAATTGAAAGGGTAAAAACAATGTTCCAAAAAGTTCTTTTTTTTTTTTTTTGGTGATATACGATTGCATGATTTCCCCATTTTTTAAAATCAACTTACAAGATGATTATCTAAAAGAAATTGTGTTAAGCATTAAGTAGAAGGATCATGAAGATGATTAGTCATCTAGCTAAAAAAGTGTAATTGTCGTATCATACTAGGTAACAATCAGTCCCAAAAAAGAACAATCAATCGCTTTGTAACATGTATAATAGCTTTGTGTTAGCATAGGAATGGTCATTCCTTCCACGTATACTTTCTTGATTGTTTTGGCATTAGAGGTCTCATGATTACTTTTGCCACTAAGAGTCTCATAATATTTTGAAGATTTTACTATTATTCAATAGTGCTAGCCCTCGTGAATATTTATTCTCATATGTATTTCCATTGTCAATTAGATATACCGATATTTGTTACATATTCATTCCCATGAAAGCTTCTTTACAAGAGAATGCGGAAAATCTAGAACATAAATAAAGCATAGTCCTTCTCCTTTTACTTCTGAGGGGATTTGAACCCTAAACCAAAAGGTTTGGGGTACACTCCACTTGCCATCCGAGTAAACTTGCCAATGTTATATATTGTGTACTAAACTTATATATACTTAAACTCATTATATAAAAAGAATATTTTAAAGAGCGAATTAATTATAATTATTTTATAATTAAATGTAAAATTTTCTTTTAATTGATTACCAAAAATATAAAAATTATAAAATTTTCTTCATAATGTTTTTAATATCATTAATAATTAATTAAATATTAAATATATATATATATATATATATATATATATATATATATATATATATATCATAATTTATTTTATATTGTTTAATACAATTGAATTACATGGATCATAATTTTAATATTAATATATATTTTAAAATTAAACATATTATAATCAAATATCATGATATTAGATGTAATTTAATAATAAATGTACACTTATAAAATTCATATTTTTATCAATGCATACGATATTATTATCAAATATGATAAATCATGTTATACATATATCAAAATTTTCAATAAAATAACTTTAAAATGTCTATTATACTTTTAATTATATTATTATGAGGTTTTCCTAACATTTTCATGAGTTTTTAACAATTTTAAACCTACTGATATTTTTTTCCAAAATATCTGCCGATATATCTTCGATATATCCAATATATTCGTAAAATCAAAATACCAATATATCCGTGATTACCGATATTTTCATCATTGGTCTCAACTACATATGTAGCCAAAGAAGTTCTTTCCAAACATCTAAGCAACTACCTTCTACTCCCGACAATAGCAATAATAATTGAATTTGAAAATTAATTAATTTGGGTGCGTTAGTAAGATGATAGTTTGTTTTAAAAGATCTAGTTAAACACTTGGTAATATAATTCTCATATAGCTAAAACACATGTGCACTATGATGATCAAACCATAGTTGATGACCCAACAAGCTTTGTTTTAATGTATCTAAATAGGTATAAATAATAAACATCATAACTAATAGCATATTTGTCATCATTAGCCCTCCTACCACGAGGACAACTACTTGTACTTTTGCCATTTTACTTGTCATGAGAGCTCTACCATGTTTTGTGGTTCCATATCACCATAGAGCATGATATATGCATATGTATGTATGTATGTATAACTCTTTTCTTCTTTTCTCTGAACTTCCAGACACATAACAACTCATAAATTTATATTTAAGGACTCACTTAAAAACATATGTCTATGCTCTTATCTTATCCTAATTAGGATCTTTGAGGGATACGTTTTGGGTCTTTCACTCTATGGTATTTTTTCCTTCTTCCTTTAGTAGCTCTCATCCTAGGACTATTGCCACTTATCATTTCGAAAGTGTATCACAAACCTATTTCTTTTTTAGGGGCTCTTAAACATAAATCATACCCCCAATTATTTCATAAGAGTGCACCTATACCAGTATGCAAACATATTGTCACTTATTTTCCACTGTTTCCATGCTAGTGACGAATCAATCATTTATTTCCTACAATTGAGTAATCCATGCCATAAGATTACAAGCCTTTACAATAAGGAGGATAATTACCCCTTAGCGTTCAAGCAAACCTTCCCACACAAGATTCAATTACACTCCATTACCTATTGGCTAAAAAATATAGCTATTCATCAAACCATCACAACATATACAAATTTAAAGATAAATGACGTATATGCGATGTGTTATAATAATTCATAAACACATGACTTGGAAACACTAAGTAAATCCATTCCTCATCTTCACTGCCAATTTCACACAATTTGCACATATACTTTACAACAAAGAACATAGACATTAAAGAGGAATGACCCTCTTCACATCAACCACCTTAACTAGGATTAAACTAAGAATTATAAAATCCAATAATCTAAAATCAACTAATACTAATATTTAGAACTAGAAACACCCCACCCATAGTGAGGGGTACCAAAAATTAGTTATTGGTAGATTAACAAGATTGTGTACACAACCTTGTAAGTACTTGATAAGGAAGATCAGTCTACAAACTTAGGAATTTTCTGCCTCTTATAAAGTGATATCAGATATATCAAGCTACTATTTGAATTCAAACTATTACAAGGTGTTCTTTATGTCTCATCTAGCTACCTTTGCAAAAGCTTATATAATTGGGTTAAAATAAGGACATTGGATAATTTCCAACCATAAAGTAAAACATAACCACACTAGTAGCTGCTAGGTGTCCTTTACATATGACAGATAAGTTAATTTCCTTGCTATATTATATATATGACACTTGCATGTGCATCAAAATCCTATGTGGTTAGATCACGACCAAGACAAGTAGACTATTCCTAGCCACACATTAATGGATAGAACATGGACCAACACCTTGTATAGTTGCTAGCTTTTCAACAATGTAGGGCTTGAATCATTGATATTTTTTTGGAAAACAAAAAAAATCAATTCTAGTTTTTACACTATGAACCTCACATTTAGTGTATTGAAGACGACTTATCATCTCTAGTAATGGGCAATGATGATTAAATGTCCCTTTACATATTTCTTGCTTCAATAGCTTATTAAGGTAGCTAGGACTTGAAGAAGATTGATCTTTTTTTAGAGGACAATTGATCATTTTGCCCTTAAGAAAAACAATTAAATATTCATTATTCTAGGAATTTAATCAATAGCGGTTGATCATTTTATATCATTTTTTATAAAACAATTGATCATTTTTTAGCCGCAAATTCTTCATTTTCTTTCTCACTAAAATATCTTTCAAGATTGAATTATAATTGGATTGGTAAAATTAAGCCTTCATTACCACCTAACTTCCTCATCAATTTAGTTTTATTAACTACAGATTATAGTTTGTCTATAAAATATTGTTATTAATTATTATTCTTTCCAGACCCTAATCAAGCTAACTCAATGGTTTGTTTATGTTTAAACTAATTTATAATACTTAAAATTTCCAATATCCTACAAAGAATTATATAATGTAAAAGCAATGTTCACCAAATTTATGTTGAAAATTAGGATTATTACCAAAACACCTTAATAATATCTAAGGATGTCATTTTCATTAATATTCATTGATTTCAAGTAAGTGACAGTATCAATAAACAAATTTTAATGGAGGATATTGCAAGCTAGTTCGCAAAAAAATTTAATACAAGTAAACTAACATATATGATAGTCCAAAAATGTACGTTATCAATTGTTGGGTAATTAACAACAAAATCATGCTCACTACGATGTCAATTGTAGTTTTTTCCCATTCCATCAATAAAGATAATAAAGACTAGGTTTCTATGAGAAGCCTTGTACTACTAATCATGCTTTATATCTTATGATTGCATTACTCTCATTGTGTTTTCGTACAAATACCCATTTGTACCCAATAGACTTTACATTTTCAAGCGTTTGGACTATAGGTCCAACAACTTCTTGCTTTGTTAATAAGTTTAACTTTGCCTGCATAGCTTCTTTCCATTTGGCCAATAATTTCTATGTCGGTATTCTTCCACATTTCATGGTTCGAGATCTTCATCATTTCTTATAATATTAAAGGCCACTTGGAAAGAAAAAATATTGTTAATAACAATATTATTTCAATCCCATTTTTCTCCCATGTGCACATAACTTATTGAGATCTCACAATTTTCAGGTACTTGTGATTCTTTAAGGGTTTCTTGTTTAGATCGTACCTCTTCAAGGGTATCTTATTTAATATGTGCCTCTTTAGTGACTTTCTACATTATTTATGTATCTTCTAGGTCTATAGATCTATCAAGTTTGGATTGATCAATCATTTTGATGGTCTCTTCTAGAGTGCCAAGTTTTCATTATGTTCTTCTCTTCCGGGAGTTACATCATTTGAGCCGACAGATCTATTGTGCTTCAAACATATTTTGTAGCTGGGATATGTGACTTTGTCACTTTCTTTGTATCAATGAATGCATGTAGTAATTGGTTTGGAAGATTTTGCAAACGAAAGATCGTTTGAATTTCTAGGTCACATTGATTTGTATGAGAATCAAGATGGGACATAGTAGATGTGTTCCAAGTAATTTCTTGTCATTCTTCTAGTGGCTTTTCTTCCCTTAATGATGGGAAAACACTCTCGTTAAAATAAAAATCCATAAAATGGGCTATAAAAACATTTCCTATCAAGGGTTCAATATATATATTATGATAGATGGAGGATAAAAATCTACATAAATATCAAGTCTTCATTGGAGACCTATTTTAATGCGTTGTGTAGGTGCAATTCGTACATATACTACACAACCAAAGATTTGTAAGTGATAGATATTTGGTTGTTTTCCAAGTACTAGTTGTGAAATGGAGTATTCATGATAAGTTGTAGGTTGAATACAGATTAAAGCTACAACATGCATAATAGTATGTCCTCAGGTAGAAGTGGGTAATTTGGTTTTCATAATTAATAATCGAGCTATTAATTGGAGACATTTGATAAAGGATTCTGCTAAACCATTTTGGCTATGGGTATGAGCAACAAGATGCTCAATATTTATCCCTACTGACATGCAATAGTTAATAAATGTTTGAGAAGTAAATTTGTCAGCATTATTAAGACGTATTGTTTTGATTGGATAATTTGGAAATTGTGCTCATAAATTTAATCATTTGTGCAAGGAGCCCAACAAAGACAACATTATATATAGAAAGAAGACAAACATGTGACTAGCTAGTAGAGACATCTATTAAGATCATAAAATACCATAATGGTTTATTAGAGCCACAAACTATGCTCTAATGGCACACATAGAAAGGGATTATGTAAATGTAAATGCTCAATTCACCCAACTTAACTTGAATTGTTGCTAAGACCCTAGACATGGGTCTAACATATATCATGAGCTAAATCTCAGGTTTAAATGATGAAAAGAATACAAGTTGGAGAAGCCATTTTCAGTCATGGTTGAAGAGAGACTAGGCATGCTTAGAATGAGCTTCAAGAGTGTGAAACATGATAAAAATTTTGATAAATGAAAGTGGAGCAATTCATAGCAGGAAAGAAAGAAATGAAGGTAGTGGAAAGATTTGGAGAGCAAGCAAACACGAGAAAGAAGGTTGAAGGATATGGCTTGAAGTTCATACATTCCAATTAGAACTCAAATGCACCGGAATGATGTTAGAATATTGCCAATACATTTATATTTCACATAACCATGCGAAATGGATCATCCTCATCCAAAATCAACATTTTTTCATTAAAGGCTCTCGTGACTCAAATTTTTACAACTTTTATTGAGAACCTTTGATTTGGAAAGAAAATTTTACATGCTCTCTAGGATCTTGCCATGTGTCAACTTAACATTTAGTTTATAAATAGGGCATTAGAGTTCTTTTTTAGGAGTGAGGGGAATTATTAGATGTTCTTGGATTTTCTTAGGGAGAAAAGATGACATTGTAGATTCTTGGTTTGTTTTCTTTATTTTAATCAATTGTTTCTAATTTCTTTTATTCAAGAATGGTTCTTTATTCTTCTTTTATGGATTATGTGAATGAAATCACCGCCATGATAGGCTAACAAGCCATCTTAGGGTGTGAAACATGAAAACTTGGGGTTTAGAGCCAAAGGAAAACAATGGGTAAAATTTGAACAAAAAATTGAATGAATGAAAGGTTAAGGCATAATAGATGAAAATAAAAATATCATCTAATGTTAGTTTGAATTAGGGGATGGTACAATGACCCATTCCTTGATATTAGGGATTCTTGGTAATTCTTGATCCCTAGTTATCAAAGGTTTTGTTATTGTTATCTACCATAAGACAAATCTACACAGAGTAGTAAAGACCTAACTAAACCTAATTTTTAATACCCATTCATTTATTTTGTATTTCAGTAATGGAATAAAATATTAAAAGTTAGGATATGAATACAACCCTGAGTTGTGGAACTCATGTGGATCTCGTTTGACCCCACATTCTGAATACCCTAAGACTAATTAAAATTGATACCCTTATTTTGCCTAAGGTCCTATACCCAAAGTTGGATTGTGGAACCCTTAATCTTGAATCATTTGAATTAGAAATCAATAATTCTTTTGCAATTTATTTAAGGTTTATTTATTAAATTCAATTTTGTTCAAATCAAATTTTTATTTTTTCCAATTCAAGAATTTAGAAAAAAAAACAATCTTTTAGACTTAGTTTGACAACTTCCATAGGTCAATCCTTGAGGATGATTCCCGGAGTACTACAAAAGTCATAGTGACTTTTTCTCTAGTTTTTCTTGGCTAAAGTTGCTACATGATTTAGAGTACGTTTGGTACTGATTTTAGGAAGTATTTTTAGTTTTTTTTTAATACTTGAAAATTTTAAATTTTTAAGCATTAGAAGGTTCGAAACACTTCTTAAAATCACTGTCAAACACACTCTTAGGCTTGATATTTTGAATAATAGAGAATCATGGTTAATGGTCCACATGGTGGATGAATAGGCCCACATATGTCCCCATGTGTTCTTTCTAAAAAGATTAGTGACTTGGATATGATTTTAGTAAAAGATGGTTTAACTATTAATTTACCTTATAAGTAGGCAACACATGAGTATTTATTAGGCAAAATAATCATCTGGTTCTTTAATGGATGCCCATGTGATTGTTCTATTATTCAACACATCATTGAAGACCCTGGGTGATCTAGCATGTCATGCCAAAGGATAAAAACTTTTAGGTCATTGAACTTTTGGTTCACGACAACATATGATTCAATAGGCTTTATAATTGTATGATGCAACCCAAATGAGAAAGCTGAAAGTTTTTCTACTTTAACCCTTTGGCTAGACATAATAGAAGGAACGTAAAGATATTCTACATTACCTTTATTCATAGTTTCAATATGATATCCATTTATGTGGATATCTTTAAAACTAAGCAAAGTTCTTATGGATTTACTTGAGTATAAAGCATCATTAATTTATATGTAATCTAGTTCCATTTGGTAGCATTATGTTTGTTCTTTCAGAGCCTTCAACCAAGTTTACAGTATTATATATGGTCCTTATATTAGTTTTTGTTAATGTAAATTTGAGGAAGTATCTTTTATCTCGGAGATTTGTGTGCATGGTCACACAATCTATGAGACATACATGATCATCATTCATCTTGAGACCCAATAATGCATGAATTTTAGATATAACTAATATTTAGGAAAAAAAAAAAACTAATGCATAATGTAAATAGTGATATGAATGTAATAACAAGATGTAAATATAAGACATAATGATATATTAATTCATATAACAAGATATAAAGTAACGGTAATAGTCAATGTTATAATTTTCATCATTTATTAAATGATCAATTTTTTCATTAGGAGCTCTAAAGAAATTAATGTCATAGTACGTTAGGTCCAACCCATCACCATTAGTAAAGTTCATTTCTATCTCTTTTCCTTTTATTTTCATTAATGTTTGGTAAAGGTCAGTCAAATGTTTGGATGTACGATAGGTAAGCACCCAATGCCATTTCATACCACATTTATAGCAATTTTTGGGAGGTTTATCCTATATACCCTACCCATTTTCTTGTTTTGCGTCAGATTGCTCCACTTTTGGTGGTGTAATGCAGTTTATATATATATATTGTTTATGAGAATTTGAGGAATTACTACCATGAGAACCATGGTATCTAGAACTCATTTCACAATCACAACCATGTCCTCATCCTCGTTTTCAAGGAATGGTTTAGATCCAATTGTACGAGACTGATGATTTCTCATCAAAAGTTCATTGTTTTGTTCATCAACAAGAAAACATGATACTCATTCAGATTATTTTGTAAATTTACGCTTTTGATACTACTGTTATAGGAGCACATTCGAGGCACGAAATATAGTAAAAGTTTTTTCTAACATGTCTTTTTTTTTTTTCTCCTCACAACTTTAATTGAGAGCTGATTTTCAACAATGTAGAGTTATATTCACTAACAATTTTAAATCTTGTAGACTCAAGTACATCCAGTCATATCAAGCTTTTAGGAGAATCATAATTTTTTCGTGGTCACATCTTTCCTTCAAGTCACTTCATAGACTTTTACTGTAAGATACTCATTTTTTAACCTTCATGGGGATGATGACGAAGGAAAATAAGTGCTTTTGCATAATCCTACAAGAATGCTTGATTTCCTTCTTTGATCGTAACTCTAAGATTCATTGCATTAAAATGTATTTCAGTATCAATGATTCAAAATAGATAGTTCTTTCCCAAAATATCAAGTGCTATAAATTCGAGTTTTGTAAGATTCAACATTATCAAAGAACCTCAGATATATGACAAAATAATATTATTAGAATCAGTTACAATAAATTGATAACAGTAGCATGACTTTTGATTATAATTAAAACCAAATAATTTGCTTATAACTTTTGACAATATATAACATGATCTAAATAAACAAATTAATAGTAATATAAATATGTAAAATTTATTTTATACAAAAATAACCTTAAGATTAAGATCAAAGAATTACTTTTAAAGTAATCTGTACTGATAACAGGAATAAATGTAATACAAACAAAAGTAGAGAATATATATATTACTTTAATAATATATAATGAGGGGAAAGAATAAGAGAAGAGAATTGAGAGAGTTGGAAAAATGAAAGAAAAAGAATTTCTTCTTACTAAGAATTTCTTCTACAAGGTATGAAAAACCTTTTTATAGAATTTCGAAATTATCTTCCATTACTCATTTTTAAGATAAGTAAATGAAGTTCATAAATGAACTTCAATGCTAACTCAAATGTAACTTAATATCGTCATTTATCACCAATTTAATAATATGAGAAAAATAGGTGGTGTTGCTAAATTGAAATTTTCAAGAATAACATTGAACAAAAAATGATTCTCTAAGTGCAATTCCATGATACCCTTCGTAAAGTCTTCAATTTCCAAAGCCTCAATCATCATATTTGAAAAATATTAAATCAAAATTTATTCTAATATATTTTATTAGTCAGAAAATAAAACTACAGTATGGATTCTTCCTAAACTTAAAAAAGCAATTATTTTAATACTCAACTTCAATTATTTTAATATTTTTTAATTTCAACTTTCTCACCTACTCGTATTTAACTAGAATCTTGCTCATGATCCAACGTGGGATTCGTGGCAAGTGGCAGCCCCAAATAATGGAGTCGCTGTCGCAGCCATCCCACGAGGCGCCATCTTCACCGTCCATCTCATCTCACTCCGTCCTCCACGCGATTCCCCGGCGAAGACCACGTCTACTTATATTCCCATTTCTTTATCGTCATCCGCCACGTACTTGACAGCACCTCGCCCCCTTATTTAATCAAACATTTACCTTGGGCTGCGCTGGTGGCCCTGACATCCCGCACGTGTCACGGGCATCCAAGGAAAAAGCAGCTGCCCGGTGGTTTACGGGCAGGGGGGACAGCGACCTTGAGAGTAGAGCCACCGTAGGCCCCGCTGTTGGTGGTTGTTTATGAATTGTGGGGCCCACGCCGACTAGGATTGGAGTCGACGCACGCAGAAGACGACGAAGGTGAGGGGCCCAGGGGCTATCTGGACAAATTATGAGTTTTTGTGCTATGAGATTTCAATTATGAAAAAGTTCGAATTGGTTTGTTTTTTTGTCCAGATACCCCCCTTCAATTATGAGTTATGACGTGGCACTGGAATTTTCTCCTTTCTTTTTTTTTTGGTCCTTTTTATCATGACAATAATTGGATAAAAGGTATGAAAAAAAAAAAAACATAAAAATAAGGGTGGGGTGAAAAATATTTTTCTGAAATATTTAAAATTAATATTTATTTTTCTTTTTAGCTTTTTGTGAGTAAAATAAAATATAATTCCCAATACGTACCAACTGAAAGGAAAAAAGTTATAGGGAAATAATTTTAAAAAGTCCCATTAAGTACTTTATGGTTGAGAAGTCCAAAAGCATGATAATGGATTGATTGATCAGTTTTGTAGTAAAGTAGAGAAAATAATTCAGAATTTCAATTATTCTAAAGAAATAATCATTACCATTATTGAAATTTTTTTCCTTAGCAATGTTGAAAAGTTTTGAATCAATCCATGAATAAGTCTGAAAATGAATGAATTGATTTATCATTTATGAAATTTATGTTCCATCCCATAATTAATTCATGCCCTATTCTTGAAAATGGTTCTCATTTTTGTAAGTAAAAATAATTATTATTTTTAAATATATTTAATAAATATTCAAGAAAAAAAGTTTTTAATTAAAAAAAATTAATTAAGTAGAAAAATCAAATAGTGGGTGGGTTCCAAAAACATTTTTATTTTCTAGGTGATGTCACAAGCTTTAAATCTATGACATCAAACTTAAATCCCTATTCATTGAACCTATTGAAAATATTTCATTTGTCTAATTGTTAGGCCAATTTGAAAAACAAGTATATTTGAAGTAGGAGACAAGCTTTTACTATACTATTATATTTTATATATTTTAAAATTGATTTAATTAAATAACAATCTATTTTTATGTATATATATATATATTTAAATAGAACTACATCTAAAAAAGGCTTTTTACAAAACTAAAAATGAAAAATTGGGGTCTATTTGGCAGTGTTTCTTAAATTTCTTTTTAAAAATTATTTTTAAATTAAAAAATAAAAAATAATTTTTAAAAATAAGTCTCAGAAAACATATTCAAATAGGATGATATTTTCCTTTTATTCTTAAAACCCGATGAAAATAATTTTTACTTATTCTTTAAATTTTATTTTCCATTTCATTTTATTTTAAAAAATTGCTTTCAAGAAAATAATGATCAAATGGCGTTAGAAATTTATAAAAATAAATTTTTATTTAAAAAAATATTTTTAAATCACACAACCAAACAAACTCTTATTTTTCATATTTGAAAACATATTTAATTTTTACAAAAAAATAGTTTTTAAAAACTTGTTGTCCACATAATTATTTTTGGAAAGCATATTTTAATCGTTTTTATTTGTTTTATATAAGTCCTTTTAAAGTGTGAAAAAAAAAATTAATTTTGAAAATTATTTATAAATATGAAAAAGGGTTTGAAAATATTTCAAATTCTCAAATAAAGTTTTATTTTAAAAAATATAAAATTGTTTTTAAAAATTATTTTCAAAAATTATATTTTTGAGATATGTTTTTCAAAAAGTGCCCAACCAAATTTGAGCCAATTTTTATTTATTTATTTATTTACATAATATAAGAAGAAAATATTATAAATATAAAAGATAGTGAAATAAATATTATCTTTAAAATGTGAAGATCAAAGAAATATGTCCATTATCAATTTTCTGTGATCGGAAATAAGTTTTGAACATTGGATAATTGAGAAAATGGAGGAGATAAATAAAATAAAATAAAATACTGCCAAAAATTATTGAAATAAAATTGAACATAAAAACAAAAAATTTAAATGCATGTATGCCACTCGAGCCAATGGATTCAGTCCCATGGATTTGGGAAAACCACCATCTACAGCTGGACATCTTGAAGAACTCTCTAGTAATCCTATGGACCACAATCTAAAAGGATCAAATCCCACCATCAGAGCCTTCAACCAATCAGAAATACTGGTGGGTGTTCAGGCTACCTGTTCTCTATGGTCCTTTGCGCACCTGATTTTCAATTCTGCATCTATATAATTTCTGCTCCTCTCTCATTTCTCCTCCCCCCTAGCAGTCCTTTCAATCTGCATATAGCCTCCTGCGCATTTCAACAGCCACCAGCTTCTCCATCTTCATTCACTATGGCAGCTTCTTCTTCTTCTTCTCCCAGATCAGGCTTGCTTTATTACGCCGGGTGTGAGGAGTACCCCCACCAACCCCATTTCTTAGAAGCTTGTTTTCTATGCCAGAAACCACTTGGAAACAACGCAGACATCTTCATGTACAGGTGATTAGCTTTATGTACCAATTTGAAGAATTCTCTCTTTTATTTTATTTGCAAGGTTTATGATACCCAGATGTAGATTTGCCAACTATCACTTTGTTATTTTTGGGTCGTTTGCAGTGGATTTTCAGTCGAAGAAAACCCTAGAAAAATTGTTCTAATAACATAGACATCTTCATGAGAGATTTAAGTTGGTGGATTACTTGTAATGATTGATGTTTTTGATTCAGTTTTTGTGTTCCATTTGTTTCAGATGATGTAATAAGCATTTCTGTTTGGCTGTTAGGACTATCTGAGAAAACATGTCAAAAGTTGAATCTTATTTTAGTCTGCCTTTGTTTCCCGAGAAAAACAGCTCCAACCCAACTGAATGTCTTCAGAAAACAATTTTGAAGTAGGTGATGTGAAGTTTTGTCATTTGGGAACAAAAACTATCAGACTTGCATATTTTTCTTTCAAATTTTCTCAGCAACCAAACATAAGATCTGAATAGGCCCAAAAAAAAATCTAATTCCAGGATTTAATTCCAGATGAAGATTATTAATTATTATTTCACATGAATAGAAAAATCTAAATTTTTTTTTTAATTTTATTTTGCAGAGGGAACACTCCATTTTGTAGCAAAGAGTGCAGACAAGAGCAGATGGAGTTTGATGAAGCCAAAGAGAAGAGCTGGAATATGAGGTCTCTTAGAAAATCAGACTCCAACAAGTCTTCCAGCAACAAAACTGTACGGTCAGGCACAGTTGCAGTGGCTTAATCACGTACATATTCTCAGAACCATACTTCAATTTTCATGTAGAGAGATGTTAATGGTGAAGAGAGAGATGAATTTGAATGAGGGGTGTAGTCTGAGCGTCTCATCTGTAACGCAAGCGAGCGAGCTATGGTGGGCATCAGATGAGAGTGGAGATAAGAGAGAAGAGAGAAAGAGCCATCCGAAATTTTTTAATTTTTCTTTCTTCTTCTACTTAGGCTTCCTATTATAGGGTGTTTATGTTTGTAATTTTGGTTGTGTCATCTCTCCTAATGAATAATAATGCTCTCATAACTTGAATAGCAAAAAAAAAAAAAAAAAAAAAAAAGTAATAATTTGGCCCTCTTTTAATAATTTCCTTCACTACAATATTTTCTTTAAGAAGAGTGAAACTAAATCTATTTTATGAGAGTTTTGTTCCCCTCGGTTAATAAAAGTAACAAAATTAAGAGTATAATTATTTTATGGGTTAATTCCATTCACTTCCTCTAAGGTTTCGGTTAAATACATATACGTTCCATAGGTTTGGAATTTCATCAAATACATCCCTTATCATTTTCATTTTTTTTCCACTCACCTTCCCTCCTGTTCAAAATAAAGGAGGTGCATGATGAAATTTCAAACTTATAGAGGTTATGTGTATTTAGCCAAAACCTCAAGGGAGATGAATGAAATTAACCTTTATTTTATTATTAACTTAAAACTCGAGTTGAAATCCCATGCTATAAAAACTTAATGAAATCTTTTATGAGAAACACCATGACACTCACCATCACCATCGTTTAGAGAAAAAACAAATAGAAAGGAAAATCTTGCAGAAAACAATTGATTAATGAAAATTTTGAAGACAGAAACCATGGGATAATTGTGACTTGAACATGGTTTGGATGCATAGATGATCGATATAACAAAAGCATAAACCAAAGGATCATTGTGACTTGAACATGGCTTGGATGCATAGAGGATCGATACAACAAAAGCATAAACCAAGGGATCATTGTGACTTGATAAGTTACTCATGGTTGTTTGTAAATTTAGGCAATTCAATAAAAGTTATAACATATAATCTTGCTTTTTAGTAGAATGACTTATCTTGATCATTAGGATTGATTTCTACATTAGATGTAATAGTGTATGTGTTGTATACATTGAACAATCTATATATCATTAATGAAAAAGTGGGTTTAAATACACTAATTTGAGCAAATATAAAAATAAAATGAAGTTCAACTTTTATAAATTAGTTTTATTTTCATTCATTTTAAAATATTTAAAATATATACACTTTTCATATGTCAAATAATTATTTCCTGAAATACTCTTTTACTTGATAATATCAAATAAAATTATCAAAAAATTAATTTATCATTTTAATTTGATAAAAGTATCTTATAAATAATATTATAAATTTTTTATTATATAATATGAAATATAAATCATTTTGGAAAAATTCTCTAGAATCCTCAAGTGATAAACAAAATCTTTCTAATTATTTAATTAATAATGATTTTATATCATGTATTATATAAATCCATTCTATCTTCTCATTTTTTTTTAAAAGAAATAAAACTAAATAAAAATTTTGTTAGTTGACATCAACAATAAAATAAGAAATTTTTAAAATTAAAAATACAATTAAAACTAAAATACTTAAAATTTAAATGCAATTAAAACCAAGAAAATTTAAAATTAAATACAATTAAAACCAAAAAACTTAAAAAATTTTAAAAATAAAATATTGATTCCCATTGTATTTCTAACTCTTTCTCGAATCTATATTTTCTACTAGTGTGATCTAACAAAGTGAAAGTTAATATTTTATTTTTATATTTTAGATTTAAAGTTTTTGTTTTAATTGTATTTTTAATTTTTTAAATTTCTTATTTTATTGATCTTAAATCAGTTCTCATAATAAAAAAAAAAAAATGCCAATTGGTATTATTAAACTGACAAGTAAAAGGTCATTTTAGGAATTAATTATTTGACTTATGAAAAAGTACATGCATTTTAAAATATTTTTAAATGGATGAAGATAAAACTAATTTATAAAAATTAAGGTTTTTTTTTCTATATATTTTTTTTTCAAATTAGTGAGTCAAAACCCACTTTTCCCTATCATTAATGCTAGAATGTATTAGCCCATTAGTTCTTCTAATTATATTTTGATGGTAACAAACCATAGTTATTATACTAATGATTCAAAACCAAGATAAGTTTCAGGTTTTAATTGAGAAATTCAAATAGGAATGACAAGATATTCATTGGGGGATTTATTTGTAAGGTGAATGCATAGGTGCACTTAGGATTTTCATACCAATTTATGCATTTTTAAAAACTTAGTTTATGCATTAAAGTTAAATTTCCATTAAAACCTAAGTTTTCTAATATGAACCTCAGGCAAACTATGTTAAAATTGACACATTAATATACTTAAAGGCCTTTTCTAAGTGTTAGAAGTGAAAGAAATAGAAAAAGATAGGTTTTTAGAGCAAAATAGGTGAACCGGTCAAAAAGACTGGTCAATCAGCTCAACCGATCAGTTAATCGATTGACCAGTCTACCAATTGAGGAATGCAAAAATCCTCTCTCTCTTCCAATAGCTATGAATTCTCAGTCAAGGGTGAGACCTTTCCTAGTCGAGGGGTAGGTCTTTCCAATTAAGGCCCAATCGAGGTCCAACAATCACTTGTAGTCCATGTAATGTCCAACGACTAGTCAACTAGTCCAACAAAAAATTGACCGATCAAGGCCACTTTTCAACATTTTTGGCTCCTAAGGGCAAAAGCCTATAAATAGAGAGCTCTACTTCATTTATGAGCAAGATAACACCGCATTCAATTGTCCAACTACTTGTTCTTCACTTAAAAGCTCTCTTTTTCTCTTTGGTGCATTAATTTTTCACTTGCATATTCTCTAGTGCACCTTTTGTCATACATCCTAGTCTTCTTGTGTATTTGAACATTTATTAAGCTAGGTTGAGAGTTCCTTTTATTGTTGATTAAGCGAGGTCATGTAAATAGAAAGTTTCAGGTTGGTGAATACTTGAAGGAATATGTAAGAGCCCATTGGAGCTGAAATCTAAGTGTAAAGACTTTGGAAACTTGGTTGAAGCTTCAAGGATAATGGAACCCTCATTCGGTAAGGAGCTTGAGGAGAGTGGATATAGGTAAAGGGTGTCAAACTACTACAAAATTTATGTTTTTATTATTTAGATTAGTCTTATTTTTTAATTGGTATCAAAGTTAGGCCTCTTGTTTAAGACTTAACCGTCTAAGAGGTAATGGCTAATCTATTTAACTCATCTCAACTTGAAAGCTTTGCAACCAATAGACCTTTATTTTTTACGAGAACCCATTATCCTTATTGGAAACTAAAATGACTTGGTTTTTACAATCATCAAATGTAGACTTATGAGATTTCATTGAAAATGGCCCCACTATTCCTTCAAAACTTGTTGATGGGGTCATGGTTCTAAAACCCAAACAAGAATAGGATGAGCGTGATAAAAGAAATGTTCAATTGAATGCTAGAGTTGTTTATACTTTGCAATGTGCTATAGATAGAAATGAATACAATAAAGTTTGTCAATGCAAATCGACTAAAGAAATTTAGAGATTACTTGAAGTAACTAATGAAGGAAAAATCAAGTCAAAGAGTCAAAAATCAATTTACTTGTTCATAGTTATAATTTTTTTTTATGAAAAATAATGAAACCATTGTTAAGATGATTACTAGGTTCATTAAAATTGTTAATGGTCTTGAAGCCTTGGGAAAGACCTACAAGGAATCGGAGAAGGTGTGATCCCTTTTGATCGATATAAGGATCTATTTTTACTTTATCATTTTCCAAGTCATGGAAAAGTGTTGAGAAAGCAAGTCTAAGGTTCTTCTATAAGGATGCCTACTTATGCGGATCTTGAAAGTGTACAATGTGGAGATAAGGACTAAGAAGTACATACAATCACCTACAGTATATGATACATATAATGCAAAATCAATGTATTGGATGTAGTTTGAGCACTTACTAAATGGGCCTTGGATTCGTAAGCAAGATGGTTAGGAGGTTTAAGATGATTGCGTTGAGGAAGAGGTTAAGATTTTTGGTATGGAAGGAGAGTTTCAGTAGGATGTTAGGTCCGAGATGTAGATTGAAGATCAAGCCTTATTGATCAACATGAGGGTTCATTTCAAACCTTACAACCAAAGAAGCTTATGCCTATTGAGGAGCCATTCCAGTTTGCTCATACAAAATTCTAGAAGAAGAAAGGTTATATAATCAATTGACTTTTTTGGTTTTAATTTTTTTGGTTATCTTACTTATGTCCATGTGTAGGGTGGTAACAGATCATAAGTTGATCCTAGTTTAAGAAAGTGTGTAATCCTTAGGTTTGAGAAAAGACTTAAAGAATGCAAATTTTGATATTCAACAACTAAGAAGGTGAAAAGTAGATATGAAGTGTTTAATATGCTAAAAAAACAAAGATTAAACCAAGCAACTAAGGAAATCACTGGAGCACAAAAAAAAAAAAAAACCATTAATAGAGAATTTGATAAGAAAGATTAGCTAAAAGTGCGAACAAAAGTATCAAGTGTAAAGTGATGTCTTGACTTAATTAGATAATTCTTATAAAATTGCTAGAGATAAAGAAAAACACCTACATAAAAACATATTGAGGTATGGTTTTGAAGATATGATTTTTGTTTTCTTTTACATTATTTATTAGAAGTGAAGATTTTTACTATTTTCAAAAAGTAATAAGAAGAGATGAAAGTGATTAGTAGCTTGGTGCTATGTGAGAAAATATGGAATCATTGAAAAATGGTATGACCAAGGAATTAGTAAAACAACTTCAAGAAAATAAACCAAATAAAAGGGTAATGTATAAAGTTGGATTGATAGTAGAAGGTTTTCTAGACAAAGATAGTGAACATATCATAATGAGATTTTTTTTTCATATTATGAAATGCACATCTATTCAAGTTCTTCTTGCTATGGTTGCTATGTTAGATATAGAGTTGAAGTAACTAGATATGAAAACAACTTTCCCACGTAGTGCTTCAAATGAGAAAATATAAATGCAATAGTATGAAAGTTTTGCTGAATAAGGAAAGTAAAACAAGTATATATATATATTGAAAAGATTTGTATATGATTTGACGCAAGGTCTCACAAATAGTCCAAAGAGTTTTGAAACTTTCATGGTGTCTTATATGTATATTGATGTGAATATGACAGTTGTATATGTTTATTTTAAACTACTTGATAATCGATCTCTTATCTGCTTGATATTAATGTGATGATTAGTAAGTTTGATGTGAAAGATCTAAGGGTTATAAAGAGAATTCTTAGGATTCTAATACAATAAAAGAGAAAGGTTGAAAGATTGTGAATATCTCAAAACAAATATATCAATAAGTTGTACATATTTAACATGAGTGAAACAAAACATGTAAATAATCCTTTTGCTACACATTTAAAATTATCATCTCAATTATGTCTTAGAATAGAGGACAAGGTGGGTTAATGTTAAAAATCCCTTACTATAATGTTGTTGGCTTATACAAATCATAATGTCGAGTATGCAATGTTTTAAGTAGGTATATGGTGAATCCAAGAAAGGAACATTGGACTATTGTACAATGGACTCTTAGATATTTTATAGGTACTTATTATTTAGGAATTTAATTTGACAAAAAAAAGAAAAAAGGCATATGTTAAATTCATTACATACATTGATTCATATTGTGTAGGGGACCTTGATTTTAGGAGAACCATGACCATATATGTATTTACAAAAAGGCCAAATTTTATAGTTGGATGTCATTATTTCAAGATGTGGTTGCACTATCTACAACAATTTATAGAGTATGTAGTGGTTACTAAAGCCTTGAAGTAAGCTATTTAGCTTAAAAGCTTTTTAGAATAGCTTGGCTTTTAACAAGGGATTTTTTTGCTACATTGTGACAATCAAAGGGTCATTTACTTAGCATTTCTTGGACATTGTCCATTAATGATCCTATTGAAAACGAAAGGTTGGGCATTCCTACCTAAAAGGGAGTATATCCTAATGCCTTCAGAAGGGTACATTGAAGATGTCCACTAGGCACCTTTTTTTTTTTTTTTTTATTAAGTAAATTTTGTCCCTAATGTGACTTGAACTTTGAACCTCCCACAAACTCTCCCTATCGCTTTACCACTTAAGTCAAGCCTTAAGGGCAAGATTTAATTGGAATAACCCATAGAAATAAACAAATTATGAAACCGCATTAAAACTTATATCTTGTTGGGATTACTTTGTCCTTTATTTTCTTGTTTGTTATTTTCTTTCTTTTACTTATCAATCATATTAATAAAAAATAATTGTTCCAAACATCAAATGTTTACCTACATCATACAAATCATTAAAATTTTCCTAATAAAAATCTACCCAATATTCAAATTCCAATTTACTTTTGTTGGTTGGCTTTTCTTAACTTTTTTCTTTTCATTAACCCTTATTGGTTATCTTATAGGTTCCTAATTTCTAACCATTCAATTATAAAAGTATTTGAAGTGATTGTCTAGGCATCAACTCCTTAGAAAACCTACCAAATTGTTCAATAGGTTATCCATTTCTTACTTTGCCTAATTGCATAAGCTACAAGGCAACAACCCCAAATAACATTTTAAGGTGGAATTTTATTTCAAATTACCGGATTAATGATTAATGTTATCCACATAATTACATAGATAATAATTGATTTGATATATAGTAACAGTAGTATATATAACACATAATAAGAACTACAATTTACATAATTTAGTAAATTAAAATCGAGGAGTAGCCTCATGCATATCCATCCTTCTTATATATACTAATTATTAAAATTAATATGCAAACATCCATGGTACTTATATGAACTAACTAGTAAAATATGTTAACCTTTAATCCATAGCAAAGTCTTTGATTATGAACTTCATTTTTTATAGTAAATAGTCATGAAATACCATGAACCATTGTTATATTGTATAGTTCATTTTTTAAAAACAGTCATCATATATTATATTGTTGATATCAAATTAAAAAAAAAAAAATTGTTACCACTATGTGAACCACTCTTAACAAGTGAAATTCCATGAAGATGAAAAGAGAATACTTTTAAGAAAAAGAGTGTCTACCTTTACAATTATGACAAATAAATTATAAGTGAGATAAAAAAATTAAATAAAATAAGAAATACCATGAAGGTTGATATGATAACACTAAAAGTGGAGAACAATAATGGCAGATGATCTAAAAAGATGAGTTATATCTCAAGGAATGAGGGTTGCTTGTGGTGAATAATGGTGGTAGCTTATAATGATCTAATGTCTTAAAGTTAGCCAAGCTTGGTGAACAATTGCATAGGTTTCTAGGAAGAAAAGAGAAACCAAAATTATTCTTTATTTCTATAAAATAAAAGAATATGATCAGGAAAGCAAATCATCTAGACATGAAATTGAAAACAAGGAAGATCCATGTTCTCCCATAGGATGTAATAACTTGTGGAAGATTCTTGAGTTTCATAAATATCCGATATAAAAATTGAGAAAAAAAATCTTTTTAAGTGTCTATTCAATTTTGTGTTTCTTTTACTACCTAATCAATTATGAAAATGTTTGTTTTGTATTGTAAAATTTATTGTCTATTCAATTTTTTTTAGCACCTATAGATGAAATTCCTTTTGAGTGGTTTATTACCTTCTTCCTTTGTTAGATGTGCTAATGTATAATCATTTTGCTAGGAGAATTTGTGGCAATCTTCTTATCATTCAACTCATTTTGTTTAGATCTAGATGAACTTGAAAATCTTCTTAGAGTAGCCCCAAAACAAAACCAAACTCAAGTAACCCAATAGAAAGAGGAATTGCAACTTGGGATCTAAAAAAAAGGAGATTGAAAACATGTCACTTTAACCAAAACTTAAAAAATCTCATAAGCCATTTCTAAGAAGGAAAATATAAAAATAAAAAATAAAAAGTTATAAAAATGCCTATAAAATAATTGAATTATGTATTTCATTATGAATTTGAATCTTCAAAATTTTTGAAATATAATTTGGTTTTGTAATTTTTTTTTTTTTTTAAGGTAATAAAAACCTTAGCTTAGGCTCTTTGCTTATCCAACATTGAAACTTTGGTTTTTTTTCCCCTATTTTTTTCAATGACTGTGTTGTTAGTAATTATTTACTTCAAATTTAAGTTCATGCATTTACCAATCTTAGCTACACTTTCTTCAGAAAGATGAGGAAGTGTTGCTAAGAGGAAAATAATGTATAGCTTTTATTTCAACTATGTGTCAAATAAAAAATTTACAACCCAATAAGTAAAATCAATAATTGTATCCTTATGTTAAAGCCATGCTTTTTAGAGCTTCCTCCTTAGTGCAATTCGAGCTCTCAGATAGTAGATCTCAAAGCAACAAAATTTTTAATAGTTTAAAAAAATGAAAGACTACATTGATATATGCTTAGTGCAAGAATTTTGATGATTAAGTTAGTATAATTTTGGAGAATGTTGCATTATGGTTGTAAACAAACATATACACATACATTTGTTTTTCACACTTAGTAGATCTAAATGCACTTCCAATATTTGTCTCACCATAGTTTTTGGTGTTTCTCTTTTCTACTTCTCTTCTTCTTATTTCCTTTATTAGGAAGCGATGGCTCATTCCTTGTACAAGATTTCCCATTAGATGTCTGATTTAGATTTCATCTTATTCAACTAATTGTGATGTTGTATATGATAACTACAAGCATGATTAATAACCAAGATAAATAAAGTGAATGGACCCTCCTAAATTTAACCTTAGTGAATATGAACAAAGTCTAACCATTTTGGCTAACCATGTATAAAAGATAAAAAGATACTATTAAATATTTATTTTGTCTATATATCATGTAATAACAAGTGTCATCATGTATACACATTCCTAAGCCAACAAGATTTTTAGATTTGTTGAAGTCTACATAAAAAGGATTAACACTTATCCATTGAATAGAAAAATACTTAAGTTCATTTCTCGCATACATTCTACATGAAATTTGATTTTTAAGTATGAAATTTTCCGACAAAATCATATTTTGTTTCTAAAACTATTTATTTCTATGAAAATTTTAATTCTTTCCATAATTAATGAATTTCCTACATGATATTTTTTGGGTGCCAATTTTAGTGAAATTGAAAAACAAAATTGAGTCATTTGTTCCCATAAACTATTGAGGGACAACATTCTAACATTAAAATTCTAAACTCATTCCTATAATGGATTATTTGGAAGAGATCATAAAATCATCATTAGACACTTCCCCTAGAACTTTACACAAAACTATAGCATTAGTGACAAATAAAATTTAAAAGAAAAAATTTCATAATTTTTTTTCATGCAAATTATTTTCTAATGACACTTTGGTGAATGAATCTAAACTTGTCTTCAAAATATAGTTTTACCAATGAAATCTAAACTCATGGATAAAAAAGTTACCTATAGGAAATTTTGTGAATAAATGTTAAATGTGTCATTAATAAAAACTTGAGAAAAGAATTTTTACATATTTATTCTTTTTCATAATAAAAAGTTTGGTCAATAAAGCAATTTTTTGCTATGACTCTTTATTTTTTTGTCGTTGTGGCTATCATGTAGAAGTAGTTATTGTGGCAATGGTAGCAACATTGCAAAATGATCTATTAAAGATTGAAAAAGGGTCTACTAAAGATACATAAGAGAAAACACTAGTTGTTGAAGTTTGCTTGGAATTGTATAGTTTTTCACATTTGGATTGTTGGAACATTATTCAATTTCATATAAATAAATTTACAAGTCTATTAGCTCTATATATTGATATGAATTCCTAAAAGATCATCTTGTGAAATAGTTAAGACAAATTGTAATTACTCAATCCAATCATATAAATAGTATCCGCTTTGGATCCTCAGACTTGTAGACATATTTATCTCATGGGACATAACGAGAACATTATGTCTATGGGGGAGATTGACTGTGATATCTCACATTGAATAGAAAAGAAAGTTTGTAGCTTTATATAAGTATGAACTCCTTTTAACCTTGTAAACATGTTTTAAAGTCATGAGAACCTTTTGGGTTCAAAACAGACATGATCTATATGGTTGGGAATGGGTCATTATACAAATGTAGAATATTATAATTAATAGAGAGACAAAATATGTATTTTGTCTTATTTTTTCCTTTATTTATTTATTTATTTTTTGTAAGTTTGATAGCCTTTAATTTTCAATTTGTTATCGGTATTTATAATTTTTTGTTGTTGATGATGTAACACAAATCTGGTTGTTTTACCTTGCATAATCATTTACAAATTAAAGAATATTTTATTATCAATATAATGCAACCAAGAATTCCATTGCTTGAAAAAAATGGAAAATTATGTGTTGGTCCCAATTGGGTCTGGAAATTGGTCTTAAGTCCATATAACCTACCCATTTAATCCCAAAACCCAGCAAAAGTATAAAAATTGAGAAGGATATTATCCTTCAATATTCCTAATAAGCCCTTTGTTGAGTGTGAAAAAACAAAAACACAAAATACAGGTTGGAATTCCACGTTGCATATGTCATAAAATTATCTATCTCCTGACCATTTCAATTCAACCCCAAACATTACCCTAAAAATATCTCTCTTTCCTTATTTCAGTTTAGGCGAGTCGTCTCAACTATCGTTGCCCTCTCCATCTCAACTGTTGTTGCCTTAAATCTCTTCCTAGATTTGTTGCCCTAAAATTATCTTCCTCTTGATTTCAGTTCACTTGTTCCTACTATCATTATCATAAATCTCCCCCTAGATTTGTTAGCCTAAAATGATCTAATGTCTTAGGAGTACAGTTCTCGAAATCTCTCGATTTTAGTTCAAGCCTCCCAAATAATTTGTTTGTTTACTACCATACACAATGTTTCCAACTATTTTGCCTACATATATTCTCCTAATTTTTGTGTTTGATTTGCTTAGTCTTGGGAACTGCCTCGAAGGTCATTACATTGTTTAGGAAATTCTAGGCTCTCATTGGAAATGATTTTAAAAATAGTTGGCATTTCTCAAAAAACAGTTTCTGAGAAGAAATCTTAGAAACAGTTCTCAATTGTGAAATTGTCTAGGAATTCAAATATGAAATAACAACTTTGTTCAAGTATTTAAAAATTAGGCTATCAATGTGTTCTTTTTAAAGATTTGTTTTTGGTTTTAGAAAATTGTATTCTTTTTTAAAGAACTATTTTATGATTTAGAGAATTGTTTTTTGTGTTTTAGAGAATTGTATTCTGTTCCCAAGACCAAAAAAAATTATTTTCTAGAACAGTTTCCACACAGGTCTTTGTTTGATAGGTCTTTGGAAGACTGTTTTCTTCCAATTTCGAAGCCCAAAATGAGTAAGGTCAACTTTTGTTTAAGAGTATGTTCAATTTGGTAACCCTAGTATAATGATTCTTCTTGTTTTATCTATTGATTGCTCTATGATAGTACAATGTTAGACTAAATTGGTTGTTGAATGCTTTTGGGCCTTTGGTCTTTACCCCGAACTCTTTAAATTAACAATTTATAACAAGGCATATAGTTTTGGGAGAGAATGTGAAATGTCCTTAGAATTGGTTGATTAATAGATTGTTTAGGAGTTTTTATTAGGAAGGTCAATCGATTTTGTTTTATGATATGTACGATGCTTTTTCCATGCACCTTAGTTTTTTGAATAATAGATCTTAGTGATAGAATGTTGTTGGTATTAATTTGTATGAGAACGTTACATATTCTGAGATGAAAATACTTTTTAAATGATAATGAATATGAATAAAAAACTTTGGCTTAGTTGATGCGTAGGTGTTTTTATATGCATAATTGTTTATTCAACAATATGAAAGTAGTGCTTGGTTTGAATAGGTTGATGGACGTTACAAATAGAATATATTGTTACATTTTCGGGGGAGAGAGGATAAACTTGTCCAAAAAAATAATGGGTAATGGGAATATGTGGGTGAAATGAGTAAAGGTATTCACATATATAAAGGAATGACATTTCAAGAATTCACTTAAAGAGTATTAAAGAAATTCAACATCTCCCCAGATGTGATAAAGATGCACTGCACCCTCAAGTTTAACCCCAAAATCATCCAAGATTTAGAAGATGAGGATGACTTGGATAATGTGGTTTCCCATAGTGATGACTTTGCAAATGTCTACATAGTAGAGTCACCCTATGTAGAAGCCATTGAGGAAAATATATCGGACATAGAGTTGACATTTGGGTAATGCGCTTTCACATGAATGTCCAAGTAAAATATTGTGAATATCAATTTTATGCATGATTTAGTTTAATTTTGTGTATATGTGTAATAGGCAAAGGTCCACCTCCCACATTTTCTTCTTCTAATGTATCATGTGACGCAATATGTGATGTTATGATGTTATCAAGAGGTTTTGCATTGCGTTATACAGAAAGTGAGTACATTTCAATGGAATTGAATTGGTTTCATAATGCAACATTAGGATTGGGGCATACATTAAAAAATGCAGAGGAGTTCCAAAATGTAATATTCTAGATGTCATTAGGTGGGAGGTTTCAGTACAAGTACAAAAAAAATTGACCTAATCATATGTCAATGAAGTGTTTAGTTGAGGGTTGTCCTTAGAAAATAATAGCTCATGTTATAGAGAGGAATGAAATCTTGCGGCTTCATACTTACCAAGTTAATCATAATCATATAACTCAAGATGAGTGTTCATCTAAGGTGATGGTCAGTTCAAAGAGAGGCGTTATGGTTGTTGAAGGTGTCTTTAAAACAACTCTAGATTATCTTCTCCGTCAAATTTGCAAGGATTTTGCTTGTGATCATGGAGTTGAATTGACATATAACCAAGCATGTCACCTTAAAGAGAAGGCAAAGGAGAACATATATGGAGTTTCACGTGACTCTTACACGTTTTTGCCTTGGTTATGCCATAGGTTAAGGGAAATAAACCCCAAAACTATGATGGAGTATGTTTCTCATGAAAGTCACTTCATGCAATTATTAATTGCCCATGCATTTTCAATTCAAGGATTTAGCATAGGGTGTCAACTAGTATTGGTTATTAATTCTTACCACCTTAGTTGTCTATATAAGGGAGTTTTTTGTCCGTCATTGCATATGATGCAGACAATGGAATGTTCCCTCCAACCCTTGGTATGGTCAGTTTAGAAAATTATGAGGAGTTGTATTGGTTCTTAGAGAAATTAAATGAGGTCTTGGATGGTAAAAAAGTTGTTATTATATCATATAGACATGAAGGGATATTTCGTAGTGTTTCTGAGTTGTTTGGGATAGAAAATCATGTATATTGTTATCGACATGTGAATGAAAAGTTTGTTAGCTTCTTCAATAGGCCAAACATTAGAGGAAAGAAAGAGAAAGAAGATGCTCTGTTGCTTTTGGATAGCATTGCGTATGCTAAGTTAGATATAGACTATAAGGAGGCATTTGAAAAACTTGTGCACTTCAATGAGGACCTAGCAATGTGGGTTGCGAAAAATAATCCCAGGCATTGGGCGATGTCAAAGTTCCCTAAAAGATGTTGGGATAAAATGACAACTAATATTGCAAAGTCCTTCAATGTGTGGTTAAAAGAAAAGTGCTACCAAACAATTTATACGTTGTTATTGATGCACATGGATAAGCTTGTGGCCATATTGGACAACCATATGCATGGAAGAGCATGATTGGACCGAAAACAAAAGAGAAGCTAATGTCAAATATCATGAAGTTTGGTCTGATTAGTGTGATGCCCTATTTGGGAGGGATATTTAAGGTGTTTAATGGGGAGGTTTATTTGGTTGTAGATATGCAGCAATGTACGTGTACTTGTATGACATGGCAAATGTTTGAATTGTCATGTGCACATGTTTGTGTTGTCATCTGCATGATAAGAAAATCAAATAGAATTAAAATTAATTAGAATTTTATATATTTTAAAATTATTTAATCTTTATATTAAAAATTTATATAAGTTAAATGAGTTTGAAGTAATATATAAAAATAATTTATTGACTTTTTATTTTTTATTTTATTTTATTTTTTACTTTTTCTTTCCTTTCACTTTTCCTCTTTATTTTCTTTCTATCACATTTTCTCTCAAATTTTTCGGGAACCAAATATAACTTAGCCCTTATAAAGATGATCAAATTTAAATATAGCTAGATAAATGAGTGTTGTAGGCATTGCATAAGTAGATAAATAAATGGGTTAAGTCAAGGTCTAAGCCTTCTAGGTTTGGATTTAAGTTGGGAATTTAACTCGGTCCAAACTTGACCTAAAACTTAACATTGAGGTTATATTTTGTTCTCAAATAATGTTAAGGAAATTGTTTGGTTATCTGTGGAAAAGTTAGAGGGAAAAAAAACAAGAAATGAAGGGCTTGTTTAGTAACTATTTTAGAAAACAATTTTGGATTTTCCAAAACAGAAAACCATGAAAACATGTATGACGACAAAAAACTATTTTATGTTTTCTATTCTTAAAAATAGAAAATAAGGTGTTTTCAAATAATATATTTTGGTTTTTTATGTTATTTTCACTTGTTTTTTTAGGATTGTTTTAAAAAATGGTTTATTACACTTTAGCCCCCAACCTATAGCGTGTTTTACACATTACCCCTTCAAATTCAAAATTGAGTAATGTACCCTTCATCTTTTATAATTGCATGCAATGTGCATTTTTTTAGAGACAATGTTATTTTTTTGCATAGAAATGCATGTTCTCTTTGTGTGACCAAGGACAAAATGGTCATTTTCTTAATAAGTGAGGGCAAAAGGGTCCTTCCACTTTAACATTAATATGCAACTCTCCTCTCTCCCGTCTCTTCTCTCATCGATCGTTTCTTCACTTGTTACCTAGTGAAGCCCTAAGCCAAAGCTTTCCTCCTCCAATGAAGTTAATGCAAGGTTGACATCAAAGAGAAGACATGGAGTTCAATGGTAATTTTTTACTTTCAATTCTTTAATGCGTAGAAGCATATCGGGAAAGAGGGTGAGGGTTTTATTTTGATCTTTCAAAAAAATTGGGGAAATTCTAGGAGAATAAAACTAGGCCAAATTGAGGGTTAAGGTTTCATTTGATGTTTTAGAAGAGTGAGGGAGATTTTAGGGGAAATTTGGGGATTTTAGAGTTAAAGAAATTATTTGGTGATTTTGCAAATTTCCACCTCATGGACAAAGAGAAACAATAGACAAGGAGAAATTATCTGTGGTTTTTGGCATAAGCTTTGTGGGATTGGGATTTTGGGGCTTTGAAAGGAAAAAATAATGAGAAATGAAAGTTTGGACTTGGGGCTTCACTAGCAGCAACAAGGGAAGAAACGATCGATTGACCAAAAAAAGAAGGGCTGCAAATTAAGAAAAAAATGACGATTTTGCCCTTGATCACGCAGAGAGCATGTGCCTTTTCGTCCAAAAAAATAACGTCGTCTCTCTAAAAAAAATGCACATTGCATACAATTATAAAGGATGGAGAGTACATTGTTCAATTTTGAACTCAATTGGGGCAATGTGCAAAACATGCTATAGGTTGGGGGGGTAAAGTGTAATAAACATTTTTTAAGAAAACACTCATCAAAAAATAAGGGAAAACAACATAAAACAATTAAAATATATTCTCTAAAAACACCCTATTTTCTATTTTTAAGAACATAAAAGAGAAAATAGTTTTTTGTTGTCAAACATGTTTTCATGGTTTTTTTGTTCTGGAAAACTGTTATCTAAAACAGTTACCAAACAAGCCCTTAATTTCTTACTTTTTTTCCTCTAACTTTTCCATGAATAACCAAACAATTCCTTAACATTCTTTGAGAACCAAATATAGCCTCAATGTTAAGTTGAGGATCAAGTTTGGATCGAGTTAAATTCCTAACTTAAATACAAACCTAGAAGACCTAGACCTTGGCTCAACCCATTTATCTCTCTACTTATGCAATGCCTACAACACTCATTTATCTAACTATATTTAAAGATGATCAAGTTTCAGATCATCTTTATAAGGGCCAAGGAGGAAAATGTCGGGATATATCGACAATATATCGCCGATATATCGTGTATCGGGAGGGGTCGATACGATATTTCGTGAAGAAAAATTGGAGAGAAGAAATTTCTGCAAAAATCGCCAAAAAATCACCGATATATCGATTCTAGGCGATAAATTGCTGATATAATAGGAAAATGGGCCAAAAAAGAAGAAAATCACCGATATTTCGGCGATTTTTCGTTCGGTCAATGCGCTATCGTGCACCCTTAAAATTCTCCTTTTGAGCTGTTGAAGGGATTCGAACCCCAAACAAAAGGTATGGGGTTTAACACATCCAACCACTAGAGCAAGCTTACCCTTTGATAAATAGATTGCACTTAAAATATATGTTCAAAGTCATCATGTAAAGAAAATTTTAAAAGAAAATTTTAGAGAGCAAATTAAATATAATAATTTTATAATTAAATAAAAAAAATTCTTTTAATTGATTACCAAAAATATAAAAACTATCATAATAATTTTCTTCATAGTGTTTTCAATATCATTAATGAATTAATTAAATATTAAAAAATTGTACATACAGCATAATTTATTTTATATTATTTAATACAATTGAATTAAATGGATCATAATTTTAATATTAATATATATTTTTAAGTTAGACATATTATAATCAAATATCATAATATTATTATGAAATAATATTTGATATAATTTAATAATAAATGTATACTTATAAAATTTATATTTTTATTAATGCATATGATATTATTATCAAATATGATAAATCATATTATATATATATTAAATTCTTTAATAAAACAACTTTAAAATATCTATTATACTTCTAATTACAATTTTATGAAAATTTTCTTATATTTTTATAAATTTTGATCAATTTTAGGCTTATTGATATTTTTTTCCAAAATATCCGCTAATATATCTCCGATATATCCAATATATCCGTAAAATCGAAGTACCGATATATCTGTAATTACTGATATTTTCATCCTTGATAAGGGCTAAGCTATGTTTTGTTCCCAAAAAATTTGTGAGAAAATGTGATAGAAAGAAAATAGAGAAGAAAAATGAAAGAAAAGAAAAAGTGAAAAAAAAATAAAAACAAAAAATTATTCTTATATATTACTTCAAACTCATTTAACTTATTTAATTATTTAATATAAAGATTAAATAATTTAAAAATATATAAATTTTTAATTATATTTGATTTTCTTTAATATTTCTTATAAAACAATCAAATATGATAAAATTATTTTTTAAATATTTTTTTTTCTTTCCTTAATAATTTACAAGAACCAAACATAACCTAAAAAGGTAGGGAAAATATTCATATAATTTAAATTATAATGATTTTTTTTTAATGGAAAATGCACCTAAAAGAAATCAAATAGTACAAGTACTTAAATTCTAAAATATTTCTTAATTTTAAAAAATTATTGTTTAAACCCTTTTACACAAAAAAAAAAAAAAAAAAAAAAAAAAAAAAAAAAAATTCAAATGTTTTAAGTGATTGGGCGCTTGTGATAAAGATTATTTGAAGATTTCTCATATTTCTCTTTCTTATAAATGGTGGGGCTTGGGTTGGGCCTTGGGCCCATTTTTTGGGTGAGCCACGACTGGCCCAACTCACCCTACAACGGCCCAGTATGGCCCAATTGCACCGTCCTAGTCCACCATGAAATGGTGAAAATCTCCTTGGTCACTAGGACTTGGCCTCAACGAGCCGTCTTCTTTAGCCCAAAACTCCGGCCACCTGAAGACTGTTTCCGGCGTCATACCGGTACCTACGGATGTCTGCTACTGCGCGCCGTTTGCGCATTACTCTCAAGGTGTGTCACTCTTCTCACTTCCTCTCTTCATCTACATCGCATACTCTCAACATTTCGCAAACCCTCCACAAAACCCTGGATTTTCACACACGTTCTTCTTCTTGTAGTAGTTGTTCTTCAATTATTCCCCAAAAAATCGATTTTCTTGATCAGTTTTCGCCTTTTCCTAGCTCAAGTTCTTCGAAATTTAGTATCAATCCGAATGAGCGGCGAAAAATTGTGGTTGGCTTGTCGAAGATGATCAAAGTCAGTCAAGGATATGTATTGAGGGGATTTTCACAGAACTTTTGCCCATGTTTTCTAGTAAAGATCATGAAACTATTGGAAAGTCGGGAAATTGCGTTTGCATTCTTCAAATTTGCATTTCAGGACGATTCGGAGAGTACCATTAGGTCGTGTTGTGTTGCGGCGCATCTTTTAGCAGCCGAAGAGCTTCGGCACGTCGCGCAAGATGTGCTTTGGTGGGTGATTGCTAGGATTGGAGTGTTGCGGAGTGGGAATTTGGTGGAGTTTATGTGGAGAGGGCACCATGTTTATGAGTCAGATTTTTCAGTTCTTGATTCCCTTATGAGGGCCTTTGTGAATGCGGAAATGGGTTTTCAGGCTTTGGAGATTTTAGGTAGAATGAGGGAGGTTGGTGTGAGGCCGAGTGCATCAGGGGTAGCAATTCTTTTCAAATTATTGCTTAGAGTTGGTGATTATGTTAACGTGTGGAAGTTATTTAAGGATGTGATTCGGAGAGGTCCTCGACCTTGTAAGTATACATTCAGTGGGATAATTCTTGGGTTTTGTAGAAAAGGCTGTATCCATCTTGGAGAGAGTTTATTGCATTTGATGCCAAAGTTTCATTGTGAACCCAATGCTTTTGCATATAACATTGTGATCAATGCATGTTGCATCAGGGGCCGAACCTCTGATGCATTAGCATGGTTCAATTTGATGATTGAAAGGGGTTGTAATCCTACTGTCGTTACATTTAACACAGTTATCAATGCCTTTTGCAAGGAGGGGAATGTGGTAGAAGCAAGGAAACTCTTTGATGGACTTAAAGAGATGGGTTTCTCTCCAAATACCATTATGTATAACACACTAATGAACGGATATGTTAAGATGAGAGAGATTGATCAGGCAAACATGCTCTATGAAGAAATGAGGAAAAAGGGTATAGCTCCTGACGGCATATCTTTTAACATTTTAGTGTCTGGGCACTACAAATATGGAAGGGAAGAGGATGGGGATAGACTGTTGAAGGATATATCTGTATTGGGATTGCTTCCAGATCGGTCATTATTTGATATTTCTGTTTCAGGGCTGTGTTGGGCAGGTAGGTTGGATGAGGCTATGGAGTTTTTGATGGATATGCTCGAGAAAGGTTTATCTCCTAGCATAATTGCTTTTAACTCTGTTATTGCTGCTTACAGCCAAGCAGGGTTAGAAGATAAAGCTTTTGAAGCTTATAAACTCATGGTTCATTTTGGTTTGACTCCTTCACCTTCCACGTGCAGTTCTCTGCTTATGGGTCTGTCCATAAATGGGAGGCTGCAAGAAGCGACAGAGCTTATAGGTCAGATGATAGAGAAAGGTTTATCAGTCAATAACATGGCTTTCACAGTGCTTCTAGACAAGTTTTTTAAGAGAGGAGATGTGGTGGGGGCACAAAGTTTGTGGGGAGAAATGGAAAGGAGAGGAATATTTCCTGATGTTGTTGCCTTCTCAGCCTTCATTGATGGACTTTCTAAACAAGGTCTGGTGGAGGAGGCTTACAATGTGTTTTTAGAAATGTTAAGGAAAGGGTTAATTCCAAATAACTTTGCATATAACTCTTTGATTTGTGGTTTTTGCAAGTGTGGAAAGCTGAATGAGGCATTGAAGCTGGAGAAAGTGATGAGGCACAGAGGTCTTCTCCCTGATATCTTCACCACCAATATGATCATTGGTGGGCTTTGTAAACAGGGCAGGATGCGGTCAGCAATCAATGTCTTTATGGACATGCACCAGACCGGATTGTCCCCAGATATTATTACATACAACACTTTGATCAATGGGTATTGTAAAGCTTTTGACATGGTTAATGCAGATAATTTGGTGAATAGGATGTATGCCAGTGGGAGTAACCCAGATCTCACAACCTATAATATACGTATCCATGGTTTTTGTAGCAGCCGGCGGATGAATCGAGCTGTGTTGATGTTAGATGAGCTTGTTTCAGCTGGTATTGTTCCAAATACAGTAACATACAACAGTATGCTGAATGGTGTTTGTAGTGACATACTGGATCGTGCTATGATTTTGACTGCAAGATTGCTTAAGATGGCATTTGTCCCAAATGTTGTAACGGCTAATTTATTGTTGTCTCAATTTTACAAGCAAGGAATGCCCGAGAGAACCCTGATGTGGGGGCACAAGTTGAGTGAGATTCCCCATGCCTTTGATGAAATTACATATAAAATAATGGACAAAGCCCATCACATACTAGAAGATGCTGATTTTTCAAGAGTAACATCTGCAAAGAGCCTCTTCCTGGACTTCCTTATGTACATTACATATGATTATTTTTGTAGATACAGACCTCACAGTGAAACAACTCAGCATCCTCTTAAACTGATTGACAGAAGTTACAGTGGGTCCTGAAAGTTAATAAGCAGGATAAGTTTTGAGCACTTCAGTTGTTGACATATGGAGGAACCTTATGTAATCATGATCTTGATTGGGATCATGCCAGTGCTGATCTGGAATATCATTTGAGCATGTTGTGCATCCAGTGGTGGAGAAGTTGAGAGTAACCTTACTTGTGAAAATGAAAGCAATATGTTGTGATGGTTGCAGCAAAGACCAGTTCTGCACCAATGAAGAAAGATATGGTTCAAGCTACCAGCTGTTACATGGACTAAGGAACGACAAAAAGAGCGGGACTGTGGCTATCAGAAAAGATGGTGATCCATGGATTAAGAGAAGGTGTAGCCTAGATGGAGTAGAATGGTGAAAAGCGATTAATATAGCCAGCCTTTTATGGTTGAGACCAAAATTTGACTGACTTGGGTTATGAGTAGGGAAGGACAATTTACTAGGTAATACTAATCCTTCTCTATGGCAGGGGAGATTTGGTCACCAGCACTCTTTACAGTGTTCTATTATGCTTTCCTTTACTGGCAATGAAAGAAAGATCTGTACACACTCTTAGATTGTCAGACAGTGAGATTTAAATTATCTAGTGTTTGGCGTTCAAAACTGATAATAACGGGCTCAAAATCTGTTTCTTACAAACTAAGTAGCCTATTTGACAAGGAATATTATTGCATGATTCAACTGCAGTTTTTTTTCCAAGGATTCGAGGCATTATCTTGTGAAGTTTGTTGTTGGAATGGCACAATTTGGTTACCAGTTTGTTGAATGTATAAAAAAAATTCAATATGCCTTGTATTGGGTCTTTTCCTGCCACACAGGAGTCATGTATAATGGTCATTGCTTTTGAACATATAGTCTTAACATTCTTGTTTTAGAACCAACTACACACCTTGTTTCTGATATTATTCGTTGAAAGAATTTTGAAGCTTATATTCAGAGTCATGCTTCTCTGGAACAACTTTAGGCTATTCATTTATTGGTTTCCTTGTAAAATTGTGGAAGGCAGCCCTTGTTTGTAGATTTTGCCCTCGTCTCCTCACTGCCTATACTAATGGTAATTGTCTAACCCCTTCTTTCTTTTCTATGAGAGCAAACCTGGGATGCTTTATCCATGACCATGAGTGACAAATTAATGAAGAAAGTGACCATCTTCATCCAGATGATCCTCAGAATGTGGATTTCATTTTGATGGAGGCCTGGAGAGTTTGCAAGTAATCTCACATATTGTTCTGTTCATGAAGAAACATACAAGGTCTACCTACTGTATGATGCGAGTTATTTTCTTTTTCAATTATTTATTTTTTTTATTTTTTGTTGTTTCCTTAGTTTTCATCCTTGAAAATGAAAATGATTTTCCTAGTTGAAGTAAAAGAATCTTTGAAAGATTTATTTTGCTGAGGAAATGTAGGAAAAGAAGTTGATAGTTTGAATCTTAGGGCTTGTTTGGTTGTTGTTTTTAAGAAGTGTTTTTTTGTTTTTAGAAACAAAAAAACATTGAAAACGTGTTTGAGAAAGGAGGTGATTTTTGTTTTTTGTGTTTTTCATGTTCTCAAAAGGCCTCTTTTCAAAGAAAAAAAAAAGTGTTTTGATTGTTTTTCACTTTTTAGTGAACAATTGTTATCCATTTGTTCTTTTTTCTTTTCTTGCTTTTTGTGTTTTCGGACATGACAGCAATGAAATACTGTGGACTGTGGAATGGGAGAGGAGAAAGAAAAAATATATATATATACAGATATATATTTGCAAATTTTTTTTATTAATTTAACTAAACATAGAAATACAATACAATCATAAATAAATAAGTAATAAATAAATAAAAATTAAAGAAAAACCTGCAGTGATATATTTTTTTATGTCCCATTCCCTTTCGATGTTTATCCTCTTTTTATTACAAAGAAAAAAACCATTAATGACATCAACACCTGTACATTCAACAGAAACTTCAAGCTCTCTTTCTCCTTTGCATGCCCAACAACTTTGAATGCTCATACAAAACATTTCTACCTGTGGGCTTTGAAGCTTAGGGCCTGTTTGTTTAGTGTTTTCAAGAACTGTTTTCTGTTCTTGAAAACAAAAAACACCAAAAACTCGTTTGGTTGAGAGAATCGTTTCTGTTTTTGTTGTTCTCCGTGTTCTCAAAATGGCACTGTTTAGAGAACAACAAAATGTTGTTTTCCCTGTTTTTTTACTGTTTACAGAACAAATTAAACAACAAAAAAATCATTTGTTCTCCGTGTTTTTTTTCCTTCCCGTTCTCATCTCATCTCCAGCACAGTCCCGTCGTCTCTTCTTGATTTTTCCCATTTCTCATTTTTGATTCAGGGTTCGTGAAATTTAAATCCAATAGCACAATAGCAAGGAGACCCCTAAAACGGATCCAGAAAACACTGTGAACAAAAGAAAAGCAATTTTTTTTTTTCTTGGGGGTTTTGCATGGATTTTCTCGGAAATCAAACGAGGATGAATTTTCCCGGAAATTGAATGGGGCATGGATTTTCTTGGGAATCAAACGGAGGTAGAAAAAAAATAATAATAACATGATTAGATTAGTACCTGCGAGGATTGAGAGTGGCAGAGTGAGAGAAGGGGATTTTCCCGGCTAGAGGGCAACTTCAGAAAAGGGCTTCTTGATTAGATTAGTACCTGCGAGGATTGAGAGTGGCAGAGTGAGAGAAGGAGATTTTCCCGGCTGGAGGGCAACTTCAGAAAAGGGCTTCTTGATGCCCGAGTGAGAGAGAGATAAAAAAAAATTAAGAACAAATTTATCTCAACTTAATAAAATATGCTATAATTTTTAATAAAGTTAAAGATTAAATAAAAAAAATATTAATAAAAATAATTTTATTATGTTTGATTTATTTTAAAAATATATAAAAAAATATTTTTATTTTAAAATTAATAAAATAAATAATTTTTTTAATTTAAATGAACTATATATCTAAAAATTATTTATAAATTTATAATATAAAATTACTTGAAGAAAATATTTTATTAATTGAAAAAGAAAAAAAAACATCTTTCAAGTTTTTTATTTTATTTGTTCTAAATTTTTTTTTATTAACTCAACCAAACATGTTTTTTTGTTTTTGAGAACAAAAACTGTTTTTTAAAATTCAGTTTTCAAACACAATTTTTTTTGGAAAAACACCAAAAACTGTTCTTAAAAACTGTTTTCAAAAACTGTTTTCCAAAACAGTTTTCAAAAACAGCAACCAAACAGGTCCTTAATCTCTGAAATTAACTGATTCATATTCAATCTCATTTCCATGTTGTGCAACAACCGCTAAACTGGGTATTCTCAATAGTTCCTCCCCCCTGAAAGTACCTATGCTTCTTAATAGACAGCAAACACAGTGCCCAGACAAAGAAAAGAGACACCCATAAGCATTAAGATAAATACAACATTTCTTGTTTCAAGAAGTCGGGCTCAAATTTCTGAATTCCAGGATAATGATAAATCTATTCCCGATATTATTTCAATCCCATATTCAACATGAGAATTCAAAAACAAAATATTCAGAGCAGTTCCTGGGCTCGACACAAATCTAAGCGTCAATGGGGCAGATTTGAAGAAGCAAAAAGGTGAGAAGAAGATGCAAGAAAGCACATAGAGCTATTTAACTCTAGCCGGTGAGAGCAGAGTTAAGAGCACTATGCACATCCACTCCAATTTGGGCCTCAGCTTTCTCCAAGTCCGTTGATGCTGAGCTCAGCTTCTGCGTGAAGTCAGCTAGCCCCTTCTGAACCAAGCTTGGGTCAATTTGATCAATTGGCACAGCCTCAATGGCAATTATATCTGCAAAGGAGTTAGCGTGGATGACTGCAAAGCCGCTGCTAATGAAATACTTTGCCACATCATTTCCTTCATGCACTGACATGACCCCAGGTTTCAGCTCTGCAATTGTGGCTACATGTCCAGGGAGAACACCCATCTGTCCAGTTGTTGCTGGTATAATAACCATGTCAACCTGTAAAAAACACACACACCCAGCAGAATGTTAGAAATAACAGCAATAGATCTTTAGCTTAGTTAACTAACCATATTACTTAACCCCGGAATCACTTCCTACATCTAATTCACTCTCTCCCTTTTCAAATTTCAAAATTTACTTAGGACAGCACGATATCATCACAGGAAATGCAGGTATCCCATTTCTATTGCAAAGCATTTCAAATCAGCTATTTTTTTTTGTTTTTTTTTATACCAATGCATTGGGATCTCAAGAATGAGGTAGTTTTAATGGTTATCATCACCTTTTTAAACACCCCCACAAACCAAAACCAACAAGATAATGGTTATCTTATCCTTTAGATATTTTAAAATCTGGCATTATCTGCCATACTATTCTTTTACTCATAATGACACTCACAATCAATGGCACTGAGAAAATAGGCTGACTCACCCTGCCCCACCACTCATCTAATTAGATAGGGTACCATTAATCGTAAACGAGATGAGGCTGAGCTAGGATTTTATACCCCAATGGGCCCAACCTGTGGCATTACAAGAGCTAGTATTCAACATATTTCCCCTTAAAACCCCCTAATCCTCATAATTAATATCTCACACTGCTGTGAATTAGCAAAGTATGGTTGGGAACCAGCCAAGTTCCAAATCCATAGTCCCCCATCTCAGACCCACATGCTCTCATGGTGCCTCAGAGTATGTGGCCACTTAGGGACAGGTTCCCCTCCTAGCATGAGTGTGATGGGGCACTCTGTTAGTGCCACATTACTGTTGCAGATAAACTAAAATAAATATTCAATAGAAGAAAGAAACCAAAGAAACAAAACTAGTAGGCATAGAAGGAAGGGCTTTTGTAAGGAAATACTCGATGATAATAATAATAGACCTTGTTTAGTTGCTTCATTCAAATGATAGAATGAACTAACCCTTATCTTTCCAACCTCAACTTTTAGTTTTCTATTTCATAATTACTTCACATATCTAGAAAACTTTTAATCAGAAACCCATGAGATTAATTTAAAATGTACGAGGAATAGAAGAAGCTATAGAATACAATCTTCACAAACCTATCAATATGTGAGCAGACCCTACACACACATGTATGAGCAAAAAAATGTATGAGTAAACCCACAAATAAAAGGTACAATCTATATATATAGAAGCCAACACTGATCGAGATATAAGCAAACTAAAAAATGTTCGAGCAAACCCAACCCAAATATAGGCATAACCACCCAATGAATCATTTAAAACTCAAGTAGATTAAAATCCAATAATCCACAAGTGAACTGTAGAGGTTGGACTTCAAATAGGCTTGAGAAAGTTTATGACCATGAGAAGAGATCCTCAGTTCAGAGAGAGCAAAGAAAACACTAAACTAACAAAAGAATAGATGTAGTAACTAATGAAAGAAAACTAAAAATCTGAAAAAGAAATCATGGCAACCAAAAAACATGTTAATCCATTCACACAGACTCCAATGAACTACAAAAAAATCTTGTGAATCAAAGGCTTATGACTGGCAGACGCTAATCTAACATCAACTAAATCACTTTTAAAAAGAACAATCTACAAAATATAACACCAACATCCAGCATTTGATTTCCAGTTTTAGGGACTCTTCTCTCACATCCCATGTGTCTGTGACTCAAATAAGGAAACCCAAATTGAGCCACAATAACCCAATTGTTGACCAAATGATATCAAACATTGAGATGTAACTAAAGAACTAACTATATAGCAGCCAGAAGAAAATACAGCAGAGGGAAAGAAAAAAAAAAAAACCATCATTATCTGCAGCATATCTATTGAACATACAAAATGCCCCCATGAACTTTTTATCATAGCAATAAAATTTGCAATTGCATTGTAGGACATCAATGCAAAAGCAGTCTTGTTGATTAATCAAAATGATAAAGCTTAAAATCACTGAAGCTGGAGTAGACTAGCCACATCTCACATTCTCATATTTCCAAATATAATGTCCAACCACAAACTCATAAGTCTTTCAGGAAATAAAACATATTGGATTCACACTCAACATCGTGACTGAATCAAGATTAAAGGCATGAATCTGTCTAAAAAACTATAACACGATCCTAAACCTTGAAAAGGAATTAAATTTACCCAAACGTGCATAATGACAATAAACTATAAACAAGATCAATTATGCCTGTAGAAAAACCAATGAGGGCATTGAGCCATATGGACATTGGGCACACCTAGTACACAGGAGGTCTACATTGAAAAAGGGGGAAAAAATTAAAACACACACGCACACAAACTCAATCTAATATTTAGAGCACAACCACTAGGTCCGGCATAACCATATGGGTATGAAGCACTGTTACCTTTCACCAAAATTGTGGCAAATCCTTATCTCCTAGACTAGAACTAAGAACAACTGCCCAGACCCTCAAAACCCAATTTCCCACATCAATCTACAATATCAAAAACCATTAACCAAATTAACAGCCTAAAATCAATGCGTAATTTCAATTAACTTGGGGACAAACAAGCATTCTGTAAAACCTAATAACCCTTCGACAGAAATTGGATTTTCACAGGAAGAAGTGTAAATCTGTTTGAAACCAAAACCACAAGAACTTCAAACTTAATATCAAAAGCCTTCAAAACTCAATTTCCCATATCAATCCACCACTAACCCCTTTTTTTTAAAAAAAAAATTAGATTTTCACACAAAAATCCAAGTTTTTTTAACCATCAGAAGTACAAGAAATCCAAACTTCTTAAAACCCAATTTCCCGCATCAAGCTAAAAAACCATAAACCACGCTTCAATACCAAATATCAACCACAGGTAAATCAAACGCAACCAACCATAAGACAAAATCGCGTAGTATTTAAATATTTGCAAAATAACCTCTCACGATATATAGCATTTCTTAGTCCCGAACCTAAAATTTTATAGAGATTTCTCATAAATGTGAATAATGCACAACCCTAATCACCCATTTGGGGAAAATGGGGTTTTCACATAAAAACCTAAAATTGTTTTCGGAATCATCAAATCTACAACAAAAACCAAATTCACCACCAGAACAAATGCCACCCACAATCAGATCAAACAAAGCCGAACCCTAAAACAACCAATCAACGACAAATCCAAGTAAATCCCAAATCAGAAAGGGGGTTCGGGTTCACTGGGACTAACCTCCTTGGCGGAGAGCTCAGAGGCATAAGGAAGAACGAAGTTGACCGTGAGCTTAGAAGGGATGGAAGAGGGAGTCGGTGGTCGAGGTTGCATGAAAGTGAGAGGGGTTGCGGGTGGGTCAATATTTGGAATGATTTTCTTCCAGGCATCGATGAAGGTGGAGTCTTCAGCCGGAGCGGCGGGGAGATCGGTGGAGAAGGGGCGAGCCCTGGCGGCGAAGGAGGAGGAGGAGGCGATGGCAGGTCGAGCCAGGAGGCGTGTGGCTTGGCGCAGCATGGTGGCAAGGGTTGAGTCGCTCGGCTCGCAAGGTCGGAGAGTGAGAACTAAGAGAGAATGAGAGAGCCCTCAAAGTGGAATCACCTTGCAAAAAATAATGCGGTGAGAGCCTGAGACAACAACCTTCTACTTGGCTTCCCTAATTTCTCCAAATTTTAATTATCAAATGTTTTTTCAAAAATAAAAATAAAATAAAATAATTTTTTATTACAAGTTTTCAAAATTTATTACTTTTTAAGTTTTGCGCTATTTATTTTTTAATCTTTATTGAAATTTATAAAAATAAAATAAAATAAAATACCTACTGGTTAATACATCGAATTTTCTATTTCAACCTTGTTATATATATATATATATAATAAAATTTAAAATTTTAAATATGAATATAAATAACCCTAAACTAGTAAATAATTTTCTCTAATTTTTTTTTGTCATAATTATTTTTTTTTTTCAAAAAAAATCAGTCATTTTCATTTTTATATCTAAATTTTCTTGAATCCTCTTTTTCTAATTTTCCTTAACCAAATGAAAGATTGATTGTTCCTTTGATTATCAACCTCTATAGAAAACTTTCGATGTTTGAATAATCTTGCTCAACTTTCCAATTCTGCAATCACTTAACCAACTCCATAAAATCCAAAAATAAAAAAACAAATGAAGTCAAATTAAATCCAACACCAAAAAGGAAATTACTAATGTACAAAAATGAGGAAACTAGCTTTTGAGCCTTTCTTCTAAATTTGCTAAAGCTACAATCCTCTATTTCCATTAATCTCCTTGTACACAAGGTTTCAATCTTTGGCCATTTGCCTTAGATTATATTTGATCCTTAGGAAGTGTAAGGAAAGAAAAAAAAATATATATATATATATATATATATATATATATATATATAAATGGTTTTTTATGTTTAATTTCACTATGAAAACTTCAAACAAAAATTAGATATAATTAAAATTGGTTAAAAATTTATAAAATATTTTAATTTTTGTATTTAAATTTATTTTTTTTCACTTTTTTTTTTCTTTTTTTTTTTTCTCTCTATTTTTTTTTCCTCATTTTTTCCATAAAATTTATGTAGGAGTTGGGTTTGAGTGCCCAAGAGGCTTAACTCAACCCCACCCAACAAACTAGAAAATGGGGGAATAGATTCTAGCAATTTTAAAATTGTCATTATTAAAATTTCTTTTTGAAAAACAAAAGTTTTTTTTCTCTTTTTAAGTTTTTTTCCTTGTTTTCTCCGTAAAAACAAATGCCAAAGCACTTATGCAATGGAAATGGAATGGTTCTCATATTTGTAGTTTCATTCACAACTTGACGGTAAGAAAATTGATCAGTAAAACAACCCATAGAGAGTCTTGGGTATCTTAGAAGGTAACTCGGAAACTTTATTTTCCATCATTGGTATTACAGACCCATTTATGTTGTTTTTGAACTTTTTTTTTAAGAAGAAGAATGGAATTTATAAAATAATAATAATAATAATAATTAACAAGAAAATATTTTCTACTATGTTTCCAAAAAACATAGTGTAGACCCCTGTGAAGGTGAGGGCCCGGGAGAGAGTTTTAGCTTCTTTTTTTTCATTTTTTCATTGCATTTTTTTTTTTAAAGAGTGGGGGCCCCCCTCTTTAGGCATGGAGCCCGGCTGCATGGGACGTGCAGCAGTAGGAGAAGGTGATGGCCGGTCATGCCTGCTGATGGGTGAACAACAAGGCAAGTAGTGGCTTGCCAAGGAAGGAAACAAAAACTGGAGATTTAGGGAAAAGAAAAGGGGAAGCGAGACAGGAAGGAGGCGGGAGCTAAGATCCGGGAGAGGTTTTGGCTATGGAGGAAAGGAGGTTTGTGGAAGGGAGATAAGGTTTTCTGGTGCTTTTGAGGGGGACTAGAGGCGAGTCCACTGCTTGAAGAAACCAGACGAAAGAAGCTTCCTTGGGTTTGGTAAGTTTCCATCTCTTAACGCCTACTTCACCATCTGATAAAATATGCATGATATTTCATTGTTTGCTGTGGACATCAAGGGCCACAGGTTTGGTTTTGGGTTGAACACGGTTGTAGGCACAAGATGCTCTATTCTTGTTTTCATTTCTCTTTGGTGCCTATCTCTGTACATGCATGGCCGCCATCATCCTCATGCTCCTCGTATCGGTTTCCATACATGCCTTTACTCCATGCTCCCCTAGTGTACCGCACTTTCCTTCTTTAAATTTCATGGGTCTTTCACATCACATGTCCCTTACCACCTTCTCTTTCTCTACACTACATCATATACTCGTCTTCGTTCATGGCCACTACCCATCTCCCGCACCATGCAAGGATCACCCCAAACCCTCTTCCAAGCCCTCCATTAAAGTCCCATTCCCGTCATGCCTAAGTCCCCATGAAGGATCGCTCCATGCTTGAGACGTCATACCACCCTCATCCTCATGCTCCCCATACCCATTGTACCCAACGTGCCCATCCTGAAGCCCATGATCTCGGTTTCTTCTCCATACCCGTCATATTAGCTTCGGAACTGGTTCATGCCACTGAATTCCCAAGGTTTTAGAGGATGAGCTTCGTGAGGTGGTGCCACTGGTGCACTCAAGAGCATGCGTCCCCTTAAACCTAATAGTGTCCATGTCCATGAAAGTGAAACAGCAACTCGGGAGTATGCTCCATTAGTTAAAGAGGCGTGGAAGGACCTTACCATATAAGAAACGTGTAAAAGAAATGATGAGTTTCGCTTTCTTCTAGATGTTGCTGAGTATTTCTTAAACCGGGCTATTGAGGTCTCGAGCAATGAATATGAACCTTCAGAGAGGGTCATATTATATGCAGAGGGGTCACATAAGGGAATGGTTTGGCTTTCATAAGATTCTACCTCAACCCAATCTGTCGTGTCTTTGGATCACTTGCGCTTCGCGATCGGATTCGCCAGCTCCATCACGACCATCTCTGTCGTCTGCTTCTTTTTTGCCACCGGCGGCATGTTCTACTCCTCCTGTGGTCTCCATTAAGACGTGGCTCAGCGCGGTCAGTGACTGATCAATAGTAGGGTACACCCTCGACGTGGGCTACGGCTACAGCATTTTCCTCAACGCAATCGCCATGCAGTTGGAAAATGAGGGAAGCTCGACACGTGCTGTGGGCTTAGACCGCCAGAAGACCACGGTTCCCACACTCTGCACCACCGGGATTGAAAGGGCGTTGGAGTATGTGGACGCACCGAGGAGGTGACGTGCGTCGACTGCCATCCTCTGGCAATTATTCCGACGTGGTGGTGTCGGCCGTTGCCGCCACGGAAAGGTGGTGAAGGTGTTGAAGCCAGGAGGAGGGGGGGTAGGCTGTGAAAAGATGGGTGCCTTGGGATTGCCCATGGCATGGATTTGGGCTTGAGTTTGGAGCCCAGCCCAAGCATATTGATGGAGAGCCTCATTGCTCCTTAAACTAATCACTCTCATGGGTCATACCCATTTCAGGATAGCCCATTGGGCTACTTCATTTCTAAATAAGTTTTTTTAAACCTCTAATTTAGTAATTTATTAAGTCATTCATTCATTTTTATTTTTATCTTATTTCATTTTTACCAATTTAGTTAACTCAAACTTAAAGACAATTAAAAGACAAATTATTATTGTTAATTATATTTTTATCTCGAAATTTATACTATTCAATTTCACTAGCTTAAACATTATGATTGTTAATTATTATTATTATTTCGTACGTATCTATTTATCATCTTTTAAAATCTCATTCGTTAAAGCCTAATTCTAATCCTTCAAAAATCCAACATCCCAAATTTAATTTTTAATCTCGAAATTTATACTATTCAATTTCGTTCGTTTAAATATTATGTTTGTCAATTATTATTATTATTATTTCGCATGTATCTATTTATCATCTTTTAAAAATCTCATTCATTAAAGTTAAATTCTAATCCTTCAAAAATCTCATGTCCTAATCTAATCTTTCAATAATCCGTTTAAATCTCATTTTCATCAATTAAGAATTATCATCATATATTTATCTAGTTATTTAAAGTCCAATCCTTCAAAAATCTCATGTCTTAATTTAATCTTTCAATAATCCGTTTAAATCTTATTTTCATCAGTTAGAATTATCACCCCATATTTGTTTAGTTATTTAAAGTCTAATCCTTCAAAAGTCCCATGTCTTAATTTAATTTTCCCATCCTAAAAATTCTACAATTCGTTTAAATCTGATTTTCTTCAATTAGAGTTATTTTCCCATATTTATCTATTTATTTGAAATCTAATCCTTCAGAAATCCAACGTCTTAATTTATTTTTCAATTTCAAAAAAAATTCCACTACACTTTTTCTATTCGTTTAAAATGTTATTTCCGTTAATTAGCATTATCATTCCATATTTATTTATTTATTCTAATCATTAAAGTTTAATTCTTCAGAACCCGACTTCCAAATCTAATTTCCAATCTCGAAAGCTCCACCATTCATATACTGTTATTTAATGATTGTCTTCGTTATTAATGTTATCCCATTCATTTGCTTATTCAATTATTCCTATACCGAAGATCTCACCCCTAAATATTTTCTTAAATTTTCAATCTATGAGTCTAATCTCCAATCTCTAAAAATTCCATCTCTCGTAATTATTCACCTGATCTTTATTATTTCACCATCGTCACTACCCCATTCATCTACTTATTCACTCATCCGCTTATCCACTCATTTAAAATCCCGAACTCTCAAATCATTTATCAAATTTCCAACCTCGTTCAAACTTAATTTCTAAAATTCTCGTTCTCACATTTATTTTCTAAAAGTCGGATCTTCAAATAAACTCTTAAACTCCAACTTTTAAATAACCTTCGAGACTCTAATTTTTCAAATAAATTTCAAAAATCCAATTTTCTCTCAAATAGTTTTAATTCCATTCCGGTCTTTAAACAATCTTCTGTTCCTCTTGATTTTAATAAGCATAAACGAATTTTTCATAATTTCGAAATAATGGAGTCTGTGGCGTTAAGTCATGCAAAAATAAACGGGCTTTGGTGGGGGTCCCACATATGTGACTGATTGATTGATTGAATGATTGATTGACTTGGTTATCATACATGATTGATTTATCCTGCTCTCTGACATGCATGCTTTTGTTCCTTAATTGTGCACTAACCCTCTCTTTTGATGGTGCAAGGTGGTTTGTTGCCCAGGTACGTATCCACTTTCCCTCTGATCGTTGTCTATACATATTCAGATTCTCATACGTGCATTATCGATTCGAGTATTCATTGATTGTCATGTCAACTTCATTTTATTAGTAGAGACCCGACTTTAGGGACTTGGAGGGGTGCTACGGTCTTTACTGTACCTTCCCAATAAGCAACCTGACCCCCGAGCCTAATCCGGTTTTTCGTAAATCACCTTTTCCAAAATGAGGAGTCACACTTAGGGTTTTTCTTTCTTATTTTGTTTACCCTTTTAAAAAATAAAACAAAAATGAGTGGCGACTCTAAGTCATTTTTCATAATTAATAAAATTCTTTTTTAAAATAAAAATCGAGCTCGCCATCAAGTGGGAAATGCATGAGCTGAAATGCGGGGTCCACACATAGTTACTAAATTCGAGAAAAAAAAAAACAAAATTCTTTAAAAACTTAAAAAAAAAAAAAAAAAACTATTTTTGGATTTGGTTCCAAAAAAACAATGTTCCAAAACAAAAAAAAAAAAAAGAGCCACTTGAAGTGGAGAAAAAATAAGTAGAAAGTCCAACCACCGATGTAGGAATAGGCCTTTATCTTAGATGAAATTGAAATGGACAACAATGAAAAAAAAAAAAAAAAAACAAGAGCCACAAATAAAGGGCTTCCTCGTTATGGTTTCAGAAAACCCCTTTTTCCCACACAAAGAAAAAAAAAAGTTATAATAATAATACAACTAAATTAAATGGTTTTCCTAAAAGGATTATGGTCATTAAAAAGAAAATCTAGAGTTGTAGAAGACATTGTAAATGATCCTAATATTGTTCCTTTTAGCTTTAAGAGAGAAAATTAGTTCTTTTTTCTATGAAAATCTGTGTCCTTGCTTCCCACAACCAAAACAAGCTCCAGTCTCCCTATAGCATGGCCTACCCTCGTGCTTTTTACCACAAGTAGGATAGATCACATCTGAATTTTGGGTTGTCTTCCCTTTATTCTGATTTCTAATATAGGCAGACATTTTCTGTGCTTGGTTACCATGAGCACCATCACTCCTATTCCTCTTCCTTTGTTGTTCCCTATGCTAATGAAGCTCCTCATTATCCTTTTCTACAATAAGGGCTCTGTCCACAATCTTTAAATAGATGCCAAGTCTCAAAATAGATATCTTGTTCTTCAGGTAGGGCTTTAATCCATCCTAAAACTTTAATGTTTTTTCCTCCTTTGTAGCAATCAACTGTGGGCAAAAAGTGACAACTCTGTAAATTTGGCCTCATACTAAGCCACAATCATCTCCCTTTGTTCCAAACGAACAAACTCTCCCACCTTTTGTCACCTAACACTGTCAAGGAAGTACTTCTTCTAGAAAGCCTCCCTAAACTGTTTCCAAGTTATAGGTTCCTGATCCTCCAAAAGCCTCTTGGTTATACGCCACCAATGATCTACTTCTTTGTCTAACATAAAATAATTTCTCAATCTTAAGAATCTAAGCCTATGTTTCTATTGGATTTGAAGTGATAGAAAAATAAGAAAGATCTAGTTTCCTAAAGTCATCAAAGGAGCTACCCTTAGAAGATGAGGATTGTCCCTAATCATTAGTCTCAGCAGCTCTAGCTTGACGTTCAACCAAACCAGCTAAAGTTCATAGATACCTATAAAGCCCTTCTACATTCATGGGTGGCAAACCCTCAAGTGGAGGAGGTACACCATCATTAGCTTGACTATTTTGGGAAGATGTTCTTCTTGGTGGCATGATCTCCTATAAAACATAAGGTATAGCTAAAATAGTCACTAAGAAACCAAGTAGACAATTTGGATTTATAAGGAAGAAAGAGTTTATACAAAATGAAGCTAAATATTAAACTAATGCGTCACTCATCTATCCCTAAAGTAAACTAAAACAAGTTCCCAACAAGATCATAACCTAATGCTTTGATACCACTTTGTCATGCCCCAAAACTCACTCCAAGAGCATGACGGTCATTTCACACCTCAAGCCCAAAGGCTCAAAGTGGAAACAACACAAACAATCATATTATAACTGGAAATTTACCAATTACCAAATTCCTATTTAGAGTAGTAGAAAAAAAAATTCTAAAATCTCCAAATAACAATTTTTAAAACTAACACATCAAACCAAGTGTTATTACCCAAATAACTCCAAACTCAAATAATTTCAATGAAAAAAAATTTTTAACATCTAATAATACTCAAAAGAAAGAGAGTTTTGACAAAAGTCACAAACCAATTTCCCCTCCTAACTGTCACTCCTCACCCGAACTAAGGGTACCTGAAAATTATTAACAAAGGGGAATGAGGTCAAAGCCCAATAAGGAATATTAATACAGTTTCATGGATCAAATAGTTTCAATCATGCTTACAAATAGGAGATTTAGTGTAAAATCAATTTCATAAGAATGTCTTAATACAAATATGCTAATACATTTTAAGGTGTTTAACCAAACATTTTCATATATATCAAAATCATTTTATATTCATTTCAAATCAAATATATTTCAATTGTTTTCACTCTAGTTATCAAATAACAAAGAGTGAACATTTAAGTGGGACTTTACAAATAGGTGGCTAGCCTTAAATGTTCCTTTTAATGTGGACGGAATCAAATACTACTAGTACTAATAACCTCTAACCAAACCCCTAGAGGGTGGGGTTCAAATCAATTACATTTCTCACCACGAAAATGTAAATGTCAACTATTATATCCTATTGACAAGGGCCAAACAAACCAGAGTCAAATTCTTTATTTTATTTATTCCAACTTACAAATGCAGAAAATCCTCAAGTATTTCGATATAAACAAAATAATTCTTATATCACATTTTTCCATACAAAAATATATTTGATTCATACTTAAAAACAAAATTAACAATTACACATTTCAAACAACATATATATATATATATATATATATATATATATTTTCTTTTGCAAAATCTATATTAATTTCCCTTACCTTAAAAGAAGTCCTCAAAAACTTTGGAGAAAAATAATTCTGGAAAATCTACTCTTCGCCTAACAAAGTATAAGAGAAATAACCATTACTATTTATCTAAAAATATAAGTTTGACAATCTTAAAATTTTAGGTATTCAAATTAATGTTTTTAATTGTGAAAAATAATTTAATCTATTCCTATTTTAGAAAAATTAATAAATTTCTAATTCGTATAAAACTTAAATTTTATTTTCAATTTATTTCTTGGGACACAACATAATTTAATTAAACTGTAATTTATTTCACTAATTAAATTCTATCACCCATCATTAGTATAATTATAATACCAAAAACTTTACTTTATTTTATTTAAAACTTCTATTCTCTAACTTTCAGTTTTTATTTTTTTATTTTTTTACCAAACATAATCTGTATCCCAACAATTCTCTATTATTACTAATATAATATATATATATATATATATATATATATTAACCATTAAACACACTCCCCGTACATATCTCCCTTATTATTAATATTATTTTATTATTATTATTTTTTCCCATCCTACTCATTCTTTCTCACAGGCTCAACACCCAAGACTTTTACAATATATATATATATATATATTGTAAAAGTCTTCCTCTAGTGCACACGCACTTTTTTTTTTCTAATCTATAGAACCATGCACACATAGAGATCACACTTTTTTTTAAAAAAAATAAAAATTTCAATCTTTAAGCCACATATAAAAATATATTTGTTTGCTCATTTAATTTTTTAAATTTCATTGTTTAGATTTATTCATTTAAGAAAACTTTGAATTTCCCTATTATCATCAATGGAACAACCTATATTCATAATTTCAATATTTTGACCTAAAATTTTTAAATAGATTAACTCTAACCTAATCGAAATCTTCCAAAGAATCATTATTATTATTATTATTATTTTCAAAAAATTAAGATTTCCTAATTTCTAACAATAAAACACCAATAATCCTAAATTTCCAATATTTTGATATTAAAACGAATAAAACAAAAAAAATAAATAAACTAACCCTAATCTAAATTATTATTTTTTCTAAGAAATCTAGCATGTTCAAAACTAACTAACAACTATAATATATTAATTTAGGGTTAGAATCTTACTTGGAAAAATTTGAATTTCAAATTCTTAACTTCTAACCCTTGAGCCCTACGATCTATAATTCTCTAATTTTGATTGATAGGGTTTTCTGAATAAAGAAGGTAAGAGGAAAGTCTAATTTATATCTAAGATTTTTAAATTATAAAAGGACTCTTTCATTCTTAATGAACTTAATTAATTACTTTATAAATTATTATTTTGCCCCTAGATTAAATTTTGGGGTGTTACAATCAAATCTAAATTTGAATTCTCTAACTCTATCTCATTATATTTGCTTCTATTGTGCTTAAATTTGCTGTGTTGAAACAGTTTTTGAAAAACCCAATTCACCCCCCTATTGGGTGTTTTTTTCATTTAAGATTAGCCTTTATTTTCTCAATTGGTATCAGAGTTAGGCCTCTTGTTTAAGACTTGATAGTCTAAGAAGAACTGGTTATTCCATAAAGCTCATCTCAAACTGAAAGTTTTGCAAAAAATAGAGCTCAATTTTTTACGAGAACTGACTATCCCTATTGGAAAACTAAAATGACTTGATATTTACAATCAATTGATTTATATGTATGGGACATCATTGAAGATGATCAAACTTTTCTTACAAAACTAGTTTATGGAGTCATGGTTCCAAAACCCAAGTAAGAATGAAATGAGCTTGATAGAAGAAATTTTCAATTAAATGCTAAGATCGTTTTTACTTTGCAATGTGCTATGGATAGAAATGAATATAATAGAATATGTCAATGCAAATCGGCTAAAGAAATTTGAAGATAACTTGAAATAACTCATGAATGAACAAATCAAGTGAAATAGTCAAAAATCAATTTATTTGTTCATAGCTATGAATTGTTTTTTATGAAAGAAAATGAGACTATTGTTGAGATGATCACTAGGTTCACCGATATTATCAATGGTCTTGAAGCATTGGGAAAGACCTACAAGGAATCCAAAAAGGTGATGAAGATATTGAGGTCACTCTTATCAAAGTAGCATACAAAGGCCACCACAATTCAAGAAGCAAAAGACTTGACCAAGCTACCTATGGAGGAGCTCATAGGGTCATTAACAACATATGAGATCAATTTGGCAAAGAAGCTACAAGAAGGTGAAGACAAAAAGAAGAAGAGCATAGCTCTCAAAGCTACAACTAATGAAGAAGAAGAAGTTGAAGAAGAAAAACAAGTGAAGAGGATGATGATCTAGCCCTCATCACAAGAAAGCTTAACAAATACATGAGAAGTGAAAGGTTTAGAGAAAGAAAGTTCACCTCTAAAAGAGACATTTCTAAAAAGGAATCTTCATCTCATGGTGACAAGGAGAAATGGGAAGAAAAACGATATTTGGTGTGTTTCAAATGCATAAAACTGGGACACATTAAATATGATTGTCCTCTCTACAAAAGTGAAGCCAATACGAGAATGAAAAAGACAATGATGGCCACTTAGAGTGAAAGTGAAAAATCCTCCAAAGAAGAAAATGAGAAAGAAGTGGTAAACATGTGCTTCATGGCAATAGATGAACTTGATGAGGTAAACTCTAACTTTAGTGATAAAGATATGCATGATGCTTTTGAAGAATTGTATGAGGATTTTGAAAAACTTAGTTTGAAAAATATTTCTCTTAAAAAGAAAATTCAACAACTTGAAACAGAACTTGAAGAAGTAAAAGAAAAAATTTCAATTGTTGAAATTTCTAAAACTCATATTGAAAAAGAAAATTAGATTTTGAGAAAGAAAAATGAATTGTTGACATCCTTTCTTTCAATATTTTCTTGTGGACAAAAATATTTTGAAATGATTCTAGCTAGCCAAAAATGTGTTTTTGAAAAACAAGGGCTATGATTCAAATCTTCAAAAAATCAAAAGTATTTTAAAAACTATTTTGTAAAAGAATCCTCAAGTGCAAGTCCTTCTACTACTTGCAACTTTTGTGGAAAATGATGACACATTAGTAGTACATGTCCCTTAAGAAATGGTTCTCAAAAGAATTCAAATGCAAAAACTAAAAGGTTTGGATTGAAAAATCCAAGGTCACTAAACCTCAAGGACCCAAAAAGATATGGGTACCTAAATCAACTTGAGTTTTATTTTGTAGGGTTCAAACAAGGATAAGTGGTTCTTGGATAGTGAATGCTCAAGACACATGATCGGGGATGAATCCAAGTTTGCTTTCTTTACAAAGAAAAATGGAGGATATGTTACCTTTGGAGACAATGCAAAATGAAGAATCATTGGTCAAGGCAACATTGGTAAAGACACATTCTCTCTTATTGAAAGTGTTTTATTAGTAGATAGTTTAAAACATAACTTTTTAAGCATCAGTCAACTTTGTGACATATGTTTTAAAGTGATTTTTGAAGCATCTCATTGCATCATCAAGGATATTCAAAATGATAAAACCATCTTCATGGGTCATAGATGTGATAATGTTTACGCTATAAATATTTAAACATATGATGGCCACGATAAATGCTTTTCAAGCATGCATGATCAAAGTTGGTTGTGGCGTAGGAGGTTGGGACATGCTAACATGGACCTCATTTCCCAACTCAACAAAGATGAACTTGTTAGAGGCATTCCCAAAATAAATTTTCAAAAAGACAAAGTTTGTGAAGCTTGTCAAGTGGGAAAACAAATCAAAACTCTTTCAAAAATAAAAACTTCATTTCCATATCTAGGCCACTTGAGCTATTGCATATGGATTTATTTGGTCCCTTTAGGACACCAAGTCTTGGAGAAAAGTCTTATGCACATGTTATTGTGGATGACTTATCTAGATACACATGGGTCTTGTTTTTAAGTCAAAAGAATGAAACATTTTATGAGTTTTCAAAGTTTTGCAATAAAGTTCAAAATGAAAATGGTTTTATAATTACTTGTATAAGAAGTGATCATGGGAGAGAATTTGAAAATATTGATTTCGAATAATATTGAAATGAGCATGGTATTAACCACAATTTTTCGGCTCCTAGAACTCAAAAAAAAAATGGGGTAGTTGAAAGAAAAAATAGAACTCTTCAAAAAATGGCTAGAACCATGCTAAATGAAAACAATTTACCAAAATATTTTTGGGCCAAAATGGTTAACACTTCTTGTTATGTTTTAAATAGGATATTGTTGAGGCCCATTTTAAAGAAAACTCCTTATGACCTTTGGAAAAACAAGAAACCCAACATTAGCTATTTCAAAATCTTTGGGTGCAAATTTTTTATAATAAACACCAAAGACAATCTTGAAAAATTTGATGAAATCGGATGTTGGAATTTTCCTTGGTTACTCAACTTCATGTAAAGTTTTTAGAGTTTTTAACAAAAGAACCATGGTTGTAGAGGATTTCATCCATGTTATTTTTTATGAATCTAACATTTCTCTCTAAGAAATAGAGAGTTTTGATGATGATTTTAGGTTTGGAGACCTTCATGGGAAAATTGCAAATTGAAGATAGAAGGTAACAAGAAGAAATTGGAGAGGATCCCAAGAAAGAAGAATCACCATTGACACTACCCCCTCCTCAACAAATGCAAGGTGAATCAAGTCAAGACCTTCCTAAAGATTGGAAGTTTGTCATCAACCACCCACAAGATCAAATTATAGGTAATCCATCTAGTGGGGTAAGAACTAGATCATCTCTTAGAAATATTTGCAATAATCTTGCTTTTATCTCTCAAATTGAGCCTAAAAATTTAAATGATGCTTTAGTTGATGAAACGAGGATGATTGCTATGCAAGAAGAGTTAAATCAATTTGAAAGAAGTGAAGTATGTGAATTAGTGTCAAAACCTTCAAATCAAAGTGTTGTTAGAACTAGATGGGTCTTTAGAAATAAAATGGATGAAAATGGTATAATTGTTATAAATAAAGCAAGATTGGTAGCCTAAGGTTTTAATCAAGAAGAAAGAATGGATTATGAAGAAACCTTTGCTCCTGTAGTTAGGTTCAAAGCCATTAGGATGCTACTTGCCTTTGCATGTTTTAAAGACTTTGTTTTATATCAAATGGATGTGAAAAGTGATTTTTTAAATAGCTTTATAAATGAAGAAGTATATGTTGAACAACCACTCAGTTTTCAAAGTTTTAACTTTCCTAACCATGTTTTTAAACTTAAAAAGGCACTTTATGGTTTGGAACAAAGCACCTAGAGCATGGTATGAAAGATTGAGTAAATTTCTTTTGAAAAAGGGTTTTAAAATGGGAAAAATTGGTACAACTCTTTTCATAAAGATCAAAGAAAAGGATATGCTCTTAGTTCAAATATATGTTGATGATATTATTTTTGGAGTTACTAATGTCTCTCTTTGTGAAGAATTTTCTAAGTGCATGCATAGTGAGTTTGAAATAAGCATGATGGGAAAACTCAACTTCTTCCTTGGACTTCAAATCAAGCAACTAAAGGAATGAATCTTCATTAATCAAGCAAAGTATATAAGAGATCTTCTCAAAAGGTTCAACATGGAAGAATCCAAAACAATGAAGACTCCAATGAGTTCATCCATCAAGCTTGATAAGAATGAGAAAGGTAAATCCATTGACTCAACTATGTATAAAGGCATGATAGGTTCTTTGCTATATTGACCGCTAGTAGACACGACATTATGTATAGTGTATGCTTGTGTGCTAGATTTCAATCTTGTCCTAAAAAATCTCACTTAAGTGTAGTAAAACGAATTTTTAGATATTTGAAATGGACAATGGACATAGGCTTATGGTATCTAAGAGTGATAACTTTGAATTAATTGGATTTTCAGATATCAAATTTGTCGGATGTATGGGTTGAAAGAAAAAGAACTAGTGACACTTGTCATTTCCTAGGACACTCACTTGTTTCATGGCATAGTAAGAAGCAAAATTTGGTAGCCTTGTCAACGACGAAAACCGAATACATAGCGACTAGTTTATGTTGTGCACAAATTCTTTGGATGAAACAAATACTTTGTGATTTTGATTTATCTTTTGAGCATGCTCCTATTAAATGTGATAATACTAGTGTCATAAATATATAAAAAAATCCTATGCAACACTCTAGGACTAAGCATATAAAGATTAGACATCATTTTCTTAGAGACCATGCACAAAAAGGTGACATAACACTTGAATTTGTAAGAACAAAAGATCAACTTGCTGATATATTTACAAAACCTCTAAGTGAAGAACAATTTGTTGATATTAGAAGAAAACTAAGGATGATTTCTTTATGATCTAATGATTGCTAAATGAATTCTTGATGAATATACCTTCTGATTGCATGAATTTCATGTCATATGCATCATATAGACATATACTTAGATAATGGTCAAATTTTGACCAAAAATAAAAATTTTCTTCGCATTGGGCATAAAAAATTGGGGATTTCAACTGAAAAGAGCAAGAAGAGGATAAAAAAAAAATACACAAAAGGGGAAAAGTCAAACTCATTGACCGCGTTGACCAGGTGATCGATCGGACTAGGATCGGTCGACCAGTTCATCAAGACTGGGGATTTAAAGAGACTCTTGCGCTTCGTTTTCTCACCAGTTTCCTCTGGTTCTTCAAGAGTTATGTTGATTCAACTGCCAAGAAGTGATTTTTGAGGACATTGCAGCAGATTGAGGGCTTTGGATTGATTTTTAGAGGCTAGGGTTTTGGATTTGGGCTGACTTCTCCTCCTTCTATCCGTCATAGTCAGTTTTAGCACCATTCCCATGCACCTAGGGTTTCGGTTATGAGTGATTCTCTCTCTACCAACCTCGTCTTCTTTGTCTCTGTCTTTCTCATGGCTCCTAGGAGAGAGTTGGCTGCCTTTAGGGCACAAGGCAAGCGCCCAGCTAAGCTGTCTCAGCCTACTCAGACGGAGGCTTGCTGAAAGGCGAGGTTTGACACCGCCCTATTCAGTTCCATGGAGGATTATCAGAGGTACAAGCAAAATTTTGCTTAGAGGAAAGTAGTTCAATGGAAAAGTATCAATTTCTCCCAACTCCAACATTTCGGGTTTGAGGGTCTTTTTAGTTGGATGGGTTGGCTGCCCGTAGTGACAATTTCAAAGCCGATTTTTCTGACTTTGGTGTGAGCATTCTATTCGAGGGTGACATATGGCATTAGTGGCCCAATTATTTCCATTGTTAGAGGAGTCGAGATTTAGCTGGACTCGGAGAGCATCTGTCGCATTTTAAATATTGCTCCAGTTGGACTTAGGGTGTATGAGTCCAAGATTTGGCCCACTATGCCGGGTTTTGAGTTTAGAGAGGTCATTCAGAGGATGTGCGGACTTGTAGACGCCTAGGGGATGAGCAAACCATCAGCCCATAGCTTGATCGTGACCGACAGAGTACTACACCACATGATTTGCTCCATCTTACTACCACAAGACAGACATCGAGACGGGGTCTCTTATTTTGAGGCATTCCTCGTGGACTCTATTCTGACGGGGAGACGGATTCACTTGGGGTATTTGATGATGATGCACATGATCTCATGTTGCAAGAGCAAGACTCGTGAACTCCCCTATGGTCGTTTCCTTACTAAATGTTCAAGGATGTTGGGGTTGATTTGAGCAAAGAGATAGATTTTGAGACCTCCAACACTTATGATACATATGATGAGTAGTCTTTGGGGCGGATGAAATTTGAGAAGGCTCCTGATGGTTCCTAGATTAGAAGAGCAGAGAGACCACCATCACAGGCTCGGGATAGGAACAGGTGCATCCCGGAGTAGAGGAAAATGTCGAGATAAGAGAGATGGGAGGTGGAGTAGACCATTAAAGAGACTTTCAATAGAGAGTGCCCGAGCTTGACATTCCTCCACTCCAGTAAGAGGATGTTTAGTTTAAGGCCGCATTTTCTAAGCCAATCATATTTGATCCGACTTACACAGTGAGACTATTTTCTTAGCCATGATTCACTGAGCCCCTTTACACAAAGATACCATCTCATTAGGCACCTCACGCTCCTAATCATGCGCCTTGGATGGATCTATTTACTCAAATTAGCTATCTCGGAACTCGCATGGAAGAGTTTGCAGTAGTCAGTGATACTCAATTCTAATCCATGGATGATCGCATGGATCAGTATCAAATTGGCTTCACATCTCAGTTTGAGTATCTGCAGCAGAGATTTGAGCATATAGAGAATCGCATGGATCAGTAGCAGGCTACGTTTCAGCATCTCCAGCAAGGGATTTAGCACATTGAGAGTCGCCGAGAGAGTCAGCATGAGGAGATGATGGCTTACCTACGCTCCGTGTTTCTACCTCCACCTCCTCAGCCTTGATTTCATAGAGACCCCCTTTGTTTTTGTTTTTTTTTTTTTATGTTGCCAAAATGGGGAGAGATATTTATGATCTAAGAGACTTACATGCATATCATTGTCATATTTTGTTTGGATCATATATATGATAAGCTTATATGTTTTCATGTACTTTTGACTTATATATGATATGTTATATGTTTCATGACTTACATTGTTTCTTATTGAAAATTCGCATGTCTTGATTATCTTTATTTTAACTTCATAAATTTTTTATGATTGATCCATGATTGGTTTGAGGGGGAGATTCTTCTTCTCCTAGATAACCAAGGTTTGTCATCATAAAAAAGGGGCAGATTGTTAGCTCAATGGTTCTCCTAATCAGGTTTTGATGATAACAAACCATGGTTAAGTTACTAATTGGTTTGAATTGTAAAAAATCTCAAGTATTAATTTGGAAATTTATCAAAGGACCTAATGGATACAAGATCAAGACATTTGGAAGACCTTTAATCATAGGAAACAAATATAAGATGAATGCATGGGTGCACTTAGGTTTTACATATCATTTCATGCATATTTGAAAACTCGGTTTATTATTTAAAATTACAATTTCATTAAGACCCGAGTTTTATCAAATATACCTTAGGCAGAACGTTTCAAAATTGGCATATTTATTTACCTAAAGACCTTGCCTAATTGTTAGAAAAGAAAAAACAGAAAAATATAGGTTTTGGGGCCAAAAGGCTAAATCGGTCAAGGCATTGGCCAATTGACTCAACTAGCCAGGGTACCGATCGACTGGTTCCCCTTGTCTAGTCGAAGTCCGGTTAAGGAGTGCTAAAAACACTCTTTCTCATCAATAGCCTTCCCTTATCGGTTGAGGTATCCTCCTTCTCGGTCGAGGTCTTGTTGAAGCAACGGTAACCTGCTAAAGCATTAAATGCTCCAAAGGCTAGTGAACCGATTGACCCTCAACTCGACCGATTGAGGTTACTTTTTGTTTTTCTTGGCTTCCGAGATTAGAAACTTATAAATTGAGAGTTCCACTTCATTTATGATATAGAGAACACTTGCATTTAATTGTTTACCCACTTGTTTTTGCCTTAAAAGCTCTCATTTCTTTCTTGGTGTATTAAATCTTCACATGCATATCTTTTAGTGCACCCTTGTGAGTCATCTTAGCTTTGATTTTTATTTGAGCCATTATTGAGCTAGGTTGAGAGAATATCATTCTTGTAAATTGAGTGTTAAAGCATTCAAGTGAGTTGAATCTTGAAGAGATTGTGTAAGAGCTCATTGGAGCCAGAATCCAAGTGTAAAGAAGATTAGAAGCTTGGTTGAAGCTTCAAGTTAGTGGAACCCTCATTCGGTTAAGAGCTTGAAGAGAGTGGACGTAGGCAAAGAAATACCAAACCACTATAAAATCTGAGTTTAAATTCTCTAACTCTATCTCATTATATTTGCTTCTATTGTGCTTAAATTTATTGTGTTGAAAAACCCAATTCACCCCTCTTTTTGGTGTTTTTCTCATTTAAGATTAGCCTTTATTTTCTCAATAACTATGGTAACAAGAGTCACTTCGCTTATGAGTGCATTGAGCCGAAATAAACTCAACCACCACCAACCATATAGCTATAGATTGAGAAATATATAGAGAGTTCCAACAAATTAGTTTTGGTATGAGATAGATTTACATAGGAAACAACTCCAAAAATTGAGGTCAATGGTATTGGAAAGTACAAATTGGAATTGTGTAGCTCCACATACCCTATTCCTACATAATGTTCTTTATGCTCTGGATATTTGACGCAACTTGGTCTCTATGTTAGCCCTTATTGGTTTAGGTTTTAATTTGAATTTTCAAAATTCAGTAATGGAGTTTTATTTGGGAACAACATGCTTTGGTTCTAGATTCATTTTAGATGGTTTTATGGATCTTGACAGTTATAACTACGTGTTGTCTAACTTATTATTCGTTGATGACTACTTCTACAAATATGTATGATAATTTAATTATATGGCATGCTAAACTTGGGTATATTGGACAAGAAAGAATGAAGAGACTAGCTAGATAAAATCTTCTAGGTCAATTCACTTAAATTGGTATGTCAACTTGTAAATATTGTCTAGCTAGTAAAACAATAAGAAAACCATTTGAAAAAAGAATTAGAGCTAAATGTCACATGATGCTTCAAATGACCCTCCCCATGGGCTTATATAGGAAGAGGGAAGCTTCTGGAGACTCTTGGAGCCATCTACACTAAGCTATTGGTGGGAAGAGTGTGGAAGGTTCTAGAGATGCCTAGAGATGTCCACACATCTTTACACTATGGTGGAAGGCATGAGAGGAGTCCAAGGCTTTCTAGAGACTTCTAGGAATCTCTTGTATATTCTTGTACATAGGGTTGTACATAGAATAGGGTAGGATGTTCTAGAATATTCTTGATTTGTAAGGAACCCTCCAAGGTTCCAAAGAGTTCCCTTGGTGCCTATAAATAGGTGAAGGCCTCATTTAGCCAAGGCACCACCCAAATCACTCTCTAACCAAGCAAGTGAGCATCAAAGCACTTGTAAAGACTTTCTTGAGTAATAGAGCTTCCATTCTTTAAGGAGTTGCCTACCAAGCTTCTTAAGCTTTCAAGTCGCGAGTGTCTTAGCCTAGCAAGCTAAGCATTGAAGGAGCAAGGCTGACTTAGCAAGATCAAGCGTCTTGGCTTGTCTAAGTGCCGCACGAGCTTAGTGAGCGACTAAGTCCGTGACAAGTGGTATCAGAGCACGGTTACGAGGTGGGCATAGCAAAGGAAGCATGTCGGGCTCTAACATGGAGGAGAGTAGCGAGCAAACCCGTGGGATGGAGACCGAGCCTACTGCACGGGGCAGGGGCAAAAAGGATAAATCTCGTGATGCTGTTGCCAACATGGAGGCAAGGCTAGCCAAGGTGGAGCTAGCCATGGCGGACACTCGGGAGAGGTTGGACTTGATCGAGTAAGGCATGGAGAAGGGCTTAGAGGATCTAAGGGAGCAGATCCAAGACTTTCGTGAGAGGGTGCTAGTCTCACAAGTTCAGCCAGTGTCGCACGAGGAGTTTGTGTCCTTCCAAGGAAAGGTCTTGAGCATGCTTGCTAACGTGGAGTCAAGGATGGAGGCCTTAGCTGCGCGCATGGAGGCCCGAGACCAGGAGGTTAGGCAAGAGTTGGCCATCTACAAGGCTGCTGTGTCGGCACGGGTCATGGCCACACATGAGGCATCTAGGGTGGAGGTGCCGAAGCCACATGGGTTTAGTGGCAAACGGGATGCCAAAGAGTTAGATAACTTCTTATGGCATATGGAGCGATACTTCGAGGCTATCGCATTGACGGATGAGGCGGCTAAGGTAAGAACTGCAACCCTCTACCTTACTGACACAGCTACTCTATGGTGGCGTCGAAGGTTTGCTGATATGGAGAAAGACATTTGCACCATAGAGACGTGGGAGGACTTCAAGAGGGAGATCAAGAGGCAGTTTTACCCCGAGGACGTGGCTTACCTGGCTAGAAAAACCATGAGGCGTCTCAAGCACACAAGTTCGATACGCGACTATGTCAAGGAATTCTCTTCACTCATGCTTGAAATTCCTAACATGACTGAGGAGGAGTTGCTATTCAACTTCATGGATAACCTGCAAGGATGGGCCGAGCAGGAATTAAGGCGCCGAGGCGTTCAAGACTTAGCCACTGCTATGATAGTAGCAGAGTCTTTAACGGATTATAAAAGGGAAGACTCCTCCAAGATTGAGTCTTTGGAGGATAACCACGCCATGGGTGGGGGAGACGAGGTTCCAAGGGACCACAATGCTTCTAAAAATGGATCAGGCAAGACGCCTAACGTCCGAGAAGGAAGGGGTAAGGTGGAAAGGAAGGAGTTCACGCTTAAAATCAAATGCTTCCTATGTGACGGTCCACATTGGGCACGGGATTGTCCAAAGAGGAAGGCGCTTAGTGCCATGATCGAGGAGAGGGAGCAGGAGGACGAAGCACATATGGGCTCAATGCAGCTACTAGGTGCCCTCCAATTCAACCCGAAGCCTAGTACGCCTAAGACCTCCTTACTAGCAGGGGTGCAAGTAAAGGAGGAAAAAGGGAAGCGAGCTGAGATAGCCCGCACACACATGGAAGAGGTCACCAAGGGAAAGGTGAACTCAATGGGTAAAAGGAAGCAGCACTCTAAGCATCGAAAGCGCATGAGTCTGCATCCATCTGAAGCCTCACGGGAGAAGGAGGTGAAGAATATCCTGGCTGAACGGGTCACCAGGAGACAAGGGGTCCCTCCTATGATAGAGTATCTAGTCCGATGGAAAGGACTACCTAAGAGGCAGGTAACTGGGAACATGTGGATGCCTTGAGAAAGTTCTGGAAACACATCGAGAGGTTTCAAAATGAGGCAACGACGAGGACGTCGACGGCATCGGTGGGGGAGAGTGTCACAGGATGCTTCAAATGACCCTCCCCATGGGCTTATATAGGAAGAGGGAAGCTTCTGGAGACTCTTGGAGCCATCTACACTAAGCTATTGGTGGGAAGAGTGTGGAAGGTTCTAGAGATGCCTAGAGATGTCCACACATCTCTACACTATGGTGGAAGGCATGAGAGGAGTCCAAGGCTTTCTAGAGACTTTTAGGAATCTCTTGTATATTCTTGTACATAGGGTTGTACATAGAATAGGGTAGGATGTTCTAGAATATTCTTGATTTGTAAGGAACCCTCCAAGGTTCCAGAGAGTTCCCTTGGTGCCTATAAATAGGTGAGGGCCTCATTTGGCCAAGGCACCACCCAAATCACTCTCTAACCAAGCAAGTGAGCATCAAAGCACTTGTAAAGGCTTTCTTGAGTAATAAAGATTCCATTCTTTAAGGAGTTGCCTACCAAGCTTCTTAAGCTTTCAAGTCGCGAGTGTCTTAGCCTAGCAAGCTAAGCATTGAAGGAGCAAGGCTAACTTAGCAAGATCAAGCGTCTTGGCTTGTCTAAGTGTCGCACGAGCTTAGTGAGCGACTAAGTCCGTGACATAAAGCACCATTGCAAGTAATTCATTCTAACATCAGTGGTCCCATAAGTATTAGTATAAGGTATGGCGCAACTTCATAACATTTATAGATGACTTTACTCGTTATGGTCATGTTTATCTAATTTTTCATTAGTTAAAAGCCTTAAATTGCTTCAAACGTTACCTTAATTTAGTTGAGAATCAGTTGGATAAAAAAATTAAAACATTAAGAGCAGACTGGGGTAGAGAACATCTATTAAGGCAATTTAAAGATTTATGTGATGAAAATGATATCAATAGACGATTGACTATTACAAGAACTCCATAACAAAACGGTGTTGCTAAGAGGAAGAAAAAAAAAACTTTGTTAGACATGACTAGGTCAATAATGGCTTAAGCAAATCTTCTTATTTCAAATTGGGGAGATGCATTGTTGACTACTACTTATGTAATTAATTGAGTACCCTCAATGTCTATTGCATATACTCCATATGAGTTATGGAATAATCAAAAGTTTGTTCTTAGAATTTGTGACCTTAGGACTCAATGGCTTATGTTCACAATCCTTCTCATAAATATGGAAATTAGATCATAGATAAAGGAAATGTACCTTTATAAGATACAGTGAACACTCCAAAGGGTATGTGTGCATAGGTGAGCATGAAGATGAAATAATAATTGAATTAGAATCACAAGATGCTACATTCTTAGAGGACAATTTGCCATGTGCGATAAGATTGATAGGGATTTATATCTTTATGAAATAATAGATCCAGACATAAGATCCATACCTGAACAACAATTGATGTTTGAATCAAGTGAGAGTGAACTAGTACTGGTAGTAAGTAAACTAAGAAAGCCAATGTTGAAAAAAAGTTCTTGATAAATTATTCCACGATAATGTTTTGAAATTAAAGGGGAAATTCATATTGTAACTCAATATGATGATGTTAAACCTAAGTTGGTGCATGAGACTTGTATTGTTTAACTAAGGATGAATGGAGAAAAGAAATGAAAGAGAAGTTAGAGTCAATGTGAAAGAATCAAGTCTGGGACTTGGCTGATTTGCCTTTAGATCGAAAAGCTATTAGGAACAAATAAGTTCTTAAAATGAAAGGAAAAGCAAATGGATCCATTGTAAATTATAAAACTCGACTAATGACTAAAGGCTATACAAAAAAAAATGGTATAGATTATACGGAAACCTACTCTCTAGTAGTTAGGTTTGCCTTGATTCACCTTATTCTAGCTATAATGGCTCATATGGATTTAAATCTATACTAAATGGATGTTAAGATAGCTTTCTTTAATGGAAAATTGATTGAAAAAATCCATATGGAACAACCAATATGTTTCATTATCCAAGGCAAGAACATAAAATGTGTAGGCTAGATCGATTAATTTATGGCCTTAATCAATCATCTAAGCCATGCTACTTGAGATTTCATTGTGCAATGACTTGGTATGATTTCACAATGATTGATGAGGACCATTGTGTTTATATTAAGCAACATAAAGATAAATATGTGTTATCATCTTTAGACATGGATGATATACTTATAGTTGGAAATGATTTGGAGTTTGTCCAAACCATTAAAAGATGGTTGTCATTTACTCTTGAGATTAATGATGTGGGAAAAACATCTTACATTTTTGGAATAAAAGATTCATAGAGATCGTTTCAACAAACTAGTAGTTATTTCACAAGAGCACTATATTAAGAATATCCTTGAACAATTTAATATGAAAAATTGAAATCCCATTGATACTCTATTTGCAAAAGGTGAAAACCTAAGCAAAGAAACGGATCCAAAGACTTCAAAAAAAGAGAAAAATAACTAATGTTCCCTACTTTAGTGTTGTTGGGAGTCTAATGTATGCTACAATGTGTACAAGACTAGACATCTCCTATGTTGTTAGGACGATGAGTCACTATCAAGCAAATCCTAGAATGATGCATTGAAAAGTAGTAAAGAGAAAATTTTTGGTATTTAAAAGGCATTATGGATCCCTTTTGTTATCAAAGCAAAGAATTTCACTTAATGGTTTATTCAAATGTCGATTAGGCAGGTGATCTAGATGAGCATAAATCAACATTCAGATTCTAACTCAATAATGATGTCATCTCATGGAAAAGTAAGAAACAAAGTTGTATAACTTTGCCAACCATGGAAGCTGAACTTATTGCATGTTCGGTTGTAATATAAGAAGCTATGTGGTTGAGAAGTTTTTTGTAAAGATTAAGAATAGTCATAGATGTTTTTTGAGCCAACGATAGTCTATAGTGATAATCAAGTTGCAATTGCTTATGTAAAGGATCTGAAATATCATGGAAAAACTAAGCGTATAAATACCAAGAATAACTCTAATAAGATATATTATTGCACAAAAATAGGTGATCTTGAAATATTTACTTACACATGAAATGGTTGTTGATCCATTCACATAATCCATTCCAACAAACATGTTTTTTTACACTTGTAAAGTCATTAGGACTCCATAGGTTATGATTTATGTTGATCATATGTCCTGAATCATTATGATTAGATATAAGATGCTCTGTACATGATAAAATGAAATGGGTATTTGTTTTTCATATCATTGAATATGAAATTAATACTTACACATATATACTCTCAAAAGCGTGTCAACAAGCAGGGGTTGACTTTTTCACATGAGCAACCACCTCAATCAATGTGTTTATGAGTTGGGATGAGACATGATATACTAATGATAATAAATAAGTGAAAAGTATACAAAGATGATGAGTGTCACCTTAATTAAGTATCAAGATGGGGTCTATAATAAATGACATATTGACCGAATATAATCAATCACAATTACATTTGTCAATTTGAATCAGACTTAAGTTTTAGCATAAAAGGTTTAAGGAGAACTATAAATGTGAAATTCGAACAAATTGCTGGTGTGAAGTTCTTAGTTAAGGTTCTTATGGTGGTAGTTTGATATACGCTCTCTAAGTAGAGAGAAACCGCTATAGCATACATTTCATACTACATGTGTTTGCACGTGACTAATAAGAAAAGTGAGTTATTAATCCTTGTATCCTCATTGTGTGAGATTCTTAAAGCTTATTACACTTATAATAACCCATTATAGTACTCTTTATACTTTTGACTATGTTTTGGGGTGACAAATTAATGTTGTTACTTTAGTATGTTTTCGACAAAAATGAAACAATTTATCCTTATGGAACATATTGGGTAAATGATTAATTTGAATCTAAAAGGTATGAGCTCAAAAGAAAAACTTTTTGAGTTGCATTGACAGAGATTGTTAATGGTCGACTAATTATATTATTTTTGTAACTAATATAATTGCGAATATATTTATAATGTTGGATAGTATACAACTTCAAGGGATTAAATGTATACATTAAAAATATAACTAAATAAGTTTATGGTACAATGAGACATGATTATTATTGTTCACTCAAAAATTTTGGGGTTGAACTACTATGTATCCTTAATAGATTCACAAGCATATAGCTCCTAAATTGTAGGTGTGCTCACATAGTCACACAACCCATTTGCCTATATGAAGAAAGTGGAATAAAATGGACCTGGATGTTATTGATTAAGTTGTTTCAACCCATCTTATGCAAGTGGGAGATGTTAAAGTTGGATTTGAGTGTCCAAGTGGGTTGACCCAACTCAACAAAATAGAAAATGTGGGGAGCAGTTTTGGGAGTTTTAAAATTGCTTAAAATTGCTACAATCAAAATAATAATAATAATTTTTTTTCTTCTCTCATAGAAGAAACTTTCTCTCTTTGAAAAAAAATCAGAGAAAGAATATGCTTTCTACTCTTTCTCTGTGAAAACCTGAAAAACAAAAAGAACACAATTCTTCTTTCTAAAAAACAAAAATCCTCTCTTTTGAAGGTTTTTTTTTCTTGTTTTCTTCGTATAAATGAAGGTCAAGACATTTATGTCATGAAAATAGAATGATTCTCGTTATTCACAACTTAAAGTAAAAAAATTAGTCAATAAAACAATCAATGAAGATTCTTGAGCATATTAGAAAATAACTCAAAGCCCTATTTTTAGTCAATTTTCTTAGAACCAAATATAGTGTTAAATTTTCTCCATTCCTAACAATGACCTCAATAATTCCATAGGGAATAGTATTTTCACTATAAAAAAACTAAGTTATTCACTCCTCAACTTTTTTGGGAAATAATGAATCTTAATTTTTATGATAAAACTTTTTACTTGAAAAAGAATTCCTTGAGAATTTTCCTTAAAATACTCTTATCATAATATGTTTGCCATTTTCTTAATAATTAGGAGTTGAGGAAGGCTTCATTTCTCAATTCCTCTTATTCATTCATCCCTAAGTTTTTTGTTTTCCTTGGCTTTAATAAAGTTAAACTTCAATTTCTTAATTGTTAAAATGGTTGCTTCATTTCTCAATTCCTCTTATTCATTCATCCCTAAGTTTTTTGTTTTCCTTGGCTTTATAAAGTTAAACTTCAATTTCTTAATTGTTAAAATGGTTTATGCTCTAACTCAACTAGAAAGTGATAAGATCTGTGATAATCCAACACTTTTGAATGTCTTTGATCTCCTTAGCTCAATTTGTTCATTTGTTTGTGGGTGATACGGAGTTGCAACTTTATGAGTTACCACATGCCTCCTAAGCAATGATTATTTTATCTCTTTAGTCAAAGATCCCTCACAAACATTAAAAAAAAAAAAACAGATAAATAAATAAATAAAAACCCTCAAATAAAAATAAAAATAAAAGAGAAATAGATAAAAATAAATAAATAAAAGAAAAATAAGAGGGAAAAATATGTCAAAATAGGGTCATGTATGCCAACATGTGGGTAAATTCAAAATTATTTTGGTCATTTAATAATAAAAATATTTTATTAAAATGATGAAATAATTATTAAATGTTGAATCTAATTTTTTCTAAGGTTTTTATTGAAAAGTAATTTATTTTTAATATAAATATTATTTATTATTTTAAGTATTTATATGTAAGTTTTGAAAGATGGTTATTTTTATAAGAAATAATAATAATGATATTTTTATCTAAATAAGATAAAAAAAAGGTGAGGGATCAAATTTAAAAAATTGGATTTTTTAAAATCCTATTAATCAATTAATAATAATAATAACATAAGCAACAGGTCAAAGGTGTAATTTATTCTCTTAGTATCGTCTTCCTCCTGCTCATTTTCATTGCAAATTCAGTGTCTCGGTAGAAGCCGTCTTTAGATGAAATAGGCCAATGAGCTATCTCTGTTCGCCAAGCAAGCAAGTTTTCCTATCAAAACCCGTATGCAGGAAAGTCGCAGAATATTTTACCCAGTTATCGGCGAAATTTCGGTCATTTCATCCGAATCCTAGCAAACTTCCCACCGAAAACCGATAAATCCATGGAAGAAAAGCTTCAAAGACCCCACAAAAATCCTGGGGGTGCCCTCCAATCCATGGCCTGGTACGCCCTTGTAGCCGCCTGCATCAAGCTCCTCTTGATCCCATCCTACCATTCCACTGATTTCGAAGTCCACCGCAACTGGCTTGCTCTCACCCACTCTCTCCCTCTCTCTCAATGGTACTCTGACGAGACCAGTCCCTGGACCCTTGATTACCCACCTTTCTTCGCTTACTTCGAGCGCTTCCTCTCCATCTTCGCCTATCTCATCGACCCCACAATCGTAAATCTCCGACAAGGCCTAAACTACAACTCCAATACGGTTATTTATTTCCAAAGGATGACTGTTATTGTATCTGATCTGTGTCTCTTCTTTGCATTGTATCGATTGACTGCAAAATTAGACTCAGGAAAGCGAAATCTGATCTGGGTTTTGGTTGCTTCGTCGCCGGGGCTTTTCATTGTGGACCACGTCCATTTTCAGTACAATGGGTTTTTGCTGGGGATCTTGTTGTTGTCCCTTTCGTTTCTGGAGGAAGGGAGGGATTTGATGGGCGGCTTCGTTTTTGCAGTTTTGTTGTGTTTTAAGCACTTGTTTGCTGTGGCCGCTCCTGTTTATTTTGTGTATTTGTTGAGCTGTTTTTGCCGTGGCGGATTCCTTAAGGGTTTTGGGAGGGTTTTAGTGATGGGTGCTGTGGTTGCCTTGGTTTTTGTAGCGGCTTTTGGACCTTTCGTGTACTATGGGCAGGTAATGTAATCCTTATGGATGGTGAAAACTATTGCTTGTCTGTGAATGATCTAGTAATGCTACTTGCATTGATTTCTTCTGATTGGTTTTTTCATAACCCTGTCTTGCTTTGGTTGATAGAGTATGTAGGCTATCTGTGATTTGTTGTTTTTTCTTCTCTATAATTTTGTTGTCTACATATTATAACAGGTAATGTTATAGTTTGTAGGTGTGATTATGTTTCTATAATGTTTTTCATAATTTGTATTGCTTGCAACCCCCTATCTTTCCCAATCTTATTTCTCTTGTAGGCATTATCTATTTGCTTTCTCTCGACAGTGTGAAAAAGCAAAGACTACAAATTCTCCAACATGGTTGTAATTTGCATTCTTAATCATGTAATTGATCACTGTTAGGCCATTACGACTCTGTATAATTTTGGGGATTCACAAATTACATCCATGTGGTATATACATTGACATGAATTAAAAGTTTTGGATCTTAACAAAGTTTGGAATGCCTATTATATGGACTTTGTCCGGAAAACAAGTTTTCAAAAATGACATTTTTAAAGAACCTATGTAATGGAACTGTTTAAAAGGGCAACTAGAATTCATAGCATTGAAGCCATTTAGATTTCCCTAGGCAAATGGATATACTTGCTATAAGTTATTTAACATTGACATGCAAAACCTTGACTCCTTTATCCCATTGTTTTAACTGACCAAGTTGTGGCCTTGGTTTATGCGTATGTCAATAAAAGATGGTATCTTGATGTAGGCTGTAGAACTTTGCCAACTAAAAACAGATGAAAAGCAAAATTGTAAAGTACACAATAATACTCTGAGAGTTGAAGTATTCCTACTTTTTGGGGATCAAACTCCCATAAAATGCCCTTAATGTACATTAATATGAATTAGCCTTGAAATTTAGAACAATAATGTCATAATTAAGATTAAGATAAGTAGGTTAGACACTGAAATGAAGTATTCCATAGTTTTAAATATTTGACAATCTACAAGGACTAAAAGGAGAATACGAAACATGTTGCAAATTAGAACTTGATCTTGGCATTTTATTTTATTTTTTGACTAGTTAACATGATCTTGTTTCTCCAGATTGTCTTTATTTACCTATACTCATGCTTACAAAACAATTATTAAAGCTGTCACCAATCATTTATATACTCAATGGATCTTGCATTAATTATCAAACCCTTACCTTGCAGATACAACAAGTTATACATCGCATGTTTCCATTTGGGAGGGGACTTTGCCATGCATACTGGGCTCCAAATTTTTGGGTCTTTTATATTATTTTAGATAAAGGGCTTGCTTTCTTGCTCAGGAAACTGGGATTCAACATCCAGGCACCAGCAGCTTCATTCACTGGGGGTCTAGTAGGGGATTCCTCACCTTTTTCTATATTGCCATCGGTAACCATTTTTTATTTCTTATTTTTTTTATTAGTGAAACCTGTTTAAGATGCATAATGAACCTAATAACCTACATCCTCTACCCATTTAGAATGCCCTAAATATAGCAAAGTACCTATTTATTGAATTGGTTGACTCTCATTTTGGTGGTTCGTATGCCAGCTAGGACCACATGTGGTGTGTCATCTATCCTAGCTTTAACTTGGACATTATGGTTCCAAATACTAGTAGTTCTAGATATGGCCACAACTTAGCCCAGTCCAACGCACACAACCTGTGTCTAACCCAAGGCGGTTGGCATGGGCAAGGTGTGAATGAGTTAAGATTGGGTTAGAAAAATACCAACTTGAAGATATTAGGGTTGGCATTGGTTGAAGATGCAGGCAACCCTTCAAAACTCAAACTCACATATTATTATTTATTTATTATTTTTAATCATATTATTTATTATTTTTATTTAAAATATGAAAAGGATAATGAAAGAGCTCTAACCTTTGCCATTTTTTTTTAATTATATTAGACTAATAATATCAATTTTGTTTAATTATTAAAATATTTTTAAATGCTAAAAGTTGAGTTTAGAGTCGTCATTCATATTACATTAGTAACTAATGGTATATTTTATGGCCTTGAGGCATTTTTAACTTATAAAATCTTATTCTACAGTATGGTTTATATTTTGTACCTTTGAAATAAGTATTTTATTTATTATGAGATTCCATTATAGGTCTTTTGTTTGATAAACCATGAAAATCCAAGTTATCTGTTGTATTGGCTCGGGTTGAGAATTTCCAACCCAACCTTAGGTTGGGCTTGGCATGGGTTGAATATAATGATAAGCAGATTTGGTACATGTCAGCCTTTTAACCCACCCAAGTTGCAGCCCCAGTTTTGAAGCAAAATTCTTGATTCTTGAGTTGGGGAGATTGTACTTATGCCATAAATTATGTGTGAACTAAATCTTTTTATTTGAATTAATGGACAGATCACTCCCTTGACAACCTTTATTATGGTTCTGCTTGCCATATCTCCCGCTCTTATCAAGGCTTGGAGAAATCCTCGTCCAGGGATGATCACTAGATGGGTAGCATATGCTTACACATGTGGTTTTATATTTGGGTGGCATGTTCATGAGAAGGCTTCACTCCACTTTGTCATCCCCCTTGCCATTGTAGCAATGCAAAGTTTGGAGGATGCAAAGCATTACTTCTTGCTGTCAATAGGTATACTTCTGTCTCATACCTTTACAAAGCTGATGAGGGCTTAATTTAGTTACTTTGGTTTCTGTTTAGCCAATTATTCTTCAAATGCATACTGGAAACTTCAACCTTTCGTTGCTGACAGTATTATTTTCATTTTCCCTCATTCCTTTTCCTTTTTGTTTATTTACTTGTTCTTTTTTTCATTTATGCTTTTTTGCCTTTTGGATTAATTAATTTTTTTAAGCAATTACAACTTGAATTTCCTTATTTTAATCATTTAAGCAGGATAGGCATTACTTTTCACCACAAAGAGAAATGAAAAAATAGAATTGGCATCATAAGTCTGTCCTGCAAAATCCTTTGCTTTTTATGGTCAGTTCCTAGTTGAAGAAAAGCAAACCAGTTGCGTAGGTGGTCAAAATTGAAATAAATTTTAGTTCTTTTAAAATAAATCTGTAAAGTAATTCCAATTTTATGCAGGAGAAACTTTTATTAAAGTTTTGAAATGATGAGAATTTCCAGATGGATTTCTGAAGGTTAAAGTTTAGTGACAGTATCTATGTACACCTATGTTTCAGCATTTTATAACCCTTGGTTTGGGAAGATTTTCCATCCTATGTGTACCTGGTCCCTGTGCCAATTCCTTTATCAAAATGTGGAGACAAGAAAAGAACAAAAGAAAATAGTGTCATGGAGTTCTTATTCATTGGTTTGCTTACAGTCCAGTTTATAGATTAACGTGGACCTGTTTTTTATTTTCTATGCAGTGTCTTCCTACTCTCTTTTTCCACTGCTATTTGAAGCCCAAGAATATCCTATAAAAGTTCTGTTGCTGCTTTTGCACTCTATTGTAATGTGGTTAGCTTTTTCTGCACATTCCGCTAAAAATGGGGTGATAAATGCAACTGCACCTGCAAACAAAGGAAGTGATAAATTGGAAGTGAAAGGAAGTTCTAGAGCTGCCACCAAAAAAGGAGATTTTGTAATTGGATGGATTGGGAAGATTTATCTGTTGGGTCTTTTGGTTGTTGAAATATGGGGTCAGTTTCTACATCCTTACCTTCTTGGTAGCAGATTTCCCTTTGTACCCCTTATGTTGATCTCTGTATACTGTGCATTTGGAATCATGTACTCTTGTATTTGGCAGCTAAAACAGATAATTGGGACCTCATGATTTACGATGATTTGAATACTTTTTGGGTGGCTTGTTATAGTATGTCTCGGTGCATTTTTTTTTCCCACTAAGTGTGTTGATAATTTTAATTTCTGCACTTTATGGACCCTTGCTAATACTATCATGGATGTCCGCTCCTTTAGGTGACTGTCAGAGTTTCTAAAAATAGTAGCCCATGAAGTGCAATGCCATCACTGGTGCTACATAGTTTTGTTGGTATAGTCAAAGAAAACCCACTAGGCCTTTACTGGGAATGACACTTAAAAATGTGGTTGTGAACATGCAGTGACTATCTTATCATTCTTTAATATCTTTCCTACTCACAATTGAGGCACTTGCAGAGTTTAACAGTTCATCTGCTGTTTGGCCTACAAAAAAAATAGTTTATGAGCCTGTTTTGATGCATTTTTGTTGCCAGGTTTTTTGTTTCTAGCACTAAAAGATTAAAAAAGAAAAGAAGAGAAAAAGGCATGTTTTGTTGTTACATTTTCATTTTTCATTTATTTAGCAACATTATTTGGAAATATGAGTGAATAGAGCAAGGCTGTTTTTTTGTATTTGGGAAAAGAAGTTATAACAATTCGTTTGAGGGAGAAGAGATCAAACAGAAGCAAAAAGAGATCAGAGAAGGATAGAGGAAGCAAATGGCAAGCTCACACGCTATGTTGATCTCTGACTAATGATGATCTGAGGTAATGTCTTTGTTTTATTTTCTTCTGCATTCTTTTTTTTGTAGATAAAAAACTCCCATGTGTAAGCATTTTGGGAATTTCTTTTGGGATTGTGTGTAATGATTTCAAAACAAGTTTGTTATCTCTGAATTTAAATCATGGTTTTGGTTTTTGGACAAGTGATTTTTTTTTTTTCTTTTTATTTATTTATTTATTTTATTTTAAAAAAAAAAAAATGGGAAAAGAAAATGGTTAGGGGATTTTTGACTTTGGAAGATGGGGAAACCTGTCAATCCATCAGGTCTCTGAGACTGTTCAATCCAGAGGGGTGTATAAAGGTTTCTATCTGGATCCCTATATTCTGTGAGGAACCCACGATTGTTGACTGCTTGCTTATTTTCAGACTATGGCATAGAATGTCTGGTTTGGTAGGGTATTCTTTAATTGGCCCTCTGCAGTATCATGGAGATGTCTTTTGAAGGCATGGGACTTAGATGGAGGATAGAGAGAAAGAATGCTGCAGTTGGTCACCATTCCCATTTAATGACAATGATACACAGAAAGAAATGTGAGAAATTTCCTGGACCAAACAAATAAATTCAGGAGACCTTCTGGGATGAATGTATGTTTTGTACTCTAGTACAAATGCATTCAAAGGCGTGCCTTGAGCAGTTCTATTCTTGATTGTCTTGCTGTTTGTGATTGTAGGAGTGATATTTAATTTACTGACACAGAGGAACTCCTCCCTTCAGATTCTTTTGCTGGAATTAGATGGTTGTTTGTTAGGAATCTAAATCAAGTGGGGATTATGGGTATTTTCATTAGCCGTGTCTGAGACATTGTTCAGGACTTCTCTATGATAATGCTGAGATCCCTGCTCTTCCTAAGGGATTGAAAGAGGGTTAGGCTTTGGGTTTGAGGCATTTTAAAATATCAGGGATTGGTGATTTGTTGGGTTAGATACAGGGTGTGTGGCCCTTGGAGGTGCACCCATTCCAAAAGACATTTTTTATTATTTCATAGAGCTGAAACTGGATTTTCCCCACTCAACATTTGGAATAAAAATATAGCAGTGCTTGAAGTTTCTTGGAATTTCTAATTTTTATCTTTAAGGATTGTTGGTTTCCTTTTTCTACTTAATTAGATCTTGAGCACACTCCCCAATCCATTGTGGCATTGAAAGGCCTGGCCTGATGATGTAGGCAGTCTCAAACAAAAATAGTCATTAGAAAAATAACATGCTGCATCATACTGACTGTTGTCTTGATATTCTTGTGCCACTATATATGTCGTTAACAATATATCTGCTATGCTCTGTAGATTATGAAGTGAGGGGAAGGCTGTGGCTGGGAGTGCCTCTTGTTGGTCTCTAGCTGAGGGTGATAAATGAAACCTAGACTATCATCATGGCATTTGTGTAAGTAATATATGCAAAAGAAAGGCTGTAAATTACTGTTAAGGCCCCGTAAACCAGAAGCCCTGCATTCTATGTCATCACCTGTACTTTCTGTTCAGATTTTCTTTGGTGATTCCTCAGTTGGGGAACCATTTGTTATTCAAATTGACATGGTAGACTTGTGGGGAAGAGGTGTTCTAAATTGAGGATGTTTTCTTTGTGTTTTGTGGTGCATATGGAAGGAACATAATCGGTGGATTTTTTAGTGTCTTGAAAGTTCAGACAAAAGTCATAACAAAGGCCTTCCTAAAGGTTCTGTTTGATTGGTCCAGGCAGAGTTTAACTTAAGGAGTGTTGAACCTTTCTTTTTTGGAATTTCTTGATTTCTTAGGGAGGGGCCAGGATCTGGGAGGGCTTTTCTTCTTCTTCTTGTTTTTCTTTTCTCAACTTTCAGATCTCTCTATACACTTCTTGTTGTAGCAGGGGTGTGCAGCTCATCCCTCCTCCCCAAACATCCATTAATAGAATTGTTATTTTCCCATCAAAAGCAAAAATAAAAATAAAAATAAAAATAAAATAAAAATCCAAAATATATGTGCCTACTCTACAATTTACAAGCTAGAAACTTAAATTACCATCCATTGTGTGGGCTACATGTGGCTGTTGGTTTTCAAACCTGAGTACTAGATTCAGTTGGGAAATTTCACAAATCATCTTCAGCCAATGATAGAAAACCCCTCCAAACTTGGCTAAAGTTTTGTTTGGTGGTTTGGCAGTGCCAGTGAGATTTTGCTACCTATGGATGTTGCCATGGTTTCCAGTAGATTGTCGCTGCTGTAAAATAAGGCTGGAGCTTACAAATAATTCACTTGGTAGATTGAATTAATCCATCCAGTAATCTTGGAACTTGTAATGATTCCATTATGTTCTTTACTTGCAGATGGAAGGCCATCTAGCTGAATACCTCCAAGTTACCTGATAAATCTGAATCCTGTTACTGATAGATCAAGAAGCTTCAAGGATGAATCATCATCTTCAATCTTTGGTGCACAGAATGGGTTCACCAGTTTTGGTACTGACAAAAGAGTCCCATGCAAAAGCAGTAAAGGTAAACATTCAGGATACTATGTTGAAGTGTTGAACACAGGTTTGAGAAATATTGAAACAGTAGGCCATGGGAGATGCATTTATGAGACTAATGAATTAGTTGCACAGATGACCAACAGGAGATGAATGCTGATTCCACTCGTTCTTCCTTGAAAGAAGGTCTCTAGTTTCAAGCCTTTGCAAATGCAAATTGTAGCTGGGATCCAGGTAATTGAAGTTGATAATTCAATGATTATGCTTCTCTGTTTCTTCTTTTCCTCATTCTCTAGGACAAGTCAGGTCCTGGTCCAGGATTTGGTTTTGATTTACTGTTGGTTCAATGTGTTATGTCGGCTTTACTCTGACTGGGCAGTGAGCAAGAACAAGCCGAGTGATGATGAGCTAGAATGGAGCATCTCTTACCCAATTAAGGTTAGCTATTCCCAAATTCTTGGGCATTTAATCTTTGCTGTCAAGGTCATAAAACCCCCATTTTAGACATCTGTTAAGAGCTTCTCAGTTGCAAACATACTTTGCCCTCATAATCAGGGCATCAAAATTGCCCAAGAGGAGTAGGAAAAACACTCGAAACACTTTTGCAACCATTATAACCAACAAGAAAATCTCATCTTCTAGAGGAGCTTGATCAGAGGAAGTGACACTACCAGCAACTCTCTTCTCTGGACAAATCATTATGTGTATGTTTGGTTTCCGGAAAAAACTAAGGAAAGAAAAAGAAATGTCAAGGAAAATGATTTTCTCATGTTTGGTTGTCTTATAAAAAATACTAAAAAAAAAAATCAAATATAATTAAAACTAATTAGAAACTTATGCATTTTTAAATGATTTAATATTTATATCGATGAGTTATAATAAGTCAAATGAATTTGAAGTAAAATATAAAAATAATTTATTAATTTTAATTTTTTTCCTTCATTTTTTTTTCTTTCTATTTTCCTTTAAATTTTCCGGTAACCAAACATAGCATATCTGATTCTTGGCATCCATTGATGAATGATCAAAGATGCTCATATCACTATATCAGTGACCACCCTTTTCCCAAAAATTTGTCCTGAATTCATTGTGCTTTTCTCAAGTCTTCAACCATGAGATCCTTTAGATGATCAATGGGCTCTTCGGTTCCAGTTCTACCTAACAAGATAGGCCAACCAAAAGACCCTCCAAATCATCTGTGGGTCAGGAAATCTGAACCTGTCAACCTTCAGTTGGGGCCACCCCAAACTGCAGATTGGCCAAAACTTATAGAGACAAAAAAAAACCTGTCAAACAGGGGCCGCCGCCCTCCGAGTCAATTCAGTGTGAAATCAAAGACTTCCTGAGGACGTGTTAAAAGCTCTCATGGCGTGTGAAATCAACGACTTCCTAATACCCGTCCAAAACTCACAAGGCACATCACTAATGGGAACCTAAAATGCACTTCCCGTGAAAATGACCTGACCTGTTTGATTATTTTTTCCATCCATATTTTGTAAATAATGCATGTTTACATAATTCTCCTTAAAAATTTTGAAGGATTAGAAACGGTTTTTTTTTTTTATTTAATTATTATTATTTTTGTACGAAGTTCAAATGTTTTGACAACGTTTTCAAAAACATAAAGTGATTTTTGAACTATCATTTGTCTGGTGTCTTTTTTTCCGTTGCCAAAAATATTTTTAAAATGTTTTTTGATTTATGATCTCTTTTAAGAAAGTATTTATGATAAAAACATTATGTAAGAAGGCCAAAAGGATTAAAAACATCCTTAATAATAAATATTTTGTTTCCATGGATGGTGGAATTTGAGAGCCTTGATCTTTCAAAGGTCATGGGGTCATCAGAAAAGGTTGCCCGTCAAACAAGGTAACTCAAATACAAACAAGATGTTTTTTAGTTATATATATATATATTTTTAATTTTCATTATTTATTAAAGCGATGTGTAAGTCGAAAAGGGCTTAATATGTAGTTAAGACACTAAAATTAAAATAAATAAATAAATAAATAAATAAATAAATAAACGTGTTGGAATGTATTGTTTTGGTTTTGATTTTCTTATTTTTCTTCTACTCCTACCCTCTCTAACTTCCTCCCATATGGTTGGAGTAATGTAACATTGCAAAGCATTATTTGGTTCAAGAAATAGTCATAATCATATTTCTTGAGTCTAATGCCCGCCATTCTTAGGAGTAATAATGTAACATTGCAAAGCCTTGTTTGGTTCAAGAAATAGTCAAAATAGGAATTATATTTCTTGAGTCTAATGCCCGTCATTTTTTAGAGTGAAAAAAAAAATCGAAGAAAGAGTTCGATAAAACTTAATACTTAATTACTTAAACTGATTTTAAGTTGGATTATATTTAACTTAAAATATGTCTAGATAGTTAAGAGGAGCTCGTTACACATATAATGGTAAAAACGATAAAAACCTTTTTCTATTATCTGATATGGGATATCATAATCATTAATTCATACAAATGTAACATCCTTGTTATATCCTATAAGATTGCGGATCCATTTAGACATATGAACAACCCTTGTAGGGTTATACAACCTCTTACATTGGATCAAAGATTAGCTCTGATACAATTTTTACAATTCTCTTTCATGTAAATAATTGTTCACTTTAGATGCAATTGGTCATCACGGCTTTAGAACGTATTTACACAATTAAGAGAAACTCATTACTACATAGCATCGGGAATTTTTTTTCTTCTAACCTATCTAAACTATCACAACTAATATATGATAGAATATGAATTAAGGTATAAAAAAAAATTGAAGGTGAGGTGAATGAAAAAAAGTTCATGTATGGGAAAATCCGAATCAATGTATTAAAAATTTTGAAAGTGAGGTGAAAGGAAAGAAAAAAAAAAAAAAAAAACAAGACAGAGAGGTAAAGTCAAAGGGTAAGAGAAGCATCTTTTAGGGGAAAATAAAGTGGAAAGGGGGATTTTGACAAATAATATTGGGAATTGGAATGCATGCTTAGAGTGCATAGGAAGCAAAGACTTGCCTTCATAATATACAAATATAATAGTTGAGTTTTGAGTTGCTCTATGTTTCATCACCATTCTTTTACTCCTACCCATGTCTCCTGTCCTTATTATTAAATCCAAAAGTTTTCATTAATCCCCATGCTCAAACCTCAATCCTCCCTCTTTCTTTCTCTCTCTCTCTCTCTCTATTTTGTTTAGGGCATGCCACCCCAACTCCTAGTTGTCCTATGTACTACGTTCTCTTTTCTTTTCTTTTCTCTTCTTTTGTACTTTCTGGTCAAGCAAACAGGTGGTCAGATGCTCCATACTTTTTCTTTCATCCAAAATCATCTGTCTATGACTCTGTGTCATAACTTGTGTAACATTTGATCGAATGTTCACCCTCTATTTGGAATTGACCTTTCAAAAATGAAAATTTTTTAGTTCAATAATTATTTTTAAATGAATAAATTGTCCAAAAAAAAATGTATACTAAAATTGAAGAAAGAAAGTGAGACCCCAATATTAATTATATTTTCATTTTATATCAAAAATAAAATTTTAAAAATATCTAAAAATTTAAAGATAAAAAGACTGCAGGTAAAGCTGTTTTTGATCATATTTATTTATTATTTAAATAAATGTCTAAATGTTCTTCAAACCACTTAATTCTCTCACATGCATGCTTCCAAAATCTTTTCACATTCCTTCCCTCTCTTTCAAGCCAAGTCTTGCCAACAATTTTCATTCTTCTTTCCATGTGGGGCTAAAAGGTCTCCCAATTTCTTGTGCCCCATGTGGATTTTTTTTTACCAATTCTTCAATAATAATAATAATAATAATAATAATAATGATAATGATAATTACCGAAATCACTTTTATAATTTATCATATCCCACCACGTAATATATATTATCCATCTTTTTTTTTATTTTTTTATATCGATATATTAATATCATATTAAGATATGAGATATGCTCGTATCAAAACTTTATTTTTATTTTATGAAATATTTTTTTATTATATATTAAATTTATAGTTAAAAAAGAAAAAAATATTTATAAAATAATATTAATATATGATATATAAAAATTATTTTTTTATATTAAATAATATAATATAAAAAATTATTTGTAAAGTTTGAATATTTTAATTACTGATATCATCAAACATGAGAGACATTTAATTTTTTAAAATAGAAAATATTGAAATCTAATATAATTTTATTTTAAACATTAATATATATTTTATATTTATCCACTACAAGGTAAAATAATTATCTTCTATTCAATGTATTTTATCATTTAAGGAACTTGTTTTTTTTTTTTTTTTCTCATTTATAAAATGAAAAGAAAATTTTGAAGGCGGTGGATGTTTGATTAAATGCCATAAATGCCACCAATTCAAGCATTAATGGTTGCAGAGAGGCATGGCCTTTATATGTTGTAGGTCCAAGGTCAGACATACATTGATCTGGTCGGTAAGCCCCTTTTTTGCTATATCATACATTTTTTTTTTTTTTTTTCATAATAAATCAAATATAAAAAAGTCTCTTTATTTTTTTTTCTCCTTTGATTTACTACTTTATTAAAACTAAATATAGACTAAAGGTGGTGTTTGTTTTTTACTTAATTTTAAATAGAATTTTAATATTTAATAATGTTAAATATTAGGTTATTTGTTTTTGTAGTATTTTATTTTTATTAAGTATTAGAAAGTAAAAAAAAACTAATATATTATTTTTTCTATTTAGAAAAAGTTATGTATTTTAGTTTTTTTTTTATTTAGTAAAAAGTTTATAATAAGTTATGAAGAAGTATAAAAATAAATAATCTAAATTTTGAAAATAAATTATTTTCAGTAGAAAGTCAAAAAAAATAAATACCATCTAAAATGATATTTGTTTTTTTTTTTTTGAATTTAAAGGAAAATAATGTTTAACAGGGTTAGGTATTAAAGATTTTTTTTAATATTTAATTTTTATTAAGCATTAAGAAATAAAGAAAAAAACATTAGATTCCTTGTAGCATTTAGAAAAAAAATCAAATATTTTGATTTTTTTTATTCAATAATTTAAAAAAAAAGGTAAATAATAATAATAATAATAATAATTTAAAATATAAAAATAAGTTTTTTTTATCAAAATAAAATAAAATTAAAAAGACAAAAATTGAAATTCTTTTAATAATAATAGTAATTTTTTTATAAAAGATTTTGCAAAGTCTATTTATTATACTACAATCATGGTTAATGAATTTAAATATTAATATGTATTTTTTAACCAATGATTAAATGGGCATATTTTCTTTCCTAACTTCTATTATTGAAGGTATCAAGCAACCTTTCATTGATCCAAAAATCCAAAATTTGATGTACATGGATAAACGGAATTGCCAAAAAAAAGGAAAAAAAAAATCATAAAATATTGATAAATAAATGGTATAGTAATAATTACTTTTTTAAAAACCACTCCTTTCATAACAAGAAAATCCCAATTTTGAGGTTACATTTATGTACATGGGTAAACAAAAAGACCAAAAAATTTTAAAAAAAAACCCCAAAAATAGATCCATATTTTTTAAGAAAAAGAATATTATAAAATAAAATACTATAATATTAAAAAAAATATTTAATTTTTTTAATGCCCAGAGACAAACCCGTCAGGGTAGTCCAATTGATCAGGCTTAAGTGACATATAATAATACGTTCAAATTACATGAATTTACTCGATTGGTTGTCATAGGGCTTATTCTAAGGTTTGAGTCCCATGGAAGGTTGCCCACGTGGCAGAGTAAAAAGAAGAAAAACCAAGGAATTGTTAAATAATAGAAAGAGAATAGTGATGTGGTTGTGGATTACATTACATGATAATAAGCACGACATGCTTTTATATATATATATATATATATATATATATATATATATATATATATATATATATATATATATATATATTATTATTATTATTATTATGAATCTCCACTTTTAATGGGTCTTCCCATTATTATTTATTATTATAATAATGATTATTATTAACACCTCATCATTCCTTTGTCACATTATTTAATCACTTAAGCATTATCATTAACAAATTATTGGACCAATTTGAGATTTGTCCAATTGATAAATGTTCCACTCATCTAAGCATGTGAGTTTGACTTTGCAAAAGTGGACATAGTGGGCGAATTTCTTTGATTTCTTTACTTTTAAGATTTCATTTTTTCAATGTAATTTTTTTTATTGATTGTTAGTATTTTTATTGATTAAATGATTACCGTATTACTAATTTCTTAAGATTTTAGAGCTCGAAATAAAACGTCGAGATCATTTCCATAATCAATTATATGCATAAAACTTGACTAATTAACATCTATTAAAAATAAAGAACGAACAGTCATGTTTTACGTGTTTTACAAGACAAAGCTTAGATATTATTTTTAATTTTGATTAGGTTGGACTTATTCTTAATTCAACAAAGACTATAAAAGAAATGTACTAGGAAATATCATTCTCAAAAATTAAAAAAAATGAAAATGACAAAAGCTAATAAAATTAAATTAAAAAACTCAAAATCAACTTTGAATTGCTAAAATTTAAGGGTTTTTTTTTTTTTTTTGTCCTATATGTTTTAAAAATTCTTGGGTCAAACTTGCAAAAATTCCACAAAACCTAGTTGGTTGAATTTTTAATAATTTGCCATTATTTAAAAACTTGAAAGAAATTTCCATGTTGTTTCATAGGAAAGTCTTGAGAAGTGCACACTTCCAAGAATAGACAACCTATTGAATTTAACAACTTCAATTGTACAATTATTGGGTCTCCCACTCTCCCTCCTTAGAAGACTTTTACTGAACTTAAATTTTAACAAACACCCAGAAGAATTTTCCTTCATTTTCCTGGGAAAGTGTTGTGAGGGTGAGAAGATTTTTTGTTATATACTTACTTGCATTCAAAGGCAGAGGTAAAAAGAGAAGAGAAGAAAAGAAAAAGAAAAAGAAAAAAAAAATGATATTCCTTCGGAAGTCATCCCTTTAGGGCTTTGGTGGTGACTTGTCATCATCGTCTTTAAGATTGGAGAGGAGAATCAAGGGCAGTTCTTCTTCAAGGTAAAGAATAAAAGTGACACACCCACCACCTCACCACCTCTCTTGGGTAACATATAGCCCATTTCTCACTTTCTATACTGTTTTCTTTGACTCAACATTGACTTTTTTGTTCTTTTTTTATTTTTTTTATTTTTTTTTATTTTTTTTATTTTTAGATATTTATATTCCCATAAGTCTTGTCTTTTTCCTTTTTTTTTTCTTACAACTTCCAAACAAAAAAAATAATTGTCTTTGAAATGTCTTGTAAAACTCTCATGGATAGAGATGGGGTTTTGGCCATTCACAAGGTGAGGGGTGGTTTGGTTGTCTAATCCCTTGGTGACTAATCATCAAGTGATACACGAAAGCATATTATAAGGTTTTTTTTTTTTTTTTTTTTTTTTAATTATTTTTCTATGACCCTCAAATATTTTAAAGTTGACTTACTAGTAGACTTTGCATCTACATAGATAAGATTTTTCCCTAGGAATTCAAAGCTAGAGAGACATAGACAAAGGGATTTCTTCATTAAGAGCAACTCACTTTTGTTTGGATGGAGGGAAAGTTTACCATAAATTATGGTTGGATTATGGGATATTATTGTGATTGATATGGCATTGGAGAGGGAAAATCACCCTCAATAGTACCAATCATAAATATACCATTTATTGAGAATCTAATGCCAAGCATTTATTTTCTTCAAAAAAAAGAAAAAAAGAAAAATCCAACTCAGCCACAAAAGGGTTTATTATTCATGGCATTTAATTTCTGCTATATTACTTTCTTAACTAATAATCTGGGAAAAAAAACAAAAAATTTAAATAATTTAAAATATTATTATTATTATTTTTTAATTTTTAAAAATAATTTTGATGGAAATATATATATATATATATATATATATCCAATGAGAGAGGGGATCCCAGTGGCAGAAATCCCTGCATTCACTGCCGGCATTCATTCCTGCACCTGCCTAAACCTCAGCCATCGCCCTTCAGTGGCACTATCATTCAGTACGAGGCACCACCCGCCCGTCACGTGCCTTCATCCCCACCCGCTTCTCTAAATCCTCTTCGCTCGGTTGGACATTTAAACCCACACCGCCTCCTCATCAGTCATCACCACCCTCGTTCTCGTTCTCTTCTCTTTAGCATGCCCCCCTACGGCGCATGTTAGAACCCTTTACGCCGGACGATGACTGACGCTCTGTCCCCGCCTCCGGCATGGTTTCCCGGGATTTTTCCAGATGAAGGCGTCACACGGGAAAACTCTTCGTCTTCGTCTTCCAAGGAGGGTTTCAGCACTAGCAGCATTGTTACTGTGATTCTCGTCCTCTCCTCTGCGTTTTTCGTCTCTATCATTCTCTATCTCCTCCTCCGCTACCTCAGTCGCCGTTGTAGCGAACGCCTCCACTCTGACGACGTCGTGCTCCCACCTGTCGACTCTGACCGCCGCTTCTCCAGTAGACGCGTGTCGCCGGAAGACTTGTCGCTGATCGATTCTCTGCCTCTCTTCACTTTCGGCTCTGTCAGGGGCCGCAACTCATCCTCCGAAGGCGATTGCGCCGTGTGTCTCTCCAAGTTTGAGCCTCACGATCAGCTTCGGCTGCTTCCGATCTGCTGCCACGCGTTCCATGCTCGATGCATCGACACGTGGCTGGCATCCAATCAGACGTGTCCTCTGTGTCGATCTCCGATATTCGCGACGGAAGCGGATTTTATGAAAGCCATACTCGCGTCAACGAACGCTGGCGATAGTTTCCGGATCGAGCTCGGTTCTGTGAGTCGGCGGCGGTCGGCGTCGGAATCCGGAGAGGCGCGACGATCGTACTCTGTAGGCTCGTTCGACTACATCGTCGATCATGAGTCCGAGGTTACCGTGGCCTCCACCCATCGACGAGGAGGCTCTGAGAGTAGCGCAGCGGAAAAAGACAAGGATGACGCCGGAGCTCAGTCGAATCAACTTGCGCCGGAGCCTCCGGGGCCTAGCACCGCGGCGGAGGTAGCTTCAGGACGAAGCTGGTTGAAGGATTATGTAGACAGGTTGTCTTCGACGGCGTCGTTGTCAATCTCCTCACGTGCGCTATCGTTCCGGAGCTCCGGCAGGTTTTTCACCGGAAGCAGTCGCCGCAATGAAACTGCCAGCGTCGGCGACTGGGATTTGGAGGCGAATCGGGTTGGAGAAGAGATAAGCGAAATGTTTCGGTGGTTTTCGGGGATATAATGGTAATTTCGATGCGTAGCTAGGGCATTTTCTCATTCATTTTCAGCCAATTTTCCTCCTACCTCTCTGTAGATAAAAAAACAAAAAGCAGGGATAATTTGGTAAAAAGAATTAGCTCCAGTTGCATCCTGACCGTTCATCAGAGGAGAGGTGGACGGCACAGATTGAATTGAGGCAGCATTCGTCAGAAAATTCATAAAAATGCTGCCATCCTCCACCACCAGTGAGGATAAAATTGTAGAAAATTGCATTTTTGAGATGAAAAAAAGTATATTATTAAATTTGGATGGAGCTGTAACGGGAAAGAAGAAAGACGGTGGGTGTGTGTTCACTGTTCATTTGGGACCTGTGATTTGGTAGGCCACGGCAGATGGAATTAAATGGCCTCTCTTCATTGATGGAAATCAACAACCTTCTTCTACCTCGCTTTTCATCGCATTCTCGAGGTCGCGTCTTCTTTCTTCTTCTTCTTCTTCTTCTTCTTCTCCTCTGTATTAAATTCCGTTACGTTTTCTCTAGCCGCTTTCTAGTTCACCTGTTTTCAACCTTTCCGCCACAAAAAATTATTTAATTCCCAAGAATTTCAAAATTACAATTATTGCTTAAGTGGAATCAAATTTTTATTTTTGGGCACAATTGGAAGTGGGTCATCTGCAAGTTTAAGGGTTATGATTATAATTTTGACTTAAGAGACATCATTCTACTGAATTTTTCGATAGCTCTAATTTTGAGTGGGAACTCCTCGCTTCAGGATAAGGATGCTTCCACTTAGTAGTGGCAAAACACGTTTCGGGTAAGTCGATGATCTTACTATATATGTATACTTTTTTTTTTCCCATTATTTTTCACCAATTTTTTCATAGAAAGGGTTGAATTTTGTGGATTTGGTTGAGTTTATTTCATAAAATTTGAGGTATTTAATCCAAATCCAACTCTTCCTTATTTTTTTAAGCTTGAATTGAGTTCGGATTCATCGGGTTCAAAATCCATAAATTTTATATATATATAATTTAAATAATGAATTTTTTTTAAGATATCAATAAAAAATAAATATAAATTTATATATTTTCTAAAAAATAAAAATATATATTATATAATTTGATATTTTTTTTTTAAATATTTGTAAAAATGAATATTATTATATAAGATAATATGTATTAAAAATATTACATTAGATTGGGATCTTGGTTTAGGTCTAATCCAGATTGAGTTTGAAATAAAATAATTTAATTTAAGTTCAACAAGAATATTGAAAATGATTACTTAAACCTATCAACACGTTCGGATAGGTTCAGATGAAGTCGGGTCAACTTGCCAAAATTGCATCTCTACTTTTTATTGGAAGCATGCTTAAATGAGCTCAAGCTATCATATATTATGTCGCTTATTTTAATACATCATGATGCTATTTAATTTAATCCCTTAGACATTTAAACATTGATATTCTTAAATACATGTGAAACTTAAAGGACAAAGGTGCAAAAAAACATAAACAAAGAGTACGAAGGTACGTGAAATTTGTAGAGTTCCAATACTAAAACATTCTCGGTTGAAACGATTAAATATATTTTGACGATTTTTCTAGTATTTAATAAATGATTACCATTTTTTTATTATATGGTTTATACCTAAAGAAAATGGTTCCCACCCTTTTTCTAGTTTCAATTTTATTCATAAAAATAGAAAAAGAACATGTGAAAATGATCATCTTTTCCTTTTGCTCCAACCTCATATACATGTATTTTTTTTTTTTTATAAAAATATTGGGCTAAAAGGGATAAAATAATCTCCGAAATCGGAAATCTAACATTTCCCATTTTTTTTTCTGGAAAAGTAATTCATTTTTTACATAAATGTCTTTTTCTATTTTAAATATTTACATATAGGTTTTAAAAGAAAAAGTTAATTTTACAAGAAAATAATGAGGATATTTTTATCCAAATGATGTCAAAAAAGGGTGGGAGGTTAAATTTCAAAAATTGAGTTTTGAAATGTCTTTTTAATCAAATAACCTTTTTTTAAATCAATTTAGAAGCATTTATTTTTTTCAAAAATTTGAATTGGGAAGAAGCGACGGAGGAGGTATCAAATTTATTAAAAAAAAATTACTTATCATTTCTAATTTATTTCTTATTTACTTTTTAAAATTCACTAAATGAGTAAATAGTCCATTCCTAAAATAGTATATGTAATATGCTTTTATTTCTTAGGGGTACAGATGAATATTTTACTGAAGGGTTTTTATTGTATCAATCTACCCTTATATGATTCCTGTTGAAGCATATACTCGGGAGATGGATGCAGAGCAGAGGATTTCAAAATCTCTCTCCCTCTTATTTTTACGAGAAACCAAACTATATTTTTTCATTTTTAGATTCCTTTCAACTTTCAAGACTCTCTCCCTCCCTTATCCCATTGAATCTAGTTCCAATGAGAAGAATAAATATCAAGCAATGGATACATCATTGTCATAATAATGCAGTCACAATGGGGTATATGTGATGACTTGAATTTAGGCACCATGTAAGATGGTGTGGGATATATTTGTACTGCAACAAAATTTAATACCATAAATCATGTTGTACAATAACTTCAACCACCCTTTGTTACATTATTAAACCTACCAACTCACAATGTTCATCCATTTCACTTTTGTTGCCTTCAATTATAAATTTGATTTTAATGGACTAGATTTTTTTTTTCTTTTTTTTTTTTGGGGATTTTATGTGATAATACCAATATTACCAAATTTAAAGATTGTACATTTGGATAGTAAAATGTGGAAATTTCATGTTTAATTTCACTATGAAAAATAGTGAAAGAATATGAAATATAATTAAAATTAGTTAGAAATATATGAATTTTTAAATTGCTTAATTTTTATATAATAGAGAAAAATAAGTGAAATAGATTTAAAAAAAATATATAAAAATAATTTATCAATGTTAAATTTACTTTACATTTTTCTTCACTTTTTCTTTCATTCTACTTTTTCTCTTTGTTTTTTTTTCCTTGCATTTTCCCTCAATTTTTTTTAACAATCAAATGTAGTCTTATGGTAAATTGGGAATGCTTCCCTCCGCGGTTTTTGTTTCTTCCTCTACATTTCCATATTTAACTCGTGGCAGGGAATTAGAAAACAATTCTTAAAAACAATTATTTGATTATTTTTGTTCCTTTAAAACATTGTGTATTTATGTATTGTACAAATTTTTTTACCGATCTACATATTAACAATTGTTTCTTAAAACACTATAAAAAAAATACATAAAACCAACTCAAATTTGTTATAAAAAATATCCAATTTTTAGTATAAATTCTCAGTAAATTCACTAAATTGTTTTCAGTAAAAAAAAAATTATCAACATAGTTTTTAAAATTAGAAAACTGTTTTTTAAAAAACTATTTTTTATTCTAAAAAAACATAAAACTATTAAAACACCTAGGACTTGTTTGTTTTGAAAAACAATTTTCATAATAATTTTTAAGAACAAATTTTGGTAGTTTAAAAAACAAAATTACCTTTAGAAACTGAATTCTCAAAAACAGTTTTTTGTTTTTTTTTAAAAAAAAGATGTTTGGTTAAATCAATAAAAAAAACAATTTTATAAAACAAGTTGATCAACTTGATATGGTAAATATAAATAATTTTTTGATAAAAAAATTTACATCTATTTTTGAAAGGATTTCATAATTTTAAAAATCATATCCATTTTTTAAAATAATTTATCAAGATTAAATCCATTTTTATTTTTGTTCATCTTTTCTTTCATTCTATTTTTCTTTCTATTTTCTTTCTTTCACATTTTTTCTCAAATTTTTTGACAATCAAATGTAGCCTTATGATAAATTGGGATGCTTCCCTCCTCTTCATCATTTTTCTTTCTTCCTCTACACTTTCATATTTAACTCATGTGGAAGAGGAATGAGAAAACAATTCTTAAAAATAGTTATATGATTATTTTCATTCCTAAAAATAGTATGCATTTATGTATAATGCAAAAGTTTATAAAAATATATATATATATATATATATATATATATATATATATATATATAAATCCCTTTTTGGAATAAATCCTCAAAAAACCATTTTTAGTAAAAAATAAAATAAAATATTAATCTAGTTTTTTTTTAATGAGAAAACTGTTTTTATTCTTAAAAAATTATAAAACCATTAAAAGGCCTAAAACTTGTATGAAAAGTATTTTTGAAAATAGTTATGAGAAACAATTTTTTATAATAATTTTAAAGAATAATTTTTTATGTTTTTAAAAACAAAATTACCTTTGAGAATTGAATTTTAAAAAATAGTTTTTTATTCTTAAAAACAAAAAACATGTTTAGTTGAGTTAATAAAAACCAATTTTATAAAATAAGTAAAAAAAAAAAATGTGTTTTCTTTTATTAACTTGATATTATAAATATAAATAGTTTTTAGATAAAAATATTTATATTCATTTTTAAAATAATTTTCATAATTTTAAACTGTTCTCCAAAAACGTCAATTTGAACATGAAGAACAACTTTTGAGTGTTTTCTCAAGAACAGGAAATGACTTTTGGAAACACTTTCCAAACAGACCCAGGTTCCTTGGTTTTTATTTTTTTATTTTATTTTTGAGAACAATATGTATGTTGGTGCAAAAAATGGATTAAAATTGCGATTGCCTATCATTAAAATAGACGATGTGGTAGAGAAATGGTAGATAACATTTATGAAAAAGCTAATCAAAATAGTTATTTAATAAATTAGAAATGTGATTACTCGTGCCATTAGTAGTGATCCAAAAGCAATTCCAAAAACTTGTTCTAGTGTATTTATGACTCACCAGGATAAGGTTGAATTGAGCCGACTTCTACCAACCATGCAAGGAAGGTAAGCCTAAGGGAAATCAACACAAAACTAGGGTAACAAACATGCAACAAACAAAGCTTTTCCTATCCATCCCATCCTCACATTTGGACATAGAGAGAGAGAGAGAGAGAGAGAGAGAGAGAGAGATTGAGCCGACTTCTACCAACCATGCAAGGAAGGCAAGCCTAAAATAGGAAATCAACACAAAACTAAGGTAACATACAACAAACAAAGCTTTTCCCATTCATCCCATCCTCACATTTGGACATAAAGAGAGAGAGAGAGAGAGAGAGAGAGAGAGAGAGAGAGAGATTGAGCTGACTCCTACCAACCATGCAAGGAAGGCAAGCCTAAAATAGGAAATCAACACAAAACTAAGGTAACATGCAACAAACAAAGCTTTTTCCTATCCATCCCATCCTCACATTTGGACATAAAGAGAGAGAGAGAGAGAATAATGGAGAATCCAAGATCTCCTTGTACCGAGGCTGGGATACCATGTTAAACCATATTACCCCTAAAGAATTAACCTTTTAAATGATGGCCAACAATGTATATCAAATTGATTAACACTTTGGTTTAGCCTTCATATTAGGAAGCTCTGGTACCTGGTCATCCAAAAAAAGAAGCTGCCTTTTAAATGATGGCCAACAATGTATATCAAATTGATTAACACTTTGGTTTAGCATTCATATTAGACAGCTCTGATATCTAGTCACCCAAAAAAAGAAGCTACACAGCATTCTGCTGCATCAAGACAACCCAGCAAGATAGCTGATGAAGCTGCAAGTCAGCCTTGCAACAAAGCATCACATGGGCAGCACCCCAACATCAACTCTAGCTGATCGAAAGTTATTACAGAAGGCATGCATGCAGCAGCTAAACTAACAACAGATGCAGTATCGCCTAGAAGCAGTGAATCATTGCCTGGGTAATCCCTAACCCACTTGTATAGTAGATTGAAACAAGTGCAGCAACTGAGCAGCTCACTCGAGGATCTGCATATTCCAACTTGTATATTACTTTAGGTCTTGGACAAGCATCTGCTAATCAAATCAGCTGCTAAGACCAACAAATCAGATACAAGCCTAGTTGAGCACAATCCATCATGAAACAATTCGATTTCTTATATATTGAAAGATAATCATAAATAACATATTGGATAACACTGGACTGAAAATTGCAGCTTGGAGGCTCTTTTAATCGTCTTTTTCTGAATAAAAAACGTCACAAAATGAGGGAGAACTGCTTCACAAAAATTCTCAAACGGACAGGAATAAGTTGGAGTACAAATACTGTAACAAGAAAGTATATATAAAACCCATGGTTAAATTATAGCCAAATACACTGTTCTTCTGTCCCCCACTGCATGGAGTACTGCTTCCGCTGAAGCACCCTTTCTTTTGTTTTATCCCTTCACCACGATCTTCAAGAACAAATGTAGTATTGGTCTGGCCACTACTGAATAGAACACACCAAAGGAAAGGCCCTTTATGGTTCCCAATCATGCCTACTCCCACTTCAGTATGTGTTTTATTTCTCAGAAGAGAGAGTGCTTTCTTGTCTCGGATGAGAACCTGAGAAAAGGCTTCTGATGGCTCAATATATTTGGATTGACATCCCACAATGTGGCCAGATATGGTGCCAAAAGTAGGTAGTTCTACACCACAATTGGGAGCAAAAATTTCAGTGAAGTCATCTTCTGATGGCCGACAGTTTATGGTGTTGTTTTTAGAGCAGTTTCCCTTGCATTCCTCTACATATTGCAATGCCATGCATCCAAGACCAGGGTTGTCATTTAATTTTGGAAGCTTTTGGGCTGTTCGATTCTTGTTGATGACGTCAACCAGATCATTTGCTGGGTTTCCTGAATAAAGAATAGCACATAACCACCTCACATTAGAAATTCAGTACATGGGCATACATGGGCTTATGTTTAACATTTGTTAAGCAAGGAAAGGATATGCAATAACTGGAACAATTTCAAATTGGAGTCGATGCTGCTGTTTTTTAAAGCATACAAGGCTTTCCCTCTGAATTTTTTCCAGTTGGTAGCAGAATTCTTGCCTTCTCTACTTGTTGCCCCTGACTTCCAAACTACTACAGTAATTCTTGTATTCCCAAATCCCAATTTGTTAAATACAAATATGAAAGCATTAAAAAAATTGGAGTTCAGGATATTAGAATCCTTAACCATGCTAAGTTAACCACAAAAAAGATTTGCTTCTTTGGAGTTCAAAGTTAAAATGGGCTCTTTGCCAGAGAAAAAAAATGATATAGACATCTTTCCAAAATATTGTTCAAAATGGGATCTACAACCTCACTGTGTGGCTTTCCATTGAAATGAAGCTATAGGATGAAGATGCTGCTTTCCATTGAAATGAAAAATATATATTTTGATAAAATGAATCTGCTCACCTTCATCTTCCAGCTTCATATACAAGAAAGCCGCAGGATAAAGAGACAGCTTTAATTTAAAAAATAAAAAATAAAAAATGGCAGTGCGCGGCCTAGTGAATAATAGTTAGGAAAGATACCCATAGTGCATACTTTTGTTGTTCTTTTTACAAACAGGCCTTATTGAAACTCTGCATCTTTGTATCTCAGTTGGACCACACTTCCGCAGCTCAAGGAGACTGATTTGTTGGTATTAAGTGGACCAAAGCCCACTACACTCTCACAAGAATTTTCCAAGGTTACTCCACCAATTGGGCCATTCAACCTCCTCTTACTTGAACTTAACATATAAGAGACAAAGGCTGCCCCAAGGACAGTGTTTCAAGACAATAAATTTAGAATCTTCATCTACAAGTTCAATCCTTGTTCAGTTTTATAGTCACTTCTACAAATAATATATTGCACTCATTATGTTTCTGTCATGCTGTTAAAATGTCTCTATTATTATCGAACTCACAGAATTGATGCCACAGTCTTCAGAAAACTTCTATGCCTAAATAAAACAGGCATAGAAGTTGGTGCCTCTAGAAAGGTGCATTGTTACTTAGTAAATCACTGAAGCAAAGAAGAAACTTGTTTCATTCTAGTCCTATAGTTTTTATATAAAATGCATGTTGTTTGCTGCCTTAAAAATGAGAATGATTCAAGTAGGGTTTAAAGTATTTCCACAAATAAATGAGACATCAGAGTAGCACTAATTATATGAGAAATAAAATGAATAGGTTATTAATGCAATTTTCCTTTTCTAAGGAAATAATCAATAACATAGTTACTATGCCATCACCATCTAGTCTCCTGGCACCCTGCTAAAAAAAGGAGTATTTGCACAGGTTGGGGAAATTAAATTCTTCTATTGTGCTTTATGTAGTGTTTGTGATGAGAACATTTTATTTCTTAAAGCAAGCAAGACCTGCCTACTTCTTTGCATGTGCAGGACTCTTTTTGGAGACCTGAGGAATGATAGGAGTCTTAAATTTTTGCACATAATAAGCCACACATGACTACAATCAATAAACTTTAAGGGTTTCCCCACCCAAAAAAACTGCCAATCTACTTCTTTCCCTCTAACTCTGTATCATACCATTGATTTGGTCAAATGTTTGATATCTTAAAAGAGATGTGAGGAGTAATCATGATTCTAGTTACTTATATTTAGCTTTTGATGAATGATAAGTTGGCATTCATTCATGCCATGTTTCAAAAAGTGAGGCAGTTCACAGTTGCTAGACAATTTTTGCTTGCAAGTGTAAGAAGCAAATGTTTACTTGGAATAACCAATTTCACATTGGGGCACCAGCTGTGACAGAGCCATGCACTTTTAAATGATGATCTGCAAACAAATGCTAAGCAACTATCAAGTTTGAAACAAACTGCCTCAGTGGTCTAGGACTTTAAATTCACTTAGCAGTGTAAGAATTCTAAAAAACAATAGGAAGACTTGGACAAACAATTTTCCTGAAAGTTTAAGCTGTTAGGATTTGGATTCACAATGTATATTATATTCCCCAACACCCTTCCTTATATGCGGGACCACAAATAGGCCCATAGGCAAACTAATCATGACAACCTTCTTTGGGCTTGCACTTGGTCTCACTAAATTGAGGAAATAAACATGCGGTAAGGTTTGAACTCATGACCTCCCACCAAATGAGGCTCTAATAGCACGTTGGACAACCACTTTTCCTAACAGCTTACACAACAAGCGTTTACCTGCATTCATTTGCTCTTTAAGGAAATTCAGAGCAGTGATTAGTGACAGATTGATTACAAGACTACAACTACAAGCTACTATTACAGCTACTTGCTATGCTAAGACTTAGTTAAGCTATTTCCACTCTCAGGACAGAGATTTGCTTTGAGAGAGGTTCACAGAACGCCTTCTATTTATAATCTCCCAGGTGACTGCTACTGGTAACTACTGATAACTACTTCCAGTCACATGTCACAGTATCTTATTTTTCTGCCACATTGGGCAAAGGCCCATAGGTACCAAAGAGATTTATTGATGGTCTGAGAGGCTCAGTGCCAATACATGGGCAACTGAATTCCAAAGAAAAATTGCCCTTCTCACACAAATGATGCTCTGGTGTTCCTAATCAATTTTTGAACAGGATATTTTGTTGGTGCCCCTTATAAAGATACCTGGATGGCCCCAATGCAACTGCACCCTGGGAAACCAGTATCCATTTTTCCAAAAAAGAATATACTAATCTCAATCCTTCATTTCTAGATATCTATTCCATGAATGCACTATGGCAGTCAAAGGGTTTATTGGTCTAAAGCTTTGAAATTATGACAAGAGTAATCTAATCACAAGGTATATTATTATTATTGATGGGATAACCATAAACATCTAACATAATTTGGGTTGGCCACCATTTATTGATTTATTTTTTATAGGCAATATGGCCGGTCAAGCACCATTTGTTATTGTATTCTTTGCTAGTTAGCCCAAAGGTATTCTTTGGAACCTATGAATGTTTTTTTTCCTGCTGCTCGATGACACCTTTCTCTGTGAAGCAAAATCAAGAAAGGTAAACCTCACTTGTCTCACCCATAGCACTCGGAAAATATATAGCTAGACAATAAGGTCATTGTCCACATCTACCAAGAGAGATTTCCCCATCAGATCATATCTTCTACAAGATTTTCTGGGTTACTGATAGATCTCCCTGCTACCCAAAAATCTAATCTCTCTCTTATGAAGATCTTGATACCATAGAATAAAAGTGGAGCTACTAAAAGTAGGAAGATCATAAAAAAAAGACAAAACCTGAAGATGCTAATCTCTTAAGGAAGAAATAAACTCGATTTCCACAACTAAGTAATGCACCAAGCTCATGATAGTCAATATGGGTCATCACCATCCTTCCATGCATATACTGTATGACTCATTGTTTACTTGAAATGATGAATCTCCACTTTCAAGTAAGGAATAAAATAGTAATCATTAAACAGATAAGCAACCAAAAGTATCATCTTCTATACAGTCTCAACATTTACAGAGCAAGTAGAAACCAAAGACAAGGAGATAGCAAGAAATTTGAAAAATGGACTTCTGATTGTTAGGTAAAAATGATAAATTCTCCTTAAAGGAGATAAATGCTAAGCCTTTCCAATAAAAGGTCTTGTCAAGTATGCCCAAATATTTGCTGTCAAGTCAAAATTGAATGGCAGTCTTTTTTTTTTTTTCTCTCTTTCTTTCTTTCTTTCTTTTTAGGCTCCAAATAATGAAAATTTTTAATTTCTTTTAATTTTGTTGCTTTTTATACATTTTATTTCTGGTTTGTAATAATGAAACCAGAGTACAAAATAAAAAAAGCAATATCAAATTATTTTTTCATTAAATATTCATCCAATCAACAACGGAATTATTGCAATATATTAAATAAGCAGAACGAAGCAAAATGTCCAATGCTAGAAATGCAGAGATATTCAATTGCTGAGAAAAATGTCAAGGAAAGTTAAGGGAAACTTAGTCAAAACTGTTGTTTTCTTTGAGATCCAAAGAATTAAAAACCCTTTGTTAGGGCATTGAGTATTGTTTGTATGTTGACAATTTTGTTCCTTTTAATGCTTGACCATAGAAGTCCTTGTAGATACTGACTTGCTCTCCATTGAAGATCAAGAGGAGTTATTTGTCCAACAGGGAAGTCACAGGTACGTCTAAAAAGGTTTAACTTGTAGCAAGTTAGGCTCCTATGAAGTATAAAAAGAATCAATTTGTTTTTTAACTTAAAATACCTTGGATTAAAGTTTTGAAAAAGGGTAGGACCGCTCACCGCTCAAGCGCTCCACACCGCTCAAGCGCCCAAGGCACTCAAGTGGTGGGTTTAGTTAGCTCAAGCTGTCATGTTGATTATGTCGAGATTTTTCACACAAATTTGATTAAAATTCTTCTAAAATCAAAACTCTTCAAGTTAGTTGCCTATATATACCTCTCCATAACCCCTTAAGGGTAAGAGATCTAAAACTTATTGAGAGGGTTTCATTAAGTAAGCCTAATGAGCCATAACATTCATTTTTTTTTAGATAAGTGAGCGCATATATATAAAATTAGGCAAAAAGCCACAAAGCATACAGGAAGTATACATAGTAGCCTACGCAAAAACAAAAACAACACCCACCATCCCTTAGGGAACGGCAAGCCATTCCAAAAAACCTAAAAGTGAAGAGGACTCCTCTCCCATATACACCCTATCCCAACTCCACAAATTACAAACAAACGAATTCTTTAGCTTCTGAATAGCTAGAGAGCCCCCCCTAAAGGCTAATCTATTTCTCTCCTTTCAAACCGTCCAAAAAATACACAACGGAATGGAAGTCCAAATCTTTTTCCTCTTTTTCCCCACAAAAGGGCCCCTCCAACTTTCTAACATCTCTTTGACTTTCTCTGGGAACACCCAATTAGCCCCAAACAAGGCCAAGACAATCTCCCAAAGAGCCCTTACAACTGTACAGTGTAAAAGAATATGATTTACAGTTTCCTCTTCACAACCACACAAAAAACACCGGTTTGGAAGCTGCCAACCCTGTCTTTGAAGCTTGTCCAAAGTTAGGACCTTCTCCCAAGAAGCCTCCCAAGCAAAAAAAGCAATTTTGGTTGGGACCTTGTCCACCCAAATGCTCTTTTTCGGGAAGGTAATGGCATTAGACCCTGTCAACAACTTGTAAGCATCTCTAATCCGAAAGCGGCCGTGTCCCTCTCCTTTCCATATCACTGCATCCTCTTCAATAGAGATCCTCAAATCCCTCAACATATGCAACAGCTCTCCCAAGGCGTCCAGCTCCCAATCATTAGAGTTTCTAGAAAGTTTTATGTTCCAACCTCCTTGACCGAGGCTCGAGTCCCACATCTCATTTACCGATGCATTCCTTTGGACCGCCAAAGCAAACAACTGGGGAAAAGCTTGGGACAACGCCTCATTTCCGCACCACAGGTCAGTCCAGAACCTTACCTTAGTCCCCTTGCCCACTTTAAATTCTATATTCTCCCAACACCAAGACGACTCCTTCAATATATCCCTCCAAACCCCCACCCCAAATGTTCCGCGAGCCTCCTTTGTTCTCCAACCAAAACCCAACTAGTCATATTTCACCCCAACCACCTTCCTCCAGAAGATATCTTCCTCAAAGGCAAACCGCCAAATCCATTTCCCCAACAGGGCCTTATTCAAGAGATCAATTCTCCGAATACCGAGACCCCCACTCTCCTTTTGGGTACACACCACCTCCCAATTGATTAGATGGATTTTTCTTTCCGTACTTCCCCCTCCCCAAAGAAAATCCCTCTGAAGTTTTTCGAGTCTTTTTACAACTAGCTTAGGCATGCGAAAAAGAGACAATTGGTAAATAGGCAAGCTGGCCAAAGTGCTTTTGATAAGGGTAATCCTCCCACCCTTTGACAAATATTGTCTTTTCCACAAGGCAAGCCTTCTTCTCATTCTTCCTTCAACCCCATCCCCACATAGCCATGGCCTTGTGCTTGGCTCCTAAAGGCAGCCCCAAATAGACAGAAGGGAGGGTTCCCACTTTGCACCCTAACTCCACTGCCAACATCTCAATATCTTCTACCTCCCCAACCGGGATGACTTCACTTTTAGCAAGGTTTATTCTAAGACCAGAGGTTGCCTCAAACCACATCAAAATCCAGCTTAGGTGGGCCATGTGATCTTGTCTTGCTTCACAAAAAATGATCGTGTCATCAACAAATAATAGATGGGATACATTTATCTCCATTCCCCCCCTCCCTTGGATGTTACAACCTGAAATGAAGCCCCCATCAACAGCCCTTCTTAACATAGCGCTTAGTACTTCCATTCCCAACACAAAGAGGTAGGGGGAGAGTGGATCTCCTTGGCGTAACCCCCTAGAGTTGGGGAAATAACCAGCTGGAACCCCGTTCACCAGAATAGAGAAGCTTGCCGATGAAATGCACCACCAAATCCATTTCATCCAATGATCCCCAAAGCCCATCTTTCGCATGACCTTCATGAGGAAGCTCCAATTCATACTATCATAGGCTTTTTCAATATCCAGCTTACATATCAGCCCTTTCTCTTTGCGTTTAAACCAATAGTTGATTACCTCATTAGCTATGAGCGATGCATCTAAAATCTGTCTACCCTTTACAAAAGCATTTTGGTCCGGCGAAACCACCTTGTCTAACACCTCCTTAATTCTATTGGCTAGCACTTTGGCCAAAATCTTGTACAAACCCCCAAGCAAACTGATGGGTCTGAAATCCCCCAAGTCCTCCGCCCCCCCTTTCTTAGGAATGAGGACTAGGAAAGTAGAGTTAAGGCACTTGGCAAATGATTTTTCTTCAAAAAATTCCTGGAAAAACTCCATAATTTCCTCTTTCACAAACTCCCAACAGAATTGTCAAAAGGCCACTGTGAACCCATCCGGGCCTGGGGCCTTATCACCATTCATCCCCATCAAAGCCGCATGAATCTCTGCCTCAGTGAAAGGCTGTTCCAGACGTTCAGCTTCAGCATGGCTTAACCTTTGCAGTTGCAGCCCTTCAATGTCAGCTTTCCAAGATTGTTCCTCTGTCAACAACTACTGAAAGGCTTGCACAACCCCCTCTCTCACCTCCCTCTCCTCCTCCAGCCACCTCCCATTGATTTTAATCTTTTCCATGGAGTTATTTCTTCTATGAACATTAGCCATCCGGTGGAAGAATCCCGTATTCTTATCACCTTCCCTCAACCACAACTCCCTAGATAATTGTCTCCAATGCGTTTCTTCCAAGATCACCCATTTTTTAAAGACATCCTTAGCCTCTGTTTTCATCTCTGTCTCTCTTTCAGTTAGAATCCTGTCCCTCTCCACCCTATCCCAAAATTCTACTTGTTGCAAGGCTAGGTTTTTGTTAACTTCCACCCTCCCAAACACATCCCTGTTCCAGATTTTGATCTTCTCCTTCAGAAACTTCAATTTTGTGGCCAATCTGAGGCTAGCCCTCCCCCTCCCCCCCGCCTCCTGCCACCAACCCCGAAGAAGCTCCTTAAACCCATCAACTTTGAGCCACATATTCTCAAACCTGAAGGGGGATGGGCCCTTTCTGACCCCCCTCCACCATTCAGAAGAATGGGAAAATGGTCAGAGGTGGGTCTGGGCAGCCTACACTGACTAACCCTACTGAAACAGTCAAGCCAATCTTGGGACACTAGAAATCGGTCCAGTCTAGCCCAAGCTTGGTTATTCCTCCCCCCACTCCACGAAGCCACCCCCCCCCCCCCCCCCCCCCCCTCTTGCAAAGGAATATCCAGAAGCTCTAATTCATTCACCACCTGAGCAAATCTTCTCATGGCACCAGTCAACCTCCCCTGATTACTCCTTTCCTCAAGGGATAGAGTAACATTGAAGTCACCCCCTAAGCACCAGGGATCATCCCAGATTCCCCTTATAGCCCCAAGCTCCCCCCAGAGAGTCTCCCTATCTTCTTTGGTGAATGGACCATACACACCTGTAAATATCCAGACCTTCCCATCTTCTACATTCCTAAGTCTGCACGAGATTGAGAACTGACCCATCTCCATCTCAAGGATTTCCAGGGTTCTTTTGTCCCAGCAAATCAGGATCCCTCCTGCAGCTCCCTGAGCGTCCAAAGCACCCCAATCAATGAACCTCCCAGAACCCAAACTCCTCACCAGACCCTCATTCATGGACTGAATTTTCGTTTCCTGGATACAGAACAAATCAACTTTCTGTTTTCTAATTATAGCTTTAATCACTTTCCTCTTGGAGCTATCATTAACCCCGCGCACGTTCCAACTCAAAAGCCTTATTTTCATTGGACTTCCATGATTTGGCACCCTCTTCCTTGCACAGTACACTTTTTCTTCCTCCCTCCCTCATAGTTGACTGAACATTCAAGTCTTCTCAACTCTCTTTCAAATTTCGATTTCTCCATCATGGCTTTGTTGTGAATTCTTTCTCTCCTCTTCCTAATTTTACCCATAAACTCCAAAATATCTTCCTCTAGGCCCTCCGTCGAGAAACCCAGGAATTGATTGAACCTGGCCAAGTCACTGTCCTCCCATCTCGCTTCCACCCATCCACTCTCTTCTTGAAATAATGGTCGGGCTAGGCACAGCGCCTTACTGTTATCCTCCCTACTATCATCACTTATCTCTACCAAATCCCAACGCTTCCCTTCATCCTGCTCTGAAGTCCCAGTTCCATTGCACAGGCTATCCCCCTTGGTTGAATCCTCAAGAACCCCAGAACGGTCGAAAGACTCCTTCCAAGGAGTCCGACCAAAAGGAGAAAGGAAGGGGGAAGAAGGTTCAATAACCACCATTCTAGAGGAGGAAAGAACATAATCATACCTTGCGTCTTCCTCCAGCAGTGCACAGTCGGTCTTGGAGATCCCCCCCCACTGGTTCTCGTTTCCATAGGGCCCCCTGTGACCATCCTTCACCCAGAAAGGGGAGATAGTCGCGTCTGGGCCCTTTAACGGGCTTTGGTTGCACTCCGCAGCAGAGAGGCCCTTCTCCGCCTGGGCCTTAGAAGAAGAAGCTGGGCTTTGAGAAGCCAGCCCAACCCCTTGAAGCAGACTCGAGGGCAATACCTTTTCCATGGGCTTCCCAGGCCCAGAATTACCTGAAGGAGCCATAACATTCATGATCTCTCATTCAAAGGATTCAAGCTTTGAATCTTTGGTTGAAAACCTTTATCCCTTCAGCAAGGCTAAAGTGTATTCATTGGAGCAATCGAAGGTTACTACATCGTAGATGTGGATCAAGTTATAGGTACTGGAGAGTAAGTCTTTAGGGTAAAGCGTCCAAGTAAATTTGTGTAACTTGATCTCATATAATGGATTTAAATTAACGGTCTTAGACCTCGTGATTTTTTATCTCCATAGTTTATGCGGGGGTTTTCCATGTAAAAATCCTTGTGCCTCATTACTTATATTTGATTATCTTGATTGCACTGACTTTCATTGAAAGAATTAATAATCCTTAACTCCTCGGAGGGAAAAGTTAATTATAATGTACAAATAATTTTTGAATTTTTTTAATACACCCAGTCACCTCTCTCTGGCTGTTATCCTATTGAACTTCAAGGCTTTTTCACACTCCATTCAATTGAGCCAAACAAAACCATTTTCTCAGTTGAATTGAGTTTTACTTTCGTCTATTGCTTTGAAAACCAGCACAACTCATAAAGAGGGACCAACTTTCATCCAACTATTCATAAAAGGACTTCAATGTAGATGAAAATGAGAGTGTGTTCCTCTTGTATTTGGGTTTGAATGGTGTTTGTGTATTTGGTTAGATACTGTAAAAAAAGGGGTGAAACTAGATTCTAGAAAATGTACAACAAGTGCACTTTCTTCTAAATCGTTGAAATGATTTTGCTGATCCATTAGCAGTTACTACTTGGGTTCTACATGGAAATGACATGATCATTCTGCAGGATTATGCTTATCCATTAGCAGTTACTATTTAGGTTCTACATGGCAATGACATGATCACTATGCATGATTGCTTTAATGACCATGATTAATGCATCTGCAATTTTTTTCATTTTGCATTTAAAAGAACTAGAAGGCACATTATGCTCAATCCCATTAGAGACAGAGGGTTGGATGACTTGTATAAGACTGAGATGTAGAAGTTGGATAACTATCCTTGTATAATAGCCCAAATATAAACCCTAGCAGGCTTTTTTTTTTTTTTTTTTTGAGTCCTTCAGACCTGGGTCTCAATAATAGAATGGCAAATGTTCTAGATGGAAGCCTAGAGACTTACAGAATAACGTAGTAGAGATTGCGTACATAAAAACTAGAGACTGAATTTTTGAACATGGTGATGATTCCAAGACTTTGATGGGTTTTGGATCTTTCGAAGAACTTATATGGGTTCGGGGGATTTAGAAAGGCCTTACATTTGGAGGCCACATGAGGTTGCTAAGTTTTTTATCTGCAGTTAACATCCTACAATAGCTGCAATTATCAAACAATGTCTTCAACATGCATCACCTAGATACTACTTGGTCAAGGTAGTACTAGGATAGTCATTATTCAATCAAGGTACTAGGGCAACACTTGTCGAAAATAGTCCAAAACCATTTTTTATAAACTTATTGGTCATAAGCATCTCTGCAATGTTGTCTCCAAAACAAGAAATCGACCTTAGATAGAGCCCTACATCCCACACCCCACACCTCCTGCCTGCAAATAATAGATGAGAGAGTATGATTAGCCTGACTCCTTCCTCTAGTTGCACAGACAGCACTAGTTGAAACTAGTCCAAAACCCTTTTTTATAAACTGATTGGTCATAAGCATCTCTCCAATGTTGTCTCCAAAACAAGAAATCAACCTTAGATGGAGAGTTATATCCCACACCTCCTTATCTAGAAACAGACAAAAGGCTTCCAGCATGACGTCATGGATAAACAACCATTCTTGGAAACCTTTCACAATGATCCATCATAACCACCGTTATGAACAACAGCAGAGTAAATACACTGCAACTGAGAGTTCATGAACTCCCTCTCTATCATGGGACCTCCTTGGAAAACTTAGGTTCCAATGTCCCTAACCTTGAACCCTTTCCCATACTTCCACTGCCCAAGCATGTTTATTTTGTTGCTAAGTTGAACAATTATTGAAAAAATCTTGCAAAGAAGACTCTCCACACCAAAAACATACCAAAACTTGGTCCTAGGACCATGAAGCAAAAAGTATGCATTCATGAGTGGAAGGCAGACATGAAAATAAGAAAAAAACAAAAATACTCATTCTTCCTTCACCAGTTCTCTGACTTTACTCAACAAGAAACAAAATTATGATTCAAAGGAGGAGATTTGAAGATAGATTAGAAGCCATCTGAAGTCTTGTAGTTTGAGTCTCCAACTAGTTATGCCTCTCTCCTTTACACAAAAGGCAATGATTTCAAACTAAAGGCCACTTATAGACTTCGTGAAAAATGATTTCAAACTAAATTAAAAAACTACTAAAATAAAAGATAACTGTCAAACTAAATGATTCCACTTAGGGCCCATTGGCCCTCACGACTTCAAAATGCATCTGCATTTATCAAAGGAATCATTTGGTTGCACATCATATCGATATAGTTGAGGATTCCCTAAGAGAGCATCTTGGTATGATGAATGCACGTAGTTCAAGGATTAATGGAAGACACTCATCCTGGTCCAATGAATGCTTATGGTTTAAAAATTAGTACAAGATGATTAATGCATGTTTTAGCATTATCAGGTCAACACGTTTTCTGCAGTGTGGGTAAGTTGTTTCCTAACCAAGTGAAATTTCGGAATATCAGTATGGCAACAGGGCTATGTGTGGAACAGGTAAAGGAACTCAAGATCTGTAAATTTGACTAGGAAAAACAGATCATGATCTCCAAGGCTGTGGTTAAGTGGTTAGCCCATCTTTTTGAAGACATGGAGGGAATGCAAACCATTCGCAATGTTTGAAGAGTCTGCTTGGGATCCTGCAGTTCCTTTGGTGAAATTCAGTTAACCTGCTTTTATGGAATTCATCTAGAAGTTCTGTCTATATTCCTCCAAGAAGGATTTGCTGGGCCCATTTTCTCACCAATCATTATTACTTCAGGGGTAGCCCTTGATAAGTAATCAGTTGGGATAATTGGCTTCCCCTTCTATTTATTTATTTATTATAGGCAATAAAAAGAAATGTATTTTGCCTAGGGTTCAGGAGTATTGAGACAGGCACTCTGTCCACTACACAATATGTGGTTCAGGGTATCCAATGGTTGACATTCCAAATCTCCCTTAAATCCTTTATTTCAGTAGTGAATTAAATATAGTTCAGGTAAAACTGGAACCTCTTATCCCATAGATTAATACATATACTTCACTTTTGCATGAGCTAGCTTTTCTCATTGTGAAAGAAGACCTGATTTGAAGCCACAGACTTCTCTTATCATTTGATCTTTCCAAGAGTGCATCTGTCCAGTAGTCACTAGAAGCTTCTCTTTAGGAGATGAGTTGTCCTTTACCTGGAAATTTTAGACCATCACATCTTTTTATCAGCTGCCCTGAACCTTCTTTCTGATATGTCTACTAATCTTTGCTTTGCAATGCGCTCTTTAGAACTATTTCTTCTCCATGAGCAAGGAACTCAACATTAAGAAAGAACAACATGTTTGCATGTAATTTCTTTGAATGCTGGCGATGTTTATTCTACTGGATGGATTGCCAAAAGATGGAGCTCTTCTATTTTAAAATTGTGATGGAGCATTCCTCAATCCAAATGGCATAACGTTCCATTTATAGTGCCTATAAGAGAGCACAAATGGCGATTTTGCACCAATCTTCTTTGAAAATTCCAATATGCCACAAGCCAGACTTCATGCCTAGCTTTGAGGAAACTTTGGCTTGCCCTAGTTCTTGGAGTAGTTGTTCTTTACTAGTTATGGAATATCTTATATCTTTAAGATCATTATTTAATAGTGATTAATAATTGGTCTCTTCTTTTCTCAACACTTATTTTGGTTTCATGTTGATTGACATAGAAGACATGACCTGCCCAATGTGATTCCAGGGGCCGCATCAACCCCTTCTATCCATTGGAGAGAGTTTGTCTCTTCTTTGCAATGCTTTAGTTCTTAGGCATGCCTAGTTTAGATGTAGGATGGTGAGGCATTTAATAGTCCCCTACACTTGATCAAAGCCCCCGCTAGTTTAGATATGACTTCCCAATATTTCCTTTCCATTGACCTCCAATTGAGATGGATTTCAATTCAGAGTAGTTAAAGCCCCATAGGTACCAATGAGACTTATTAAAGCTCCAAGAGATTCTGCACCAGTACATGCACTCAGCCACTCTGGATTTTAAAGAAGAAAGTTCAGTGATGAAAGTGCTTTTCTCAAACAATGATGCCCTGGTGTTCCTAACCAATCTTGGTGCAGAATATTTTGCTGGTCTTAGCAAATATTGTGTTGGTCTTTCTTATAAAGATAACAGGAAGATGGTCCAATGTAACCACACCCTGGGAAACTATGATCCCAGATGGACTAATATTGAGGTTTTTTATTGCCTGATAGCTTGTCCATACATACACTATGGCAATCATACTAACATTCTAAGAATGTCACCTGGTTAGGAAAATGGTTCTCCATGCTTCAAACCTCAAAATTTATTAGCTTAATAACCTGAATGTATTACACCTACATTTAGTCAAAAGGCATACCATTATTGGTGAAATAGTTACTTAACTGAAATGTAATCAGGTCCAACCACAATTTATTATTCTATCTTTAGCTAGTTTGCCCACAAGCTCTCTTTGAACCCTAATATTTGACCTTTTTACTGCTACCAAAAGCATGTTCTTAGTGATACCTTTTTCTCTCTATGTCAAGATCAAGAAAAGGAACCCCTATTTATCCCCACTTAAACTGTGTGCCCCTTACCCTTTCCAAAGACACCAGCTAGACGATAAGAAAGGTCACTGTCACCTCTTCCCTATTAAAGCATATCTTACTCAAAATCTGGCCTCTGTATTATGTAAATCTAGATGCCATAGACTGAAATGCATAGCAATTAAAAGCAGGAAAAAAGATGAGACCTGAAGACACTGATCCCAAAGGAGCAGTATTCAACTAGAACAAAACAAATTCTTATAAACAGAATAAAGCCTGCAAAACATATTATTTTGGCATGGGATATATATATATATACACATATGTAAACTCAAAAATCAACACTCCCCAGCTATGAATCAACTGAGAATAAATAAACATGCTGTGAACTCATGACAGTCAATATGGGTCCTCACTACCCATCAATGCATGGTGTTCTTCATTTCTATGTTACTTTCAATAGTCAAAATCCCATTCCAAGTAAAGAACGAACTAGTTAATCCTTATACAGATGCGTAATCAAAACCATCATCTTCAATAAAGTCTCAATAGAAAGCCAGAAGAAACCAAAGCCAAAAAGGAGAAAGCAGGGATTTTGAGGAATGTGATTATGCTTGTTAGGTGAAAATGATAACTGACCAAAGGGGAGATAAAAGATAAGCCTTTTAAAATATGAAAGGCTCCCATCAATTATTTTCAGTCTAATTTAATTGGAAGTCTTTGTTTTCTCAGTTTCTAATAATGCAAAATGCGATTTGAAATTTTTTTAATTTCATTGTTTTTCATACATATTCTAAGAAACCAGAGAAAGCAGAATAACAAATCCAAAAAAATCTGTCCAGATTTCTCATTTTTGTCTTCTTCAAAAACTTGATAATTGAGTAAGCAACAAACTCAATAATTTCAGCAACCAAGCATAATGTCCAATTCCAGGAAATACACAGCCCCATTTGATTGATGAGAAAATTTGCAGGAAAAAAGAAAACAAACCCAGTCCAAGTCTTTAAATTGTTTGGGACTCGAGAAATCAAAACCCTCCACTTAACTGAGCCAGATACAACTATTTTCTGAGTTGAGTTAAGTTACATTTTTTTTTTTCCCTCTCAAAGTTTAGTTTTCTTTCCTTTTCCTCCATTCTCAGCTTCTAAAATCAAGCAAAAAGACTATAGGCAGAAAAGGCGAATATTCCATAAACAAAGCTTCAAAAACCCAAGAAAAGAAAAGGTGGCATTGGCTACATTACCATGTTGCTTGGAGTAAACAACAGTTACAAGCAGTAGATTAGAAACAGTGAACCATCCCCAGCACCACAGCTTCTTCAACATCATCCCCACCCCACTCCCACTAAAATGGGGGTATGCTTTCCCAGGAACCCCAAAGAAAAGGAAGGCAAAACCCTTATTCCAGTCAGAAAAGGGTCACCATAAAACCCAGAAATGGGTGCGGTGGAAAAGTTAAAATGCAGGAAAAAAACACAAAGTGGGGGAGGAAAAGGGATGTGATTGGGTGTTGCAAAGAGCGAGGACAAAAGATGAGAGTGGGGGGGCCCAACTGCCAACTAGCCGTTGCTGTAGTAAAGGACTTTTTTAGGGAAAGGAGAAGCCGCTGTGTTTGAAAGCCTAGGGATTGAGATTGGGGCCCATTGCTGTCAGAATTTTGGGGAGCTAATGGTGTAGTTTTGCTATTGCTTTCGGCTCATTTCATTAATCTAATTTATTGGAAAATCTTGCTGTGGTTCCCATTGGCAATTTAAATGGCCATAGTTAAAGAGTTTGGACCCGTTGATGTCACTATGGGGCAAGGTGTTCTAAAATTACCTTTTGGTATATTGATTATTTCTCTTCCATATAAATACTAAAAATGAAAGTATTAAATTTTAGCTAATCACTTGGAAGCTTGAATTTAAACATTATAACATTATTATTTTATGACATGTCCTCGGTAGTGTATGTCGCTCATATATGCAACCCCATACATTTGCTTATGCTAGGAGTGTTGATGCTATCATCACTCATTTTCATAGGTAATACTTGAGCTAGAGTTTTGGTTCAGTTTATGTTCTTTTCTTCCATTTTTGTTGTTGCCACTACCAAGGAATTGGTAGCAAATGAGTGAGGGTAGTGATGAGAACTAAAACATAGTATTCTTAAAGGAGTCTCGAATGGGTTGAGTGCTTTATAGTAACTGTCACACCCCTAATAATTTGCCCAAATTTTTCACTAAGTGTGCAATGCTAAGAACCATTTCTTAGCTAACCTTTCTCTTCAATCCTTATAAAAGCAATATAACAAGCCAAAGCAATTACGGGAACACTTCCCAACTTGTGTTATTCCAATCAACTACAAGATACAAAAAAATTCCCAAAGTGTCTCAACACTTTGCGCGAGTCAGAGATTACAATGCTTAAACTCCTAAGCATCCAAAAACACCACCCATACTCTGTCTTATAGATGCAGGGGGATTTTATATGACCCAACCTGCAATTTACATTTTGAAGTTCAAACCAAGGAGTCTGCTAGTGGTTATGCAACCGCCCATAACCACCCAACTGGAGACACCCATTCAAACCGAGGTGTCTCTTCGCACCAAACACCAGCACCACAACTATCTATTAGTTCCTTACTGTTAAGTGTTGTCCTAATCAACTTGTTGTCACTAGCTAGTTGGTGTCTCCTCAAGCCCTTTCTCATCGACCTGTTGATGAGTCCCCCTAACAAGCTGCCTCCTCCCTGTAAGGTGCCTCTTGTGAACGGGTGCCCACCAAAGTGTCTTTAATCAAGGCCCTCTAAATCAACAACATGCATCAACCAGCCGACCAGGTGTCTAGTGCATTAGTATGCCTTCCCCACATTGATGTCTAAGCTCATGCCATGTCAAAGTGCCCATGACCTAGGCATGTGTTTATCTCCCTCTGTTTGGTCAAGGCTCCACAACATTGAGCCATGGCATTGCGCCCATGGTTGTTCATTTTCTAGTGCACAAAGCATCATGCCCCTATGCCATGCATAGACATCAAGGGTCTAAGTCAGTTGCACGTCTAGTGCCCCATTGAGCCATGGCATTGAACCCATGGCTTCTTCAATCGGCTCATTGCACAAGTTTTTAGGCGCTTTCGTGCCAGCGCAAGGAGGAGGTAGGCTGCACCTGACCCCATGTCGTTGCAGCCACGAAGTGCACACCACACATGTCGTGGAGCCCATGTGTGTGTGCTTGAGTGTCGTCTGTGTGTCCTAGGCACGCCCAAGGTCGTGTCGTGGTGCTTTCTTGGTGAGGCTAAGGCTTGGCCTTGGTGGTCCCTTGAGTCGCCTACCTCCCTCTCCCCTTAAAGAGCATTACAGGTCATTCTCAAGATGTTTGGAGGAGGCATTATTGGAATATTTAAATAATTAATAATTATATTCCATAAGAAACCTCACCCTTCATATGCACCAACTCCATAGCCCCACATATGCTTGATGTGCACTAAGTGTGTGCATGGGTGCAACATGGTGTGCGGGACTGTCGTACGTGTGCGGTGCCTGTCTAGTGCACACACAGTGTTCATCTAGTATGCTTGCGGTGCCCGTTTGGCTCGTGTGTGGTGCTCATCTAACCCGCGTGTGGTGCTCATTTAACCCACGTGTGGTGCTCGTCTGGCCCGCGCGTGGTGTTCGTCTGGTGAACGCATGGTGCCCTTTTGGTGTGCACATGGTGCCTGTCTGCGCACATGGTACCCATCTAGTGAGCGCGCGACCAACACCTATCCTATCAATCTCCTCATTTTGTCTCCTAGGGTTTGAACCACCAAACCTCCAGGCTATCCTTACTCTCCGTCTAGGATCCCCATAGGTGTAAGGCCTACTCATGAGGCCATTTCTTCCATCATTAGGTCAAGAGGTTAAGAGGCTAACAAACCCACCCCCGCTTGCTGAAGTCGACGCGCTCGTCAACTTAGTTTGCCAGTACGCCTGGACCGCCTCCTCAAACTGTCACAAGGTAACTTCCCTTTCACATGTAGCTTTTACGTCCAAAGTCACCTTCCACTGAACCAAAAGATTGATTTGCCAATTCTTTCTACTATGTCCCATGGTCTTGTGATCCAAGATCTTTTTCACCTCTTGATCAAATTACTTCATGACCAAGGGAGAGGCCCACTTTGTCTACACCTTCTCTGCGTCTAGATCTTCATGGTATGGCTTCAAAATGCTGACATGAAAAGTTGGGTGAAGCTTGAGCCTCTCAGGCAACTTCAACATATAGGCCACCTACCCCACCCTTTTTATTACTTCAAATGGTCCATCATATTTAGGAATCAAACCCCTCTACTTTGTTTTACTGCTAATTTTCTTCCATATCTGGGGAGTCAATTTCATGAGGACCCTATCCCTAACCTGAAATTCCAAGGGTCGTCGATCACGATCTGCATACTTCTCTATCCGTTTAGCTGCTTTCTCTAGACTATTCTGGGCTTCATCAAACATCCCTTGCCGGGATCGAGCCAATTTGTAGGTTGCAGGGCTATTTCCTCCTATCTTTTGTTTGGCTACCTCCAAAGGCATCCTTGGTTGTACCCCCAATAGCCAATTCAAAGAGGCTCATCCCTGTTGCTGAACTCCTCTGCAGATTGTAGCATAATTGGGTAGTGTCGAGCAAATCAACCCAGTTCTTTTGTGTTGTCGTCACATAGTGCCTGAGGTATTCCTTCAATAAGGCATTAGTCCTCTCTGTTTGCCCATCAGTCTGAGGATGATTGACTGTGAAAAACTTCAACTCCGAACCCAAGAGTTTGAATAGCTCCACCCAAAATGTACATCACAATCAATTACTATGTCTCGAGGCAACCCAAAGTGTTTTAAACATGGTTGAAGAACACCTAGTCGCTTCCTCCATAGGGCATGCATCAGGAGTAGGTATAAACACAGAGTACTTAGAAAGTTTATCTACAACAACAAAAATAGATTTGAAGTCACGAACCTTTGGAAATCTGATGATGAAATCCATGGAAATTCTTTCTCAAGGTTTTTCTAGAATTAGGAGGGGTTGTAGCAACCCTGCAGCCTTTTTTCTCTCAGTCTTGTCCATCTGAAAAACCAAACATGATTTCACATAAGTTTGCACATCCTCACCTATATTCAGTTACTAATAGGATTTGGCTAGCAATGCCAGAGTCTTTTCTTCACCAGGATGGCCTGCCCACTTCGCATCATGAGTCTCCCGCAACAGTTCTCTTCTCAAGCCACCTACAAGGACATACCATCTTTCTCTTTTTGCCACAAGGAGGTCTCCCTTTAGCCAATACCTCCTTATTACACCCTCTTTAACTTGTTGTCTCAACCGACCATATGCAGTATCATGCCTTGCAACCTGCTTGATTCTTTCATTGAAGTTAGAGATGACTTCTAAGAGGACAGTGATATAGGCGATCACCTCTTTTCTACTCAAGGCATCAACCATTCTATTATGCCTTCCTAGTCGATGCAGCCATTCAAACTTAAAGTCAGCTAGGAACTCCTGTCATCGTGCTTGTTTGGGACTCAACTTTTTCTAAGTTTTGAAGAAGGTGTTAGCCACCCTGTTAGTGACCACTGAGATATGCTCCCCAAGAAATAATGTTTCCACTGCTGCAGGCAATGAACCACAATTGTCATCTCCTTCTCATGAGTGGAGCATTTCAGCTTAGCACTATTCAATTTCCTGCTTTCAAATGCCACAGGGTGCCCTTCCTACACCAGGACCCCACCCACGGCCCTATCTGAGGTGTTCGTTTGGACTTCAAAAGGAAAGTCCAAGTCTGGCAATCGCAACACAGGCTTAGTGGAGATGGCTTCCTTCAAGCTTTCAAAGGCCATTTGGCACTGCATGCTTCAGTCCCACTTGTTGTCCTTCTTTGATAGGTCAATAAGGGGAAACACCATTTTTGAATACTCCTTTATGAACCTTCTGTAGTAGTTGGTCAAGCCGAGGAAAGACTGCAACTTTGTCAATTTGCTAGGAACTGGCCACTCCTTAATAGCCTGAACCTTGCCTTCATCCATTCTGATCAGGTCTGCATTGATCTTGTGTACCAAAATCTCCTCCTGAGCAAACCCACATTTCTCTAGCTTTAGTATTCCCTCAGTCGTTGGCACACCATTCTCAGATGCGTTTCATGCTCTACTAGAGTCTGGTTGTATACCACAATATCATCTAGATATACTACCACAAATGCATAATGCATCAAAGTAATCAAATAATACATCATTCATCAAATTACAAAAAGTAGTAGGGGCATTAATTAGCCCAAAGGGCATTACTAGAAACTCGTTTAAACCATACCGAGTTACACATGTGGTTTTCCCCTCATCTCCTACTGCAATCTGCACTGGCCAATAGCCTAATCTCAAATCCAACTTGGTGAAATAGGAAGCATTTGACAATTAGTCAAACAGCTCAGCCGCCAAGGGGATTGGGTATTTGTTCTTTATAGTGACCTTATTAAGAGCCTTATAATCCACACACATGCGTAGACAGCCATCATACTTCTTTTGGAACAATATTTATGCACCATATGGAGCCCTCGAGGGCTGGATCAGGCCTACAACCAACAATTCCCTTAATTGTTTGCGTAGCTCCAACAGTTCTACAGGAGACATCTTGTAAGGCGCTTGAGCTGTGGGCTTTGTTCCGGGCAATAACTCTATCTTGTAGTCAATGGGCCGCCGGGGTGGCAACTGCTTGGGGAGTTTTGCATGCATCACATCTCTGAACTCCTTCAAAATCTTGATCACTGAATCAGGGACTTCCACCGATTGTCCCTCTTTGATCTCAATCAAGGCTACAATGTATGTATCATGGCCCCGCTTCAGTTCCTTCTTTAATTGGATAGTAGACAACATTTCAGGCTGACCCTTACCACCATTCTTTGCCCTCAAGGCTTACACAAAATAGGGTTGACTTTCTTCCAGCACCATCAAGCCACCAAGATGCGGGATCAAGGCCACCTAAGCATTCAGGAAGAAGTTTATGCCAAGGATTAGATCAAAATCATCCAAGGGCACACAAAGTAGGCTATATGTGCCCTTCCAGTCACCAATTTGCATCTAGAAATTCTTGGCTACATCTTGGATCTTCTGGGTTTTGCTATTAATTGCCTTGATTCGATTGACATCATCTTCCAATTTAAGTCCCAACTTGGCTGCCTCTCTGGTGGCCACAAAATTGTGAGTAGCACCACTGTCCACCATAGTCTTAACCTACACACTGTTCACAATCGCATGCAAATGCATTGGGGACTTTTGAACAGGAGTCTCACCATGAATAACATTCAGGAGTTGCAATAGATTGACTCTAGGAGGGGTCTTTGAGTCAAATTCTCCCTTGTCATTTGTAGTCACAAGGGCCGAGAGTTTTTCTCTTTTGGGGCAGTCCTTAGCTTGGTGTGGGCCATTGTAGATGAAGCATCCTGCCATCCAGGTGGACTGTTGCACAAATTTAGTGGTCTTCTCCACTGGTTTTACCCTTACAACACCTTTTTTGTTTTGTTTCTTCCACATTGACTTCTTAGAAGTCTTGCCCTCAACCTTAACCTTCTTGTCTCTTTTTGACTTTGGTTTCTGCATGGTGGAGATGTCACCACCCATCTAGTAATTCACCAAGCAATCCGCTGCAACCATGGCAATAGGGAGATCATGAACCCCTTGCCTCTGAAGTTCAGTTTGAGTCTGCCCCTGCAATTCAAACATAAAATTAAAAAGTTTGTCATCTTTTGACATGTTCTTTATATCCAGCATCAAGGAACTAAATTCCTTTATATAGTCTATCACTAATCGATGTGTTTGAGTCTTTTCAATGATTCTTTGGCCATCCAAGCAGTGTTGGTGGGGAGAAATTGATCTTTAAATTCCTTCTTCAAAGTCTCCCAAGTGGTGATTTGGGGCATTCCAAACTCTACATCATCCTCTATCCTTGTTCGCCACCATAGTTTGGCATCACCAGTCAAATACATATTGGTAATGGAGACCTTCTAACCATCAGAAACATAAGCAACCATGAAAAACTGCTCCATGTCCCATAAGAAATTCTCAAACTCCTTCGCGTTCCTATTACCATTAAAGCCCTTACGCTCTAGGACCTGGAATTTAGAAGGGGCTTCAGAACCTGAGGAGCATCCCTATAATGCAACCTTCTTGAGAACTGCAATGTCTTCTTCATAAGACTATAGGGTGTCTTTGAAGTCATCCATCAAAGACTGGATTTCTATCTTCAAGCCACCAAATTTCTCCTCAAAGAATTTTTCATGCGTCTCTAGCAAACTCCTATGCACTTGGATTTCCCCCACAGTGTGCTCCACCCATGAAACCAAAGTGTCATCCTGACGTGGCCATTCTCCCAACATTTCTTACATTTGAGCAATCCTTTCCCACAAGGCTTCCATTGCACTACCACCAACCATCTCTGGTACAGGCTTTGATACCACTTGTCACACCCTTAACAATTTACCCAAATTTTTCATTGAGTATGCAGTGCTAAGAACCCTTTCTTAGCCAACCTTTCTCTTCAACCCTTATAAAAGCAACGTAACAGGCCAAAGCAATTACGGGAACACTCCCAACTTGTGTTATTCCAATCAACTACAAGGTACAAAATTGTTTCCAAAGTGCCTCAACACTTTGCCCAAGTCAGAGATTACAATGCTTAAACTCCTAAGCATTCAAAAACACCATTCATACTCTGTCTTAGAGATGTAGGGGGCTTTTATATGACCCAACCTGCAGTTTACATTTTGAAATTCAAACTAAGGAGCCTATTGGTGGTTAAAGTGTCTATGGCCCAAGCATGTGTTTATCTCTCTCTGTCTGGTCAAGCCTCCACAACATCAAGCCATGACATTGCGCTCATGGTTCATTTCTGGTGCATAATGCATCGTGCCCCTATGCCAAGCATATGCATCATGGGTTTAAGTCTGTTGCATGTCTAGTGCTCCATCAAGCTATTACATTGCGTCCATGGCTTCTTCAATCGGCTTATTACACAAGTTTTTAGGCTCCTTCGTGCTAGCATAGGGAGGAGGCAGGCCGCACCAAGCCTCGAGTCATTATGGCCACGAGGTGCATACCACACATCTAGCCCATGTGTGCGTGCTTGAGTGTCGTCTGTGTGTCCTAGGCATGCCCAAGGTTGTACCGTTGTCCTTGATTCAACCTTCAACTCGAGCTCCATAAGAGAAAGAAAATGATAAGGTGATCAAAGTGAATATCTCGAAAAAAATGTGTGAATATGAAAATGTGTCTTTCACCTTTCTATAATGAAAATATGAGCATTGAGCTGAAAATTGAACCAAAGATCAAACAAAGAATGAGGTACTAAGCCCGTGATAAGTGTACAATGTAAAAAGATGATCAATGAACATATCCCAAAGTATCGAGTGAGTGACAACAAAGTGAAGGGGTGTGTTGAGCCAAGAAATGAGAATGAAAACCCTAAGGAGAAAACATGCTAAACCCCTCGAGTAAAAAACATAATCTAAAGCGTCAAAACAAAAGGTGATCCGACCGATACTCAAACTCATACCGATCTCCGAGCACCCTCAACTGGAGACTAAAAAGAGGGAGTGTCAAATCCGAACTATAACCACAGAGGCTCTGAAAGCCCTCAGATGCACCCACGTGTAGGGAGGGAGTCCTAATCGAAGGATCTACGGCTCAACCTACAAGGTCAAGGTGGCTCTAAATGGATATGGGTGGACTTTAAAGAATCCCTAGCAGAAGCGATCATACTCTCCGGTGGTACGGAACCCTCTGCATGCCTCCGAAGAGACGGGGCACTTCCATGCAAGGTGGTTATCACCTCCACACATGCACTACCTCAACATCCTAGGGAGTGTCCTATGATAGAACCTCTCAAACTCCCAATGCTCAATGGTCAACTAGAGTGCACAGTGAATGGTGTAGGTGCATCCGAAAACCCTAGGAAGCTAAAACAGAAAGATGAAACACACTGGCCACGCAAATATCCATGAAACCTAGCTCCGGGCTATACAGGTCTTTAATGATCGGACTCCTCCCGACATCAGTGTGCCGGTCACCTCCAAGATGCTCCCGTACATCGATATAGCCCATCGCTAGACCCTACTCCTAATCTATGCTTTGGTAAGAGAACAAGCACACAGAAGACCCCACACTTGAAAAAGTGAGAACCGAAATGAAAGAAATGACCAAGACCAAGAGAGTTCGAGGTAAGGGGATAGAAGTATGGCCCACATGGACAAGCGACATGCCATCAAAAAGAAGAAGGGCAGTCATGTGACATACGGTCAGACAGAGTATAGGATATATCACTCATGTATACATACAAACTATGACAATCAGATGAAAAATGATACAAACATCATGCCTAAAGACGATCACGAGAATATACAATCCACAGAAAACAACACACCAAGTCAAACGATGCACAATAGTAAGTCTATGCATGTGAAGTGAGCAGAATAATCATGAAAAAAACAGAATCGCTATGCCAAGCAAAACAAGATGAGCAATCGATGATAATCGGCATGTCAATGTACCAAACTAATATAACAATGAAGCATAGAAAAAGCGACATCTGAAACCCCAATCAAGATAATCGACATATCAATGTCCCAATACAATATCCAAGCATGCATAAAAAACTCTCAATGTGCAATCAAGAGACAGGTATCCACTGATCGACCAATCAAATACCACATTTGCTTCACCCTAAGTTCAAGCTTGACTTTCTAAATCATCCCCAGTGGAGTTACCATTTTGTGGACCTCGCATTTCGGCTCATGCGTTTTCCACTCGATGGCGAGCTCGATTTTTATTTGAAAAATTGATTTTCATTGATTAAGAAAATGACTTGGAGTCGCAACTTATTTTTGTTTTATTTTTAAATGGTAAATAAAATAAGCAAGAAAAACCCTAAGTGTGACTCTTTATTTTGGAAAATGTGGTCTATGAAAAACCGGATCAGATTCGGGGGTCAGGTTACTTATCAAGAAGGTACGGTAAAGACCATAGCACCCCTCTAAGTCCCTAAAGTTGGGTCTCTACTAATAAAATGAAGTTGATGGGGCAATTGATGAGGAAAATCAATGAATATCCTGAATGATCATGCACATATAAGAATCAAAACACTCAATAAAGAACGACCGAAGTGAAAACGGGGCATACCTTGGTATCAAACGATTAATGCGCTATCAAGAAAGAGAGTTAGTACACAATTAAATAATAATCTCATGCATGTCATAGAGCAGAATGAATTAATCATGTGTGATAATCAAATCAATCGATCGATCGTAAAATCACTTATGTAGGGCCCCAACCAAAGCCCGTTTATTTTTGCATGAATTAATTCCATAAATTCCATTATTCGGAATTACGGAATTTGATCCATGCTTGTTTTAAAACATTTTAAAAACAGAGGAGGTATGAAAATTGCTTGCCAGAAAGAAAGATGGAAGCAAGATTTTATTAAAAATGGGAGGATTTTTGGAATCTAAACATTTTAAGAATGAAAGATGGGGAAGTTAGGATAGTTTGAGAATTTGGAATTTGGAAAAACATTTGAAAATGGGGTTAGGAAATTATCTTTAAAATAGCAATAATAAAAATAAAAATAATAATAATAATAATAATAAATAAAATAAAATAAAATAATAATAACAATAATAAAATGTAGAAAACCACGTGGCCAAAGGTAGCTAGAATAGCTCCAATGAAGGGTCCAACCCAGAAAATCCACATGTCATCCCAGGCATTCCCCCTGTTGTAGAAGATGGCGATCCTGAGACTCCTAGCAGGATTGATGCCGGTTCCGGTGATGGGAATGGTTGCTAGATGAACCAAGAACACTACAAGCCCAATTAGGAGAGGAGCCAAAAATGGAACATGTGAGTTTCTAGCATTTCTCTTGGCATCAATTGCAGAGAGAGCAGTGTAGACAAGAACAAAAGTGTCAACTATCTCAGCACCAAGCCCAGCAAGCTTGGAGTAGCCAGAAGCCACGGCATCGATTCCACCACCCAGAGTGTCAAAGTCATGTCTCTGGAACACCTTCTCCATACCTGCGCCACAGATGGCACCCAGGCACTGCTTCAGTGATGAATCCGAGAATCCACGCACTCAGCTTCTTATTTTTCCAATACTTATGAAGTGGTGCAGAAGAAGAAGGAGCTGGTGCTTCTTTATAATACACTAAACTTCCACTTGGTGGAACTGCTAAATGATCACTGCTTCCCCTTGTTAACTTCTCAGCAAAGACATATCGTTTCGGAAATACAGGAGCTAGGAACTCCACCTCCATCTCCCTCATACCTGGCACTAGGCTTTCCAGAAAGCAAGAGGGGCAATTCAGTGCTGTTCATAAAGACTTCTCTTCTCTGGGATATATCATTCCTTCAGGTGATAAATATTAAATGCCTACGAGACATGGCTCAAGAAAAGCCTTTTCCCAGAGTTGCAATGAGTTTGTCAACATCTTGAGCCAATCATCCTGGTGTCCAACAAGTATGACAGGCACTAAAAGAGCAAAAAAAAAAAATAGCTTTAACCGAGAGTCCAGTTGCTGCTTTGACTCAGAACTAAGGAATTCCTGGTATGGTCTCCTTCAGCATGTGTCCTACATGCTAGCTTATCAGGGAGAGCGCCAAAGGATCCCGTTGCTCCTATGCTAAACCCAGATGAGATCCTTTCCTTAAATTTTTACTGTCTGAAGACCACCTTTGAAGCATGAGAAATTGCAATCCAACGTTGAACGATGGTGTCCGTGATCACGAGATCAACATCTGTAAAATATCCGACTTTAACGTGTCAAAGTTTATCAGAGTCTCGATGCTTGACTCTATTTGATCAAAAAAACTTGAGGCGACCCAAGTGTCGTGCATGGTAGCGAGGAGAGACGGGACTTTGCAATCAATGGGTAAGTTCCTTAAAATCTGCCACAGCGCCTCATACATGAAGCAACCTCAAGTTTATCAGCAACCATCAACACATCCAACGAACCAAGAGCTGTACTTGTAGACAAGGCATTTCTATGCATGAAATTCAAGAGCTCCATGAGAGTAGCTTCCTCTGACATGTTAATTCCTAATGTGTCATGCCTCTACTCTGACTCTTTGATATTAATGGTGTCACCACCTTCTCACGTTCTTTTTCTATATATTGTTGTGCTTTAACTAGCCGCCCATCAGCCAAAATGACTTCATAAGCCACAACAGTGTCAGAGAATAGGCCATAAATGTGAGAGCTTCCTTCAATTCCATAGCCACTAATGAGGCCACCAACTGTACGATCATCAAGCTCAGCAACCACAGCAAGGGTAAGATTCATTGGGACACTAATCCTGCTAATCTGCCCCATGTTGACTAAGAGTTCAATCGAGGTTCCATTTAGAATGCCAGAAACCATAGCAACCTTCTCCAATCTAATCACACCTCCTCCATGTCTATGGCTGATTCTCGGTGGTGAGTTCTTGACAATAAGTGGGATAAGTAGGGAATGATTAGATGAGCTGAATGATGAGCATGTTGAGAAATGAGATTGCATGGAATCTGTTGAGATATTAGGAATGTTTAGATATTAGGAAAGTTGAGATATTATGAATATTGAGATATTAGGAATATTGAGATACTAGGAATATTGAGATATTAGGAATATTGAGATATTAGGAAAGTTGAGATATTAAGATATTAGTTGTTATTTCCTTATATCATGCTTTCCTTGTATCATTCTTTCCCATTCTTAGAATGGTGATTACCCTCTATATATACTCTGTACATGAACGAATGAAATTATGAATGAAAAAAAAACTATTATTTATCAATTTGAAGATGGTATCAGAGCCATGGAACTAAAATCCTGGATATTTTGTCGCTATGGTAGTCCGACAGCGATCAACCATCCTAAGACAAGCCCTAATATTGATAAGTCAACCTTCAAATGCACTCACTGCAATAAGACTGGTCCCACCAGTCTGGATATCCCACAATTTCAAAGCAACGACTCTTGGTATGACCAGGAAAACAATAAGGAACCGAGGGTTTGAACCATGGACCTTTAAATCATGTTTAGGCTATCAACACTTTGTTATTAATTATAATAATCGTGATCAATGGAAGAAGGATTCCAAGAAAACCTCGACTGCAACTGTTGCCGAAATAAAAACAGAGGCTAATGTTGCTGAGAAAGCCTCTGCATTGGTAGCTGCTACTGATCATGGTGGTAAGTTTTTAAATACTTTTACACCTGTTATTAATAGTGCATGGATAATTGATTCTGGTGCTACAGATCATATGACTTTTGATTCTAGACAGGTTTCACCCCTTAGACCTTCCTCACAAAAAATTGTTTCCACAGCCAATGGTAACACAACCCCAGTCATTAGGGAAGGATCCTTAACTCTTACTGATACTTTGAATTTGGATTCTGTTTTAGTTGTTCCATCTTTAGATTACAATCTTTTGATAGTTTCTCAAATCACTGCAGCCTTATCTTGTATTGTCATTTTTTGGCCTGAATTTTGTGTGATTAAGGACATCCAAACAAGACAAACGATTGGTTGTGGCATTAAACGGGGAAAACTTTATTACTTAGACTTGCAGTCAAAGGATTCAAATAAGTTGCAACAAGCCTTAATGGTAGATGGATCTGAGAGGCAGAAAAAAAAGTCTGAAATTTGGTTGTGGCATCGACGTCTGGGACATGCTTCCTTTGGTTATTTAAAAAAATTGTTTCCTAGTTTGTTTGCAAAGAGTGATATTTCTGGTTTCCGTTGTGATATTTGTGAATTGGCTAAAAGCCATCGTGCTTCGTTTCCGTTAATTTTGAATAAAAGTCCATTTCCTTTTATGGTTATACATTCTGATGTTTGGGGCCCATCCAAAGTCCCAACTTTGAGTGGCTCACGTTGGTTTGTTACTTTTATTGATGATTGTACCAGAATAACATGGTTATGCTTGATGAAGACCAAAGATGAAGTGAACTTGTTGTTTCAAAAATTTCATAAAATGATTGAAACTCAGTACAATGCAAAGGTTCGGGTTCTGCGTAGTGATAATGGTGGAGAATATCAAAGTTCTGATCTTCAAAAGTATTTGGAAGGACATGGTATCATTCATCAGACTACTTGTTCCAATACACCCCAGCAAAATGAAGTCGCTGAACGAAAAAATCGACACTTGTTAGGGGTTGTTTGTGCTTCCTTGATAGCAACAAAAACACCGATATCTTATTGAGGAGAAGCAATCACATCTGCTACATACTTGATCAATCGGGTACCTTCTAGCTCAATTAACTTTCAAACACCTCTCCAAGCTCTTACTAATGCCGTAGTTGCCCCAACGGTCCCAAATCTACCTCCTCGTTTTTTTGGTTGCATGGCATTTGTGCATCTACACAAGCACCAACGCACTAAGTTAACTTCCCATGCATTACAATGTGTGTTTGTTGGATATGCATTGCACAAAAAGGGATATCGATGTTACCATCCTCCAACTCGACAAATGTATATTACAATGGATGTGGTGTTTCATGAAGATTAAATTTATTTTTCATCTGAGTCTAAACTTCAGGGGGAGTACCATAAGGAAATTCAGACTCTCGATTATGACTATCATATCTCTGAGGAAGATGAATCTGGACAATTTGAACTAGTGAACCAGGAAGTGGGTGAGTTGGATATGAGTGGTCAACAATTTGGATCTGAAGATGTCTTCACTGAAATACCAAACCAATCATCGTCTGTTGAGGGTGTTCTTAATTTGGAACCTGATCCATTCATGAAACGGTTACCACATCGTCATAATAGAGGTATTCCTAAACCCACATATGAACCTGAATTGTCTACTAAAGTCAAATATTCCATGAGCAACTATGTGTTTACCCATCGTTTATCTGAATCAAATAAGTCATTTGTAAATCAATTATCTACTATAGCTATTCCTAACAGTGTGCAGGAAGCCTTAGCTGATCTAAGTGGAAAGCAGCCATGAATGAAGAAATGAAATCATTGCAGAAAAATGAAACATGGGAACTCGTAGAATGTCCACTAGGAAAGAAGCCAGTTGGGTGTCGTTGGATCTATACTGTGAAGTACAAGGCAGAAGGTAGTATTGAATGATTTAAAGCAAGACTGTTAGCATAAGGGTACACTCAAACTTATGGAATTGACTACACAAGACATTTGCACCTGTAACTAAGATCAACACAATTCGAGTATTACTGTCTTTAGCTGCAAACCTAGATTGGCCATTACAACAATTCGATGTGAAAAATGCCTTTCTGCATGGCGAGTTATCTGAAGAAGTATATATGGATCTTCCACTAGGATGCATGGTGTCAGAAAATGAATGTCAGAAGGTGTGCAAATTGAAGAAGTCATTGTATGGGTTGAAGCAATCCCCAAGAGCATGGTTTGGAAGGTTCACAAAGTCAATGAGAGCTTTTGGCTATCGTCAAAGTAATTCATATCACACTTTATTCCTAAAAAAGCAACATGGTAAGATTACGGCACTCATCGTATATGTGGATGACATGGTGATTACAGAAAATGATCCTGAAGAAAGAAAAGCTCTGCAAAATTATCTATCTAGAGAATTCGAAATGAAAGATCTAGGTCCTCTGAAATGCTTTCTTGGGATTGAAGTTTCTCGATCAAGTGAAGGAATTTTTCTGTCTCAAAGAAAGTATGCCTTAGATCTTTTACAAGGGACTGGAATGTCGGGATGTCAACCTGTTAATACACCAATAGAAGAAGGTCTGAAATTGTGTGTTGAGCCTAATCAAGTATCAACCGATAAGGAAAAATACCAAAGACTTGTGGGGAGATTAATGTACTTAGCTCATACAAGACCAGATCTTGCTTATGCATTGAGTGTAGTGAGTCAATACATGCATAATCCTGGAGAGCAACATATGAATGCAGTCATGCGTATTTTGAGGTATTTGAAGAATGCTCCTGGGAAGGGAATTTTGTTCGCTAAAAATGTTGATCATCAGAGTATAAAAGTATATATTGATGCTGACTGGGCCGGTACAGTGGATGATAGGCGATCTACATCTGGTTATTTACCTTTGTAGATGGTAATCTTATGACATGGAAAAGTAAGAAGCAAAATGTCGTTGCTCGTTCAAGTGCAGAAGTGGAATTTAGAGGTATGGCTCTAGGACTTTGTGAGGCATTATGGCTAAGACTCCTCTTACAGGATTTAGGTTACCTATCTAGACAACCAATCCAATTGTTTTGTGACAATAAAGCCGCATGTGACATTGCTCATAATCCAGTACAACATGATCGTACAAAGCATGTCGAGGTGGATAGATTCTTCATTAAGGAAAAGTTGGATGATAAGATTATGGAATTACCTAAGATTCGATCAAAAGATCAATTGGCCGATATCCTTACCAAAGCTATCTCAAGTCAAGTGTTCTCAAAATTTTTAAACAAATTGGGCATGTGTGACATCTATGTACCAACTTGAGGGGGAGTGTTGAGATATTAGGAATGTTTAGATATTAGGAAAGTTAAGATATTATGAATATTGAGATATTAGGAATATTGAGATACTAGGAATATTGATATATTAGGAATATTGAGATATTAGGAAAGTTTAGATATTAGGATATTAGTTGCTATTTCCTTATATCATGTTTTCCTTGTATCATTCTTTCCCATTCTTAGAATGGTGATTACCCTTTATATATACTCTGTACATGAACGAATGAAATCATGAATGAAAAAAAAACTATTATTTGTCAATTTGAAGAGAATGGTCCCAAGGGGATGGCATCATCAAAATAATCTTCTTAAAAAGCTTCAAGACCTTGCCGTCGGATCCCCTCCTCTAGCACCTCTAGCTATTGAACCATTATAATCCATGTTTGTCACATGACTTCCTGTAACTATTGAGACTAAATGATTACCATGAACAGAACTGTCTATAGGAGATTCGAGTGACACAGGCGATATCAGGTCTTCTTCAACTTCATAGCCACTGCACACCACAGTAATATGGCGGAGAGAGGGCAAAGGGTGGAAAGTGATTGGAAGGTAATGAGAAGAAACGGTTTAAGGGCATTGAATGGATTGGAAACATGGACATGGGAGTGACGAATATGGAAAATATGGGTCATGAATGATTGTATGGAGTGGTGAAAACGGTAGAAAAAATGGGATTGTTGAACATTGGAAGATCAAGGTATGAGTGGTGGAATGAAAATCGGAGATATGAGCATGGAGATGGGTGCGATAGGTAACAGTGGGTATTAAAGGTACGAGTCTTGCTCATGGGTATGGAGTTAGTGGATTGGGTGGTGGGGATTAATGAGAAATGGGAATAGGTGTGAAGAATGGGTTAGCCTAGGTGGGATGAGAGATAGAAGGTGATGAGAGAAGTGTGGGTATTGATTAGTTGGATGAGTGGCAGAATGTAGAGATAGAAGGGGATATAATGGGTCTCATGCATGTGGATAGGTGAATTTTAGGATATTGATAAAGGCTTTGAGATGAGTTTTGGGCAGCCATGCATGAGCAATGGATCCATCATCATTAAGCAGAGAGTAGTTACAACTTTGATGGTTATTTAAGTGCGCTGCCCATTTTGTAAGTGATGTTCAGCACAAGCCTCCCTAAAACCCCACATGTGAGCATCTACAACTTAGGAGGCTATATCAGTTGTGGACATGCAAACTTGGCCCATACAGCTTCCATCAAAGCTAGGGTAGCTCTTCCTCATACCACCACCACCACTGGCTAGGACACTTCAATGCCCATAAGGAACCCCAAGTCTGAGCCAGAGGTAATTTATAAATTTCACATACCATTGTAAATATCTCCAAGATTTCAGCCAAGGCATTCTAGCGACCTTCGTTGCAAATATGATTATGTGCCTTTGGATGCTCCAGTGTTTCTGAACTTTTAAGACCTACTGCCTCAAGCGCTTTACAGATTTTTTCAACCTCAAGTGCATAGTTAATCTTCTGTAAAGTCATAATGAGCTCAAGTACACCCACACAAGATGACCCAGAAGGTTCAAACACTGGCAAAGCCAATGTTCCCCTTACATTGTAATGCAAAGCATGATTAAGTCAAGGGTAAGCTCTACTGGAGTAATACTGGAGTCCACTCCAACAATTTTGCCTAAAAACACTAGCAAGAAACCTGAGGGCTCCGTCACTCTCCCCCATCAAGAGAAAACGTATATGTCAGAGATATCATCCTATACTGATGAAGGCCATTACTGTGTGGATCAAGAGCAAAGGGTAGTTCGTATGTTGTGAGAAGACACTGATCCCCACATTTCACAGATGCCTCAAACCTGAGTTAGAACATGTTGTTCAGTATACTCTTTGAAGTATAGAAGGGCCTGTGTCATCATCATCTCTTTAATTATGCAACACCCATCCAGATTCTCGATTGGCATCAATGTGCAAATCGATGGAGGCAGTCTTCTTTTCTCATCATTCTCTGTTTTGCTTTCAAGTATCAAATTTGGATTACATGAAAGTCTGCAGCATGACCTTCCTCTTATTCTTCTTCTTCGCTAGCAAGCTTTCTCTCCCTAGCTAGCTTTACTCCCAGATCCTTCTCATAGAGTTCTCAAAACCCCTCTTCGACCAGCTGAAGAACATCCTTTTTTCTGCTCATTTACCTTCTCAAAAATACGTGCAACTCTCTCTCAATTATTCTTTTTCTCTCCAAGCCACTTCCTCTTCTAAAAAACATCATTCACAACTCTCTCTGTTCTTTCTGTCTCTCTTCGGCTTGTTTGCTTCTTCAGCCAGAACAACCTCTACAAAATATCTCTCAAAACCCAATATGTTCCTTTCAACCATAATAGGTCTCTGTGGGAGTGTGCAGCCAGACCTGGATATACCCTTTCACAGCCATTGCATTGAGCAAGGCATAGAAACAAATAATGGCCCCACCAAAGAAGAATCCATAGAAAATAGAACACAAAAGAAAACGAGTAAAGGGGATCTTCAGAGGCTTCACTTCATAGGTCATCAGTGAGCCCTCTGATTAGGTGAGAAAGACCATCTCAAATGCAACTATGAGTATTTTCAAAATAGGAGCAAAACATACTAAGATTAACAGTGGTAAACATGTAGGCATGATTATGTTTCAACAAGCAATAAGTGGCCTTCATTATCCACTCCAAGCAAATCAACAAATATTCAAACATCAACAAGGGACATAGAAGAGTGATAAACAACCAAAAACCATCAATAAGCCTGTAGTAATCATACCTGAGGAAGTTTTTCTCTAGCAAACCCAACAGGACTCCAAGTTTTATTCCAGAAAACCAGTCTGCTACCTCTAGAAAAGCAAAGATATCTCCTCATATTCTCACCAGCAAGTTCCCCAGGTTTTCTCCCTGAAGCTCTCTGAATCTCCTCCTCTTTTTCTCTTCCTTCCTCCCTGAAAAACACCCCCTCACCTCCAAAAATATCTCTCAGACCAGCATGAAAAGCCCTGCCTCCCTGTAGCTGGCCTGCTCCTCCTCAACAGAAATGCTCCTCCAGACTCTCACTTTTTTCGAATCTTCCCCCAGGTGTCAACCTTTCATTGGCTTATTCAAAACACTATTTGATTCACTGAAGGCCAATTACAAGCTAACACATGGTTCCTTGAGATAGTGACACCTATAAAAAATTACTTGTAGAAAGCGAGCCCCAAATGGGGGTCTACACAACACTTTTTTTTTTCAATATAAAGTCACCATGATTTTCAATAAAATCGAAAATACAGTAACAGATAAAAAAAACACACACACTATGTATGTACTACCCAAGGTAGAAATAGTCCACTAGCAATAATGGAAAAAGAGTGACAAATATAAACTTAAAATGTTCTATTTTATTCTTCATTCCATGGAGGTAATGTTGATTTGGGAAGTTTTGGAAGACTATTCCTCGATATCATCTCCATTGGTGGTATAGCTTGGTGTACTCCCACTCATTAAAAACAATCTGCAATAATTAAATAAAAAAACAAATAAAGTGACGAATAAAAAAAAAATTAATCAAAGAAACTATTATATATATAATATTGAAAAGTATTCAAAAATTATTCAAAGTATTTTTTCCATTAATTACTCACACTCATTAAATATGAACTCATAATGAATATTAATTTTGATTTGTTGAATAAAAATGAATGAAAGAAAACACTAAAAAAAGAAAAGATGCAAATAATTTTTTAAGGTTATATTAATAATTAAAATTTAATATTGATATTGGTAAAAAGAATTATTTAATTGACTTAAAATTAAAATTATATTAATAAAAACATATTTTAAATGCATTTTAGAACAAGGTATATTTTGAAACCATTTATTAGACAAAATTAATGTTTATTCTTAATTTAAATATTAGTATTTATTTATTTATTATTAGTTTGAATTAGAGTAAAAGTTTGGATTAGACTAGGAGATATACTTTGAAACGGAATAGAACTTAAATATTATTTCTATATAAATATTTGTATAAAATTGGCATGGCAAATTTTTAATAAAAAACTATTTTTGAATTTTTTTTTTAATCAGGTCATTTTAGATCAATTTTAAGATGTTGATTATTTTAATGTATTTTTGAGAATATTTTAAAAAATAATTGAAATTACGTGAAATTGTATAAACATTAGGGAGAATAAACGAGAAAAGCTATTTTTAAGAATGGTTTTTGAAAAACTCAAGAAAACTATTTTGAAAATAATGCACAACATGGTAAAAAGCATAAATAGGTAAGGTTAACTATTTGATTTAAAAATTATAGAAGACAATTTTTTAAAAAAAATTATAAGAACCATACTTTTACTTGAAAGAAGGACTAATATATAAAATTTTTAATTCTTAATAAAAATTTAAAATTAATATAAAATATTAAATATATATATATATATATGTTTTGTGAAAAAAATATATTTTATTTTTTATTTTATATAAATAACAAATTGTGGACCCGTATTTCGCTCAATGCATTCCCACTCGGTGGCGAAACTCGTTTTTTTTTTATTTATTTGGAGAAAAATTGATATTTAGGAAAAGACTTGAAGTCGTTACTTATATTTGTTTTATTTTTTATGAGAAAACAAAATAAGAAAGAAACCTTAAGTGTGTGACTCCTTGTTTGAAAAAGACAAAGTATATAAAAAATCGAGTATGGGTTCGGGGGTCAGGTTATTTATTGGGAAGGTACGGTGAAAGACCATAACACCCTTCTAAGCTCTATAATAAGGTAAAACAAGTGTGACAATTGATAAGAGAATCAATGAGTATCAATAAAATAATCAAATAATAAAATGGATCACGTGTAAGAGTAAACAAAGTGGGAGTGAAAGTGTACCTTGGTTGCAATAGTGCGCTATCATGGAAACGGGGTTAGTTCAAGCATAAAATCATCATATTCATATCAAAGAGTAAGACAAAGATCAAACAAAATTCATTAAGCATAATAATTGACAATCAAAAGAGAAAACTCATATGTAGGGCTTCCACCAAAGCCCAATTCATCTTGCATGAATTAATCTCACAAATTCCATTATTTTGGAATTATGAAAATTGTCTTCGTGCTTATTAGAATAGTGAAAAACGAGAAAATAATCAAAAACAAAATAAAATCACAAGATGCATGCCTGAATGAAAAATGGCAGCACGTTTATTAAAAATTAGGTTTTAGTGAATCAAAATTTTAATGAAGAAAAGAAAAAGAAAGAAAGAAGAAAATAACGAATAATAATAATAATGGCAAATAAATAAATAAAAGAATAAAATAGAGTAAAATAAATAAATAAATAATCATATGAAATATGAATAAATAAGATAATTAAATTAGGTGAATAAACAAATCAAATAAATAAATTTAAAAGATTTAAAATCATCTTAAAGGCAAATTTTTGAAAATCAAATTTTGAAACTAAATTGAAAATTGAAGTTTTAAGAACTTAATTAGAAAATTAGAATTTTAGAAAAATAATTTGAAACTGAAAGTCATGAAAATTGGAACTTGGAAAAATTATTTGGGTATGAGATTTCTTAAAAATTAAATCTAAAAGTTGGAATTTTGAAAAATTATTTGAGAATTAAAGTTTGGAAAATTAAATTTGAAAATTGGAGTTTTGAAAATTAAATTTAAGAATTGGAAATTTGAAAATTATTTGAGAATTGGAGTTTTGAAAATTATATTTAAGAAATGGAGTTTCGGAAATTAAATTTAAGAAACGGAGTTTCGGGAACTAAATTTGAAAGAAATTAGAATTTTAAAAAATCATTTGAGAATTGGAGTTTTGGAAATTAAATTGGAAAATTAAAGTTTTGAAGATTAAATTAAAGAATTGAAGTTTTGAAAACTGATTTTGAAATAAATCGGAGTTTTGAAAATTAAATTATGGAAATTAGAATGTTGGAAATCATTTGAAGAGGGCATTTTAAAAAAATAAATAATAATAATAATAAATAAATGTGAAAATTGAAATTTTGGAAATTAAAAATTAAATTCAAAAATTAGAAAATTGGAATTTCAGAAATTGGGAGTTAAATTTGGAAATCGAAAATTTGAAGACTTATTTAAAAATAGAATTTAAAAAAGAAATAAATAAATAAACAACGATAACAAAAATAATAATGATTAGATAAATAAATGTGAAAATTGGAATTTTGAAGAATTATTTAAAGACGAGATTTTTAAAATAAATAAATAATAATAATAATAATAATAATAAACAAATGTGAAAATTGAAATTTTGGAAATTGAAAATTAAATTCAGAAATTGAAAAATTGGAATTTCGGTAATTGAGAATTAAATTTGGAAATTGGAATTTTGAAGAATTATTTAAAGATAAAATTTTAAAAATAAATAAATATATAAACAATAATAATGAAAATAATAATGATTAGATAAATAAATGTGAAAAAAATGGAATTTTGGAATTTGGACATTAAATTTGGAAATCGGAATTTTGAAGAATTATTTAAAGATGAGATTTTAAAAATAAATAAATAATAATAATGAAAATAATGATGATTAAATAAATAAATGTGAAAATTGGACTTTTGGAAATTGGAAATTAAATTTGAAAAATCGGAATTTTGAAAGAATTATTTAAAGATGGAATTTTAAAAATAAATCAATAAACAATAATAACAAAAATAATCATGATTAGATAAATAAATGTGAAAAATGGAATTTTGGAAATTGAAAATTAAATTTGGAATCCGAATTTTGAAGAATTATTTAAATATGGAATTTTAAAAATAAATAAATAAATAAATAAATAATAACTAAAATAATGATGATTAAATAAATAAATGTGAAAATTGGATTTTTGGAAATTGAAAATTAAATTTGAAAAATCTAAATTTTGAAGAATTATTTAAAGATGGAATTTTAAAAATAAATAAATAAACAACAATAACGAAAATAATAATGATTAGATAAATAAATGTGAAAATTGGAATTTTAGAAATTGAAAATTAAATTTGAAGAATTATTTAAAGATGGGATTTTAAAAATAAATAATAATAATAATAATAATAACAATAATAATAATAAACAAATGAAAAAAATTGGAATTTTGGAAATTGAAAATTAAATTCGAAAATTAGGAATTAAATTTGGAAATCGGAATTTTGAAGAATTATTTAAAGATGAAAATTTAAAAATAAATAAATAAATAAAATAATAATAATAACGAAAAATAATAATGATGAAATAAATAAATGTGAAAGTTGGAATTTTGGATATTGGAAATTAAATTCGGAAATTGAAAAATTGGAATTTCGAAAATTTGGAATTAAATTCAGAAATTGAAATTAAAGAATTACTTGAGAAGGGAATTTTTTGAAAATTAGATTAGAAAGAAATTGGAGTTTTTAGAATTCATTTGAAGGTGGCATTTCTTTTATTAGAAAATTTGGAATGTTGAAATCTTCGGAAAATTAAATTTAAAGATTTGAATCTTGAAAAATTAAATTTAAAATTAGAACCTTAGAAAATTATTTGGAGAATTGAATTTAAAAAATTGGAGTTTCGGAAAATCAAATTAGAGCTATGCAAACTAATTTTAGAATTAAATTTTAGGAGATTATTTCGAAAATGGTATTTATTTTTTTATTTCTTTTTTTAAAATAATAATAAATACATACATAAATAAATAAATAAATAGATAAATAAAATTGGGATCTTGAAATTTTAGGGGATTTTAAAGGGTTATTTGGAAATATAAAGAAAGAGTAAATAAAACAAATATAGAAATAAAACTTTTGGCGTTAAGAGTTAGAAAAAAAAATGAAAAGGTGGGTGTGGCTACTGCAAGTGCAATGGAAGGTGGAGCAATGCGCTCCGGAGGACATGGTGTCGGAGCTGGGTATTAAATGTAAGTAGGGATTTGTTCTCCGGGCATCAACACCGATACCCCTCGAGCGTAAACCGTCATTTTGGGAGAAGGGTAATGAAGCTTGACATCGAACATCATCGGAACCTCAGGATCCCCGTGAGTCCTAGAACCAGAGGGCGATGATCTAGGCCGTAAAAAACCTCTCAAAAAATGGCCATAACAAGGAACATAGAAATGAGAATAGCAGTGGCAACAAACCCAAAAGAAACGACATTTATAGAGTTGTCAAAGTGCTTCCAATGTTCCTCCCTCTCCACATTGACAGCCGCCACAACCACTGTTGGCGACACCATTCCCCGGCTCTCTCTTCCCATTCCCCACTCCCACTCAATTTACCACCACCACCACTACCAAAGAAAGCACCAACAAGGCAAGAAACAGAGCAAAACCCACTTACCATGAGGTTGCAGTTCTGGGCCTTCTATCATGGTTGAAGCTATACATGGCCGCTTTTACGGAAGTGAGACAGAGGGAGACGAGAGAAAAAGAGAAGAATGAAGAGAGAGAGATGAAGCAATGTCGACCAACCCATGACAACCCAAGGAATCAAGGAAAATAAATACGCAGTCGTCTATCATTCATGCTCAAAAATCAATAAATGATCATCCAGAAACAGCAAGAGATGAGCAAGGAACAGGGTAATGAGGAGATTAAAAAAAATCCGTACCTGAAGGTGCTCCTCTGGTTCTCCAAACTTCACCTTTTTCTCCAGCAGTCTCCCTACTCCTCAGTTGGTTCTCTACAGCTGTGTTTTTTCTTCTTCTTCCCCCCACACCCCCAGTCCCATCTAGCCGCCCAACGTAGCTCAATCTCGGGGTGGTCAGAATCAGGAAGAAGAAATAAAAAAAATAAAAAAAAAAAACAAAAGAAAAAATGCCCCCTATCTGAGGGGCCTACACAAATTTAAAATTTTGATTGAAGTTTTTATTTTTATAAATAAAAAAATTTAAAATTTTTTATTAAGTAAAAGGCTCAAGTCACTATGATTTTTACATGAAAATTTAAAATTTTAAAATAATACAAGAGAAATATTTTTATCTAATCATAAAATTTATAAAATAAATAAAAATATTTTATTTAGTATGAATATAAAAATTTTTATGTGACCTTTAAAAATATTTTTCTTAATTATTTGTTATATATTATTATTCTATAATAATTAAAATTAAATTGAGGTAATATCGAAAATGTAGTGCTTGATTATCAAACAATTATCCATTCGTTATTCTATCATTCAGATTTTAAAATTTAGAGTCAACAGGTAAAAACTTAAAAATTATACCAATTGAAATATACAAATATTTTAAAAATAAATTATCAGCAAATTAAGTAATTTATCAAAAGGCTTAAAACAAAACATAATAGTATGATTCTCAAGATATTACAAAAAAAGAAAATTGAAAAACAATTATTTTAAAGCAAAAACCAAAATGATATATGAAATTAAAAATAAACTTAAAACAATGTTAAAAAATGTTGAAAAATGAAATATACAAGAGCATAATTTAAAAATATAAAAAAAGCTAAAAATTGATACCAAAATAAATATTCTAACCTGTGAACCAAGGTTTGGTTAATCTTGATTTTGATGATAACAAAACAAGTTTAGAACTAATGATTATATTTCAAGTGTGATTAGGTAAGACGATTTCCAAAGTGGCAATCACAAAGACAAATCAAGCGAAATCATGAAGAAGAAGACCACCTCAAAAAGAAGAGTTTTTCAAGACCAAAGTTTTATAAGATCTTTTTGTAAGGTTGTTGGTGCACTAGGACTGTCATGCATTTCATTCTTTATTTATGTACAAAAATCATCCAAGAGTAATATTGTTTTAAATATCTTAAGAATTGGATGATTTCATGTTTTCAACTAAAACTTTGTGTTAAATGATTTTCAAACTTGTGCTAAAAAGTTTTAAGTTGAAAAAGGTTGGGTGTTGAGCCAAAAAATGGCTCGACTGGTTCAACCGATCAACCGGTTGTGCTCGTCCGATTGAGGACCGATTGAGGGAGGCTAAAAAGTTTCTCTCTCTCCCAATGACCTCTTCCCGGTCAAGGTTGAACCTCAACCGGTTGAGGTCTGGTCAAGGTCTGGTCGAGGTCCAATTGAGGTCTGGTTCAGACCCAATGGTCACTTGCCAAGCATTAAATGCTAACTACTAGTCAACCGGTCGAACCCCCAACGGCTAGTTTGACTTTTTTCTTATATAAAAAGGTTTCAATCTTCATTGTTTCATAAATTTAACCTTCCCAAATCTTTCTTGATTATATTTGAGCCTTAGAAGAGAATTTTTGAGTGCACCATCATTTCAAAACTTACATATTTTTAGTGCACCATTAAATCCTAGCTTTTCTTGTATCATTTGAGCTTAAAGTTCTTGTGCTATGATTCTTGAGAGATCATTTTATTTGTAAACCTTTGAAAGGAAGTTTCTCAAGTGTGGGGTATCATTTGAGGGGTTGTTCAAGAAAGGGATATTTCTTGAGAAGTGTAAAGGGTGCTTGGAGCCAAAAGTCCAAAAGGGTGAATTGAAACCATAATCCAATTGTATTGCTTGAAAGCTTAGTTTGGAAGCCTTGGATTAGTGGAACCTCAAGCTCGGGACTGAAGCTAGAGGAGAGTGGATGTAGGTTGGGTTGCGCCGAACCACTATAAATTATTGTGTTTTCATTCTCTCTTCCCTACTCTTTAATTTATATGCAATTGTCTATACATTGATTATTATATATTTGTATACAATTGTCTATTGTATTCACATAGTTTATATTTGCAAAAAGAGACTATCACCCTATTCACCCCCCCTCAAGGTGATTACCATAGGTTGGATTAGCCTCATATTCCTAACAAGTGGTATCAGAGCTGAGGTCACGGGTTCGAATCCCAGGGGTGTCGCTGGGGGGAGATTGTTGGCATATCGGAGGGTTGGCCGCATCCATCAACTCCCCTTGTGTTAGCTGTGGGCGCTTGGGTGAATGCACTATAAGGGTATGGTATGCGCCTTTCCTACAAGCAATTGCTTTTAGGAGAGTTGATAACGCCTGAGATCCTACATAACCTTTTCAATTTAAAACAAGTGATAAATATATATATATAGTGCGTTAAACAACAATATTTCCCTTCAAAACATTTTTAGTCAAAAAGGTTTCTTTAATAGTTTTTTTTTTTTTTTTTGAAGAATTACCTATCAAAAGTAATTTTTTTAAAAACACTTTTAGAATGAAAAGTGTTTTTTAAAATTACGGTAAAACATGCTTGTAATACTATGTTATGAAAAGTAAAATAAAATTGAAAAAAATAAAACAAACTAAAAAAATAAAGAGAGTGGAGGGATACATTTAAAAACATTAATAATAATATTTTAAAAATATGGCATATGGGCCTAATTATTCTAAAAATTAAATTTATAAACTATATTTATACACCCATTGTATAATTTGCAAGGAAGAAAACATAATTTTTATTTTTTAAAATCATGCTCTCTCCAATAAATTAAAGAAAAAAAAAAAAGTGCAAAAAGGCGAAAATATCAAAATACCCATAGTCGAGGAGGCAACTGTATATGAGCACGGTGCGAACTACACAATTGCGCCCCCACCCTTTTCAAATTTCAAAACCCTAGAAACACCACACTACACCGATTCTCGCAGAGACCAGTCGGATCCACGCATGGCTCTGAAAGAACCTCAATTCCGGAGCTCCGGGGACCCAATGGAAGGATCCGACGCGGAAGAACTAGAGGAGTTGGAGGCTGATGTGAAGGAAATGGCTCAGAAGGTCCGCCATTACCGTACAACTCTCCCAGACCAGCTCAAGGCCACATTCACTTCGATTCTATCTTCTCAGCGACCTCCATTTCTCGAATTCGTGTCCGGATCCGAACCCGAAGCCTCCGGAGAACCTAACCCAGGTCAGTTTCGAGGTTATTGGTTTCCCCACCCCTTTTTCTTTTTTTCTCTGTTTTTCGTTTCCTGTTTGGTTGCTGAGAAAATATGGTAAAAAGAAAATAAAAAGTGAATGCTTGAACCCGAGATTTTCACTGTTTGAGAGATCAGGAAAACAGAAATATACGTTTAATTGAGGCTAATACAAGCGTTTGGGTTAGTTGAGGTGGGTTTGGAGGGCAAAAGATCTTTCTTTTCTTTGGCTCTATTTTATTTCATTTCACTTTCTTGTTGTGCCATCAACCACATGTAGCGGAATGTCTTGGAATTAGATTTGTTGTTACTTGGGTCCTGAGAAAAACAAATTGGTTTAGGTAAAGTGAATTTCCGCTTCCTGGAAGTAAAAAAGAAACATAATTTTCAGAATAATATTTCTAATTTTTCTTTGCTGTCCAATAGAGCTTTAAATTGCTTTGTTAATGATATTGAATTTAAAAACTTAGCTTATGCTTGGTTCCAGAGAGTACTGTGGAAATAAAAAAATGTTAAAGAAAAAATTTCTCATGATTAATTGCACCATGGAAAATAGGAAAGAAAATCATATATAAACTTATACATTTTCAAATTATTTAATCTTTATATCGAAGAGTTATGATAAGTGAAATAAGTTTGAAATAGAACATACTATTTTCTTTCTATTTTCCTCTCTATTTTCTTTCTCTTGCCACCAAACATAGCTTTAGTGAAATCCAGAATTATTACTTATAATTCCTATGCAAAGTGTAATGTGTGTTTATGAAATGCTTTATGAAATGACATTTGGCTTAATTGAGGAAGCATATGCGTAATGTGTTAAGGTAGGATTGAAGTTGACACTGGTGGTGTCTGTGGCTATAATGTATTAGTGATGGAGTGGCAATTGCAGTTTCCGGTGGGTGCATTTGTGGAGCCTGCAGGGGTAGAGGAAATGGGGACAATAGTGGATGTGGTAGTGGTGCTCTTTTATGCTATGTTTGGTTCCTGAAAACTATTAGGCTATGTTTGGTTCTAGTAAATTTGTGGGAAAATGCAAAGAAAAGAAAATAGAGAAGAAAAATAGAAGGAAAAAAAAAGTGAAGGAAAATAAAAAATAAGTTTAAATTTAATAAATTAGTTTTATACATTTCTTCATACTCATTTTACTTATTTCTCTTTATCATTGCAAGATCAAATAATTTAAAAATATATAAATTTTAAATTAATTTTAATTATATTTGATTTTTTTTAATATTTTTATTGTGAAATCAAATATAAGAAAATTATTTTCCTTAATATTTTTTTTCTTTCCCTAGTATTTTCTGGGAATCAAACATAACCTTAAAGAAAGAAAAAAATGTTAAGAAAAATAGTTTTCTCATGCTTGGTTGAACTATGGAAAATATCAAATAAGAATAAAATATAATTAAAATTTTTAATCAATTAAACACTTATGCATTTTAAAATTATTTAATATTTATATAGAAAAGTTAAAATAGGTTAAATGAGTTTGAAGTAGTATATAAAATAATTTATTGATTTTGAATCTGTTTTTTTCCCTTCACTTTTTCTTTCCTTTTACTTTTTCTATTTATTTTCTTTCCCTTATATTTTCCCTCACATTTTCTAGGAACCAACCATAACTTTAGTGAATAATCTAATATTTATGGTTGTGGGATATTGCTTATGATTGTTGGTGCTGGTGGCAATGCTTCTGCAGTTAGTGGTTGTGGTGGTTTGTGTGATAGTGTTGGTGGTTTGATCATATGGTAGTAGTGGGGTGGTGGTGAGGACTATGGTGGTAGAACGAAGAGCAAGCAAACTTTGTGATTTTGATCCATTAGGGTTTGTTTATTTGGCAACATTTAATCAGGCGGGAGCAATCACTTTGCTGTGGCTGAAAAGTTTTTCCCACCTAGCAGGGAAAAATGAATGCTTGTTTTCTTCCCTCACATGTCATTTTTTGCTCCCAACAATTTAACTTGACACAGCATTACCAAGCATGATCTTTTAGCCTTTTTCTTTTCATGAAACAAGAGAAATACTCTCAAAATACCGTTGAACAGCTCTTTATTTGTATAGTGTTTCATTTCTTCTTTAATGTTCAAGCTGATCAAACGAACAACCTTGTGAGGTTCACATGCAAAGCTTCTCTCAGCCCTTAGTTATTCTGCGTTTATTATTTATTTCAGTTGTAGGTGAAGGATTAATCCTTTTTGTGCTTTGCAAATGCAGGACAGAGCAGGGTTTTGCTAGCTCAAGGAGATCATGAGACTTCAGAGAAAATACAGTTGCTCAAACAAAAGATTTCAAGTAATGTCTCTACCATTCCAGTCCTCTTGAAAAGATTGAATGAATGTATGTCAATGATTGACAAACTTGATTCGTACAATGGAATTATGCATCCTGCCTTCAAAAGGAGAAGGACTAGCTGACCTAGTTTAGTTTCACATTTGCATTAATTTTGTTATTTGGTTCACTCGAAGAAGACCCCCATAGTGTATTGCATGATTGACTACTTCAATTTGTACCATGAATCTAGGTCTCTAAGGAAATTCTGAACCAAAACTATGTCTCCTGTCCTAGAATTGGAAGCCTTTGTTGTGGCATAATATTGTGTAACATAAAGTGAAAATGTATGGTGTTCATATTTTTTAAAAGTATTCGTTGATGCATTGAATATAATGAGTAGAGAAAGATGGTATATTGCTTGTGTGTTCTGATTTTTCTTTCTGCATCTGTTATTGCTTGTTTTTGCTACTCATATTGTTTGGTAGGTAAACCAAAGCCTCGTATATTTTTACATTATATGAACATATTTTATTTCTAAATTTTGATTCTGAAAATCCTTCTGAATTTTTTAAAAAGCTTTTTATTAGCTATAAATGTTCCCTTGAAAATAAAAAATAGTTATTACTCGTATATTTTATTTGTATTGCATGAGGAAAATTTTATACATAAATCTTATAATTATTAATAAAAAAAAATAATAGTAGAGACTTTTTATGAGTAATGTTTTATGTCAAAAAATTCACGTTTTTCAATAGTTTTTTATTAGATTAATTTATTTTATTATTCAACAAATTGATAACCATTTAAGACAAATTGTTGATTTTATTTTCCTTTCATTTTTTCCTTGACTTTTTTTTTTGTTTTTGTTTGTGGTTAACCAAACAAAAGAAAATGAATTCTTTTTTTTTTCCCCTTGAAATTTTCATGGATAACCAAATAAGTATAAAAAATTATATTCATTTCCTTAATTTTTTCTTTCCTTCCATTTTTCCTCCAAATTTTCTTTCTCTCGTATTTTCCGGAACCAAACATAGCCTTAAAAATCACATAAGGGATTATTATTATTATTTTCTTTTTTTAGCATTTTCTAGAAACTAAACATAATCTTAAAACTCTTAATTGATCAAATATAATAGATGATATCATATGTTCAGAATTGTGTAAATCATATGTTTCTCTTTCTAACAAATTGTGTAAATCATAAAATCCTCCAACAACTCACAAAATTTCAAGAAAGGAATACTAAGAATTATGCTTTAAAAATGTGGTAAAGGATTAAATTTTTTTAGAATTTTTAGAATCCATTACAACGGAGACAAAGAAATGCACTTCTTTTTCCCCTCTCCTTTCTTTGGCTCTCTTTTTCTTCTTCCTTCAGCTTACTCATTTTATTATTTTCTTATTATAATTATTATTCTAATCACTAATATTACTATTATTGTTATATATATATATATATATATAACTTTAAATTAAAATTAGGACAGTTCTTGTTAATTAGTCTATATTTACTTAACTCTCTATTAAAATTATCTTCAATTCCTTTCTAGTAATTTATATTCTTTATTTGAAAAAAAATTAAAACCTCCTAATGAAATTATTAATCTTATCAAAACAGTTTTTTTTTTAAAAATATTTTAAATAAAAAATTAAATCCTTCAAACTTTTTAAATAAAATTTAATATCAAATATTTTTTATTTTAAATTTCTTTTTTAAAAAATTGTTTGAAATTTTTTTTCTTATTAATTTATTCAAATTATGTAAATTACTAAAAGTTGTATTTATAATTTCTTTTACGAAATTCTTTTTTTTTTTAATTTATATTTGATAAATTATTAAAAATATTTTTTTTATTAGCTTGTTTTAGATATTTTAGTTGTGACCAATTTCATGACAATTTTATCTTTTCAAAATTTTTTACAAAAATTTAAAGTGATCAGTATAATAACAATTTTAAAATAAACTAAGAATTATTTGAAAATTTCCTTTTGTAAAATTTTAAATTTTAAATTTAAATTGATGATGAGATAAAAAAAAAATAAAAATAAATTAATAGTCAATTTTTTAAATAGCAAAAAAATTATAATTTAATTGGGCATATCATAGATTTTTTGAAAATTTCGATGTCTTGATATTTTTGGGTGCCAATTTTTGGGTTTTTTTTTTTTTTTTTGTCTAAATTCGGATATATATATATATATATATATATATATATATAACCTTTAATCTGTCTTTGGTATTTTATGATACATACAATCACATTTAATTTATCTTGTTAATATCTTAATTGCATCTTTCACGCAAACTCAGGGCAAAAAAATTAAATTATATTTACCAAGCAATAGTGTGACATATGCAATAACAATAATATAACAATAATTAGTAATAATAAATTAATTTTGATATTAATGTATTAGTAATATTATTTCATTAATAATAATAACACAAAAGTAGAAAAAGAAGAGAAAACGCAAATATTAAAGGTGAAATGATAAAAATAAAATAAAATAAATAATTTGGTCATTTTCACGTGATGAATCAATCGAGCATATTGAAATATACAACATAAAACGACTTTCACCTGATTATATAGAATTTGAAGTTCTAAATTAACCATAATTGCATCTAAAACCAAATTAATATCCCCTTATGGGGGGAGGTACCTGGGAGGTGATTATACGACGGATCCTATTCCAATCTTCTCCTTGTGTCTCTGAAACCTCACTCATCAATTCTTGGGATACCTCATAGAGGTTTAGTCTTTGGAGCTTTTTCAACTGCAATAATCCATTTGGGAACTTCCTCATTTCGTCACAACACTCGATTTTCAATGTCTTCAGATTAGGCATTGCTCCTTCCTCCACTGACAAGTCTTCTAGACTCCACAACTCCTGCATTTGTAGGAATTCAACTCGAAGGAACCCTCCATGATTACAATTCATTTCCGTACCCACATAAGAATCTTGTAATAATGTGAGAATCCTCAAGTTTGGCAGCCTCCCTAGTATTGGCATTGGATCTTCCTCCATTTTAGTATAAAGCAGTTTGAGTTGCACGAGCTTCGGAGGATAAGAGTGTTGTTTCCACGGGTAGTTTTCGGATGGTTCCCACTAGATGCAATTTGTAGGGGCACTCCAGACCTGGGAATAGAATTGTTGTTGATGTTGACAATCCCTCTCTTTCCATAAAATTATCAGTAGCCAACTACAGCTTTTGAAGCCCAGTTAATTGGGCTATAGATCGGAACGACCCCTCCTTGAACTCTCGGCGAAAATAAAGGTTTAGCTTCAATTGCTTTAGGTGGCGGGTCAGTTTTCCCAAGTTGTTATCCTTCAACCAATCGCCACCCTGTAAATATAATGTCTGAAGGTTGGTCATTTGATGGACACCCAAATGGCCTTCCACCCACCTCTCTCTCATTGACTGCCTTGATGAGATTCGACAGTTGTAACAGTTTAGATGTCTCATTTGCTGCAATTCCAAATTGTATGGGTATTTGGATGACATTGTATCCTAAATCAAGGGTTTGCAAATTAACAAATCTACCGATTGATGGTGGAAGCCTTCCTATCTGCGTACCCAGCCTTAAGCATACATATTTCAGGTGGATGAGTTCTCCTGTTTTTCCTAATGGTCTGGTAAAATAAATTTCTCCATCCTGCACCGAGTCCATGTGCAGGACCCGAAGCAATTTAGGGTATTTATGTAAACATACCTCATCTCCTTCATCAATGGATCTATTGAGGATCAAAGATCGGAGATTAGAATTTTGCAAATGCGGAGAGTTGGTCTGACTAATATTACTGCTGATCAGTCGACGAACACTAGTAGGAAGCACCTCCACATCAATGTTTTTAGCTACCTCAAAAAGTTTTTCTTCTTTAGCTTCTGAAATGGCTAGATCTCGAAGCAGGTCGTGTATACGACAAGACTTCACCCTTCCATCGTCTCTCGTATCAGCCACCTGAATCATGCTTCTCTGGATCAACTCGTATAGGTAGTCTTCTGCAACGTCTTCCAGCGTTTCTTTTCCCCTTTTTTGTACAAATCCTTCAGCAACCCACAAGCGAATCAACTTACTTGCTTTGATTTCTAAGTCCTCCGGAAAAACCCCACAGTAAAGAAAGCAGGGCTTCAAGTAAGAGGGTAAGTCGTTATAGCTCAGTGCAAGAATTCCCAAACAGGAGTCGGGACCTTGACTTAGATGCCAATCCATGCTTTTAAGCACTTTCAGCCATGAGTCTCGTGTCAGATCTTTCAATGATAAAAGTCCTCCAAGCACCACAATTGTAAGAGGTAAACCTTTGCATTTTGCTACAATCTCCTTTTTGAATTCCTCCAACCCTGGCCATGCCAGTACTGCTCTAGTCCCTACTTTGTTGAGAAACAGCTCCCAGCTTTCCTTTTCACCCAGAAGTTGAAGTTTATAGCAATCTGAATGAGCATCCACAGCAATATCTTCTCTGCGAGTAGTGATCAACACTCTGCTCTTATTTGATTCTGCAGGAAAATATGAGCTCAACCCGCGCCAAACATCGGTGTTCCATATATCATCAAGTACTATCAAGTACCTTTTGCCCTGGAGACATTTATAAACCTCTTCTCCCAATTCATTTTCATTTTTACGTTTTTGTTCATCCGTGAGAGTCGTGACACAATTGGCGATCCCGAGCAAAAGCTCCCGGATATTGTACTCTTGAGATACATAAACCCAAGCACGATAACAAAAATGGTTCTGAACATCCCTGTCGTTGTAAACTTTCTTGGCAAGAGTAGTTTTGCCAAGACCACCCATCCCCCATATGGCCACCGCTACTCTTTCCATTGCTCCCTCTTAACAGCTTTCCCTTTACAGCTTCCACATCATTTTTCATCCCCACTACGTTGGTTTCTTCAACAGTGGGAAGCCTCTTCTCTTTCCTGGCCACCATTTGATTGGAGTACCGTTCAGAAGTAGTTGCAATACCGGAAGAGCTCCCAGGTTCATAAGCTCTCAGATCTTCCATGCCGTACCTCCGTTTATTAATCAAAATCTTCTCAAGTGTGATATTGATCTCACTGATACGCCCATTGAGCTCATTCACAAGCCGTAACTTGTCAGGCAAGACCACGCATGCGGGTAAGAAGTTGAGGAACTTGAGATTATTGAATCTCTGCTGTCGTTTGCGTTCCACTTTGGATATGAATTCATCAATAGCATCTTCGGCATCATAGGCTGCATCCCTGATCTGATTCACCCACAGCTTGAACATTTTGTCGTATCTACGCTCTGCATCCGCATGTTCTAGGAACTGGCGGATCCACTCCAGCTCGTTTCGGAGCAGCCTGACCTGCCCTTCTACTGCCCCATAGAGTGAGGCTTGTTGTGAAACCAAGTCATACAGCTTCTCTACGAAAGACGAGATACTGCTCTCCGCCATTTTTGATGCACTTCTTCTTCCTCCTCTTCTTTGGTGTTTTCAACAGGCAAAGGGAGCAGCAGTGTGTACCTAGAAGAAAATAAAATCTCTCCTCAGACAGGGATCAACTTGAGATTTGCTCCAAGTTAAAAATCCTGTATATGGTAATGTGTTTAAATGATTATTACTTTTTTTTAAAAAATAAAAGGTAATGGTGAGCTTGAACTTTTGATGAAATTAATATCAATAAGGCTTTTTTTTATCAATAAAATAATGATTTCGTCCCACTTTTATTAGGAAAAATACAAAATAAAAAAATTGACATGCTTGTAAAAAATATTTAGTAAAAAGTAGAAGAAAATATTTAAAATTTTATATATTTTTAAATATCTTAGGCTTTCACTAAATGAGAAAGATTGAGCATGGTTAAAGTCTTCAAAGTAATAAAAATATTTCAATACTGCTAAATTATTGTTAAATTAAATCGAGGAAGATAATATTTTTCTCCTTTTAGGGCGACAATGTCATAACTCATATACGAAGATAAAAAAAAATTGGATATTAGTTGTTTATCAAGGGAGAATATTGTTGTATGAGCATGAAAATTATAGTTGTATGAAAAATTAAAGTATGATAAATTAGAGTCAAAACATTGCTTAGAAAATGTAAATTAATAATTAAAATAAGAAATATCTTCAAAGAAGATAATTGATGTAGATAATAAGAAATTATTTTTGATGGTATAACAAAATCTTGTATATGTTAGTGTGTTTAACCTATTTCAACGTAACTGTGAGTTCAAATTCTGAGGGGAATTAATATCAATGGAAAAGATAAAGAAAATAAAGTTTGGAAAATAAGCTCTTTTATCAACAAAATATATATATATATATATTTGTATTGTATTAGTTATGAAGAAAAATACAAAAAACAAAAGGGTTTATGTATATAATCATTTTTTATATGATTATATATATACATATATATAATCAAGGTGTGCTACACGATGCATGAAGTTTGCAGTAGCCACGTGTCACGTGCGTCATCTCTCTATCTACCTTGGTTTTTAATATATAAAACTTTATGGGAGAATTGTGTTTTGGGCCCAGCTGGGCCCAAAAATTAACATTTGGTCCTCCAACCACCCATATTTAAGCCCAAGACCCAAACAAAGTATGAAAATTAAGATGAAAGATATTATGTTTCATTAATTCCTATAATACCCTTATCCCTTATATGCCTACAAGTGAGTGTGATTTTTAATTTTTTTTTGTTTTTTTCCTTTTCTATTCCTTATTAAATATTACTCATTTAGTAATTTTTTTTTTCCTTTTTATTCCAATATATATTTCTATTTTATGTCAAATAAAAATCAATAATATTTTTTTATTTTTCATTTTTAAAGATATTGAATCTTTTTGCTCTTATTAAAAGCAATGATAAAAATTTTGGCATTTTCCATTCAAATATTTTTTATCTTTTTGTATTTATCTTTTAGTTTAATTTTAATTTTTTATTTTAAATTTATATTACCCTTTCATCTATATTTTTCTCTTATTTTTAATTATTTTTTATATTTTCTACATTAACCATATTTTAAAAAATTTTAAAATTAACTATCACTTCACGCTTTTTAATTTTTAATGTTTTTATTTTAAACTTTAAAAATTAAGTTTCAAATAAAATATATTATACAAAATTTTATCTAAAAATTATTGAAAGCGGTATTTAATTTTTTTATTTATTGACTTTCAAACTTATCTAATTTTTTACTTGAAAGACAATAAAACATGTTTACAAAAAAAAAAAAAAAAAATTAGTTTTTCATTTTTTAAATAAATGAGTATAAATATATTAAAAGAATTAAAGATAATCTAAGCAAAATTTTTTATAAATATGATTATAGTTTTAAATATAGATTCATTTGGATAAAATTTCACAAAAAAAAAAAGTGAAAAGAAAGAACATTGTTAAAACTACAAAAACAAAATATGCAATTACAAAATTTTGATGATGAAATTTAAAAATAAAATTCAAAACAATTCTTGAGCGGGAGAATTTGAGTGGGGGAAAAATCTTTGAGTGGAAAAAAATAGGAAAGTTTTTCAAAATCACTTGAAATCCATAACAAAAAGTAATCTTGTACACCCTTGTATAATTAATAAATTTGTCTTGTACAGTTAGTGTAATGCCCTTGTACAATAACTCAAATAACTCAAAATTTTATTTCTTATGTGTTAATTTTTGTAGGGAATGTCTTAATGAATAGTTTGGTAAAAAAAAAAAAAAAAAAGCTATCCATAATCGTCTTAATATCAAATTCAAGTTATTTAAAAATCGTACAAAACCTATTAGGAGCCTTGTACACCCTTGTACACTTAGCATATTTCCCTTGTACAATTAGTGTAATACCCTTGTACAATGACACAAATTTCATATTTGTCATAACTTAAACGTATTTTCAAAAAGAGACAATATAGAAAATAAAAAAAAATAAAAATAAAAACTAGAAAAATATTTTAAAACCAAACTCAAATATAATCTATATAATTTTTAGTTATTTGTTTTCATCTAAAACAAGTAAATATACCTTTCAACCCTTTTTATATAAAAATAAATAAATAAATCTTTACTATGTATTGATATAATCCACTTCTAAAATTAGGTCATATGAAAACATTTTAATTGAATACTTAAAATAAAACTCTCAATCCATCATCATTTTAATCGAGTACTTAAAATAAAAACTCTCAATCCATTCACTTTCTTTATTTTTCTTTTTCTTATTTTAATAAATTTTCAATTAATTCAAATCATTAAAAAAAATCCTTAATAAACAAATTTGTAGCATTTCATATAACTTATTACTAAAAGTCATATTCAAAAAGTTATTAAAATAAGGAAGGAAGAAGATTAAAAAAAAAAAAATTGAACTTTTTATTTTATAATAGTAAAAAAAAAAAACTTTAAAATACTTTTTAGTATAACAAAATTAAAATAGTGAATATATTTATTTTAAATGGTATTTTAATCATTAAATTATTTACTTCTAAAATGTAAACTATAAAAATAAATGTAAAAGATAATTTTTATTTATTTAAATTAATATTTTTTTAGAAAATATTTTCCAAAATAGTCTTTGAATTGTTAATATAATTTTTGTTTATTTATAATTTAAAAATAAAAAATAATGTAATTTTTCAATTATTTATAAAAGAGTTTTAAAAAAATGAAAAATCCAAAATTGATTAAATAAGAAAGAAGAGTAGCAAGTAGTAGAATAAAGACAAAAATAAGTCAAGTGGGTATTTTTGTCGATTACTATCTCATATCCTTGGGTTTAAATATGAATGATTGGAGGACCAAATGTTAATTTTTGAGCCCAGCTGGGCCCAAAACACAATTCTCTCAAACTTTATTTAAGATCTAGGCATCAATCTTATCACGTGACACTCACACTGAAACTTATCGATTGAATCAATTAAAGTCAACAACATTTAAAAAAAATGTAAATTAAGAATTAAAATAAGAGATATTTCAAGGGAAGATAATATATGGAGATAATAAAGATTAAGGTAGCCTTTGAATAAAAAAAGTTAAAATATTTAATTTTTTTATTAAATTAAAAATAATATGTTGATATTAATCGATATAATAATTAAAGTGATACTTTAATTATTATATTGATTAATATCAATAAATTACTTTTAGTTCAACAAAAACACCACCAAAAAGTCTAATTAATAGTATTTTTACTATAAAAAAATTATTAACAAAATAATGATTTCACCCCACTTTTATTAATTAAAAAATAAATGAACACATTGGATATTGAATTATCAACTTTTATAAAAATTATTTGAAATTGTAAATATTTTTACATATTTTATTTTTATATTAAATAAGAAGAATTGAGAATAATTAACGACCTCAAAAGGGTATTAAATGAAGTTGCTGATATATTTTTGAATTATGAAATTTAGAGAAGATTCGATGTGAGCAAAACTATAGAAAATAAAAACAATGATGTTAAAGCACTCCCAAGGTTGATTATTGTGCCTCGTTTGATTCTCAAAATAGAAGGAATAGGAATGGATTTCACAGGGAATTTAAGGTTGCTCTAGTTGGTTTTTGGAAGAAAAATTGGAATAAAACTAAAAACATAAATATAACTTTTCAAAAAAATTATTTAATGTTTATAATTTATTTTATTTTATTTTCATTTTTTTTCTTCTAATGCAACCATTATCCCCATTTATTTTTTGTGATTTTTTAAATTTTTATTTGATATCTATTAGATAAATTTCTTAATGTATGGTTCCCTTTGGTTTTAATTTTAAAAATTCTAAAATTTTTTACTTTGGAAATTTAATTAAATAAAAACTAATTTACAATTGAACTATATAATTATATCAAATTATATATTATTTGACTTTTGATAAAATTTTGTTTAATTATGCACATTTAGAAAATTTGTGTTTAGTTTAAACTAACATGGTTTTATAGAATATTTTAAATTATAGATCATTTAATTAAAAAAATGTCAACACTTTCAACAAATTTATATTTAGTTATTTTAAAGAAATGAATTATTTTAAGATTCTTATGACTTAAAATATTATTAAAACAATTGAAAATTAATTAGTGAGATTTTTTATTTTCTTACTATTTTTTAATTCCTTTGAATGTTCTCAATATTTATTTTTTTTTTAAAGAAATCTAAAATTTATTTTGATTTTTAAGTTTTTAAATTTAATATATTGTATTTATTTATGATTAGAGTAAGTTACACGATATATAAAATAAGAACAAGGTTACCAAACTCTTCTAAACTTCATTTAGGGTTATTATAATGCTTGCTCCCAAGAAAAATTCCTAAAAAATATCCTTAAATAAAACAAATTCTACACTAATATTTTGTTTTTGTTTATATATTTTCTTGTGATTCATATAAATAGAAAAATAATGCTATAATAATTAACGTATTATTCAATTTCCATATTTTTAAGAGCTTCTAATAACAACACATCTATCAATAAAAATTGAAGACAAAATCAAAATAAAATTATCAAAACTAAAATAATCTCTAATGAAATAAAATAAGAATTCAGTAATCATATTAATAGAATGTAGAATGCAACAACACAATAATGTAATATAACATGACCAAAAAGATAACAATATATTTATTCGAAATACAATTAACATTTGATAATCATATTATTCAAATTTATATGATAAGACAATAGAAAAAGCTTATAAGAGTTCAATTTTTAAAATATATCTTACAATTAAATAGAAAAAATTTGAAAAAGAAATCATATATAAAAAATATCAAGAGTAAATTAAATTATAGATCTAACCTGATTTTAAGATCGATTACGCTCCTTGTTGCAGATCTTTCAATACCAACCTTTCACTTTTTCTGTAAAAATAAGTCTCCTTTGATAGTTTATAAAATTCATATAAGAATTACTTGTCATTAAAATTTTTTCAAAAAATATAAACAAAGGGTACACATGAAAATTTGATTTATCACAAAACACATCATTGAAATATTTTTGGAAAACCCACCTGCTTTGTTGAACTTTCAAAACCCACAATTTGTGGGTTAAGGTTTCTGACCAGGAATGATTCCCAAGTAAAAAAAACTTTACAAATAAGAGAATTGTTTGAGTAAGAATATAACAACTATTCCCATTCCTCGATTCCATGAACCAAACAAAGCCTCATTTTGTCTATATTGTTCCATGAAAAATTAAGGACACAATAAATGAGTTTTAATAACTGTTTAAGAAAGTAGATAAGAATTAGTAGTTTCACCTGCCCTTGTACTTATCCAAACAGAGAAGCTTCTTGTAAAACCAACTTGCTCAACTTCTCCACAAAGATCAAAACTGTATTTGTCATTTTCTTCACAACTTCTCCGTGGTGACGAGAAGACTTGGTTTCTTCTTTCCAGAAGCAATTGGGCACCCAACAGTTCCCTTTATAGATTTCATCGAATCCCACAAATCTAATCTTCCTGATTTATTTATATTGGATACCTACCTTCCATAAATGATTTTTCTTTCACAAGCTAAGTAAAGGAGGGAAAATTATTGTCCATTAGACTTAGTTGTCCTTTTAGAGCGACAATGTCATAACTCATATACGAAGATAAGAAAAAGTTGGATATTAGTTGTTTATCAAGGGAGAATATTGTTGTGTGAGCATGAAAATTATAGTTGTATGAGAAATTAAAGTATGATAAATTAGAGTCAAAACATTGCTTAGAAAATATAAATTAATAATTAAAATAAGAAATATCTTCAAAGAAGATAATTGATGAAGATCATAAGAAATTATCTTAGATGGTATAACAAAATCTTGTATATGTTATAGTGTTTTTGAAAAACCATAAGTTGACTATGAAAGAAAACATGGAAAAGAAAAAGAATAATAATAATAATAAATGCTCCAAAGCACAAGCTAGTATTTTTCTTATTAAATATAATAGGATTATTTGAATGGTGTTGCCATGTGCCATGCATATTCCTTTAATGCCAACTAGTATTGTAAATAAATGTAGCATATACATTTAATAATGCACGTCATGTGAATGTGTAAGGTGACCTATATAGGGGTTCCATATTTGTGGCCTCTTCATTAATTTAAATGATAGTTGATTAATTTATACATGAAGATGAACGGCAAATTAAAGAAAAATTATATATTTGATGAATTTGAATTGTTTTTTAGCTAGTCATGTTTTCGGTGGATATAATAATTTAGGTATCAATTTTGATGATGTGCCTTCACCCAACAAATTCGTTGGGTCATGTTTATGATTCAATTTTTAATTTGGGTCTCAATGGGATATGTGTATATGGGAATTTATATTGATCATGTGACACCATCTTTTTAATTTGTGTTTCAAGGGATCATAAAATCTATAAACGTCAACGCATTGGTATGTGTACCATCATATATATATATATATATATATATATATATATATATACTTATCATGTGACACCACTTCTTTCTTCAAATTAATTTTTAAAAATATGATTTTATTTAAGTATTTACTATAATACTTTTTTTTGGCTTTTTATTCAAAATAGTATATATTTTAACAAATTGCTTTTCAAAATGTTCTATAAAAAATACCTTAAATTTGTTAAAAAAAAAAAAACTCAATTTTTTTTATAAAAAAAATCAACATATTTTTACAACAAATAAACTATTTTTAATTAAAATTTGTTAAACGTGTATCTTTGAGTTTAAAAATTGTTTTCAAGAAGAATTCCCACCATACCTCCTCAGAGTTCTCTTCAATCACTTTTTTGAGATTTTTTTAGGGAAAAATTAAATAGGATTTTATTACAAATAAAACCTCATTTTCTTAATCTATTTCTTAAATTTGTTTTAAAAAAAACGACCTATTTTCAGAATAAATTCTTAAATATAGTTTTTAGTAAAAAAATAAAATCTCTCACCTGTTTTTTGAACTAAAAAACTTTATTTCAAAACAAAATAAAATTGAGGTATGCTCTTTGACTTTCTCTTCAACCAATCCCCATGAATTTTTACTTTGAGAAAAATAGGTTTTGATTCGCTCATACGAAAATATAAGAAAAACATAACCTCAAATTTTTAAAGGCATTATTATATTTATTTATTTAAAAATAATTTAAAACACATATACTTTTTAATAAATCATATAATTGTTTTCTAAAATGTCCCTTTTACCTGTCATGTCCTTAATAATAATTGACAATTAGACTTCATTGTTAGATTTCTTTATTTTCCATTATCACCCAAGATGCAAAAACAGGATATATATCAAGCATTTAAAACATTCCTTTGATCTTTGATCTCTAGATAGGAAAGCAATCTGAATCCATTTTTTATTTTGTTAAAGATGTATGGATCTTTTAAGGTTGTGGAGGGCATCACATTTCCTCTAAATTCTCTCTAACGATGGGAGCGGGAGAGAACATGTTTCTTTTGTTTCAAAACGTTGTCATCATACAAGGAACAAACATTGACACTTGAATTTATACCCTCCTACCTTAGGGACCATACCCTTTGGCTATTGGGCCTCACAAGTCTTAGGTCCGTGACGGTGTTGGGTTCTATACATAGGTGGTTCATACTCTTGATCAAATAAAAATCGTATATATATGGATAGCTAAATCTTAAACAATGGTTAATATAATGTAAGTCTATATTTATTCTATCATCCATCACGTAAATATTTCTCTTTCTTTTAGATATATTATTTATTTATTTATTTATTTATTTATTATTATTGTTATTATTATTATTATTATTATTTGAGATTTTTTCCTCCATAAACAAACATCTGTGTAGATAAAGTTGATAATTTTTTTTTTCCATAAACAAGTATCCCATAGCAAATGTGAGATAATTTGAAAAATGTGAACACTAAAAGTTAAACCTTTATAGTCGTCAAATATTATTTTAGTTAGATATAGGTTTTTAGTTAACGATTATCATTACATCCCTCGACCTCCTAACTTTTTCTTGGACCATTATCATGGGATTTTAATTTTAGGGGCATGGAATTACACAGAATGTGCTTTAAGATAATTCCCCTTTAGCATCAAACTTGAAAGTGTGACATGTGTTGTTGATGCCTTGCATCCCAGTTATCCACGTAGCTGCCAGGTGGACGCACGCTTTCAACCAAGATTGAGTTCTGGTTCAGTCTTCCCTGCAAAAGATGTCTAGACACACCCTCCGATCGTTTTGTTAGCCATGGCTCAAGAGATTAAGCTGTCGGGCTTTTTCGGGGATAGTAAGCTTACCTTCCTCCTTGTGTGAAGGCCCTTTTATATAGTGTCAAAAGCTTTGCCTCCCTCTTTAATGGTGGGAAGACTTTTTGGCTCATCATGATGCCTCTAGGTGGTGGCAGGGCCATCATCACCCTACGGGCGGCTGTCAGAGATCGTGGGAGGCAATTTGCTATAGCTCCTGTCTTTTTGCTCTACAGGCGGCGTAACGTGGGCTGTGGCAGGCTGTCAGAATGACGTAGTAAGGCTTGCTCACTTCAGTCAATGATCTGGACAGCATATCCGGATAGGACATGCTGTCGCCCGGGCGTGACGCTCGAGAGTGCCGTGTGCTTCTCCCTGAGGGAGTCCGGATAGGGGGAGCGCACTACGTGTCCTCTTGGGGGAGTCCGGATGGAGTTGCTCCAGATAGCGATGCTCGCCACGTGTCATCAGGGGGAGGGGTCCCTACAATGCCCCCCTTTTAACCTGCCGATTTTGCCCGGGCAGAATGGGCGAGTTAAAAATGATTGTTTTTGAAACTTAGGTTAATTTTTGTGCTCATTGGGCCACGTGGTGTGTGGAAGCAAAAATGAAGAAGAGCATTTATGACGAGCCGCCATCTTTGGGAATTCCCAGGCAGCGTGTCTTTTCAATAACGGCGCGACTGGGCGGTTAGAATACCGAGGGACTGTCTCTTTTTAAATAGCAGACCGAGCCCTCTACTCTTGCATTTTTTCTTTTGCATTTTCTGCTGGTAGTGCTTTCTCTTCAGCCTTCTGCGTATCTTCGTTTGTGAGTGAGGTTCTAGGATTTCTGCTAGCAATACTTGTGCCGTGACGGTGACTGCATTGCGGACTTCATCTCTGTTTTGCCATTTTCCGCTCGGTACGTTCTCTATTCCTGTCTTCTCCTCGTTGTGTTTGTTTTATGGTTGTTCCTGGGTTGTTGGGCAAACTACTTGCGACTGGGGGTCAGTACTGGTTTTTAGGGCTCTTTCGAGGGGTTTTGATTGTGTTTTGGGTGCGTTAGGGTTTCTGTTGCCCCCTACGCCTTTTGTGGGCTACTGATTCTTCTTTGGGGGTAGAGCCAAGGGTTAGGATGGGGATGCTGGTTATGTTAGGTTTTCTGGGCGTTTTTGCCGTTAGGGGTGTGGGGTTGGGTCATTGTTTTTTACTGTTGGCATCCTACCATGCAGGTTTCGTTTTAGCCCCACTCTTAAAAATGCCTGCGAAAAAGGACGTTGCTTCGTCTAGCGCAGCCGGGCAGAGAGGCAAAGATGTGTCCAGAGCGGTCTATGCAGAAAAATCTGTGGACAAGCTGAACGTGAGGCAGTTCTGTGAACGCTTCTTCATCTCGAATGGCGTGTCCGTTCAGCTTGTGGATGGAGACACCGTGTCTACTGAGAAATCTGTGGACAATGCTATCTACTTCACCAAGGAGCAATTCAATGCTGGGCTCCGGCTCCCCCTCCCATCGTTGTTTAGAGAATTTCTTCACTCCACCCAGATCCCCCCGACCTACATCCATCCCAACATAGTCCGGGTGCTGATGGGGTGTAGCATTCTGAGCATGCTGTTGAACCTGGACCTTTCACTGCTGAAGGTTCTTTTCATCTACTCCATTAAGAAGGGGAAAACTGACCTCTTCAGCTTGGCTGCCCACTTGCCTTCCCTCGAATCGGTGACTGATCTTCCGGATTCGACGAAGGGGGGAGCCAAGGGGCATGTATTAGTCTGGGGTGTCTGGGCTGGGCTACTGGAACATCCGGAGAGACCGTTTTGCCCGAACTGCTCGCTAGTGCTCCCAAGTAGGGCAGTTTGTGGGGTTTGTCCAGCGTTCGCCTGTTGTTTTCTTATTTCAGGGTCATCAGATGGCTAACATCTTTGGTTGCTGATAATGCAGGTACGGACAAGAAGGGTCGCGTAGTCTAGTGGATGGAAAAAACGTCCTTCGACCGTTTGAACAAGTTATTTGAGATTGCGGCGGGCAAGAGGAGCTGTCAAACGCTTCTCTCCCCACAGAATCTCCGCTTGGTTACCCAAGAGCCCTAGCCGTACATACTCAACATACTCCCGAGGCCAAAAAGGTGGTGGCCGGAGATCACTTTGTTCTCAAAGATCTCCCATTCTACACGGAGGCGGGCGAGGCAGACGCCTAGGCACGCCAAGCATTTCTCAACCAACAGGAGGAAAGAAGACAAGAGGGAACTTTGCGGAGGACCCCTGGTGATAAACGCCCCATGCCCTTTTCTCCTGTTCGCGCCCCAACGGGAAAAAAGAAGAAGGTTCCCACAAAGGGAATAGTAATAAGATCTCCAGCTTCCTTCGGATTGCTTGCTGTTTCAAGCGATTCCGAACGTATCCCTGGTTAAAATGGATCGGGGCCTTCAATTCCAGCGGCTGAACGGCTGCCTCTTCTGGCTGAGGAAGAAACCTCAATGGATCAGTTCGGCTCTCTCCACTCGAACGAGGACGTAGCCGGGGCCTCTTGCCCTGACCCGTTGCGTCCTACGGTCCCTCCGATGGAAGAAACGGGGGCTGAAAAGCAGGGTTTGCCCCCTTGTGAGCCGAGTTCCCTTGCACTTGTACTGGTGAAAGGGCTGGTTGCGAGGAGGTTTAGTCCGGCCAGCGATATAAAGTCCGGCATCAGCGAGCGGCTTTAGGATCGTCTTCTGGAAACCATCGAAGTCAGCTGCTCATCCGCCCAAGAGGGTTATCCGGAGAGGCATCAAACGGAGATAGCAGAAGATAACCCAATCGACCCGGCGCTGGTCCCGGATGAGGGTTCGCTCGAAGAGATCCAGCCGGCCGTGAATGATGGGGGCCCGTCTTCGGGGAGGAGTCACACCATAACGCCTCATCAAGGGGGAGTCCAGTTGATGATGCGGTTTGCACCTCTGCTAGCCCTTTCAGCTATGCGGAGTTGGGAGAGATGCTGAAACAGATTCTTCCCGGCTCAGATGTTGCTCTGCCTTCAGCGAAAATGTTTGAAGCGGCGGAAATGATATAGCTTATTTCCCTTGATTTTTCTTGCCATACTGGTGTGTTTTTCACAAGGACAGGTAATTGAACTTGTTGTTGTGGGTTTTTCTGCAGCTGGTGAGCGGTATTCGAGGCATGGTTCAACAACGCGATCTTTTTTCAGACCTGCTGCGGATTACCGATCACATGAAGGCTTTCGTCTCCCAGCGCATGAGCGGTGAAGAGGAATTGTGCTCGAGATTGGAGCAGGCTGAAACCAACTTATCCGCTGCCCGGAGAGCCTCTGAAGAGAGTGCCAAAGCTTTGAAGAGGTTCCAGGACGACAACGAGGCTCTCCAGATAGAGCTAGCAGAGGTGAAGAGATAGAAGGAAGCTACAGAAGCCTGTTTGCACGAGGCGGAGGACGAGACGACCCAGCTAAGGGGGAAAGTGAGACAACTTCGGATAGAGGTGTTGATTGAGAAAAAGCAGAAAGAGGACTTGCAGTTGCGTTTATCAGCACAAAAAGAAGAGTTGAAGGCTGAGTTTGCCGCGCAAAGGGAGGAGCTCGAGACAGAATACCAGAAGCAGGTGGACGAGATGTATTTCTTCAGCTACTGTTGCTGCATAAAGAAGAATGGTATCAAACGGGACGTCCCTTCGATTCCCCCGGGTGAGGAGAAAAAGTTGCGCCGCAAGCCTTCCCAATGAGAGTTTTTTTTTTTTTTGTAACTTTTACTACTATTTCTCCCTGTTTTAGTAGTCCGGAGAACCTTTTTGTATACAATTTCACAATTATTAATAAAACATAATCATTCACATTGTTCTTCTATCTTTCTTTCATTGGTAATATTGCTTTAGATTGGATACATTCCATGGTCGGAGCAATGGGGTTCCGTCTAGTTTCTATAGATGATAGGCTCCACTTTCACTTGTCTTGGACACTATATAGGGGTCTTCCCAATTGGCTTGAAACTTTCCTGCTCCTGTCTCAGTAGTGTTTTCGAAAACCTTCCTAAGGACCAGCGTTCCACTTTTGAAGCTCTTGGGCCTTGCCTTGCTATTGTAGTGAGCGGCTGCTCTTTGTTGATAGTCGGCCATCCGGATGGATACGGTCTCTCTTACTTCGTTTGCCCAGTCCAAACTTCTTCATAATTTTGCATTTGCATCATCCCGTCGTCCTGCCTCGGTCTGGATAATAGGCAGCCCTATTTCTGTAGGAATAACTACGTCCATACCGTATGCGAGGGCGAAGGGAGTATTCCCTGTCGGCCGTCCTGGTGTGGTTCGATAAGCTCACAGGATGTCGGGCAGCTCCTCCACCCACTTCCCTTTGGCTTGCTCGAGCCTCTTTTTTAAGGCAGTTATTAGGGTCTTGTTTGTGGCCTCTGCTTGCCCATTGCTTTGAGGATAATGCAGTGTGGAGTATGAATTCCGGATGTTTAGTTCTGAACAAAAATTCCGAAAAGTGATGCTATCAAACTGTGGACCGTTGTCACCTACAATGGTTTGGGGGATTCCAAAGCGGCAGATAATGTTCTTCCATACGAACTTGGTGGCATCTTTGTCTTTGATGCTAGCGTATGTTTCAGCTTCCACCTATTTACTAAAGTAATCTGTGGCGACGAGTAGGAATTTCTTCTGGGCAGCTGCGGTTGGTAGGGGTCCTACTATGTCCATGCCCCATTGCGCGAAGGGTCAAGGGCCAGAAATTAGTTTTAACGTCTCTGACGGCACATGCGGTACGGAGGCATGCCTTTGACACTTGTCACATTTCTTAACATAGGCTGCCGCATATTTTTTCATCATGGGCCAATAATACCCTTGCGAGTGGGCCCTGTGCGCCAGAGATCGACCTCCGAAATGGTTCCCACATACCCCCTCATGCAACTCAGCTAATACATACAGGGCCTCTGAGTGGTTTAGGCACCTGAGATAGGGACTTGTAAAGGACCGTTTGTACAAGTGCCCCCCGATCAGGGTGAAACGGGCAGCTTACACCCAGGTCTTATGTGCCTGCTTGGGTTCTTCGGGCAGAGTGCCTGTCCAGAGATACCTTATTATGTCTTCCGCCCACTCTTGGTCGTCTGTTTGGTTTGCCTCAATGGTATTGCAAGTAGAGGCTTCCGCGATGGAAGGGTTGATTTACACATGTATAGGCAATAATATGGCTTCTTTGATGGGGAGGGAAGCAGCTATACCTGCCAGGGCGTTGGCACGTCCATTTTCAGTCCGTCTAATTTTTTCGATCATCCATTCGGTGAAGCGCTGTAAGGTGTTTCTCACTTTAGTCAGGTATCGCACTATGCGCTCATCCTTAGCTTCGTATTCTTTCTGGACATGTCTTACCACAAGTTGGGAATCACTATAGACTCGGAGCTTGGAGACGGATAGAGTCAGGGTGAGGTCCAACTCGAATAGGATGGCCTCATACTCCGCTTCATTGTTAGAGACGGGGAATCCCAATCGGATAGCTTGCTCCAGATGTTCTCCTGTTGGGGATTGCAGAAGGAGCCCTACTCCGGATCCTGATGACCGGGAGGCTCCATCAACCCGCAAAGTCCACCACTCCTCTCCGCTTGGTGCCTTGCACTGAGTAGATCTTCGGGAGTATTCCAGCACGAAGTCAGCCATCACTTGGCCTTTTATGGACAACCTGGGTTGGAACTCGATTCCATATTCGCTCAACTCTATGGCCCATTGAAGCATTCTTTCGGTTAGGTCCGACTTGTGCAGGATGTTGCGAAGGGGCTCGTCAGTTAACACGACCACCGGGTGGGCTTGGAAGTAAGGACGGAGCTTCTAGGCGGCACTTCGAAGGGCCAAGGCCGTTAGCTCCATCTTTGAATACTTTGTTTCTATGTCTATCAACGCTTTGCTGACGTAGTAAATAGGTTTCTGATCCTTGCGCAAGGGGCAGTGCAATAGAACAGTGCTAATTGCCCCACTCTGATACAGCCAGGTACATATACAATTTTTCTTCAGGGAGAAGGCTACTTAGAATGGGCAGTTGCATGAGGCAATTTTAATTTTTTCGAAAGCGCTTTGACAGCTGTCCGTCCATCCATTCGTTTTAGCTTTTCGTATTGCCAAGAAGAAGGGTCGCAATTCATCAGTGAAGCGGGCTATAAAGTGTCATAGCGCGACGAGCTTGCCTGTGAGGCGCTATAATTCCTTTTTGCTCCTGGGGGGTGGTGTTTCCATGACTGCCTTAACTTGATCCGGGCTAACCTATATCCCCCTTTGGTTGACCATAAATCCCAGGAACTTACCAGCACTTACGCCAAAGGCGCATTTAGAAGGATTTAATTTCATGTCATACTTCCTTAAAAGGTGGAAGACTTCTTGCAAGTGGAGGGCATGTTTCTCTCGGGTTTTGCTTTTAACCACGATATCGTCTATATATACCTTCACTGTGCGGCCGACCAGAGGTTTGAAGATCTTCGTTATCAGTCTCTGATAAGTGGCGCTAGCGTTTTTGAGTTCGAACAACATGACTTTGTAGCAATAAAGACCGTGTGGCGTTATGAAGGCTGTCTTCTCTTTGTCGGCCGGGGACATGGGGATTTGGTGGTATCCGGAGAAGGCGTCCAAGAAGGAGAGCATCCCTTGCTCAGTAGTGGAGTCCACAATTTGGTCTATCCGTGACAGAGGGAAACTGTCTTTTGGGCATGCATTATTGAGGTTGGTGTAATCGACGCACACCCGCCATTTGCCTTCCTTTTTGGGTACCACCACTATATTTGCCAACCAGACCGGATACTCCACTTCTTTAATGAATTCGGCTTCCAGAAACTTGTCAATCTCTTCCTTGATAATCTTTTGCCTGTCCGGGTGAAAACGTCTAACCCTCTGTCGGACGGGTCTTGCTGTTGGCAAGACATTAAGCCTATGAGAGACAATGGAGGGGGGAATTCATTTCATATCAGAATGAGCCCATGCGCAGATGTCATGGCTTTGTCGGAGGGCGTTTGGATGCTCCGAGTCTCTTCCAGCGTCAAGAGGGAATTGATATATGTAAGGTGAGTACCTTCTTCCAAAATTTGGATCGTCTACCAGGGGATCTTTGTCCACCGGACTCAGTAATTGCTATTGGTCAAGTGCATAGGTGGACTCAGGGAGGGGTTTATCCTCCTGGTTGGTTCCTACTTCTCGTGCTATCTGATAGCATTGGCGAGCGGTTAACTGGCTGCCATATAAGTTGATTTGCCCATCCTCGGTAAGAAAGCTTACCATTTGATGATACGTAGAGGGGATGACTTTCATGTAGTGCAGCCATGTGCGCCCCAAGATGACATTGAAGGGTGATAAATCTTGTACCACCGAAAATTGTACGTTGAGAGTGACTGGACTAGCTTGGACCGGCAGTACAATATCTCCCAAGGAGGTAGTTTTCGTTTCGTTGAATCCGAACAAGATTCGCCTAGGGTTTTCGAGGCCTGTTAGATTGCGTCCCATGTGGCTAATTACCGATGCTTGTACAAGATCGACCGAGCTGCCCGGGTCAACTAGGATGCGTCTCACGTCAAAGTCTCCCATCTTTAGGGACAAGATGAGGGCGTCGCGGTGCGGCTGCATTATCCGTGTGGGGTCTACTAATGGGAAAATAATTGTCCCATCTATGGGGCGATGGCCCCCCCAGTTATCCCAAGCCGTATGAAGTTGACGCGCTCACGCACCGATGCTGCCCGCAACAGCTTCAGTCTCTTCCGTTTGGAGTCGTATTCCTCGTCCAATGGGCCTCCGTTGATATATTTTATAATGGCTTTAGGGGCGGCTGGAACCCTGGGGGTTCCAGAGTTGTGATTTCGCGAAGCGTCTCTACCTCTGGCATCTGAGCGGAGGTATTGCTTCAAATGTCCCACCCTTATGAGCTTTTTGACCAAATAATGGAGGCTCCTGCATGTCTCCATTGTGTGACCATGCTGCTTATGGTAGACACATTTTTTACTATGATCCCTTTTGGATGGGTCCGCTCTGAGGGGTTCGGGCCACCTGAAGTCGGACATGTCTTGGATCATAGGGAGAAGCTTTTCATAGGATATGAAAAGGGGTGTGAGGAGCGGCAGTTCCGAGCGGCTTTGTTCTTCCTGCCTTCGACCTGATGGCTTTGGCCGGTCCAGGAGTTTGACACTTCTTTCCGCACCACTTCTGGATGCCTATCCGGCAACCAAGATTTGCTGGGTGGTTGCTCGCACGTCATCTTCGAGCATTGAGTATTTGCTCGCATGCCAGAACAAGTCGTCCATCGTCGTAGGAGGCTTCTTAGTCAGCGATTCAAAGAATGGGGTGCTTGGACAGATGCTTCGCTTGAAGATCTGCTGGACAACATCCATGCTGTAAGCCTTTACTTGTAACACGGCTTGACCAAACCGCTTCACGAACTCCCTCAAAGACTCGTTCTCCTGCATTTTTATGTTTTGTAGAGTGCTGATGTTCTGTTTATGTCGAGCGGAGCATAAATATTGTCCCACGAAAGCTTCCGACAGGTCCTTGAAATTATCAACAGAGTTGGGAGGTAGGCGGTGAAACCATGAGAGGGCTTGCCCTCATAGGCTGGCGAGGAATACTTTGCATAGCAGCGCGTCGTTTCCTATATCGAGAGTCATGAGCTGTCGATAATGCATGATATGGTCGAAGGGGTCGTTGGACCCATCATATGTGAAGAATTTAGGCACAAGGAATCCCCTTGGGAGGTCGTAATGAACAATATGAGAGCAAAAAGGCGTGGAGAGCATGTCGTCCAGCCTTTTGCTAATGAAGCCCATGGGTGGCTCGTTTGGGAGGTTTCTCCCAACTTGTCGTACCGCTTGGTGCGGGGGAACGTTGTGCACCATAGGGGTGACCAGAGGGTCAGGGTGCACTCCCCAGGTTGTGGCTACTGGTGGCCTTGGCCTCCCAGGCTCCTATGGGCCTAGCCTCGCGCCCATCGCGTCTGACAACTGGGGTCTTTTGTCGCGTTGTCTCTTTGCTGAGAGATGAGTAAAGTCTGAGCTTTCCTCCTGGGGAGCTGGGTGCATGGGCGTGTGTCACTCTTGTGGCCTAACATTGCATGTTTCAGGGATGGCTCCTACTATCCTAGGGTATATTGACTCTGGGTCAGGCCTTGAGTTTGCTACTTGGCCTCTTGAAAGCTGACCACGAGGAGGCCCCGTTGATGAAGCCTGGATGCGCAACACAACGTGTTCTTATTTCAATCTCGCTGTCTCCTGGAGGAGAGCCTGCATTTGTCGCTTGCTTTCCAACTGTCTTCTCTCGATGGTTTGGAGCCATTCAGAATAATCTTCTTCTCCCATAACAGACGAGCGGCTTCTGGAAGGTGTGGACATCTTTGCCGGCGACTGAATCAGAGAGTTCCCACAGACGGCGCCAATGTTGATGCCTTGCGTCCCAGTGATCCACGTAGCTGCTAGGTGGACGCACGCTTTCAACCAAGATTGAGTTCTGGTTCAGTCTTCCCTGCAAAAGATGTCCGGACACACCCTCCGATGGTTTTGTTAGCCATGGCTCAAGAGATTAAGCTGTCGGGCTTTTTCAAGGATAGTAAGCTTACCTTCCTCCTTGTGTGAAGGCCCTTTTATATAGTGTCAGAAGCTCTGCCTCCCTCTTTAATGGTGGGAAGACTTTTTGGCTCATCATGATGCCTCTAGGTGGTGGCAGGGCCATCATCACCCTACGGGCGGCTGTCAGAGATCGTGAGAGGCGACTTGCCATCGCTCCTGTCTTTTCGCTCTGTAGGCGGCGTAACGTGGGTTGTGGCAGGCTGTCGGAATGACGTAGCAAGACTTGCTCACTTCAATCAATGATGCGGACAGCATATCCCGGATAGGACATGCTGTCGCCCGGGCGTGACGCTCGCGAGTGCCGTGTGCTTCTCCTTGAGGGAGTCCGGATAGGGGAGCGCACCACGTGTCCTCTTGGGGGAGTCCGGATGGAGTTTCTTCGGATGGAGTTGCTCCGGATAGTGATGCTCGCCATGTGTCATTAGGGGGAGGGGTCCCTACACGTGTGACACTACCAAAGCTTATCTCTTATTAAAATATTATTTTATAATTGTTTAAGTAGCATTACTTTTCTTACCACATTTTACTTTTAGAGGAAAGAAATTAAATACGATTCACTTTTGGATGAATTGATCATGTTACCAAATTTTTTTCATATAATTTAAATTTTTTTAAAATAAATCTGATATTTTGGAATTTTTCAAAACATTTTAAATTGTTTTTTTTTTCAAATTAAAACAAAAAGAAATGGAATAATTAATTTATAAATATTTTAATATATACAAATAAATAACTTATTAAGACTTTTTGTTTTATTTATGAATTTTAGAGTCCATTTGACAACAATTTTATGAAGCGTTTTTAGCTTAAAAAGTATTTCTAAAAAAACATTAGGTGCTTGGTAAATTTAAGAAAAACTTTTAAATTTGTTTTAAAATCATTTATAATGTTAAAAAATCACTTATAATATTGAAAAATTACTTATAATATTGAAAAATCACTTTATAATGTTTTTTAAAATAACACTTTCCAAGACTTGTGTTTGGCAAATCAATTTAATGATTTAATTTAACTTAACAATTTAATTTAAGTCATTAAATAAATTAAATATGATTGATAAAATAATTTAATATTACAACTTAAATTAAAAACAAAAGTTAAAATAATTAACTTATTTTTAATCTCAAATATTTTTTGTTTTATTTGTCCATATTTAAGGGCGACTATTTAATAAAACTTAATAATTATTACTTAATTATTTAAGTTGACTTTAAGTTAAATTATACTTAACTTATTGACTTAAAACTTATTATTTGATTCTTACTTTAAATATTAAGGTTGCTTGATAAAATTAAATTAAACTTATTCCAAATCATTAAATTAACATATTTATTTTTATAAATTATAACTAGAGAGAAAGAGGTCAAATAACCGTGGAGGTTAGCAAAGGAAATTGTTGAGATAATTAGAACAAATGAAAATAAAAAGGTAAAATAAAGATGTAGACTTAAAAATAAATTAATTATTTTTATTTATTACTTAAAGTTGTTGGTTACTTTAAGTCATGTCATTAAGTTATTTTACTAAACATACTTAATTTACTTAATGACTTAAATTAAGTTATAAAGTCACTTTAAGTTATAAAGTTGACTTACCAAACCACTTAGTGAGAATATATTTTACAATCATCATAACATATCTTTTATAATAAATATTTTCATAGTTATTTTATGCATTTATAATCCTCTAAATATGAATATTTTGACAATTAAATTTATTTCTTAAAATTAGTAAAAATATTAATATTGGTTAAAATTAATGAGGGTAAATGTTTCAATTTGATGAATTAAAATAAAATTTTAATCAATTTTACCAAATAACCTTAATACTTAAAGAAAAATTTAGGTAATAAGTTTTAAATTAACAACCTAAAAATAATTTAAGTTAAAGTTAACTAAGTCATTAAATAATAAATATTAAATTTAATCAAATAGCCTCTTAAAGTTAATTTAACTATTATTAATAATGTTTCATCCAAAAACGCTTTTAGGAGAATCACTTAAACTGTGTTTGTCAGTGATTTTGAGAAGTGTTTCTAATATTTTTAAGAGTTAGAAAGGTTAAAAACACTTCTCACAATCACTGTCAAACACACTCTTAGAGCTCGTCTAATAGTAATTCTATGAATGTTTTTAATACTTCTAATACTTGAAAATTTTTATTATTCAAATATTAGAAATACTATAAATGCTTTCTAGAATCACTCCCAAACATACTCTTAATTTATGTTTAGGTTAGTAGAACATTTGATAGAAAATGCGAAGAAAAAAGAAAAGAAAATGAAAAGTTAAAAAAAAGAAATAAATTTAAAATTAGTAGATTATTTTTATATATTTCTTTAAATTTATTTAGCTTCTTTTTCTTATGTATATAAAAATGAATAATTTAAAAATGTGGGTCTTTAATTGAAGTACAACCCAGAAAAAATTCAATATTACATTCATATATATATATATATATATCATGGAAATTCAAATTTTTATTAATTAAATGTTTAAAGGTTAAAAGTAATAAAATATGATAACAGTAATATTAAATGAAAATTATAAATAAATATTTAATGATTCATATTGTTTACATGACTATCAGAACACCCAAAATAGCTTCCACTCAATAATCAATTTTTTAAAAATCAATAATAGCATGGATTACTACAGTATCATGAAGATACACTTTCTATTTTATATTTTAAAAATAAAAAATAATAGCATTGTAGAAACTCTTATATAAATATTCTCTTAAAAATAGTATATTTTCTAAAATGGTTTAAAATAATATAAGCATTGACTTCAAATTACAAAAAAATTATGAATAATTTTTAAAATATAAGGTAACTTCCTACTTTGAGTTACAACCATTATTATTTTTTTAAAAAATATTCAAAGTAAAATATAAGACATGTAATTTATTAAATGTCGAATAGGTCATGTTTAATTCTTAAAAGTACTAATTTTTTTTTTCTAATATTTGGATCATGAAAATAAAATTGCATATTTTCAACTTTTTTTTGGCAGCTTATACTAAATTGACTAATCAACTCCATATAAATTATTCAACCATTGGATGTTTGGGAAAAATATAGAAAAAAATGTTAATATATATATATATATATATATTAATAAAAAGTTGGACATTAGTTGTTTATCAAGGGAGTGTTCGGGTTATTTATTTAGTGGCATCTAATGGTTTTATTTAGTTACTATATTAGAATTATTGTCTTAAACATTATTCTTAATTTTTTGGGTTTTATTAGATCTATTTAAATCCTAATGGTGTTGTATTTTTTTTTAAAGAGAATTCATAATGAGAAATCTTAAAAAAAAAAATTTCCTTTTCTTTTCTTTAAAACCTTTTTTTTTTTTTTTTTTGGATTTCAATATGGTATCAGACCAAAATTGATCTTTTAATGAGACTTTTTTTTTTTTTATCATATCCATTTGTTCGTGTAATTCTTTTTTGTTACGCTTGGTTATGAGATATCGCAATGGGTGATAGTATCGTTGTTTTCCTATTTGATTTTGGTATTTAATTTTGTATTTGTTTTCTTCGGTTTGTATTTGCTTTCTTTTGTTTATTCGTTATTTGTTATTTATTTGTCATGATTAGTGAACGAGATGATTCCTTCAATCTATTAGTATGAGATTGGATCAAAAAAATTATCCATATTGAAGTTACATGTGAATGAAAAAATTTCTATAAGGCAAAAGGATGTGAGGCTATATTATTAACATTATATTCAAACCTATGAATAAAAAGGATGAAGAAATATGTAAAATAGTTATGAACAAAAAAGATGAAAAATATGTAGAACATTCATATGTTTGGAAATTAAATAATTCTAAAATTATTACTTGGACCAACAAATCTAACTCGTTACACAACAACTTTATCTAGCCTTCTACTTGGCTAAATAGGGAAGCTTCTTGTACAACCAAGTTGCTTGACATCTCAACAAGAAATGAAACAGCCCTTTCAACCATTTCCTTAACAATTGTTCTTCTTCTTCGGATGCTAACAAGAGGCAAAGGAAGCCTTTGCGCTCCAAGGAGAAGGAAGATGATTTGTTTGGAGTCCACAGTTGGGGGTTCTTCTCATTTATAAAAGAATGAAGGAGTGAAAGCCTTCTTCCTTCCCCCATTCTTTCCTTGGATCCCAGACAATGGAAAACTCCTTTATTTTCCTCAAAATGAAACAAGACATAAGTTCCTATTAGCATTTTCCTTCTTCTTTCCTTTCATGCCAAGCAATGGATTTCCTAGATTCCTTCCACAATTAATCAAACCACATTAGAAGCACTCTAGGGTATTTAATGTTGAAGTAGAGAGATGATTATTGAGAAACAATGACTTGACTTTTCCATTGATTAAGAATGAATATATATACACAAAACCTAAAACAAAAAAATAGGAAACAATCTACCCAAAACACAAAAATAAGAAGCAATCTTAAAATTAGGGAATTACAACAAAAATAGGGAGTTACAACTAATTACAAGAATTTGAAAATAGAAAGAAAATCTATTGTAATGAATTCTCTAATATGCCCCCTTAAGATGGAGCTCCGGAGGAGACGCCAATCTTGACCCGTAATTCTTGAAAGCGACTTTGTGGAAGTGGTTTAGTAAGAGCATCGGCAGGTTGATCTACTGAGGAAACATGAGTAACACGAAGAGCACCTAATTTAACTTGATCCCGAATAAAGTGATAGTTAATTGCCACATGTTTCATCCGCGAATAAAAGACTGGATTAGAACAGAGATAGGTGGCACTAACATTGTCACAATAGATAATAGGCAGTGTAGGTAGAGTGATGCCAAGCTCTGTGAGAAGGGAACAAATCCAATTGATTTATGAAGTAGTAGCGGCAACTGATTGATACTCAGCCTCTGTGGATGACTGAGCAACTGTACGCTGTTTCTTGAATGACCAAGAAATTGGATGACACTAAGATAGACAATATAGGCACTCATAGAGGTATAGTCGTCTTTATTGCCAGCCCAATCTGCATCTGAGAATGCATGAAGAGAAAGTGTATTTGCCTTATGAAGAAATAATCCATGAGTCAGTGTGCCACATAGATATCGAAGCAATCATTTTGCAGCATTCCAATGTTCAGATGTCGGGCGATGCATGAATTGGGATAGCTTGTTAACAACATATGATATGTCTAGGCGAGTAAGGCAAAGATACTGTAGACTTCCAACAAGGGTTCTATATTCTGTGCAGTTAGTCAGAGTTGTATTGGAATGAAGTGTAAGATTTCCATTTGTAACAAGTGGTGTAGCAACAAGTTTTGCACCAGACATTTTTGTTCGGGCAAGAAGATCAGAGATGTAGGGCCTTTGAATAAGGAACACACCGGATGAAGTGGTAAGAATCTCAATGCTAAGAAAGTAGGATAAGACGCCAAGATCCTTAATTGAAAATCTTTGTGCTAGGAAGTCAATGTAGCGCTGACTAATATTGGTGTTGGTATCTATGATAATAATGTCATCCACATAAACAAATAGATATATAGTAATGTCATCTGAGTGGAGAATGAATAGAGAAGTGTCTGCATGAGAGTTTATGAACCCAGACTCAATGAGAAACTGGCGAAGTTCAAGATACCAAGCCCGTAGGGTCTGCTTGAGTCCATATATAGTCTTCTTTAATTTGCATACATGTGTTGGATTATCTCTATCAACAAATCCTGGAGGTTGGGCCATGTAGACATCTTCGGAAAGATGGCCTTGAAGAAAGGCATTATTAACATCCAACCGTTGCAATTGCTAACCTTTACTGACTACTAGGCTTAAAACAAGTCGTATTGTTGTCGGCTTGACAACTAGACTAAATGTGTCATGATAATCCACGCCAGGTCGCTGATGAAAACCTTTAGCAACTAATCTGGCTTTATACCCGTCAATAGAGCCATTAGGAAGCTGTTTATTACGAAAAACCCACTTACATCCAACAAGATTCTGCATAGAAGTAAATGAAACAAGCTCCCAAGTTCCATTCCAAACAAGAGCATCAAATTCATCATTCATGGATTGTCTCCATTTGGGATCGGTTAGGGCTTGGTTAATAGTATGAGGCTTAATGTCTAATGGTTGAGAAAGGACAACAGTGAAATTCATCTTGGTTAGGGGTTTGTGGATGTTGCTTTTGGCTCTAGTGGTCATGGGATGGGTATTTTGATGGGTGAATGAAGTTGTGGTTGAAGCAAAAGAGGTCTCAAAATTGTGTGGTTCTGGTGGTAAACCGTCGATTGGTGAGGAGGGGCGGTTGATTGGTTGGGCATTTTGGGACGGATGTTAACATGAGAAATCCCTTTGTGAAGGCGTACTGAGTGAGCCACTTGAAATGGTTAGAGTTTGGATCGGTGGAAGCCAGTTGGAAATGAGCTCTGGGGTGGGACAAGTTAGATGTGATTGGTGAGTGGTAAAAGGAAAAGTGTTTTCAAGAAATTTGACATGACAAGAAATATAAGTTTTACAGGTGGACAGATATAGACACTTTGTATTGAAGAGTAACCAAGAAAAACACAAGGAGTGGAATGAGAGTCAAGTTTATGTTGAGAATAAGGATGAAGCCAAACATAAGCAACCGAACACCCGCAGTTTAGTGTAGTTGGGTGGAGACTCAAAGAGTTTGTCAAAAGGAGATGAGAGATGTAGTGTGGGTGTGGGCATACGGTTGATGAGATATACAACAGTGATAAAGGCGTAAGTCCAAAAAGTTAGAGGCATCGATGCATGAGTGAGAAGAGATAGACTGGTTTCAACAATATGATGATGATGTCATTATATATATATATAATGACATTTTAAAATATGAAAAAGGATTCATGCATGGATTTACACAATTATTTTCTTGCCTTTTGGAGCAAGACCCGTCATCATTTCTAAGAGAGAATTAGATTGACACAAGACATATTGACTCGGTAAAAGGAAACAAATACGATTTTATGGAAGTTTGACTTGGTAAAAAGATGGAAAGGTGATAGTATTAGGCTGGACGTGAAAAGAGGAAGAGATATTCAGATCGTTTTTTTTTTTTTTTTTTTTTTTTGGGCGAGTTCCACGCATTGGATGAAAAAAAAACGGGACAACGAAGAATTTTGGGGGGATTTTTTTTTTCTCTGCCGCCACGTCTAAAAACGAAAAAATTCCCCAAAAATTCTTCGCTATCCCATTTTTTTTCATCCAATGCATGGAACTCGCCCAAAAAAAAAACCGATCTGAATATCTCTTCCTCTTTTCATGTCCAACCTAATACCATCACCTTTCCATCTTTTTACCAAGTCAAACTTCCATAAAACTGTATTTGTTTCCTTTTACCGAGTCAACATGTCTTGTGTCAATCTAATTCTCTATTAGAAATGATGATGGGTGCTGCACCAAAAGGCAAGAAAATAATTGTGTCAATCCATGCATGAATCCCTCTTCATATTTTAAAATGCCATTATATATATATATATATATATATATATTTAAAGAATTTGACTTGATCTTTATCTCTTAAATAGCACTGGTGAAATCATCATTTTCTTCAAATCTGAAATAAAATTTAAATAACAACAATGAAGCCTAAAATCAACAAAAATAAATAAAATTAGACTAAAGTTAAAACTAAGAGAAGTGATAAATTATACTAAATTATGCAAGTCATCAAACACCCCCAAACTTAAAACTTTGTTTGTCCTCAAACAAAAAGAAAATAAAATAAAATAAAATACTACTATAGACAACATCAACTAAACCCCATAGAGAGGTATCATCACTTACTAAGCCATGATCTGAATTTAGATTTCATCAATAGTATCTTACTCTTTTAACATCAAAGATAGCAGGATAATCAATAAAAAAAAATTAGCGATTTGTCAAGCAAAAGTTAAGCATTTACTTCAACTTAAAGCTAAGTCCTTGAGTGTGTGTGTGATATAGTCAATTTAACTCCAAACCACTTGCAAATTCAGATAAAAGTAAAACAACTAAAATCGGAAGAATCTTTCAAAACTTAACTCCACAAGTCCAATTTTCAAAAATCCTCTCTACTAATGTAGTCAACACCAAAATCAAAGATCAAAAGGTTGTTAATCAGGTTGTAATGACAGGCCACAAGGTGGGGGCTAAGAAGAAAAATGGATATGAAAAATCAAAGCAAATTGGGAAAATACTTGGCGAAAAGAACAATAAAAGAGGTATCCACAGTACCAAGTACACCTTTAACAAAACCTGAAGTGATCCACACTCCACTTATTAAGTTTTTTTTTTTTTTTGTCAGTCTCTCTTCTTTTTTTTGTTCAACTACCTCAATATTCGTGGCCTTTTCAAATTTTCAACCACTTCAACCTTTTTCAATTCTTGCCATTCACTTTTTTTTTTTTTTTTTTCATACTTTGATCAAACAGAGCAACATAATGCGGATAATTTCCTTTGAACAAACTTTCTATTTAAATGTAAATTTCCACCAAAGTGTTTTCTCAAAATGTAAAGGTAAATTCATGGTTTTTTTTTTTTGCCTTTCAAGCTTAGAATGGGAATGGTTTATGTAGTTAAAAGAAACAAAATAAAGGCTTATGTAAAATAAAGCTCAAGGGGGTTGACTATGGAAGTACACCATGCAATGATGGCATGATAACTAGGACAGTTGGGAAAACTTTTTGGTTATGAAAAAAAAATGCCTAGATCATTTCTCTAATATTTGGTATCAACTAGGATTTCGCCTCAAGGATCCATCAATGGATTCTAGAGCAAAACAAGATTGAATTTCCCTGGTCCAGTTAATTTAACTATTTCTCTTCATAAGCAAAATGGAATAAAGAAATGACTATGTGCTCAATTATTTTCAAGAACAAAGATTTAAATCAAAGTACCCACAAAACTCTGCCTGACATAATAGAAATTAAAAAAAAAAAATTTCAAAACCATGCTCAATCACAAATTTTAGAGTCATAGAAAATTCAATCATACTCAAATACATGCTTGGTAAGAGAATCCCAACAACTCAAGAAGACAAAATAACTCTAGGAGTTTACACTCCCAAACTTAAACTAAACAATGTCCTCATTGTAATTGAAAAGTGAGAAAGATTGAAGAAATGAAAGAAACTTCCCTGGTTTCATGGTGCATCAACTATAGTTTGTAATTTTAAGCTCTTTATT